>CP125847.1:58881271-60081271 GCA_030408175.1 Trifolium repens | reverse complement strand
TATGAAGGTGTTTGTTTTAACTCTATGTGATGTCTCAAATTCCTACTATAATTATCTCTAAATTGTGTAATGATGCTTAAAAATTTATTAATAATACACATTAGACACTTATCGACTTAATATGAAACTCTTAATAAAATATGTTTAAATTTCATCAACTATATTGACAACATAAAAATATAAAAATATTAAGGCAAATGAAATGAAGAACCGCACTAGGTAATTGGGCCAATCATATCTCATATTCATTATTTATTCTTAAAATTGTCATTGTATACAAAAATTAATTAATTTATTGTTGGTGGATAAAAGGTAACTACTGCCACTACCCATTTGGCTCTACATTCAAAAGTAGGGAATTATTTAAGACAACATATATGTATAAAAAATTGTCAAAGAAATTCTTTAGTTAAAAGAATTATATATTTATGTGATTATATATTTGGCTTTAGGATGATGCAATATGGAGTGTCACGATGATGAAAGCATTCATTCATTCTATTGAAAATTGAAGGGAGCGTCAAAGAAATGGTACATGGAAATAAAATGAAGCACTTGATGAGCAATAATAAGTGTAAGTACTATTTTTGTGTCAAAAATACTAATAATGTACTATCAATATTGTAATATGAAAAGTGGTCCAAACAAAAAGATGACCCGATTGAGTGATGAGATGAGATGGGGTCCATATTTTACATTCGGGTCAGACACGCCACATAAATCCACATGAATGTCTGCCCATAAACCCTTCTGACAACAATTACTTTTATTTATTTTTCAGTTATATTATTTCCAAGTTACAAATGACTAACAAACAAATATAGTATTAAATCCATACACTAGTGAGAGTAAGAGTACTATAGTGTGTCATAGAAAACTTCTCTATGCAAAACAACAAGTACATCAATGTGAGGGTGAGTGTGTTTGTTTGTGTTCATGTCATGTTTGTTCCTTATGCATACCCCGAATTTGAAATATATATGATGAAAGAGATTTTTAAATGAGTTTAATTGATATGCACTGACGGTGTAAAATAATTTTACACGGTCATCCAATAAGAAACCACCAATCTTCCATATCATATGAAGAAAGTGGGATAAAGTGGGGTGACGTGGTGGAATACATGGTTGTCATTGATTGACAGTGTAAAATTATTTTACACTATCGGTGCATATAAATTAATTCAAATAGTGAAAGAAAGGGAATTATAGTAAGCAAGATATATTATGATTGATTTTCACGTGAAAATTAGCATATTAGTATATGCATGAATATTATCATCTCATATGTACATAATTTTTTTTTCTTCTTTTTTGTCTTCATCACGAATATATTTCCAAAATTATAAAATAAAATAGTAAGTTTGACCATATGTTGTGACTTGTGAGGTCTCTTCTTCACATAATTCATTAATTCCAAAAAGTGCACATATAAAGCTTCTTTCAATTTATTTTTTTTGACAATATTGTCATTTTTTATTTTTAAACTTAAATAAATGTATTGTTTATTCCTCTATTCAATCTTACTGATTATTTATGATTGTAGGGCTTCATTTCAAAAAAGAAGAAGATTGTAGTGCTTTATTTCAAAATTTGAAAATATAATCTCTTAGTTTCAAATTGTTGAGACTTTTTGTTGTCCTCATAGTATGTTGTTTATTTATCTCTATATATTATGCAGATTTTGTTATTTCTCTTTTTCAATGAGTATTTCTTTTTTTTTTTAACAATAAGAGTATTTCTTATATTTATGGATGGGTTAAAAATATATTTGTTGTTTTAAAAAAAAGTTTTACAATTTTTTTTTCATTAATTTGAAGTTTATTTTGCTAATGCATCGAGTAACAATGAACATGTGATGAAACAATGCATATGTGAATTAAATCTTAATTATTATTTTATGCTCGTAGCTTTAAAGCATTGTTTTAAAAAATAAAACTTAAAATGAAAAACTAAAACGTAAAATCTTAAGGGAAAACATTTAATTTAAAAAAAAAATATGCTTTGACACATAGCATCTAATGATTTGTCGGTTCATTATTCAACTTGACAAATACAAAAGTAAACCTATTTAGTGTGGCTGAGAAAGTTTATGAAAGTTTCAAAATTGAGCTATTTATACACATTTTTCATTAATAGTTATAGAACAATTACATATGACATGAATGAAAGACAAATGTACAACTAGTTGCGCAGTGAATTTTTTTTAATGATAAAATCGAATCTCTTAAAAATAATATTTATGGACCTATGAGACACACAACATACTATGTATGATCTTTTAAACTCTTTATTACAAAAAATATTTTGAATGACTTGTATTTTTAGATTTGAAATGAGGGAATCAAAATCGTGAATTAGCATATTGACAAAAAATATCGGATCTCCAAACGAGAGCTTTCTTTTTTGAATAGCTGTCCCAAAAGAGAGTGATAGGGATGAATTGGTGGCTATGTTGTTGAGTGATAAGGTCGAAAATTTGATTTTCACCCTCCACATAAAGAAAAAACTAATTACTCAACTAACAATATTATCAAACTATTTTTTGACAAAAAGTACATCTAAACCTTATTTGTATGAGTTTATATGCTTTTTTAAAAGTGTGTTCAAAAGGACTCATCTGCTCCGTTTTTTTGACACGACAATTGAAGTGTTTATATAAAAAAAAACATATTTGTAAATGAATTTTACAATAAGGAATAGGAGAAATAGTTAATATGTAATCTTAAATTTGAAAACAAACCTATAATATTTTCTTTAAAAAAAAAAAAAAACCATCAATGAAAAAAGAAAGGCATGGAGTACTAATGATACATTTAAACATAAGAAGGGATAATTTCAACCCAGCACAAATCATATTTAGAAGAACCAAACTTACATATCAATTGAAGTTTTGAACCAAAGTTGATAATAAGATCAAACTCAATAGATATAATCTAATTAATTAGATTAGAGGATTTAAATATTCCAGTTATTGATTGATCAACCATAATGGCATGGCATGCATATATATATAGCATCGTGAGCAATCAGCCTTTTCATTAATTACCATAGAATGACTGCTCATGATGTTATATAATCATCCACAAATTTCCTTCATCATGTTAATTAAAATCCACTTCCAAATGCTGGTGCCCAATAATCAGCTCCATTTTCACTTCCAACATGTTGTGTGCATGACACAGGAACCAAACACAACCCTCTACTCCTCAAATCCTTTGCCTTATTAGCTTCTGCATTCTAATTATCATTCCAAAAATAAATAATTAATTTATTGTTTATTAAAATGACACTAATAATTATTTTGTTACGGACAAGATTTAAATTTGTGGTTATAAGAATAAGTGCATATTTGAAATCACAATAAATTTAATAAAATACTAAGATTTTATTAAAACTGTAAAGTACACACTTACCGACAAAATCACAATTACATATCGTAATTTTGTCAAACTTATTTTCAACTCAAACATATACTAAACTTTTGTCATTGAACTAACACTTCTGATATAATTGATATTGTTAGAATATAATATAAAACCATTCATACGACCCTTATCCAATATCTTAAGCTTTTGCGATAATTGGTATTTGACAAAGTATAAGAGTTTCTCCAAAATTTATTTGGTCACCCGATATCAAGTCATATATCCATTATTTATATCCACGCACCAAGTCTAATAGTACTGGGTGTGAGAGGGTGTGTTAATTAAGAAGTCTCACATCGAATATGATGAGGATTACCTCTACTTTATAAACTCATATTCGGATCATCACATATCCGATGTGAAACTTTTTAACTGATATCATTGTTTTGATTAATAAATACTAACAAGAATCATGCAAAGTGTGAGAGTTTCAATGCCTATTTTTTGCACTTGATGATACTAATGGTGATAATGATAATACAGTATATACTAGAGTGAATGGAATCTTATATAAATATTTAAAACAAGAGGAGGAGTCAAATGAAGAAGAATACTAAAAATCATGATGGCCATGGGGCAGCTTTTGAACAAAAAGAAAGAAAAGAATACCTGGTTTGGAATAGGAGCACCCTTTCTTTTTAGGCCAGTGTCATCCAACAGCTAGATGGGAATAAAAAGAAGAAAGTATATATTAATTACTAATTTCCCTTCTCTATGAAATTTGACTTCATATGAAAAATTCAGCTTCATCATGCTTTTCTAAAAAAGATGCTATAAAAAATGCTCAAAAACCCTCTTGTAGTACTATTGTTTGTTTCAATGGCTTCTTCTTTTTCTTGAGTGTAATTAATTAATTAATTAGTGTAATAATTGCAAAGACTGGTTAATTTCCCTTAATTTGATTCTTTAATTAACTCTAATAAATTGATGGATCCAATAAAGCTAGCTTACCTGACCGGGGTCCTCAGGAAATACAGAATTTCTTTCTACATGCACCTATTAAAAAAGGAAGGAACAAACATTATAGTATTAAATGTACATTAAGGAAAATGCTAATAGGGTACCACTTGTTAATATTAGTCCATTTTTGTCCTGTTCAAAATTTGTGAAAAAGTGAAACATTGGGAAATGTGTACTTACAGAATGTTGATTCCTCATCATGTTTTTTGATGCTGCAGTGTCCAAGTAAGGAGAGCTTAGTGCCTGCAACAAAAGAGAGGAATAAAATTTTATAACTCCCATAACTTAACAAAACATCAAAATTCAACAAACTTTTAACTGCATGCTCTGAATTGCTTGCTTTAGATTACTACTCCGATTTTAAATATAGGCAAAAAATAATTTTTTAGATTTATTGAATAAATCATACTAAAAAACATTTTATTACTATTGCGATTTTGAACCATTTTATTGTTCAAATATATACTATTTTATTCAATGATTTTAAAAAGTTGTTTTTTGTTTATATTCAAAATCGAAGGAAATATTATGTACTATAATTAAATTACTTCATAGTATGCTAAATATTAAAAATAAAATAAAATTGAGGCAACAAAAATTTATAGTAGTAGTATACTAGTACTCAATAAAAGCTAGATCAATAAAGATTCTGGTTGAACCTGTAAATTAAATACATTAATTTTTGTTGACCGAATTATTTCGTATATCGCTGAAAGAAAGACAATAATACAAAGAAACATCACCTCAATTTGACTCTGAAGAAACCTGATGTATCCAATGGCTTCTAATAATACAGAAGCTGTGTCAGTCTGCAAAAGTGAACAAACACCAAAGACTCACTCACTCATTTTTCTTACTTTCTTCTTTTTTTAATGTTAAAAGTGAAAATTCTAATCAATGACAAAAGATAGGTTACTCAGAAATTGGATCATGAAAGCCTACTTTGAAATTGAAAACAAAACAACTACTATTTCATGTGGACTTCTTTTCTAAAACCAAATTAACACAAACATTGGTTTATCATTTTGTATTATTGTGCTTAATCATGTATAATAGTAGTGATTAATTAGTTTCTTAATTAATTACCTTTCCAAATGGTGAAACTAGCTGGTGAAGTGCTGTTATTCTATCACCTAGCTTCTCCTTCCTCACCTGATTCATTCAGATAATTCATTCATATATAATTAGTATATGAATTATAAGAATTTAATTTTCTTTAATTAATTTCTCTCTTCCAACAAGTATATATAATTATCAGCAAAAAGAATATTACAGTGTTGGAGAGAAAGACAATCAAGAAAAACAACAAAAAACAACAATACACATATATACAACTATAAGAGAGAAATTACATAAAAGATTAAAGAAATTAAAGAGTAAATTTGTGAGAGTAATTAATTAACCTTTAGAGGTGGTTGGCTTGATGAAGATGGCTGAACCCTAGCCTTCTTATTGACTCCATTAATAGTGGAACTATTACACTATAGACCATAAGAAATAAATATATGAAATTAATTTGAATTTTCATAGCATATCATGAATAGTTAATCTATATATAGTTCAATATCATTTATAAATTATCATCATAATTAAAATTAAAATATTATATAGAAGCTATAGAGTATGACCTATATATATATATATATATATATATTTTATTTTACCTCAGATATTTGATCTTGTAGTAAATTCTTGCTATGATCTAGCTTGTTATAAGTGAAATCCAACATATTATTATCACTACTTAAGCTAGTGACATGAGAACTTGGTGAAGAAACTGGCACCATATGTGACCAAGATGAACCAATTGATCCAGAATTATTATTAGCATGAAACTCCTCATGATGATGATGATGATGATGTCCTTGTTGGCCATAAAAATTCTCACTTTGAGAAACTTCATGCTTTATTACATCCATAATAGGAACTCTTGAAGATGGATTAAGAATTTGCACATCCCAGTTTTCTGAGTTTTTTGGCTCAAAATGATTGAAACCAAGCCTCTCTTCTTCTCCAGGTACTCCAGTACTGTTAAATATAGACACAACCCTCAAAATTTTCACACCATGTAATAATAAAATTAAAAATAAAAAACTATGGATAAGAGTCAAAGAACTTGTAACCGCTCAAGCGGCCGTTTTAAATTGCAGTCTACAATTGCAACAGCATCGCACCACATGTTACAGATAAATAACTAACTATCAACTAATCGTAAATATTAACTTGTAACTACCTTGAACAATATTCAACTAATTTTAACAAATCTAAAACTATCTCTTAACGCTGTAGTGTAACTGTAACTGCAATTTAAAATCGTGTTCCTGAAAATAAAAAATTAAGAAGCTAAAGAGAAAGAGAGAGTATGGTTTTACTAACAAAAGTAGTTGACTCCATGATTGAGGTGGTACTTGAGAATTTTCAGTCAAGGAATTGAAAGGGATTGAAGAAGATCCAAGCATATATTGAGGAGGGATATTCAAAGATGGTGGATGCATGTTCCACCAGTTAGGGTTACCAGCCATCATTTGCTACAATGGATCATGAGTCTCATGATATATGTGTAAGAAAATTTCAATTTCAAAAATAAAAAATAAAAAAAATATAATTAACCTCTCCTAAGAAATGAAAATTTTTTAAACAACTTTTTTCTCCTACTTTTCTACTTTCACCTTTGTGATGATATTTCCTTGTATGTGCAACCAAACAAGACTTTGGATAAAGGTTTGAAGAGTTGTGTTTTGCTTTCTTACTATAGATGTGATGAAGAAACGTAAAGTCTTGGGGTCTCAAAGTATTTTATAGAGATGAGGTTAACAAACTTTGCATACTTTTTTTCTTTCCTTTCAATTTATTCATTTTTTTTCCCTTTTTTATTCTTGCTTTTACTTTATTATAAAGTAGAGCAGAAAAAAAAAAGGTGGTGGCCAGTGTTTTGAGGCTATTACTCACTGAGTGCTAATTAATTCCTTAATTTGGGGTTACACCTTGGGATTGTTTTAAGGCTATCTAGGGTTGGGGGGTGAATGTAGGTTTCATATTAATATATAGTATACTATTTGAGATCAATATTTGAGATGCTTTATTTATTCTTTGCAGCAATAATTCACTTTAATAGACTAAGCTATAATACAAAATTTTAGTGGCTGATTTAAAATAGAACCAAAACAGAAAATGATAGAAATTGCCCATCATCGAATAAGTGCTTTCTCTCAACTCATCTCAAGTACTACAGTACAAATATAAACCATATATATAAAAAAACACATCACATTGAAGTAAGATTCTGATTAACTAACTACTAACATCATTAGCAATTAATATAGAAAGTAATAAAATATGAAAAATTAATATATTTGTTTTTTTCAAGTAGTTTGGTGTCATAACTTCATAAGTTTCACATTTGAGATAAATAAGTGAAGTATTTGAGCTGTAACTTATGACGGACACCCATATATTTTAAGCATGCATGTGTATAATCTAAATAAATAGTTTCCACATAAATTAGGTTCTTTTTTCCGAGGATTAGTGATTTTAGTGTGATGTTGCTTAATTAATCGTTTTGGTGCAATGTTCGTTTGATTTCTAGTTTTGGTGTGGTGTTCATTTGATTTAAATTGACAGATCAACTTTGATCAACTACAGTACAGATTCAACTAGTGACTAAATACGTTAACTGTGCAAATCCAAAGGCATAGGTATTCGGGTTATTTTGATTTTATTACGTGATTTTGTAGGTATGAGTGTGTCATTTTGTGCTATTAATTAATTTGGATAATGTGAGTTTGTTTCCCGATTCATCTTTTCATTTTTAACGGTGTAGAATTTGCACTTGTATTTGATATACTTTATCAATTTAAATGAATGAATATCTTTTTATTTTGTTCAATATACATAGCATTTAAGTCCATAATTTCAAGCTCAATCGACAATATCAATATTATTAAGTTGAACACCGTACGTCCGAATTTAAAATGAGACTTCTTAAACTTATTTTAAACTCCATATATTTATCATTTTTGAAAATCTAATATGATTTGTCAAACTATTTAAATGTTTATTTTATATTTAAATAAGAAATTTGTCATGTGTTTAAATAGATTAATTAATGGATTTATAGACCGATGAAATTAAACTTCATTTTGATTTTTAACATAATGTTTTAAAGAATGTGAATATATAATTTAAATATGTGAAAAATTAATTTCAGCTACTAAAATATTAGCAAATTAATAATCTATATAATAATAGTAATAACCAAATATTATTTATATTTACCTAAGTGAGTTGGCTCGACCTTTTACAAAAGAAAAAGCCAGTCTAATAGAACTAAAAAACTCTTTTAATTGGCTTTTTTGTCTAATATATATTTTTTAGTTAAATAGAGTTGTAAAAAAAATTCAATTTTTGAACAAGAAAGATAGTCCAACATGAATTGAACATAGACAAGGGCTCTGTTTGGATTATCTTATTTTTTAGCTTATGTAAAATAGCTTATGCAAATAAATAAATTTTTATGTATTATTATAAGTTTGTTAAGGTAGTTTTTGAGAAAATAGCTTATAAAAATACAGTTTTCATTAGTGGAATTTATAAATTAACATAAAACCTTATTTATTTGCATAGTTGTTTACTTGTTTTACATAAGTTCAAAAATAAAAATGGACCCTAGGCCGTATATATACTTCGTTTGATCGGCATCACTATATATCAAAAAAATCAATTATTATTTTTTCTTTAGATAAACGAAATGGCAAGTTATTTAAAGTTCAACATGTACAAAGTAGAAGAATTGAGATTCATACTCTAATTGTAACATTCGACCTAACAATATCAGTATTTCTGTCGGTCAAACTATAATTTTGTTGATACAAATTATTCCTTTTATTATTAACAAAAAAAACACAAAAACAAATTTTTCCATGTGGTTTAATTTGATGAGACCTCACCGGCCCATCAAGTACCGACCAAAAATCAGACTTTGCTTTATGATCCAAAAGTGATAAAAGAATGAAATAGATGCAACAAAAAGGAAATTATATCTCCATACACTAAACATAAATTTTCATTATTTTTTTTTTTTTTTTAATTTCACCACCAGTTGAATCTGGTTCGGGGGTCAGTTCTGGCTCAGCCCCTTCCCGATCATAGTTGCGGAGGATCGAACTGTGGTCCCCTACCAAGTTCAGCGCCGAGCACCACTGAACCAATTAACGATTGATATTACTTTTTAAATGTTAACGAGTGTCTTTAGAACTTTGTTTAAAGAACGATGTAATTATTATTTACGAGTCTTTAACTTTGATTTTTAATCTTTAGACAAAATTGATTGAAAATACTTGTTAACGTATTTCCCTTTTTTTTTATAATACAGTGAACAAGTTTTAGATCGATACAAATACAACAATAATACATGAGATTTATTTGTGTTTGGTTTTTGATACTCACAAAAATATAGTTATTATATTTTATTTTTAGATAAAAAAATTATGTGAGTTGAGTTTTAAAGGTTCGTCACAATCATAACACAGACCTTAAAATTTAAAGAGCGTCTATAGAAATACGTAATTATATATCAACTAAATCTTCACACTGACAACAAGACTTGAATCGACGTCTTAAATTTAGTCTAAACACCAAACACTACCTTGAATAATCAAAACAAAAAGGTCATAAATTGAACCACATGTATGAGAAGAGGAGATATGAGATAAGCAATTAGTTACTCTTTTTGACCATTGGTCTTCCACTCAAGAATTTTTAGTAAAATTCAGAAAGTTTATGTCTCACCAACACACACTCTTGAAGCTAAGTGATATCCACATTGATCACTTTTCTTCACTTTGTGTTTAATCATTTGATAAGTGCAAAAAGAAAACAGGATTTAGATCAATGAGTTTTGACAAATTATTGACTTTGTCTTTAGTTTTTTCTACTTCTATTTACATTACATGTGTGGTAGTACTAATGAACAAAATTGAAAGGTTAGTGCGCTTATGAATAATAATATATAATTTGACTCAACTGATTGAAACATATCTTTAACTTTAGAGCAAAGATACAATCTAATCAAGCTTAAAATTGTTGAGACATTTAGTCAAAAAAAGATGTTGAGAAATATTGTTAGTATAAGATCAAAATTAATGGAAAACCTTAAGCTATTTACGTAGACGTGACTAATTTAAAATAAAAACATGAATTGAAGTAGAATGAAAAAGGTGATAAAAAATGAAATATATACAAAAAATCGTCGACAGCAGGATTCGAACCTGCGCAGGCAAAGCCCAACAGATTTCGAGTCTGTCTCCTTAACCACTCGGACATATCGACAATCCCTTATCACTTTTGAATCGAGTTTGTAGAAATAAGGTAAATGCAATGTTAACTTCAGCTTGAGAGACCCACTTTCATAGAGGCCCATAACCTACAAGAGCATTCGTGTAACATACCGGGCCTTTGTTTAATAGTAATGGGCCTTTTCTTGCTATGCACAAATAAAAGAAAACTGCTATTTACGCCCCCTACGTTTGCTCACAGGCCCCCCGGACTGACAAAAATACCCCTGAAAACCGGTTTCGTCTTTTAAAAAACGAAGGCCCTTTTTTCGTCTCGTAGATGACGAAAGAATGTAATATTTTGACATGGGCAGGGCAGGCACTGGTCGATCGCTAAAAGACGCACATTTTCGTCTCATGGTTGACGAAACTGCGTTTCGTCATCTACAATACAAACACGCTGGGTTCGTAATTCATCATCAATCAACTATAAAGGATGTAATCAATGAGAAATCATCAACAATTTCATTAAAAACGAATAAATTGATACAAAACTTACTTGAATTTTCGTTGAATAGGTGGGAAATTCCTCGTTCTTTTAACTGTGATTTTGTAAAAGGACTCCTAATTGATTTAAACAGATGATATGGTTGATGCAAATCGCTCCTTCAAAACCCTAAAATCGCCACTAAAATTTCTAATTTTGAATTTGAATCAAAGTGATGGACGATTCTGATAATCGTGTTCATATTCATCGTTTTCGTCATCTACATGACGAAAGTCAGCGTGTTCGTCGCGTACGTGACGAAATAGGCTTTCGTCAACTACGAGACGAAAATATAGGCCCATAAGCCACTATCCGCCCTAATTGAGGACCAAAATTGCGTGATGCTTAGTTTCGTCAGCTAGATGACGGACGGATTCTTACTTCGTCACCCAAGTGACGAAAATATTGGCAAGTAATTTAGGGGCATTTTGGGATTTTAGGGGGGCCTCGTAGCAAACCAAGGGGCCTAAATAGCAATTTTCCAAATAAAATAAGTAATGGGCCTTTACTTTATCCCTATAAATCAATGTTTTTTTCTTCAAATATTACCGTGTTTTATCATTTGCCTTTCACCTAAGTTCATTTTTTATGAATGATTTTACAACCGTTTTAAGGAGATTTAAACTCTAATTCTTGAGGTTACAATGTTAATCTCTTACCAAAGTTAACACTTTACAGACACCTTAGTTGAGTTTTTTTTTTTTTTACAAACACCTTAGTTGAGTTTAAAACTTACCAATTACCAAATATAGAATAAATATAAAGTCTAATATGAGTTTATAAAAGAGTGACAATCTTTATTTTTTTACAAGTCAATTTTATAAGAATAAGTTCAACTTTTTTCTCTAAGCTAAAAATAGTTCGCCTTTTACTTAAATTACATTTCATATAGTTTGTCTTACGTTTAGGCGCAAGTCATACACTTCTAAGACTCGTATTCAAGTAACCAACCTCCCATTTAATTCCTAAAACTCTAAGTAGGATTATATCATATGCAAACAACATATATCTCCGTGCTAGCTCTTGAATGTGTTTGGTAAATATACATCCTAAAGTAAAAAGTAAAAAATAGGGGTGAATAAAGGGGAGAAATATAAAAATATTAGATTTTATAAGATTCGCATTATAGATAACAATTTTTTTTTCTTTCAATTTTTACTATTTACACATTCGCATCCTGCATTGTGAAAGAGATAGTATTGGAAGGCCAGGGAGTACATATAAGACTCGGGAAGCGTGAGAGAAAAGACTCTTTCTATTATTATGAGAAAATCGTCCCTGTTCATCTCTACGGGTGTGTTTGGCATAGAAGAGAAACTGTGAAGAGAGAAATAGATAAGAGAGAGTATGAGATGAGAGAAATATATGAGAAATAAAGTAGATTTGATGTATTGTTTGGTATAAGAGAATAAGAAGAGAAATAAGAAAGAGAGAAGTTTGTTTATTTTTTGAAATGACAAAAATACCCTTTACTAAAAAATTACTATTATCCAATTGAGTTATGTGCTTACTTAGCATATTTTTTCGTTAATATTATTTTAATTTAATTCAAATAATTAGGTTATACAGTATATATTAACGTAAAGAACCCTGCAAAAAATTAATATATATAATTAATTAAATGTAGCTACTTAAAGTAACAAAACAATTTAAATGTATTTTACATAGTATAAAATATGAGTTTGTTTAAAATTTAAATATCAATCTTTATCTCACCAAACCCCCTTATTAATCCCTCACCGCCCACCTGTATATGTATCATGTATGTAGTATATTTCTAGTTATTCTCCACTCACCTTCTCAAATATGACATTGTGCTGAAAAATCAAATTGAGCAAATAATTAGTTGAACCTTCAAAAATTTCAGTAATTAATAAAAAGAAATGTTTGTTTAGATGGATCCACTGACGAAGATTATTAAATTGTCTCGTTCTGGATATTCCTGATGCCGCCATAAACAACACTCAATAGCTTCATTTCCAATTTCTCTGCATTTTTTAGTGTGCAACCATAAAGAAGACAAGGGTAAAAACGTAAACTTAGAAAAAATAACCACTTCTCTCCTCTTTCTTCGCTCTTATGCGGAGAAATAAAAAACATGTGGGTCCCGCCTTTTAAACTTCTCTCTTTCCTATCTCTCTTCAAACCAAACAAGAGAAATGGGACCTTTCTCTTCAAATTCTCTCTCCCCTATTTCACCCAAACCAAACACAGGCTACAACTTTTCACGAATAGAAATCTTCTCATATATCTTTGATAGCTCAAATATAAACGATCTTGTATATGATATCATGTTAAAAGTATTACATGTTCATTAAATAAGAGCTTTTTTTATATAAAAAAATATCAAATTTTTTTTTGACAGAAAAAAATATCAAATTTATGCTGTTACTTATTTGTGTTGAATTATCTATCCTACTTTTTACCAAAAATATAAATAAGTGGACATAGAGATAAGTGAAAAAAAGTATACACATATCAATGAACATTATTATATAAAATTACTCTTGAAAGATACTACTCCGTCCTAATATTTTGCAAAATTTTGTTGTTTTATTTTAGAAGACAATTTTTAAAGTTTAAAATAAATTAATTAAATTTTCACAAAAATACTCCTAATTAAATGAAGAAAAGTACTCTATTGAAACACAAATGAAGAAAAGTAAAAAATTAATATTTCTCTTTTTTAATAATTGAAGGGTAATTTTTTTTAAAAAAAATGTATATTATTGACACATTTAATGCAAAAACCAATAGTATTTATTTTTTTATAATTCTTATGCTTTTGTGAAAAAAAAATTATATTGTGGGACGGAAGTATTATAAACAACTTATAGTTATCACTTCTATTATTATCTGGATTGTACATTTGATCACTTGTAGTATGAAAATAGATAATGCGGTTAGTTCACAAACTCTAAATGCTCTTGTTAAGCATCATTGCAACTTTTGAAACTCTTATCAACTTGGAAAGATTCCAAACACATAATTTCCACTAAGAAAATGGATTGTCTGTTGTAAATAAATATAGAACTCATCTATTTCCTTAATTACTATTTCCATAAGATTGCTTTCTTCATGGGTTTTTTTCTCTTGGTGGTAGAGTGTGGAAGTGCGTTTCATTTGGTGCTAAGAAAATGACTCAGATTATATCAATAAGGGCTTTTTTAGGGTCTTCCATCAAACAAAATAATGTGTAGATTCTTTGTACCAAAAGAGAAAAAAAATAGTAAAAAATTAGCATGTTATTTAATTTTGAATACTTGCAAAATTAGCATTTCTATAACCGTGTTATTAATTTTTCTTGAGAAGGACTATCTACACCTAACATTTACTTTGATTCCATCTAATTTAGGGACAAATTTTAATTTTTTTGGAGTTTAACAATGTGAACAAGTTGTTGTTGTAGTGGTTGCTATATTAGTAGTAGTATCACATTGGGATTATATATGTTACGTATCATCTCTCATTGGCCTCAGCTCAGCTCAGCTATGATCTTAGATATTGATAGTTGCATAAAAACTCTGTTTGGAAATAGAATGAGTGTGCTATTGAGAATTTGATATACTTGGGAAGTTCGGGGAGCACCGGGAGAAATAACGGATAAATATTCTAGAATATAAAAGAGCGAGATGATATATTTCTATCTAAAATCTTAAGATATTAAGTATACGAATCACCTCTCTTATAAATCTAACATTCTTCACATTCATAGCAAATGTAAGATTTAACCATTTACACTTAAAATCTAACAATTTCTCTTTAAGTGAGTTCTCACATCATATAGACAGTCCAATATTAGGATCCACTCTCGCTCCCCCACTAAGCCGAACCAAGAATATGATACTACTTGTTGGAGAATTCAGGGGAACGTCGGGAGAAACAACATCCAAATTCTTCAGGACCATAAGTTGTTGTTTGTTGAGTAATATTTTTTCAAGTAAAATGTCATTGTCAGGGGTAAAATTGGAAGAAAAAATGGTAAGCTATAAACTCATAAACTATTAGAAATAGCGTTTGAAAAATAAACTATAAGTTAGTAAAATAGACTATAAACTATTTAAAAAACATATACCAAATACGTCTTTTTTAGTCATATGAACTTACTTCCTCCGGTCACATTTATAAACAAATTTGATTTTTTTTTGTGGAAAATGGATGTATATGGTCTATAATATAGGCCACATTCATTCTTCAATGTACCAAAAAAATCAAATTTATTTATAAATGTAACCGAAGAAAGTATAAGTTATAAGCTCAAAATTTAATATTAGTGTGTAGAGTAGAGACAGATAGGGCATCGGGTGGAAGAACATATACGATTATGAGAGAGAATTAGTATTTGATACAAGAAATGTATACCCTCCGGATTTATTTATAAATAAAAGTTATTTTTTAAATTTATTGAACAATTAATGTATCTAACTAAGATATAGACTAGATATATCAATTGTTTAATAAATCTAAAAAGTAAATAAGTACTACGGAGGGAGTATTGTTCAAATTGTGGTTTGGAGAAATGTAATGATGGACAATGTTTTACTCCATCCATCCCGTTGAACAGAGAGGAAGGGGGTTATGTCCCCTAAGACAAGTACGTAGAGTAAGGTGCACCGTCGGATCTTACCTGTAAATCTGTGATCGTTCACTTCACGCTTGACACATTTCGTTCCTTATTATAGTACTTTACACTTTTGGAATAATTATTGCGATTGGATACGATGTGATACGCGCGTGGATGCATGCGAATGAATGAATGAATGAATATTCATTCTCTCTCTTTTGTTTCTCTTTAACTTCACAATTCACAACAAAAACACACGCCTCAGCTTCACTTTACTTAATTCATGTATACTCAACAAACAAACAGTAGCTTGCCGGGGAATGCTCAGAAACCTGTCGGTGAAACTAATGCATACCCGGAAGAAGTATTACTCCCTCCGGTCCTATATATAAGAGACAAGTGACTTTTTAGATACATTGAAAAATTAATGTATTTAGTCTATATTCTAGACTGGATACATTAATTAATCAATGTATCTAAAAAGTCATTTGTTTCTTATATATAGGACCGGAGGGAGTATTATCTCCATTTACATTATTGTTTTAAAAAATACTAGTGGATAACAGATACTCCCTCGGTCCCAAAATAAGTGACCTATTTGACCACTGACACGTTTGTCAATGCACAACTTTAATCGTTAATATCTCTAATTATCTATTATTAAAAATTATAAAAATTGTATATTTTGAAAGTACTCGTCGAGACAAATCAAACATCACATATGCTAATATTTGCATGTATATATTAGTAGAAAAATAAGGTCAAAGCAGATCAAATGAATAGTACACTCAGTCAAAAAAAGGTCATTTAAAATGGGACGGAGGGAGTAATTTAATTTAAAGTTAAGTATGATTTTTGTTTCTATAAATTATTATATTTTACTTTTAGGCTCCGGTTGAATTAGTTTATTTTTGAGCTTATGCAAACAGTTTATGCAATATAAATTAAGTTTTATGTTATTTTATAAGTTCAAACTAGTGAAAATTGTATTTTTATAAGCTATTTTCTTATAAACTATCTTGACAAACTTATAACAATACATAAAAATTGCATAAACTTGTTGCATAAGCTCAAAAATAAGCTAATCCAAACGGGGTCTTAATCTGTATAAAAAAAAATTCTAAATTTTTTTTATGCATACAGTTTTAGTTCCAATTATTTTCCAAAATTGTTAAATTATCTTTAAATTTTTTAATAATTTTATCAAGTATTTTAAAAATATTATAAATTATTTTTTTACAAAACTTTAGAGTTTTTTAATATGAGAAGAATTAAATATGAAATTTTTTAATTTCAAAAGAATAAAAATAAAACTAACGAAAATATCAACTTAGAAATCAAATTGAGTTTTTTCTTTTCGAGAAACTTTTTATAATATTCTAAAAAAATTTGTAAAATAATCATTTAAAAAAACACATTAATTTACATGTATAATAATTTTGTAGAGACTAAAACATACCACTTTTTTTTATAGGGATGCAAAATAAAATTTGGCAATTTTATAAGGACTAAAAATATATTCATTCTTTTTAATTTATAGCAGGTAAGTTTAAAATGAATCTGTTCAGATCCGACCTCAAGTCCACATCTCTGAGAGATTGTCCGCTTTGGGGTTGACCCGTCACGGTTTTGTCATTTGTAGAAAAGGCGCCTCAGTTGGTTTGAAATGTGTGGGTGTTGTATATAAACTACCCCTTATCTCGAGTACTAAACGATGTAGGACTATTTTGGTGTATCCAGAACAGAATCCTTAAAAAAAATGAATACAATAAACTCATGATAAAAATAAAATAAAATTAACAAACAAATAAATATGTTATAAACTAGTAAAAATAAAATATAAATCATTAGAACAAATATTATCAAACATGTCTTTTTTTATCATATGAAGTTTGTATAGTTTAAGGTTTTTCCATATATTAAATTAAAAAAAATACAATGATGTATACAACTTCATACTCTTACTAAATTACCTTTATTTACTAATATTTGTATAATGTTTTGAAATTGTGACACTTAATTGATTAGAGAGTATGAGTGGAAGTAAAATAATAATTATATATTGAAAAGTATAAATGACATTTATTTTGAAATAATTATTTTTTATTAAAGAGTGACACTCGTTTTAAAATGGAAAAAATATTAACTCTATTGGTCAAAATTTTCGAGGGAGATTAGTTGTCAATAATATCAACATATACTTCAAATTAAAAATAGTCATGTGAGCTTAGCTCAGTTGGTAGGAATATTCATTATATATAAGTGTAGAAGCTGGAGTTCGAACTCCAGATACTCCGCTTATTCACATTTAAGATAAAATTTCTAGCCACTTAGGCTACTTGACAAAAAAATATTTTAAAAACAAGTGTTAGACAATAATATACTACTCCCTCCATCCTTTTTTATTTTTATAAGAACATTTACCAAAATTCACAGGTACTAAGAAAAGTTGTTAGAATAATAAATTTGTTCAAAATATGTGTAATTATTATTAAATTACCTTTTACTATGTTAAATATATTTAAGATTAATTTTTTACATTCCAATGCAAATTGATTGTATTAATATGGGTAATATTTGAAAGAAAAAAAAGTAACAAATGCATCTAAAATTTTGTAAACAATTTTATATTTATGAACAAACTTTTTTTTAAAAGGTTTCTATAATTAAGGAAGGATGGAATATTATATTAGTATACTATATATACATATAGTCAAAATAAATATACTAAATAATTGTATGGAAGAAAAAAATAAATATAAATATAATAATTGTATGGAAGAAAGGCTCAAGAAGGTTCTTGTGTGCATCAACAAAACCAGCCAGCTCCTCTCCAATGCTTCATATCAATAATATATCACATCTCACACCATAACTTCATTTTCATTACTCTCTTCCTTCTAAGTCTTCTATAACTATCATCATCATTATAAAAATAATAATTTAAACTTGTGTTCAAATATTTATTATCTATTCACCTTAACATTTTGATGTCTACACCATTAGAACATGATTACATAGGTTTGACAGATAATACTTCAATGGAAAAAACATCTTCATCTCTCAACTTCAAGGAGACAGAGCTGAGACTAGGTCTACCTGGTTGTGAATCTCCTGACAGAAAACAAGTTACTACTGCTAGTGGAGGAAGAGTGTCTTTCTTTGGTAACAAGAATTTGAACATTAATGTTTGTTCTCCTTTGAAGAACCTTGTAGCTAATGTTGGAGCTAAAAGAGGTTTCTCTGATGCTATTGATGAATCTTCTAGCAAATGGATTTTCTCTGTTAATGATGAATCTCAAGCTGTAACTACTTTGTTTTCTCCTAGAGGAGGAGGGAATGTTGGAAAATCTCTTGTTGGTTTAGAGACTCAAACTAATACTCAGAAGATTAATATAAATGTACCAAAAAATATCAATGAGATTCTTCACCAATCTGTGAAACCAGTAGTACATGAAAAGAATAAACAGGTTGATGGAACAAATGAGGATGCTAATGCTCCTGCTGCAAAGTATGTTTCTTTGTATCATCCTGCTTATTGTTTTTAGATTTTACTATTTTTTTGTTCAATTAACCTTTTGGCAATCTTTTGCATGGTGTATGTTTGGATTGACACGGTGAGTTTGGCAGAATCACAGAGAAACAATGATTTTTGTTGAAACTCTAAGGTGGCCATTCGTGATTCTGCCAATCTCAGAGTCAATCCAAACATACACCAAAATCAAGGAACATATGGATAAACAAGTTTGAGTTACATCATGCCATGTTTTTGTTGCTTAGATTAGACTAAGGTGAAAGGTATTGTAAGTTTGTAACTCATAAAACTAGACATGATAGGTTTTTTTATGGCTTCATGTTATGTGGTTAAACTCTTCAATAGACATGATTTTTTTTTCTCTTTGGAATAGTTTTAGTATGATATATTTTCTTATGTAAAAATTGAATTTTTCTATATATAATTCAAAACTAGCGACTGATGAATTTTTGGTTTTTTTTTAGAAAATGTTTTATCTACTAATTTGTTAACCTTATGTGTTCTTCATTTTATCAAACATTTATAATAGGACACAGATTGTGGGATGGCCACCAATTCGATCGTTTAGAAAGAACACGATGGCATCGAATTTGACTAAGAACAATGATGAAGCTGAGGGAAAACAAGGATTTGATTGTTTCTATGTAAAAGTTAGTATGGATGGTGCTCCTTATCTCAGAAAAGTTGATCTCAAATTTTACAACAACTATATGGAATTTTCTTCAGCTCTTGAGAAGATGTTCACATGCTTTACCATTGGTACTAACTCTACCTTCTTCAAATTATTTCCCTTATGATATGTTCTATATCAATAAAGTTTCCTAGCTTAACTTTCTTATCTAGACCTTGTTTGGATACACAGTTAATTAAGTGTTTATGTAATAACTAGTTTGTGCTCTAATATATGCTTATTCCTAAAATCAGGTCAATGCAATTCTCCTGGACTTCCTGGGAAAGATGGACTAAGTGAGAGCTCTTTGAGGGATCTTCTTCATGGATCTGAATATGTTCTTACATATAAAGATAAAGATGGAGATTGGATGCTTGTAGGCGATGTTCCTTGGGGGTAAGTTATTTCTTTTTAGGCGTTGTTTGGATAAACAACTTAATTAAGCACTTATAGCATAAACACTTATCATATAATTGCTTATGTATAAATTATATCTATAACAAAGTTAAAATAAGTCAAACTATATTCATATATGTTATAAGCTGTTTTCATTAATTATCAATGAAGAGCTTATGAAAATAAACCGAAAACAACTTGTAAACATGTCATAAGTTGTTTTGTTTCTATAAGCTCTCCATATTGAAGCTTATGTTGTTAAATTAATCATGATTGTCCAGTGGTTGAACTGACTTACTTAAATTGTTGGATGATGCAGGATGTTTGCCGACTCGTGTAGGAGACTAAGGATCATGAAAGGCTCCGAGGCAATTGGGCTAGGTATGAAAGGTTAAACTCTAGGTTCTTCTAAGGAAGTTTTAAACAAATTCTTTCTTCAAGATATATTAAGAATCTAAGATGATTTCAGCCAGAGTTTTGTAGGCATTTTAAATTGTTACCTTAACATATGCCGAGGTTGTATTTGGTTCTTCGCAGTAAGTATTATGCTCACGCTACAATTACTCTACTATAAATATCTTGTAATCTTGGATATGGATCACTAGATTTATACTCCAAGAGTTGCTGAAAAGTATGTTGATTATTATCTTGGTTGCAGGTCCAAGAGCCATGGAAAAATCTTAGGAGGCAATACTAGTGCAGAAAATTCTGTTGGACCAAAGTGGAGACTTAACTGATATGCATATATAAAGGTTTTCAAGGAAGTTTGAGTTTATTATGGTTATGTTCAAAATCAAAAATATATGTAACTCAGTTTCTCTAGTTTTTGTGAATTATTAGTCTGACAAGTATTTGCTTAGTAGAATTTATCTGGAGACATATCCGGAGAATATATACACATGTTTTGTGCACCTTTGCATCCTTGTGGCTGTATAAAAGAATGGCTTGTTGCGCTTTCAATATATGATATGGAACAATTTATGTAGTTCGAATACGCACGCACTTTCAAAATTATGAAAGATTTTCATAGTAAAGACGGAAAGTCACTTCTGTGACGAAAATATCATTCAATTGTGTATATCAAACCATCAATTTCCTACCTTGCGCCTTCTATATCGTGAATTATTTAAGTTGGACTAATGTTGCAAAGCTCTTGAACATGTTAGTACACACAAATGAGACATGTCAATCTGTAATTCACTTCTGCTACAGAAGTATCAACATAAGATTCTAAACTTAGACAAGTTTTCATATTAATTGGTTGTGTACATATACAAGGATGCTACAAAGTATGGTAAACCAGGTATTTGTCTTTCTTTAATTGCCCTTGTTTTCTGATCAAAGCCCACATCGGCTGCAACATATATGAAAGTAAACTGCTCACTATATAAATAATATGAGCTTACTTTGTGTTGAACTATGGAACCGTGTGATAAGCACAAAGCGAACTATTCTTTCGCCTTTTACTAAAGAATACCATGTGCTTGTCACTTATAGCGGTATACACATATTTTTGAAAGTGTTCTCTAAATAGAGAGCACTGCATTTATAGTTAAAATTTTGAGAAAAAAATGTTTGTGATGAAATGAATTTCATACTTGGCTATCTTGAAGTATTGAATTTATTTGTTATAAATTAATCATAAACTGTTTACAATGAAGAAATTATGTATAATCATTTTTCATGGATCTAAGATGAAAATATACATTTTTCCCTTAAAAAAAGATGAAATCTTGGATCAAGAAAACAAAGATGTCATACTGAGCTAATAGGTCAATAGACAAATTTTGAGTGAATCGTCAATTTAGTCTTTTGATATGTTATACTATGTCTTAGATGTCAGACAATTTGATTCCTTAAATTGGCGAAACTTCAAAATACTTAGAAAATAAAAATCGTTAATTACATTAGTCCTTAATTGATGAAATCTTGGATCAAGCCAACAAAGTAAACAATTAACAAGTTGCTAATATATGGTGATGAAATCTTTGACCTGTTAGCTCAATTAAGATGTCGATGGAACTCTTCTTACATCATGCTGAGAAAGTATCAAAGCAAGGATCAGAAAAGAAAGGATTTTCACCTAAGCCACTTTTTTTTTGTTCATGTTTTCAATAATCAAACTTGATAGAACATTCGATCTTCCTTTGGTGCTTGAACAAGAATTCAGATGACATAGATAACATAATTGGTGTGTGTGTGTGTGTGTGTGTGTGTGTGTGGGACTTGGTAAATCAGGTATTGGTCTCTTTCCAATGGAAACAAAGTTTCAATGCAAAGTTTCAATGTGATCTGTGAGAGGTGTCCATGTTTTCTAAACAGAGCCCACATCGGCTGCAGCATATATGATAGTTAAGTGCTTATTATATAAAAACAAGAGTTTACTATGTTTTTAACTATGGAACCATGTGATGATCACAAAGCGAACTATTCTTTCGCCTTTTACTAAAGAATACCGTGTGCTCTTCACTAATAGTGGTATACACATATTTTTGAAAGAGTGCTCTATATAGAGAGCTCTGCATATATAGTTAAAGTTTATACTAGTAATTAAAAAGATAAAATATGGAGAGCAAAGTTAAGTGTTTCTCTAAATAGGAATAAATCAACTATTTCACAAGGATTAAACTGTGTTCTAGATTAGAATTTCTTGCAACTCTCACTAAATTATGTAAAACTCTATTAGAAAATACTGAGTTTCTTGTCAAATTATGTAAAACTCTAATAGTACTCGATTTCAGGCCTTTAAACTTGTGCAAATTTTATACTGTAGTATATTTACATTGATAAAAATAATAAAATGTTATATGTTGTTTAAAATATGATAGAATAAATTTATACTCTTGAAAACGCAGGCACAAACAGAATAAAGTACCTCATAACTACTTTTGTTTCATATGAATATTGTGAAACCGAACTTCTGAGATGAAAAATTAGTGATAGATAGGTATGAGTGGCACACATAATATAACAGCATATGATCTGAGTACTCCTAGTACTCTTTGTACACATTTGGATTTCAGTTATTAATATATTTTGCCAATAAAAATAAATAATATAAGAGCATATTTGGCAATCAAGTTGGCCACCATAAGTTAAAAAGTATAAAAAGTTGGATAGAATTGAACAATGAATAAAGAATTTGAAAAAGGAAAGGCAAAGAAAAATAAAAGAACTATATCTTAAGCCAAATCAGGCTGAAGCAAATATTTGTAAATAATACAGATACAAAAATTCCTTCAACTACATCATAGCCTTGTCTATGCAACTGTAAATTACTGTTCAGATATCTGTAAATAAACCATCTGAGTGTATCCATTAAATACAGAATTGTCAAATTTACCCAAACCAAGCCGCTGGAACAAACCATATCGTCCATCTTCAACAATTGGATTGGGAGCACGAGCAGGATCATATCTGGTTTGATGAGTGAGGGAAGGACCAGCAACTGGTGGGAGTTCCCAGTACACATCAAGAATAGATTCAACGTACCGGCTATTCTGGAAATGTTGTGCGTAAGATATTGGCTTATTACTGTGATTGAAGTTGTCACGCATGTACCCTCTAACTCCCCACCATACTTCCCCTGGCCCACACAGTTCTTCGATATCGACAGCTTTCTCCCAGAATTGCTTCCTTCTTGACCTGATCCTAGCTTCATCGCTGTCTTTAAAGCAACTGTGTCCCCCACCTTAGATCAACAAAAGAACAAAACAAAAGTCAAATTCCTTTTCCAACAGTTGCATGGAACCATACAAACATTTTCCAACAAATGGATGCTGGACTTTTTATGCCAACATCGCCTATATTTTTGCAACCAAAACCACAATTGATAAAATTTTTAGTATCAAGTAAATGCCTTTTGACATTGGCTAGAGCAGAACTCATGTGCAATTCCATATACATTTGTTTCTGCATAATTTCTCTACACATGTAATATGCATAAACATAATCCACAAAAATATATGAAAATACAAAACCAGCAAATTAATGAAATGCAATACTACTATTTTGTGGTGGAACAAACATAAGCAGCAACTTGAAAGGTCAAACCCCAGAAATGGCAGCAGTTTGCTGCCAGCAAAGACAGATTTAATCACTAGCAAGCAACTGTTTACTACAATAAGAAATGGTGGTAGCTTTGAAAAGTGGCTCACAACCGTACGTACGTGGGTCACAACCATTAGGGTTGGTTGTCAGCCACTTTTCAAATCTATCACCTTCACTTATGCACTCGATTCCAAGTTTAGGTTCGAAAACACGGACAATTTGGGAGAAACCCATGGATATAATAATAACATAGTCACATCAGCTTCAACCCACAATCCATCACGAACAAATCAAATGATAATCCTCTCTAACTCCTGCATTTGTTGTTATGAACTTAACAAATGGAGCAGCTATAGAGAAAATTATCATTTGATTTGGTTTGTTCATGCCCGATTCGATGCAAATGCCCTTTCTACCCCAACGATCTTCTGCAACTTTTCAGCAAACGATCTAGTGTTTTTTGGCCAAGATCTTCACGTGCAAAGAAGAAACAAAGAAGAAGCAAGTATGAGAAAGCTGCAGTGACACAGCAGTGCGACAGCGGGTTGCAGCAGTAAAAGAGAAGAGGCTGTATATGTTTTATTGAGAAGAGGGTATTTTAGTTTTAGGGTTTCACAGAAAGAGCTTTTTATAAGCTCAAGTTGGGCTGCCTTACGATGGGCCGAGTAATTCGCTAAACTCTAACAAGAATGAAAAAAAATACTCGAATAAATGAATAGATTTTTTTATATGAATATATAGAATATATTACTTAAAATAAATATTTAATGCAATTTATTTAGTATCTTGTGCGTGTGTGTATGTAGTAATAGTAATTATTTAATAAATATAAAAAATATTAGAATAGCTTTAGCAGTCATCCCATTACACATTAAACCACTATATTTCAGTTTTGGGGGTAGTTGCTAGGTATCGCTAGGATGACAACATAGGTCACAACCCTAACATGGTTTTTGAATGCAGTGAAAAACAAGGGAAAAGGTCAAGAAGTGCAAACACAACATAGGCCACAACCCTAAAGTCTTCCTGTCTTGGACTGGGGCACCATCCCCTCACCCTAAAAAGTTTTCAATGAAAAAGTATATTTTTCTATTTTAATATAGTTTATCACATGTCATCTTTACTAAGTTATTAATTTCATATCATAAATATACTTTTTCTTTCCCACTTTCTACACAATCACACAAAAGGAGACAATTTATTTACATTTCTTTCCTTTCACTTTCTTTTAAACCAAACAACTAGCTCATTTCCTACTCTATTTCTTTCCTCTTACTTTTCTATCCTATGGAGCACAAATGCAGACACACACATGACACAAATACGTAGACACAACCGCTAGGACACCGACAAAAGATCTAAATCGAGAGCAGAGATGATCCCAAAATATGATGTGTGTATGCGGGAGGATATGCATATGAATGAACTGTTAAAATGTATGGTTAACCACTAATATATTACTTCTTAAAGCTTTTATTGTCTCCAATCTTTACAGGAAACATGCAGAAACGACTAAACATAGCAGTGTCTAAGCCTCAAAAGTTTTGTCAATCAAACAAATAAATGCAAACTAATAAACGGTGGTTTCCAAGTAACCAATATGTATATTTGCTGTCAGACAGATGTAGGGTTTGAACCTTTCAAGTAGCTATATTGACTTATGTTTGTTTCACTACGGACTAGTACTAGTGTTTTTCATCAAATTTCTGGCTTTATATGTTGGATTTTCATTCATTTTTCGTCAATGATATTTATGCATATTTTGTATGCATTTCTCATGGAAACAGAAAAAAAAATTCAATAAAATAGGATAATTCAATAGCAAAGTGAGAGTTTACACACCTCGTATATAAAATTGATCACATATCTGCCTCAAAGAATAATGGTCACCAGTACCAGTGTCATAGTTATCCTCAAAAACAAGATGCCTGAACCCAGCTTTCAGAGCTTGTTCGATTCTGCTCATTATGATACATACAAAATAACAATTATAATAAGCAGCAGCAATTTCATCATAAGTACTCAACTACTGAATCATGGATCTCAAAAAATATACCTTTTCAATTCATTTTGATGGTCATCAAAAAATATAAGAACCCGACTACGGTCCTTAATCCCATGTTTGCTCATAACTTTTGGCCAATCAACACTTCCAAAATCTACGAAGTCCTTTCCAGCATAATATGTACAGTTACCATCAACATATGCAGGGCCCTTTTTTAGATACTTCTCTGGATGCCTAGGTGAAAGAGAAACAATCCGTGTGTCTGGCATAGCTTGCCGCAACACCCAAGTCGAATGTCCTTTGAAAGCACCACTCTCAATCATCAGATCTGGTTTCAGCCATCTGGCAATAAACCAAAGTCCAAAGCTGTGGTCAAAACCCATCCCATACATGTTGTTTTGGATTGGCCGTGTTTCATATATAGGAACAAACTCTTCCAGCCCCTTGAGCAGATCTTTCGATGTCCATTCTACAGTTTTACCATGTTTCGATCTGCCTTTACCAAGGATAAGATTATAAGTATCCAACAACAACTATGACTTTATGCTTTCAAAATAAAAAAACAAAGTTTGAACTGAACAAAGTTTCATATATAAGGATTTTTTACTTTTAAACTTTTATTGTAGCGTTTTGACGTGAACTGAACAACTCAGCTCTCATACTATTTATTGACATACTCGTACTTTGATTTTTTCTCTCTAAAATGCCGTATTCCGTATCCATGCACCATACTAATAGTCTAACAATAATACACCCAAATTTCCTCCTTAAAATAGTTGCTAAATGTAACTTGTTTAACTTTGAGTATTTGACTTATATACATAAATTTCTAAAGCTATTCATCAGAATTCAAATCAACCAATTATACAACAAGAAAAGAAATTTGATTCCATTAAGAATCAGGATCTGGAAAATAAATATTAAAAATTTCATCAAAAAAAAAATTCAAATTTTAATGATTTATCATTCCAATCTAGAAGCATTGAATTTGATCTTCCCTACACACAAAAATCCCAACTCCTAAACTACAAAATTGATCTTGATCCAAACAAAACCTAAAAATAAGATCTTCCAAATTCCAAAAAAAAAAAAGAATGAAATAAGAATGAGATCAGATCAGCGCAAAGAGACTTACAGCAGGGCACACCAAGGGTTCCGAAATCGGAATCAAGTCCATCGAGACCGAAGAAAGCAGCGCGAGATGCAGGTTTGTAGAAAGAGGAAGACGAGATGCAGACGAATTTACGAGAGGTGTAGAAGAAGGAGAGAGCTAAGAGAAGAAGAAATGCAATGGCGATACAAAGAACGCATTGGGGAGTTCGGGAGATGTAGGTTGAAGCTCTATTGGTTAAGCGAAAGAGAATGTGTTGTTGTTTTCTGGTTTTGGATTCGTCGAAGTTTATCGCGTCGGCATCGGATTGTGAGTTGCTGCGACGGGAGGAGAGTGTTCGTTCTAACATGGACATTGTGGTGGTGGACGGTGGTGGATGGTGGTGGTTGTTTGGTTCGGAGAGTGTCCGAGTAATTCCAAAAAATAATAGTAATAAGAATTATAAGTAAAATAAATAAATAAGAATTTTATATATATTTGATAAATAGTTCTGTTATTTGGACACACAATGTTCGACATTGTCTCTCGATATATATCAATGTACGATGAGCTAACCAACATCGCTTGGTGGTCCAATGGAATAACTTGTCATAGGACTTGGGGGTCGACTTTGTGTTCTAGATTCGTTTCATATAGAGTTGAAAAATGTGACGAGCAACCTTTATTTGGTTCTTGAGAGAGTGTAAATTAATCTTAATGTGGAAACAATTTGTCGATTACCATCAATAAGTACTTACATATTAGCGTGTTCTTCTTTGTTATGCACCATTCAATAAGTATTTACATATTTGTTTGACTTTTTTTCTTTCATATAATATATCTTTTAAACTTATTTTATTTAAATGGAGAGGTTCTATATGATTATTATACCTTAAAAGTCACATAGCTGTAATTTATTCCTTATTTAACAAACAAGGAACCAGAACAAATCCTCATTGAAGGCAAGAATAGATTAAGAAGCATATACATTTTTTTACAAAATAATATTTTAATATCAAAATGAGACATTAAATATAATGCCATTTTTCTTTGGTGTACTTTTAAATTTGTTGGAGTTTTGCCTTGAAAACTCAGAAAATCAGAAAACTGGAAAAACCAGCAGCAGTAGGGCGCCTGGCGCCAGGAGCAGGCTAGAAAAGCCTGTGGTTTCTGTTTGTTGGCGCGGGGCGCGGGGAGTTAGGCGCTAGGCGCCAGCACGCGTATATAAAGTTGATGTTTGCGTTTTCTGAGAAAACTAAGGTGTTTTTAGGGTTTCTGGAGCCGACATAAAGACTAGGGTTAATAGAAAAACTCTTGGGAAGACCCTAGGGTTGGGGAAACATTCTATCACCTTGGGAAACACTTGTTGATTGAATCTCTTGGTCACGGGGAGAGATTCGGGACTAGGGTAGAATTAGGAAAACTCTAATTCTTGTAACTCTTGTGGAGAATCTCATTGTAATCAAGGTTTCTATTGATAGTGGAACGGAGAGGGCTGCCCTCCCCCCAGATTAGGTTCATTAACACCGAACTGGGTCAACAAATCAACTGTGTTCTTTATCGCTTTTACTGTTATTATTGTTGGTTGATTACTATTGCTATTATCACTTGTTTGGTTGCTTGGTTCTATTTGCTCCACACATCAAGGATTTATTGGTGTGAGTCAAGCGAATTCACAACAATTGGCGCCCACCGTGGGGCAAAGGATCAAACGAATTAGGCACCATGGGTTCAAAGTGGGAAATTGAGAAATTCACCGGGAATAACGACTTCGGGTTGTGGAAGGTGAAGATGAGGGCGATATTAATCCAACAGAAGTGTGTTGAGGCACTAAAGGGTAAGACACTGATGCCGGCAAATCTCTCTGATGCGGAGAAAACCGAGATGGATGAGAAAGCACATAGTGCTATTATTTTGTGCCTCGGTGATAAGGTGCTGAGAGAGGTTGCCAAGGAGAAGACTGCTGTGGAGATGTGGACCAAACTTGACTCATTGTATATGACCAAGTCCCTGGCACATAAACAGTTATTGAAGCAACAACTGTACTTCTTTCGTATGGTTGAGAACAAGTCTGTGGTGGAGCAATTGACTGAGTTTAATAAAATCATTGATGATTTGGCGAATGTTGATGTGAATTTGGAAGACGAGGACAAAGCTTTTCATTTGTTGTGTGCTTTACCTAAGTCATATGAACATCTCAAGGATGCATTGCTTTACGGCAAGGAAGGCACTATCACCTTGGATGAAGTCCAATCGGCTTTGAGAACCAAGGAGTTGACCAAGTTTAAAGACTTGAAGGTTGATGATGGTGCGGAAGGGTTGAATGTGATGAGGGGTAGAAGCGAGAACGGAGGCAAAGGAAAGTGGAAGAATGGGTCCAAGTCTAGGCCAAAGGGTGATGGTGGTAGCAAGTTCAAATGCTACTATTGTCAAGAACCGGGTCACTTCAAGAAGGATTGTACTCGGAGAGGGGGCGGTGGTAGTTCGTCGGCTCAGGTTGCGGTGAGTGATGAAGTTTATGAGGAAGGCTATGAGAGTGCGGGAGCACTCATAGTCACAAGCTGGGAACCATAGATGATTGATCAGCCTGGAGAGGCGGTGGTAAGAATACTCGACATCAGCCTGGAGAGGCGGTGGTAAGAATACTCGACATCAGCCTGGAGAGGCGGTGGTAAGAATACTCGAAACCAGCCTGAAGAGGCGGTGCTGAGAATACTCAGGTTACTTCTGAAACAACAACATTATTATGAGATGTGAAGATGCTAGTGGAAGTTGGGAATAGGTGGAGCTTTGAGTTGTAGACTTTGAAACTCCTATCACATGTGTTCAAAGAATGGATACTTTTGGACTCTAGAGCTAGTTGAAGGTGGAGTTGTTCATCTTGAAGACGTGAAAGCTTGTAAGGTTCAAGGTATGGTGAGGTTATTTTACATGATGTGAGGTATATTTCTAACCTTAATGTGGTCATGCATTTTGTTACTAGTGGAAATTCTCATGATGTGGTTAAGTTGTGAAGCTTCGGGTGGAACTTGTTAGTGACATAAGTTTTAGTTGGACTAGTGAAACAAAGCTTAACTAGGTGTTGGAACTAAACGGGAAGTGTTGGAAACTAACAATGGCTTGAAGTGTGTTTCGTAGTAGTTGAATAGTTTTGCAGGTTACAAGGTGGGAAACATAGTGAGACTTTGGTGGAGGAATCTCGGTTTGAGGTGAAGCTTCTGATAGTGGGACTAGAAGAAGGCAACCGACATTAACTCTTGGCTATTTAGTAGATAGGGAGGAGAGTGGTAATGTTGCATCAAAGGAGTGTAGCTATGGAGACCTTGTGGTTTATTATCTAATTGTGGCTGAAGAAGTGCAAAACATGTTATAGAACTTCAGGGAGGCAATTGGAAGCAACGGTAATCAAATTCGGGAACTTGTAGGACTGCTGAAGGTAGTTGGGATACAAGGAGAATTTGAGGATTGCGGCTTGTGGAACTTACCTAAAATTCCAAGGTTAAGTTGAGAGGCAAGCAATTCTTCAGGAGTATGGACATGAACAATCCATGGGCTGAAGAGGGTACGGTGGTGCTTGTAGAATTGTCCTAAAATTCCAAGGGCAATTGGAGGCAAGCATTTCTTCGAGAGTACGAAGCAGTTCACTTCGGGGTTCGAAGAGGGTATGGTGAAAACAAGTGGAGCAGCATGGTGGTTGATGGGAAGTTGGCATCACCATCGTTTTGAAGGCAAGGTGGAGATTGTTGGAGTTTTGCCTTGAAAACTCAGAAAATCAGAAAACTGGAAAAACCAGCAGCAGTAGGGCGCCTGGCGCCAGGAGCAGGCTAGAAAAGCCTGTGGTTTCTGTTTGTTGGCGCGGGGCGCGGGGAGTTAGGCGCTAGGCGCCAGCACGCGTATATAAAGTTGATGTTTGCGTTTTCTGAGAAAACTAAGGTGTTTTTAGGGTTTCTGGAGCCGACATAAAGACTAGGGTTAATAGAAAAACTCTTGGGAAGACCCTAGGGTTGGGGAAACATTCTATCACCTTGGGAAACACTTGTTGATTGAATCTCTTGGTCACGGGGAGAGATTCGGGACTAGGGTAGAATTAGGAAAACTCTAATTCTTGTAACTCTTGTGGAGAATCTCATTGTAATCAAGGTTTCTATTGATAGTGGAACGGAGAGGGCTGCCCTCCCCCCAGATTAGGTTCATTAACACCGAACTGGGTCAACAAATCAACTGTGTTCTTTATCGCTTTTACTGTTATTATTGTTGGTTAATTACTATTGCTATTATCACTTGTTTGGTTGCTTGGTTCTATTTGCTCCACACATCAAGGATTTATTGGTGTGAGTCAAGCGAATTCACAACAAAATTCTTATACAGATTATATATAAAATGAAAAGTATGTGAAAAATACATATAAAAGTAGCTAGCGTAATATGTACTAGTATCATGCATGCTTAATGCTTATACCCTCCTCCAATGGTGTGTCTAGGGGCTATTTTTGGATGCAAGCGTTCTAATTCCATTGAAGGCTATCTTCTATCAACTTTGGTTACTATATTAATTCTTTGCATTTTGCGTTTGCTATGTTATGGCTTTTTTCGGTTACTAAAGAGGAGAGATTCTTGTATTGGTGTACAACAAATACAATCAGAAAATACAAGGCAATAGATTCTTCTGCGTATCCTACTCTCTCAAAATCATAATCCTGTAATGGTAATAAGGGATTATTTGGAATAAAGGCTTATTTGAGCTTATCTAGTAGCATAGCCACTTGAGAACTTCTGTATACAATTTATTATATATTATATGTTCATAAGCTATTTCAGCTTATTTTCATAAGTTCTATAAGATAGTTTATAACTTGTGCAAAAACGATCTGTATTTATTTTATCTTGTGTAATAAAAATCATTTATTCATAAACGCTTATAGTTATAAGCTGCTAATTTAAGTTGTTTATCTAAACAATACCTAATTCATTGAATAAAATAAGAGGCTAGATTCCCCGAACAAGGCAAACCATGGTTCGAAATTTGGGTTAGAGAAGTGTCCACATTTAGTGTCTGATAGTGTCTCGAATAGGATTACTTCCTGTAAAGCGCAGAAAAAACCGAAAAGAAAGAAGAAAAAAATATTACTTCATCCACTTTTCTCAATTGGACCAAAAATTATAGTGCTCATTGATATCCCTTGATATCATGGAAATTCTTTGTATGAGTGACACGCCAAAGCTTCAAGACACCATCTAAGCTTCCAGTAGAAACACTACAACAATCTTCATTATCATCATCATTAACCAAACATCTTCCTAAAAATGCTGTTACACATCTAATTGGTCCTCTATGACCAACCAAAACAGCTAAACAAACATGTTGTCCATCATGTTCTCTACTCCAAACCCTACTAGTTGAATCAGCTGAACCACTAACTACATATTTAGCAACACTAGCTAAACATAAAACAGCATGTGTATGTCCTTGAATTGATCCACCATATTGTAATTGTCCTACAAACCAACCCTTTAACCAATAATGTATGTAACCATCGGTGCATCCGCCGTATAAAATTCCTCCATCATTATTACTTAGTGTTAAGGCTTTTACAGGTGAATGTTTTGCATGAAGTGTTACTGTTAGAGAATGAGGTTGATCATGGCTACAAAAATTTCGACGCCAAACTTTGATTGTGGTGTCGTCCGAGGCAGTGTAGAGAACGCCGTCATCGGATACAATTATAGCATTGATTGGATCAGGGTGTGCTTTGATTGTTTCTATGCATTTGTGGTCTGATATTCTCCATACTTTTACTGTTTTGTCAAGAGATGCAGTGTATATAATGTCCTCTGCTGTGTTAATTGCCATTGATGTTATTAGTCTTTTATGCTTCATCTGCTGAGTGATGGCACAAAGCAAACAATTAATCATAATCGTTAGATCATTAAAAACATTTTACTTCAATCACAACTATTTCTAAAGTCTCACATATACGATTGAATGTAATTTATCGACAGTTAAAACTTTTTACGCTGACAGTGTATCAGAATTAAACTCGTAGATAAAATGTTACGGCTAAGGAGGCAATTAACGTAGTACACTTACCGTCTTGTCTTTCCCTGCAATGTAGCTATGAACATAGCCGAGTGTCTTAGGAATAGTAGCCGATCGAACATGCTTCAAAACCTTATTATTATCCCAAATTGTCGTCCATACTCGAATCTTGCCATCACCATAAGCTGCATAAACAGTGTCGTTGGAAACCTCGATCGCCACAACCTTTGAAGCTTTAGTCTTCAGTTGTCCACATTCAGTGAACTCAGGTAGCTTCCAACACCTTACAACATTGGAATCAGAACCAGTGTAGAGTAAACCGCGCGATGATAAAGCTAAGCAAATGATTTGTCCATCGTTTCGTAGGACAGAAGAGGCACAATGGTAGGTTGTTTGTAGAGACTCGGAATCAGCGAGTTTAGTGGGAAAGTAGTGATGATGAGGAGAAGAAATTGGAGAGTTTTGAAGGCTGCGAGATAAAGTAGGACATGAGAGTTTTGAGAAAGGTGTTTCTTTTGTAGAATGGCTTCTAAAGATGTTTCTGTTGATGTTGTTGTGAACTGTGGTTGATGATGTAAAAGCAAAATCAGGTGAGTCCATATTGATTTTTGTAAATTTGTGTTTCTCTTTTCAAAAGAAAGATGATTTCATTATGATGAGTTGTAGATTATGAATTATGAAGTTTGGTGTAATGAGGTTATGAAATATAATGGTGGTAGATGTTTGTTATAACTATGTTTAATAACTGAACTGTATTATAGAAATAAGATGCATATGCAGTACAGTAACAGTGTATTGGTTGCATGTTTACATTTACAAATTACAACTGTTCTTTGAGCCAGTGTTTATGATTATAGATTTATGGGGACACCAAAAAAAGATAACTCTTACAACTTAGCTTAAGTTTAATTTTTCTATTTTTTATCTTGTTGGTAATAAAAAGTTTAGACGAGTTGGGTCCCGTGAGCTCACCGGGATTAGGGTAGACATTAAGGCTTAGAGAACGTTGATAGAGATATTTACAGATCATTCACCACCGACAAAGGTACTTATATAGTGTACTCACCAAAAAGTCCTTACGCTAACTGCAAGAGTTGAACTCATGTTCTTCTGCGGAGTATGAGTCAACTCCTTACCAACTAGACCAACCTCTATAGTTAGTTTTTCTATTACATAACGCATCATATTTATTACTAGTAACTAGTAATTTTTCTCTTTTTCTAATTTTTTTTAATTTGATTCTCTACACTTCTCATACCACTTAGTTTAGGGGTATGAATAAAAAAAACTTTTTCTATAGGAGAAAGGCCAAACACTTATCATATATTTGAAAGGTTATGTTTATAGAGAAAAATATAAAATCAAATGAATAAAGGGAATCATTTGAGGTAAATATGAATTTCTTTTGAATTAACTGATGAGGACAGATTCTTTTTCTAAAATTATTACATCATGGTGAATGAACTTGATCATAAAAGTAGCTCACCAACTGGTCTGAAATTTAGTGTCTCTTTGGATTTCTGTTGAGATTTTGTTTCTAGTGTCACCAAATGTGCTTTAATCTCTTTCAATGCATCTAACCAAAAAAAATGATTGCATGTGACATCAATCCACCAATTTTTCCTGTTTAACCTGTAAAAAAAACCGGTCGAATGGATCGATCCTTTTTCTTTCTATATAATATTCGTATCTTTTTCAGATCAAAATTTTTAATATAAAGGATTGATAAATGTTTATATACACTCATGTTCCATGTTAATCACCTAGTCAAGAATAAATTAACAATTCCAGAACTGGTGACAAAAGAAGATAGTGAATTGTCACACAAAAATAATCAAAATGGGAGTCATAGCACATTATTTTAAGATCCCTGGATTTCTGTTCCATGACAAGTAAGATGGATCTCCAAGAGGTCTGCAAATAGAGAAAAATATCAATGTTATCTCACAGGTACTAATTAGAAATAAGAAAACTGCGTATTCAAATGTCGGTGTTACAAAATGTGCCGCTAGCATTACGTATCTCATATATATACAGTACTCCAAATGTAATATCATGATATTTGCTCAAAAAATAAATGTGGAGCCATAAAGATGTATATGATGAGCACAATATTTCATTTGATTACCTTGGCTTGATGACATATAGAAGAATGAATCCTATGGCACAGAACAAGGATAGGCCACCAATAACAAGGTATGCCATTCCTAAGAAGGGATTTTTACCACCAATCCAAGTAGTGGTTGATAGAACTAGATTCTTTTTACCTCCAAATTCATATGTGTTATAATTGTTTTGTATTACTATATCTATCTCAGCATTAGCTTCAAGATCAGTCTCTATCTTCCCATACAGTTTTCGAAAAGTTGGCAGTGCTGCTGTTCGCATCCAAACAATGAGATCCTCTTGTTCGCTCAACTGATGCATCACCACAAGACATAGGTTATTTATCATGAAATGAAAAAATTTATAACATTTTATCATATGATAAATGTTTGTGCTATAAACGCTTAATAAACTGTTTATCCAAACGTGATCGATCTTACAGGTATGCTTTCATCGAGTTTTGCACCTCCAATCAATTCTCCACTCTGAAAATTTTTAGGATAAACATTTTTACCAAATTTAGAACCTCTATCACTTGACCATGCTATGTTCTTTTTGTTGACAGTTAAATCCTTGTTGTTCATTGAAAATTTGTAAGTGTCATTGAACAAACTCCATGCAATGAGGCCACAAGGAACAATCGGCGCATTTCCTTTTGTTTTGTCTTCTGGATAACAGTTGCTTGTGTCTCCCACAGATCCTTTGTTCCACAATTGCTTGTCATTTCTACTCTTCACATATCTGCAAGAATTAATCATCCAAAATCATATTAAGGGCAACGTTAAAAAAAATATGCATCAAATCCTCAAATAGTGGCTAGCGCCTAGCGGTGCTATAGTGCTACTGCGTAACGAAATTTGAACAAGTTTCTATTGTTACGCGATACGCTACTTAGCACTGTTGCATAGCATAATTTGATCAAATTAACAGTTGTTTTCTGCAATCTACAATTGACAACAATGAAATTGTGCATACCTGCGATGATTTTGATAGTAATTATCAAGTTGATAGTAGATGAAAATAGGAGCTTGCATTTTGTGCTCAACCTGCGAAGTTTACGACTAATTATTTCCAATAAGGTATAAAAATGAAAAATGAAACTCTTCTGAAACATAGAAGTGAATGTACTAACAATCCATTTGTGTGTGCAGGTCTTGTTAGTGGTATCACTTTTAATATATGCAACTGCATTATCGGCATCCGAAGAAGGAAGACACGTGTCGTCGTATCTGAATACAGCTTCCTCCACCTGCATTAGTATGTTGAATTCAGTACCAAAACTTCATTTCATTTCATTGAATGTGTATGTATTGTTATGTTACCCTCTCTGATGAAAACAATGAAGCAAGACCAATAGGGATAAAGATGATTCCAATGGCAGTGAATGTGGCAATGACCTATGAAAATTACAAAGATATTAACACTCAATAATAATTGTTACAAGTCAATTGTTGCATACTAGAAATCGTAGTAAAAGTTAGTGCGTGTTTGGTTTGACGGTGATTTTGACAGAATTATGGTGGATTAACGCGATTTTGACAAAAGCTACATTTTGTAGATTCAACAAAATCACGGTGACAATGTAATTTCGTCAAACTCACCGTGATTCCAAACACGCAGAAATTAAATGAATAATGTTGCATGTTATACCCATCCAGGTGTTAGAATCGGTTTCCATGCAGGAAGTTCTTGTTGTGAGAATCTCGAATCTACAATTAAAAATAAATAAATTATGAGCAATAATAATAATAAGAATGTACCAAAACTTTGTACATGAAACAACCTTAATTTCCCAAGATTTCAATTCCAAAAATCATAAGGAACAAATTATGTTATTTATATTTTATTTTTTTGGTATAATGAATCATTGTTTGAATGAGCATGATAGGAAGAAAAATAAATAAAACAAGACATGTCATGATACATGATACATGATACATATATGTAATGTAACAAAATTTAAGTGCAAATGAATGAATTAAAACATATATACATACATACATTTGGGTTTCTTGGAAGATTTCTTAGAATTAGGAGGAGATTGTCCATCCTTGCCACCAACTAGAGACATGTCCATCATGGTTACTCTCTCTCACTTTGTTAATGTTAATACAACAATACGTTCTAAATAATAATAATCAAAGGTTAATTAATCAAGTTACATGAATAATAATCATGAGATAGAGAATAATAATAACTGTAATGAAGTGGTTAAAGGGAATTGAAGAGTGTGTGTACGTAAGTAATGCAGTTTGTTTGTTTGTTTTGACCGTAGAATGTGATTGTTTGATATTGGACCATTTCATTTCACCACCGCAACTATCGCATCTTCCTTACTATTATCATCTAATCTTATATATGAAGATAAAATATATATTAACAGTTACTACCGTAACATTGTGTATGTATCATTGTATCAAATATCAAATAAGAATTTTGGTATAATGATAGAGGGAGTTGATACCACGATACATAACTATCATTTTAGTATAATGATATTTGATATTGTAAAAATAAATGCATTGAATCTAGCGCGAATACTTTTTCCGGTGCATGTTAAAATTACCGACAAACTACTTGAGATTGTCAATGTCACGCGCTATGAAGCACAGACACGAACATCAGACACGACACTGACACATCGACACCTATAATAAATTGAAAAAATGACATAATTCAATGTAATCATAAGTATCGGTGTTTGTGTTTCATATCACAAGGGATATTGAATCATCTAGCCATTTTATGTATTGAAAAGTATATGATATTGATATAGACACAGTTTTTGTTGATTTTGCATTTAAAAATACTTGTAGCAATTATTTTGTACGACTAGTTGGATAGTATATATTAAATAAAAATTAATGTCTTTCCACAATTCAAATTTTTTATACTAGGCCCCAAATTATAGTTTCGTACTTAGGCCACAAATAAGATATTGAACATGACAATTTCAATGTTTAATAATAGTGTTTGATTTTAAAACTGTTTTTATGACTAGACAAATGAGAAGAGGGCGAAAGAGTTGAAAAAACTAAAAATTATGTTTCTCACCCAAATTTGCAAAAGGATACTAAATTTTAGTCCTTTAAATTGAAGAACAACCAATTCAACCCCTCTACCATAATTTAATCTCATCAATGAAAGACCTACCTATTGTCTTTAAATTTAATACTCTCTTGCAATAACAACTTGTCATTTCTTACATTGAAATGACCAAATTGCTCGAAAATTGCAATTTAAATGACTAAAACGGTGATTAACTAGAGCACCTAAACCCTACATATAGTACTTAAAAAAATCTCCATATAATGATAATTTCACTTTAACAACCAACTTTCTTTTGATAAATAGTAATTGACCAATTGAACAGACTAAACTAATACCCCTCCACTAGCCCAAAAAATAAATTACAAGCTAAATGTTGGGGAAGCTGTGTGGACAATCTAGGATAAATGCTTGTAAATTGTTGCATAGCCTGGCATAGTACTATAATAATCAGATTATGCAAAACAAAGAATAAATTGATACATTTAGTCAAGAAGCCGAAGCGGCGACATCTACTACATAATCTGACTCGTCAACTATCATGTCGTTTCTGAAAAGCAATTTCAGATATGGAAGAACTTTGGGAAGCACTGCCAAATCTGCTATATTGATACTCATCAAGTCAAATGCAATACATGTTTTATCCATGTGTGCTTTATCAAATACAGGAATTTTTGGATATCTTTGGCTGAAGTGAGTAAGTATGATCCGATATACTTTAGCTGTTTCTCCCATTTCTATGGCTTCATTAGTGGTGCTGTGGTTTTTTGCTATAGCCTCCTCTACCATACCCTCCTCAAATGTTGCCTGCATCAATTAGCAATTCATAAATCACCAAGTTTTACAACTCATTTTTACATCTTATGACAAGTTATGTACAACTTACAAGTGTTTAAGAGAGTTTATGAAATGGCTTATACCATGTTCACAGGAAGTTTTGGCTTATTTAATAAGCTTCCCATAATAAATAATGAAAACAAATTACAATGAACACTTATATTTTATCTTTGATTGTAGAAATAGTACATATACATAAGTACTCATGCAATGAGCTCATTTAAGATGTTACGCAAACACACTCATGTTGAAGAAAAAACACTAGTGTGGATGAAAATGTATATTGTTGGGCTTTAACATTCATTGCAGAAGGAATTGAAGCAAAAAGATTTAAATAAAAGATGTACCTCGTGAATAAGAACTGTTGCATCTCGAGATGCTTCTATTAGCTCAGGGCAGGGCCGTGTGTCACCAGAATATACAATCTTCCAACCGGGTATCACTTTTCCAACACTATTAATCCTCTCTTCTGCTTTTAGGACAACACCATATGACTGTGGGCAATGTACAACAGGAAAACTAATCAAGGCACTGAGACCGGCTTCTTGGATTACCCCCTTCAATTTCTTTAGGAGGGGATAAACTGCATCTTTGTCAACAGGACTACCTGGTCTTTTCCAATAACTTTCCATTCGAGACCCTTTAGCAAACAAAGTTGAATCGACTTTTGATGCATCTATTTCTGCATTATTATTGCTCAGATCCCGAGAATTGACTGTTTCTTGCAAGTCATTCTCAAAATCATTCAATGACGCTTCTAAAGTGTGCTTGCAGTCAAGAAACAGCATGTCTAAATTTTCTAGTCTTTGGTATGCATCTAAATATCTCTTTAGCTTTCTTGGTCCTACCACAAGCACCGGTTCATGAGGAACCCCCTTCAGCAAATCACGGCGCAGAGCGAGAATCCTAGCCAACCCAGTGTGGTGATCAGCATGAATATGAGAAATCCAAATACAGCTTAAAGATCTCACAACATCATCAGCACCGCTGACACCATATCTGTTTCCAAGGGATACAACATAACCAACAGTTCGGATTAAAAGAGGTAAACAAGTGCAGTACAATAATAATCAATTTAGGAATTTTTATAGACTTGCCTTCTTTTGAGCTGTCCTAGGGTTCCTTCGCCACAATCCAAGAGCAAACCCCCTTTCGAGAAAAGATTTATATATATTGAGGTCACGTTTCGATACTTGGATGGCTGGGATGAACCAGTTCCAAGAAGCACCATCTCCAAGTCGTCTCTCCTTATATTTTCCAAGCAAGCAGGAGTAATACCATCTTTACACAGCCATGGCTCCTCAATCATCATCTGGTGATCAGCCACAGGAACCAGATCTTCCTTTGTCTGACTGGAATCTTGCCAGAGCTGACTGACATGCTGAGCTGCTACCACAACCTCTGGAATCTCTGACAGCAACTCATCAATAATTTCTGAGGATGACACTTTAGTTGGAATACTAGATCTATCCAACCCAAGGTTAACATAGGGACGCAAAGTAAACTGTATAGCATAGAGCAATTTTTATATCAATATATCAACTTGGTAAAAGCAAGAACAAACAAGTGAAATAATAGTCATAATGTGACAAGTTTATCAAGGAGATAGTTTAAGTAGCACATATCAAGGAGGATAAGATGAAAACTCGCCCAAGAAGAAAATTAATAGAGCTCTATTGGAAAAATAGCATCAGTTGGAAGACGATTTGATTGCAAAAAATAAAAATAGAGTAAAACCTAAGAAAAGAAAGTTCTCTAAATGTATTTACAGGAAGTTTGGGGACATGAAAATTTGCTTGGATTATTTATCATTGGTGCATCATACAAGATTCATTTTTGACATCGTTAGAAACAAATAAACTAACAGCCAGGCAAAGTCCATCTTCCATACCTTAAGAAGATTTTCAGCATAAATGACATTAGAAAGTGCTGAAAAAGAATCCTGCAAGAGAATCAAATCAAACACTTTACTTAGACACATCACACATGTATGTCATAACTACCATTGTATATGAAAACATATTTCCCTATCTAGCTCATCGTGACAAACCTCACTTGAAGCAATAGAGCCAGGTTTTGAGCCATTCTGATTTGCAAGAGACCAAAATCCTGGAGCTGGAAAGAACTGAGGACACAAGTAATTAAGTCGTGTTGCAATTCTTGCACTAGCTTTCAAAATAGGAACCTCTACATTCTTCCTGCAAGCAGCAAGAGCAACCAGAAGTAATCACTAATAAAACAGCTAGGAAAACCAGGAAAAAAGGACTCCCCAGAGAGACTAACACCTTACTTTTCATGTCCGGCCATGATATGCTGAGCAGAACCAAATATCTTCATCCAGTTTTGGTAATTTGAACAACTTACAACAGATTCAGGAGTTAAGTGAATTACACATGCAACACTTTTACCAGCCTTTGGTGGGTTTCCCACTTGATCCCCATACGTGGCCAGTGATTTTGCAGACAATATTGCTTCCAAGTGAGATTCTGTTGGACAATCTACAACAAGTACAATAGGACCAGGAATAGAAGGATCCATGACATCACTTGGATGAACCTATTGTGGTAGGAAAACAGTTACAAAAAATTGTATGTAAGCTCAACATCAAACTAAAAATAAACTAAATCACATGTGTGACGGAAATCTATCTGTCTCAAAAACGACTTCTTATGAAAATTTTCTACCACCGTGGTTTGGGTATATATTAATGTGTTACATCTTTGAGGCTTACCATAACATTCTGGCGATCAGATTCCACCGAATTTCCAAGTTGCAGTTCACGATACTTTGGACCAGGTCTGAGACCAAGTGCCTTAGCTTTCTCCAGATCAAATTTTCCCTTAATCTCAGGCAGCTCGCAAACATATACTACAGACATATCACCAGGCTTAGCAGCTGGCAGCTTTTTACCATTGGGAGAATCAACAATATCTGTGCTATGATCTGTCTTTTGTGAAGGGATTTGACAAGGTTGAAGGATGATGGCTGATATTTTGACCACCTCATCATCAACAAGAACAATGGGGTCATTTTGACATTGCACAGTGGACTCATTGGTGCCGAAGGTAGGTCCAAAGCTTTTTGTGTGAACCATGGCGGCATTGGGAATAAAAGATCTCATGGCATCTACTAAATACTTAAGATCCGAAGGACCCCATATGTTGACCTGTAAATTAAAAAAAGTTAGCATTTATAATATATATGTTTGACAGAACTGGAAGATTATATAAAGTTGGTCTGCTACTTACAGACATCCCCTCGTCTCCCATGCCAGCCAAAGTAAGCAGTAAACCTGTGAGTTGATGGACGGTTGTGAGTATTTATTTTCTGCAATATATAGTATGAACAATGACTAAAATCACAGGATTAATAATAATAATAATCCAACACGGACCTGGGAGCCCACCGGCAGTCTCAGAACAGACACGAGAAAGAAATATGTGATCTATCTGAAGAAGAAAAAAAATGAAAACTGTTACAAACTATCATCTCTTGACGAGTCAATAATAAGTAAAACTCACACCAGAACAAAGAAGTTTTAAAAGTTTCAGATACATGATACCTTTGATAATTTAATCCTATGCTCAGTGCAAAATCTTTGTAGTCCCTGAATTGAAATATGATATAAGGTTAATAAATAAATCTATCTTATAAGTCAAGTCATACATTAAGGCCATGTTTGGATAAACCGCTTAATTAAGCACCTAGAACATAAGCCCTACATTGAGTACATACATTAAGTCATATAAGTGCTTGTGTATATATAAACTATTTCTATAAAAAATCTAGAACAAAAAATAAAATAAAGTCAAGGTGTTTTCAAAATCTAACAACTTATGGGCATGTCATAAATGGTTTTCATAAGCTCTCTCAGACAGTCTCACAAGTGTTTATGCCATCTATAACCTCTTTTCATAAGCTATCATCGAGAGCCTATGGAAATAAGCTGACAACCTAAGGGCATGTCATAAATTGTTTTAACTAGCTCTCTCGGACGGTCTCTCACGTGCTTATGCCAGTAGATAAGCTCAAATGAGTCAATTCAAACATGCACAAAGTTCTTTTCTTTATGATATAGCATATAATAATGGTAAGACAATAACATGATAGAATTGGTAGATGCAAAATACACTTACCTCCCCAGCATTAAATATAAACCTTTGTTTATCAAAGAAAAGCATAACAGCAGGTGATGTATCTTGAGTATCCATTCCAGTACCCAAAATCTACACAAAAAATCAAATAAAAAAACAATTTTTAAAATTTCAATATCTACTTAAACACAAAACAATGAGAGAAAATAGAATCAACCCAATACCTGAACATAAGAAATAGTGTTAATGGGATTAAGTTTTCGAACTTTGAGTTGAAGATTTTTCTTAGGAAAATCAGTTTTATCAGTTCCTTCTGCTCTTCTCTTGTTAAAACCGGAAGTGCCGAAGGAAGTGGTCTCTTCAAGTTCAACCATTGGGGCGGTGGTTTTGTTGTATTTGCGGCGAAGATGAAGAGGAGGAACGTTAACGTTACGGCGGCGTGGTGAAGAAGAAGAGGAGACAAGGGTTGAGAGAAATCGAAGATGGGGAGAGGGTTTAAAGGAAAGAGGAAGAGAAGGAAGGAAAAGAAAATTGCGAAAGTTTAAAATTTGGGCCATTTTGACCCTTTTTCTATCTTTCAAGGGTTTTAGCCATCTACACAAAACATAACCTCATCACTCTCACACAATTTTTCTATCTATTTTTTATTTGCTTAAATTAATTCATGAAATTGGATAAACAAATTTTTTAATTTTAATTTATTTTTTTAATTTAACTCTTTAAGACTTGGTCTGGTGGTAATAAAAAAATAGATTTTAAATTCGAGAGGTTTCGAGTCTCATTTGTGTCTTTCGAGCCCCAATATATGCACATAAGAAATAGTTGTGATATCATCCTTTTACACTAAAGAAATGAAGAAATTAGCATGATATATCTTATATTTTTTAAAGGTTGAAATTTACATGAACGGAGTGTATTTATACTTCTAAGATTACCACTATTGTATAAATGAAATCATTTACATTACTATTCTAAATTGATATTTTTTTATAGATAATTTAGATTACTATTATAAGTTAACATTTTAAATAAATAATTTACATTACTATTTTAAATTGACATTTTGAATAGATATTTCAATGGTAACAGTAAAACACGTATTTTATATAGTTGTGTGTAAAACTAAATCTACTGCACTAACAACAAAGTTGTTATAGTTATAAGTACATGTACCTTACCTTTGTGTGACTAACTATTCAAACTTGCTTCAATATTCCAATCATAACTAATGATGTATGTTTTTGTCATAATTTGTCATTAGCTTTGATATTGCAGGAAAAACCTTGGGCTAATTGCACTTGCACTCACCTCATGTAACTATTTTCTTACTTAAAAGACTAATAACTCACGATTGTAATAGCAATTTTTCTAAGAAGTATTTTTTGCAACTCCAAAATTCTGTGATGATTTTTATATAGTTTTATCTATGCTTTTAAAAAAATGCTATTTAGTAAGAAATTTATTTGTAAAAAAGAGAAGAATCTTATGTGACAACATTTAATATTTACTAATTATAATCATTATCTCTTCGATGTATGTTTATCCAATTTTTAATTGGTCAAATTCACTATTTTTATGGATTCTTCTCTTCTTTGTGTAAATTTTTCTTACCGAATATCAATGCACATGCTTTTTACATTACATGTTTTATGTATGTTTCTTTCACAATGTTTGTTAATAATTAATATTGATAATGATAGTACTTCAACAAGTTGCTGGAATAGCTCAGTTGGTTAGAGCGTGTGGCTGTTAACCACAAGGTCGGAGGTTCAACCCCTCCTTCTAGCGATTTTATTTTTTCTATTATGTTTTTAAATTTACATGGGCCTATTCTAATCTTGACCCATAACTTCGCTGCTCATACAGCCCAAACTCAATATAAATTTATCTTTTTACATCTTGAATTAATCTTACTTGAAAACAATGGTCCGAATACTTTACATTAAAAGCAACAAAAAACAAAAGGATTAAAGCTAAGAAGAAAAGAATGAGTTCCTTTTTATTGAAGAGAAACTCAAATCACATAAGCAACAAAACAACCTCAATTAACAAATCAGAAATCACTAGTCAAAGGTACATGATCTGAGGGCATAAAGACATAGCCATAGATAACACCAGCCAAACCACCACCAATAAGAGGTCCAACCCAATAGATCCAATTGTCATGGTAATCACCACTAACAACTGCAGGCCCAAATGAACGTGCTGGATTCATTGATCCACCAGAGAATGGTCCTGCAGCTAAGATATTTGCACCAACAATGAAACCAATAGCAATTGGTGCAATTGTCCCTAATGACCCTTTCTTAGGATCAGCTGCTGTGGCATACACTGTGTACACTAATCCAAATGTTATGATAATCTCAGTAACAACTCCTTCAAATGTTCCAACACCAGAAGCCACACTATGGATAGGAATTGTCTGAAAACAAATACATAACATCTAATCAGTTTCAATTAATATGATGGAACGGCAATCTTAGAATTGGGAGTTGGGCCTAACTCGACCCTACAAAACCGGCTTGTAAGATGAGGATTGCCCTCACTTAGAAACCGGCTTGGTGCGTGGATATAAACGGTGAGTGGTCTGATAGCGGAAACCTGATAACAGGTGGCCCAACAAATCGTGGAGAAGCTCTGATACCATCTTAAAATCAGATATTGGGCCTAACTCGTCCTTACAAAACCGGCTTGTAAGGTGAGAATTGCCCTCATTCAGACCATCTCGCCCCCCGATGTGGGACTTCTTATCAGGCAAAAACCAAAAAGATATGAAACTTGTGATGCAAGAATGATAAATTTACCAAGCCTCCTGTGACAAACTTGAGAAGTAAGCATGCCACTATGGAACCAAGAAGTTGTGCAATCCAGTAGAAGATACCAGTGAGGATTGTGATCTGTCCTCCAATAGCCAATCCAAAGGTCACAGCAGGGTTGACATGTCCACCAGAAATGTTGGCTCCAACAGAAACAGCAACAAACAAAGCAAAACCATGACAAACTGCAACAGCTACTAAACCAGCAGGATCAAGTGCTGCATTTGTTGTCAACTTAGCTGCAAAATCACAAAAAAAAAATTATGACAACATATAGTCTACATTTTTGTATTAATATATTATTTAGGTGTCATTTTCTTCAATGAATATCTTATCATGGTAAAAACTAATTACCATAGGCTATGGCTGAACCAACACCAGCAAAAACAAAGATCAAAGTTGAGATGAACTCGGCAACATAGGCTTTAATAGAGCTCACACTGAAAGAATCATCGAAGCGACCAAATGCTATGCCAGCCATGATCTGCACAAGTTTCTAGTTGAGGAGATGAGAAAGTGTTCCTAATTAGAAATGTTGGTGTAGCACAAAAGGCTTGTGCTATATATATAGTAGAAATTGTGAAGTGCTACATTAAGGCTAATTAAATAAGTTCATGAACTTGATCTGTTAGGTTGCATTATTATCATTATTAAATGTAGTGTGATTATTATAGTAAATCTATTTTGAAGGGACACTTGAAATTAAAAGGGTGGATAAATGTACATGTACTATAGTGTTTTGAAAAAGGGAATGTGGTTATATGGTATAGAAATGCATAACCAAACATGTATATTTCTGGTAACCTTAGCTGTCACTGGCGTGATTCATTAGTTAGAAGTGTCCAGAAGCAAATCAATTATTGTTACATGTTAATAGTAGGGAGAGGTATATAGGTGGGGGTAGAATGTGAATGAAATAATCATAAAAGTAAAAGAAACAAGTCCTAATTATAGGTCATAGATCACATAGAGATAGAGCAACCCGGCGTGATTCATACATCATTGTTTGATTGTCATCAGAGGGTCCTGATTTGATGAGAGGGGTTGATTCGGTGTTTTACTAAACATGGTGTTGCATATTCGGTTGGATCACATCATGCATCCTCCGCGGATTGCATCTTGGTCCGGTCTGAAACACTAACTATCACCTTGTGGTTCTTTTGTCCTCTCCTAATAGATATAGTAGGTCCAATTTAGAACATGAATTGTCTGTTCCGATTCGCGATGGAGAGGCAGTAGACGCGCGTTTCTTTAACGCTGCTATTTCCAGCTTCTCCATTCCACAGCAAATTAAGGGAAAGTAAACGCACGTTTTTTGTTGCAGAATTTTTACCAAACACACATGAAGTTTGGTAATTAGTTAGTCACCTTTTTAGTAATTTTCCAAAAGACTTCATTCTAGTAAATCAGAATTGTTTGCATCAGATCAGATGTACTTGTGTATGAAGGGGAGATTTACCCTACACAGGGATTGCAGTAGCACATGTTTTGTCTTAATTGCAGATTATAAGTTACTAATTAAAGGAATGAATCCTTATCTGCCAACTGTTGTTTAATAAGACAGATCTATTAAGCTACAAAATAAGCAACTTATTAGCATCTACCAATTGTTTAATATACATGCATCATAACCCACATTATCCTCATTAGTTTTGCTATGGATAGCTTAAGTGAAATAAATAAAGAAATTAAATAATAAACATGCAATTTCATCCTTAAGCTAACAATCATTTTTTATTATTTAATCCCTGAAGTATCAAAATACATTAATATAGTCTCTAAAGTTTCAAAAAAAAAGAAAATCAACAATTTAGTGCAACAAATTTGAAAAACTGATTGTGACACTAATAATAATTTCACAACTGTCACATGTGAGATTTAAACTTTGTCCCTTAAAATTATAAAATTAAACTTTTACTACTGAACTAACACCTCTTCAACGAGTGATTCGTTCTATAAGGAGTGAAAGTAAATAAATAAACACATACACTGATCAGTAACTTCTATAAGTAACTTCTATAACAATAATAACTAACAAGTTAAGGTATAAGCATATAGTGTAACCTTATAAGATGATAACCTTATCCTGCAAATACCAGGTGGAGAATATTCCACGTAGGATAACCTACATGTGCCACCTCATCTATCATCATCTTATTGTTGTGTCCATTAGTTTACAGAACAGTCTACCAAGACACACTTTACTAAGCTCAAATTCCATACAACAACAATAACAACCTTAATTTGAAGTTTGAAGAACATAACATTCACACATGTCACTCCTCCAACTCAAACTAACCCCTAATGCATTCACACCTTCCTCTCATAGATTCAGACCCAACAGAAGAACACTCTTCACAACAACCAAAATTAGAGCAGTTAGCACAGTCCCTGACAAGAATTCAGACACCACTGAATCCAACAACGAGCCACCCTCTATAGGCTTTGCATTTGTCAATGTAAGTTCAATTTATTTATTTTCCGTTTCAAAGAGTCTAGCAGCGAAACTCACACATACTAAATGTCGATAAGTAAAAAATTACCGGTACAACATGTGCTTCAACATATCAAATGTATCTGCAACATTTTACTATCTGAGCTGTATTTATAGGACGGTTCAAGTTAAAATTTAAAAACCATTATAAATTAATAATACATACATTTCACCAGAAAAATAAATAATAATACATATATACATGTAATTATTGAAATTAATAATATCTAATCAATTTTTTTGTGGGTTAGTCAGTGTTGCTACCAGATGGATCACCAGATGTGCACTATCGTTCTGCTAGTGGTGGCCAGAAGCTTAGGAACATAATGTTGGATTCTAATATTGAACTCTATGGACCCTATGTAAGTAAATAATATATTACCTTCTTTAATAATTTTAATTTTAATACTAATGATTGCATGCTAATTATTTTATTGTTAATTTATCCAGGGTAGAATTTTGTTAAATTGTGGAGGGGGTGGAACTTGTGCAACATGTATGGTAGAGGTGAGTTGTAAGTTATGTATTTATGAATTATGGTATATACAATTATATAGCTGTAAGTGTGTAGTTATAATTATATTTTTCAATTGCTATTAGGTTCTTGAAGGCAAGGAGCTTTTGAATCCTCGCACCGACAAAGAGAAAGAAAAATTAAAGAGAGTAAGTAAAATTTAGTCAATAATTATTTCAATTAAAGATAAAATTTAAATGCTCTAAATTGATCCGGCCTTAACTGAATCTGATAACTAATTGTGTACAATTACTTGATTGACTTAGGGCTGAATGTTAACTTGATTGTCAAATATATTTGAAATGTGAACTCTTTTGACAAGAAAAATTACAATTCTGATAACTTGTTTGTTTGTTTAGAAACCAAAGAATTGGAGATTAGCTTGTCAAACAATTGTTGGTGAAGCAGATTCCACAGGGGTGGTTAGTAATACTGATCTTTTGGGTTTATATATATAGAGATTGGAAAAATGTCTTATTTATAAGTGATGCTTACTTTGTATTGACCAATATCTTGGTTTTTTTCATTCCATTTGATGTAGGTTGTGATTCAACAATTACCTGAGTGGAAAGGACATGAATGGAAATATGAAAAGGTTGATGATGAGTCAGAAGAGTCTTCATGAGGAAAACCTTCATTGCAAATCTTGGAAGATAATATTTGATACTTGTAACCAGAAGTTGTATATCTCTCTTAGAATTTTCATATTCTCAGTTCTTTTTTCTTGGCTCAATTTTTGTAAAAAAAAAAATCACATCCCTCTCTCTCTCTCTCTCTCTCTCTCTCTCTCTCTCTCAAAATTTATACATCTTTAAGAAATACAAAATAGATAGAAGAAATGCCGACTTAAAATCAGAGACCAAAAATTGTGACGTAAAATATTTGGGAGACCAAAATTTGTTGAAATTATTTATAAGGGACCAAAAATAAATAAACTTGAATCAAACACAATAACAGATTTGGCCATACCATTACTGTCTGTCATAAACCTTATGTCCAAAGCAAGATGTTCATCAAATGGACAGAATAGATTAATAATGTAAAATAGGTCAAAAAAATTGTATGCATATTTCCAGCATATTCATGGTACATACTACATAGAATAGCACAATAATGCTATTATCTATCTATGAAGGTAGACTGAAGTAGTAGCAAATTGTACTCGGCAAGATTTGATCCTGAAATCAATCGCTCCTATACAAACTTAATGCTATTTGACCTGAGGTTCTTGGGCAAAATATATGAGACAAATTGATTTCACATACTCCTTCCTCATAGGCTTCTGATTCTTGCTGCTTAAACTTACCTGAACCAAAAGAAGAAGAAAATCAACCTTCTGATTCTAAATATTGATAGCTTGTAGCAGCTATTAAGGGAAAGCTTTTTATATTTATCATGCAGCATGGAGCTAAAGGGAAAGTTGTCGAGCAAAATAAAACAATAACACTAAAAAAGAGAATGAAATGGTAACCGCACCTTGTGTTCACCTAGCAATTTTTGCAGCTGCGCTCAACTGCAATTCCAGTTGAGAAAAAATTTGGATGACTACTGAAAACAAACCAAGAAGATCATAACACTCCCGCTTCCTCATCAAACGTGGAAGTTGATGTCCATAGATTATGTAATTAGTTTTTCGTGGATCTAGTGACACACAACCATTTCCTTGGGATATCAGGATCATCGCTAGATACGGTTGGCACATGCCAACTTCCATTGGCTGATTCCTGCAGTCATATTTCCCAAAAACTATCTTTCATGAATATATTTAGCATATAGGAGTATAATTTAAGTTCAAATTTCAAATTCAAACCCTTCAGAATTGGACAAAAATCTGAACTCAATTCATTGAGCACATTGGTGTGAGTTTTATTTCAAAGCTAAGTCAGGGAAAACGGGTAACAACCATATTATTTGCTTGGTGGAAAGAGAACATTTGTACTTCTATATCCTATGGAACATGAAAAACAGTTCGGTTATCATCTTACCTGAATCACTATTGAATAACGAGGAGGTAGAACTAGAGAAACTCCACGTTTTGAGGCTGATACTCGAACCTGCAAACCAAAAAAGGCACCATATACCGTTTCACTATTGGAGTTAAATATCATTAACAGAAGACAACTAGAAAATTAGTAATTCAGTATCAAGAAAGGCTAAAAATTCTCGAAACTGATTCTAAGTTTTAACATAACGACATAACATATTCTTGCAAACTTCACAGTTCAGAAAATTTGTCGATGAAACCAGTGGTTAGAGAAATGAATCAGAAGCAGGACGAATTATATTTTCTAATCAAGAATCTCTAGAGGAACTTAATTGTAGGATTCATAGGCTTATGCTTATTCTAAACTAGCGCTAGCCTCATTCCATATTAAGTTACTAGGAATATAGTTAAGCAAACATGGTTGTGCAGAAGGTAATATTGAGCAATTAAACCGAGGACAATGTGAAATCATTGCTTCTAGCATCCGGAATTGATAATAGCCTTCTAAGTTGATAATGAACACATCTTGATAGGGTTATGATGAACTTCTCTGATAATTCAGAATAATACCTGGTGCTTTTCCTTCCATCTTGGGAAAAAACTAGAACCCAGTAGTTGGAACAAGTGGTCCCTCATCTCGTCATTTGTCAAAAGTAAGCATTTACAACTAACAGCTGCATATAACCAGTACCTGCAAAAAACAAATCAACATGTTAGTACAGCCGAGTTATTGGAGAGCTACACATTTATATTCGTATCGATGTTGGAAATGTATGATACAAGTCAACAAGAATTGAAAATGTAAAATAAGAAGAAAAACGTCGCATTACGAAACTCAAATCTAACTTAAAATATCATGCAAGCACTACATTACCAGTCATCATTTGAACCGTAGGGAGTAGCATAAAGAACACCATTTTTTTTCCAATTTTCTATAAGTCTCTTGTTATTTGGACTCTGAGCAGGACCGCCAGTTACTCGATTAACATGCAAAATTATAAGTGGTAATCTCTTTGAAGGGCTCAATTCACGCAATTGTCGCACAACATTATCAAGCTACAACCAAGGGGAAAGAATCATTAAGTAACTGCTGTCATAATGCGCTAATAAAGTCAACAGTTTTACGCTCACCTGAGAAAAGCTGAAATGAGCAATGTTGGCAAGTCCTACATTTGCACCATCAACAACGGCATCAAACGGACCATTCTTCTTGAGCCACTTCTGCAAAAATTAAGCATATATATATATATATATATATATATATATATATATCAGTTCTAATGCCTATATTAATTCTTCTATATTATATATAACTAACTGGAGACGGAGATTTGAAAGCATAGCCACTACTAGTCAAAGGCAGTCTACAAGATAAGAGAAGAGTCCTCCATAACAAAACAGCAAGTGAATACCGCTTTACCTGAAAATGACTGAAGTTTGCCTTAGGTTGTTTTAGGCAAGCCAATTTAGACAACGAGGCAGCAAAGTTTTCGGTCTCTTTAGGATCAATATCAATACTCACAAGCTTCTCACTGCACGAAAGACACATTCCATCATCGTCCACATTTGTCTTAACAACCTTCCATTTCCCACTTCCAAGCCACCCTTGACCATGCCATCCCCCACCTCCCCTCACAAACCCTTCTCTTATTTTCTCAACATCCCATTCCCTCTTCCCAATCTTCATCGCATACTCAGAGTTAAACCAATCCTCAATAATCTTCAAAGTCGACTCAGACACCTGTCTAATCACAGCACGTAACCGATGCAACATCTCATACACCTTATCTTCATTCTTCACCTCAACACTAACTTCCAAAAGAGCAGAAAGTTCATCCTCCTCCGCCATAACACCCGACTCAATCATATCAGCATCGACTTCATAAGCTTTATCAGCATCCCCTCTCTTGCAAAATCCAAAAAGAGCAGGAGCATAAGATCTCAACCTAGGTACAATCTCAAAATTCTTCATTTGTTTCAATAACTCAAAAGCCATATCAGGATCATGGTTAGCAGCAGCAACCCTAGCAGCATTAGTAAAAGTAGCTTCATTCGGTTCAACTTGATCATTCAACATCTGTTGAAATATCTCAAAACCTCTTTGAAGACCCAAATGAGAAACATCAACATTATCATCACCAATTTGAACAGAACAAAGGTATAATAATTTGTTATAATGTTCAACATTGAGAACAAGATCTAATTTTCGCGCCTCGTCGTAAAGATGAAGTGCTTGAATAACATCACCTGAGTTTGAACAATTGTTGAGTTGTTTTTGTAAAGTACCTTCAGGTGTATCTAGACAAGTTTTTCTTCTGGCTCTAGCTGAAAGCTTGATGGTTGAATTGGATGAAGAATCATTGTCATTGTCACGTGAATTGGGTGTTTGAGCTGCTGCTGCTAAAGTGTTAATGGAAGTATGAATAATAGAAGCAGTTGTAGGGTTGAATGAGTGTTTGAGGAATGGGCGATGAGAATGAGTGAGGATTGAGAAAAGAGGAGTCAGTTTTGCCATTGAAGCGCTTATACGCAGCATCGCAATTCATTAATTAATTAATTAATTAAATTTTGGTTAAAAGAAAAACAGAGAGAGGAAAACAACCTAAGACTTGGTTGGAAGTAGTACTATGTTGTTGTTGTTTGTTGCTGTACTATGTTTCATGTTCAAAACCCTATCCAAATCCAGCCGCGTTATCACTCACTTCCATCTTCGACTAAAATTTAGGACCCAGTTTTATTTCAGATTTTTTTCTACTAACAATCCCTTCAAAATCTTGTTACTTACACCCAAAAAATAACAAAAATACCCTTAAATTGAAATTAAATTCCAAATTCTGATCTATCTATATTTTGTAAGGCGAACACGGAGGTGGGTAATGGGTTGGGTAGAGCGGGTTTGGGCCAAAAATACCATTCATTTTAACCCGCAGTTGCAATAATGAGACTCAATTCGATCCTTTTTAAAAGTTCGGTTTGTGTGGGTTCGGTTTGTGCGGATTGACGGTTTGACGGGTCGGTTAATTCGGTTTTGAACTGACGAATAAAAAATTATCTAAAAAATACAATAAAACAACTCAATTGTGTGGTGTGAAGAGAACATGAGTGCAAGTGAAACAGAATGAAGTATAACGTAAAATAAAATAGTAACAATAAATGTATAGTGGTATTAGTATTCGAGTGAGAGAAAACTAGTGGTTTTCAACTATTAATTAGTGGTTTCTTGTTTCCACTTTCCAATGAAACAAACGGTAACAAATTTTGAGTTTGTGTGTCTCGAGATATGTCCAGTCAATTCATCATATTTTATATATTAAATAAAAAAAAGCTCACTATTTATGTAATTCGGGCGGGTTCGGGTTTCGTTGGGTTGATCTTAGAAAACCAAACTTGCCCATTTCAACCCGTCTACAACCGAAAATATTCGACTGACAACCCGGCGATCCGCAGCAACCCGCCCGCTTAACCATTTTTCGGTTCGGATTACTCGGTTTGCGGATTTTTACCCACCCCTGCGGACCCTCAACTCAAATTGAAATCGATGTAACTGTCGGTACATAGAAATATTCGGTCAAATGTAGATTAGGTTTCAGGTCAATAATAGTGAAAATTCGATCAACAATGATTGCTTACGAGTGAATGCGGGTTTTTGAAATATCTCGTCATAATCGAAACTAACAGAACAATCACTGAGATGCAAACCTTTTTTTTTCGAGAACCTCTTCTCTTTCTCAATCTCAAATACTCTTTCCTTTGTCACTCTTATCCATCTTTAACAAAGGAGAGAAATGTTATTTTATAAGTTTGTAATATGTTGAAGAAAGATTGTGAAAGATCCTCTAATATTCTAAATCTATTTTAATTTTTACTTTTCATCGCATTTCATCAAAAGTATTTAGATTAAAAATATTAATTAAACTGGATTTCATCCAAAAGTAAACCAATCAACTAGAAACCAATCAATCGATTTCTAGTGTTTCAGACAAATAAACTGAACTACCATGGTCTCTATGTAACCAATGTTTTTTTTAGCCAAACAAAAGAATAAAATAACCATGGTTGAATCAGATAATAAATATAATGTAAAAAAAAATTACTAAATTAATCATGGTTGATCAAACATAAGCTATTCGATCTCTATCCAATGGCCGGAAAATTTGTAGTTCAATAACTGAGATTTGGTGACAGTAAAGAATCCAGATTGATCGATAAGATCTCAGCAAATGGTGCAATATCAGGGAGGTTCAATGAAAAAACAGTTGACATTTCATACTTATTACAGTAACCAGTTAACCACATTTACGGAAAAAAAACTTTTCGACTAACATGGACTACGATTTGGAAATCGAGCTATACAAGAAAACATTTAAACACAACTTATCTAAATCCCATGCACTACTAGTAACCATTTTTTTTTCTTCTGATTATGCTACCTAGGTTGATGTCGAGTGACAACAGGCATTTACATTGGCTACTAGATAAGTTTAAAGCTTTTGAGAAGCAATTCCCATAATTCCTTATTCCACAATAAGAGAAAGTCAGGCAATAACTAACAAGATATCAATCACTCTTCCTGCATATTTTCAGGAAAAGGTATTGAAGCACAGCAATGATAGTATCCATTTTCATCAAATGAAAATCTCTTCGAAAGATGAGCTTCTCAAATAAGATACTGTCCCCAGTCCTCTGATCCATACTGCTTGAATATGCTCCGTGCGTCAAAAGAGTCAACATTCCTCTTCCACTTTGACCTGAACAGCAGCAGCTTATATCAGATATTTAAACTGAAATAATCTAACAAAGTTTCAAAAAGCAAGGGAGATTGTTGAGCTGCAAAAACTAAGAAGCACTTGAAGTCTAAAAGAAAACATAAAAGCGGGAGCGGCACCTTTTCCTATGCCTTGAATTCATCACAGTGGCGTGCAGCTGCATCACAAGAAAAAACTTGCTGATTACTGAAACTACCAAACTTACAAGCAAGTTATATAGGCAGAGGGAGAGTATGGCATTATTCTATTATCATTTTTTCCAAAATTTGCATATAAGCACAAAGGATCCTCTAAATTTAATTTACCTTCAGTGTTTGTTTAGCATCATTCTCCAAGACAAGTCCAGCTTCAACGTATGCATCAATTATGACTTCTAAGTAAGCTCAGAAATAAACAACTTTTTGAGCACAATGTATAATCAATACCAGGTACAATCACAGATCCATAATTATTTTAATCTATAGAACCAAAAAAAAATTTGTGATACAAAAAGAAAACCACAAGGAACTATTCATATATGGATACGACAGGCACGTAAAAGACGAGCCTCATTGCCAATTTCTTCCACAGGAGTATATAGGACACGGGCTTTGGCGAAGGAACCTTTCATACATTGCTGCAAGATTAAACATATGTTTGCCTTATTAACAAATTGCGTCAAATTTGGTGGTATAATAAAGAAAGTTTGTATCCAACATACACTACTATCGCAAATCTTTCAATGAAATCCAAAGCTAATATTAGTATTAGGATGAAGTGATAAACATCTAACAATGCAATGCTGAAGTTAACGTAACATTTTGTCTACGAGTTTGAAAAGAGAAAAGCTTCAAATTGTGAATATAATATAATTTAAATGCATCAAAAAAACACTTTGCAGAAATCAACTTGTATTTAGTCACTTCATTCCATATATTTAGTGAATGCACCAGCCTTAAAATATCTTATTATATATCGTCAACAAACAATTAGCAAGTAGGAATTCATGAGTGCTGTATTGATAACTTGGAGTACAAATAGATTCTTACCAGTCCCTTTAATCTTACTGAGAGAGGCCGATTATCCAACGCTTCCATAACTTTTGAGGAAATACTCTGCATGGATACAAACATAATTACAAAGAAAGAATTTAATTGACATACTGCATTATTATGTTGTGTTTAATAAAACTTACCTGCAAGACCTCAGTAGCTTTCTTAACTCGGTCTGTGTTCCACAGCTTAAGCATGAGTACTGTGAGGTGAAATGTCTTAGGCTTGATGAATATAGATTTATCAATCCCCAAGTCTGTAAAAGTGAAAAATATATCAACGGCGTTTCATTTTAAAGAAGATAATAGCACATAGAAGTAGAAGATTAAAACAGAAGAATAAACAATTAATCCTTGATGGATTTCTACATGACAAAGTAATCTCATAAACTATGAAAAAATGACTAGTTACTAGTAATATAAGCATGTCGTAGAAATAGCCATCACTTTCATAAATGATGAGGTAGAATTCTTAGTTCAGGTTCACCAAGTGTAATGAAACACACGCTAACACTCATTAAAGAATAGTTAAGCTTCCCGAGTTGATTACACAATGGAGATCATTTAACAATCTCACGATCTTTTTTATTCCAATTTTTAAGCAATATGCATTCAAAAAATAACAAAACATATTGCTCCATACCAGATGAAGTGGAAGGCTTGGATGCTTTAGGTGCATAACTGACAAATGGTATGCTATTAAGATTAACTTTAACTGATTTACTGTCATCATCAACTTTAAGTTCAACTGCAACATCAGCATTTTCCTTTGACAATTGATCCACTTCTTTATTATCAGTAGTATCCTCAGCCTCATTGGAGTCGGTGTCATGATTCTCATCTATGCAGGAATCGTCATTTCCCAAAATAGTGTGTTGAAAATTCATTAGTTTAGAAACTAATTCAGGATGGATGGCCAATGGAAGGGATATGAAGTGTGAATAGTCAAGATTTCGACTTCTAACCGCCTGTATGAAACACAAGAAAATAGGTGAACCATAGTTTGTGACTGCAAAGTAATATCAACTCAAGTCACCAACATAATACACTTCAAAAGATTAGTTTTTGGAAAAAGACGGCAATTATAGCCATAAATTTCTTCAGATTGAAAGATTGCATGGACAGACAACTGACCTCATCAATTATAGCCTGAATCTTCTCTGAAGCTGAAGTTACGCTGTCTACTGAAATGCCTTCAATGGCTGCAAAATACAATTATACCTCTTAGATGATATGAAAAATGTCATATAATAGCTTGATCTTATTCTAGAATAACTTAGTCTTTTGTATCAAATCACATCAAACACAATTCAAAAAAAAAAAAATCTTCTTTTCCCTCCTTTATCTAAAACTTCAACATAAATCACTTAGATATTCGATTTCTTTATCCACTCTTACGAGAGGCATAATTATATAGACAAGATCTCGGTCCAAATTGCCAAGTTGTTAAGAGGGGAGAGCATCCACTTCAAACGGAAGTACTGTATCTCACACTCAGCCAATCTAAGATTCAATCTTATGTTTCTGGTCTATAATTATTTCTTGGTATTTTGATGGAGGGGAATTGTATTCATGCCAAAGCAGCTATCACTTAATTTAATATCTCAATCTATAAAGACAAAACTAATCAAAGTAGAAAAGAACCATAATAGAAAGTAACTATTTCAAAGCTGGCAAGTTGGAAATAAACGGTGGATTTGGTGAAGCCAAAAACTTACTAATAAACTCATCTTCTTTTGAAGAAGGGAATATTATCTTAACCTTTGTCTCCTCTTCTAGCATTTTCTGCGTGTATCCCCTGAAACATTATTAGGTATGAGTGACACCAAGCATATATCTTATATCATAAGAACTATATTCTAAACTCTCTCTTTGATGATAACAATTGCAACAAGATTTTGTATTTTGTATCCATATGATCTTGACAATGTGAATCTCAAGCCTAAACTATTTACTATTCCTAATAGGCATTACTAATTTTCCTTTTCTGCCTGTCTATAACTATTAATATTCATCACTAATTACAATCCTCTATCACTTTTACTCATGGCATACTCATCCTCCCTTTCATCTAAACTTTATCTAAATCCAGATGGCTAAGCAACATTATTATCAATGCAAAACAAATTAAAAACTAGTTTTTACCCTTCTCCTTTAATAAAACGAAATAGGGAAGCACCAACCTGCACAACAAACACAAAATGAAAGAGATGAAGTTGTTGATTTTTCAATGCATAATCAGAAAGTGAACCAAATGCACATATGTTTTTTGAATGAAGAAAAAAATATGAACTAGATTTCAGAACTGAGGCAGATAGATGGTACAGTCCAAGCTTCCTAAAAAGCAACAGGTGATATAATTTATTTCCACTGTAAATTGTGGGTAAGTCGGGAGAACAATATCACACGATAATCAATAAAGCTATGGTCAGAATCAGAAAAAAGAAAAACAAGAAAACAATCAGCTGTGTGGTGTTTCATGCAGGAGTTTTTATGAAGTTCTCCCGTCCAATTTCTATCAAGTCCCGCCAACTGACAACAAACCAATCAATTCTAGTGCTATAGTAATATTCAATATAGATTGAGGAATTGAACAAACTAACAATTCAAGAAACCTGAACATAAAGAAAAGGGACCAAACAAAATGTATATGGCGATCAGTGTCACTGGTCACCATAACATAAAGGACAAACTAACAGATATTGGTTTGGTTGACAACTTCATCAGATATAAACTATCATTTCATAACGATAAAAAGGGAAGTGAAAATATATAATCTTGCCTTCACAGAAATTGAATGCTTTTCAGCGGAGAGAGATGAATCTCCTTCTAGCACTTTGTTTTCGACATTACCCTGCATGAGATGCTCGTTTGAGATAGTGCTAGATGTGCTACAACCCACTTCTTGAACTCTAACTCCATCTTCTGACTCAACTGTTGCAGCCGTTATCGAGCTTTCTGCAAAACACGTCAATTTAAGGCATCATCTTCTTCTTAATATTACCTTTACATAGCCAAAAACATAAAAGATACAAAATTTCTCATTTGATCTAACAATGTGGAACTATACACATCTAACCATAATTAAAGATCAGATAAAAGTAACTACGATATCTGTTTCAATACTTTCAAAGGAATGCCACATAAAGTCATGTCACGGAAGAGAAATCATGCTTATCATAAACATAATGCAAAGTGATTGACACGGCCCAGAAATCGGTTGCTAATATTGCACGGGACAAAAAAGACAAACCTTCACAAGAACTAGCATTAGTTGTAATAGGTCTCCAAATAGATTTCATTGTTTTCTCCGTCTTGCTATGGTCATCAATAAAAACTCTCTTTTCTCTACCACCCATTATAAAATCACAGCTTAAACCATGATAATTTCTCTGTTCCTAATGCAAAAAACCAATTAGTGTTAAAGCAGAGAAATGTCTTCAAAACTCTTAAAACAATCAAATTTGTTACAATTGTTACATCTCAATGAGACACCATCTCAGTAGTCAGTACAGTATAGCAAAATTAAATTTCACTGTGGAGGAAAACCTATGAACCACGAACACACGTACACTGACACGTCGACACCAAAATACTTTGAGAAAATAAAGTAATTCAATGTAATAATAATAAAAAGCATGAACCTGAAAGTGTGCAGGGGTTGATGAAACATAAGTGTTGGTAAATCTGAGAACCCTATCGACTCTGCAAAACAACAAAATAATATCACAATTCAGAAATAGTTTTATCATTTGAAGATAACATCGAACAAAACATGTAGAACAACAAAAACAACAACAACAGAGAAATGAAATTTGAGGGTGGAATGGAGATACCTGAAGAGAGACCTGCTGCAACCTATCATTCCCTAACTCCAATGAACTGTAACCCCACTTTTGTAACTTCAAACTTCTTTTTTCGAAATGACGGTGCAAAAACAGATTTTTTTACCAAACCGTCCCTTATTTTAATAAAAATTCCCACACTACCCCCTTTTGAAAAATATTCCCATTCCGCCCCCTAATACCCCCAATACCCTCCCTTTAGGACAGCCAACGGACAGAATCTGGCACACAGCAGGTGTAGCCACTGTCAACGGCGCCACTTGACTTGGGTGTAGCCAGTCAAAGTGGCGCCACCTGAAAAAGTCTGCACATGCGTCATTGCTTGGGACACTACATGCACAGCACTGCTTTTTATCTTCTTTTTTTTTTTCGTTTTTTATATTATATTTTTTTATTCAACTATCAACTCCTTCTATAAATACCACACTTTATACTTTCATTTTTCACAAACATACATCATAATAAAATTACATAACATAAAAATAAACCACGATAAAACAACAACTTACTATTTTTTTTAATGTCGCGTACAAACAATGTGATTATTTTTCAAATTCGACAACACTAAACGTAAAATAAAATTGCACAAACATAGAACATAATAAAATTACATAACATAAAAAATAAACCACATTTAACAATAACTTAACTACTTTTTTTTTAAGGTCGCGTACAAACGATGTGGTTCTTTTTCAAATTCGATACTCCAAAACATGGATTAAACATCCATATCATTCTCCAACTTGACCCAATATTTTTTATATGTTGCAACAATAGAGTCACTCGTGATGTCCGTACATGAATCTAAATAGGTCATATGCTCAATTTCTATTTGTTCACCATTTTTGAAGAGAAATATTTCTTGAATATTATTCTTCAAAGAAACAAGAGAACTCAATTTGCCAATCGCTAATTTAAAATGTTCCTCGCGCCCATTAAATTTCACAGAAAAATTATGAGTGGTTGATGTACGGACATTTGAAGAAGAGGCCATTTGTGATAAAATAAATAGTGAGTGAAAAAAATAGAGAGCTGAAAAAATATGAAGTTTGTGAGTGAAAAATGAAAGTATAGAGTGTGGTATTTATAGAAGGAGTTGATAGTTGAATAAAAAATATATAATATAAAAAATGAAAAAAAAAAAAAAAAAAAAGAAGATAAAAAGCAGTGCTGTGCATGCAGGGGACAAGCAATGACGCCTGTGCAGGCTTTTGCAGGTGGCGCCACTTTGACTGGCTACACCCAAGTCAAGTGGCGCCGTTGACAGTGGCTACACCTGCTGTGTGCCAGATTCTGTCCGGTTGGCTGTCATAAAGGGAGGGTATTGGGGGGCGGAATGAGAATTTTTTTCAAAAGGGGGGTAGTGTGGGAATTTTTTTTATTAACAAATTTTGGTCTATATCCAAATCATAGACAAAAACATCAAGGTTAAATTACACCTTTTTGCTCTTAAATTTTAGTTAAATTACTTCTTAACTTTTACAAACTTTGCCATTTTAGCTTCCTAACCATTATGATAGCATTTTTGCGCGATCCCGATTAAGTGAAAGTTCTATTTAAATATTAAAAATAGACCCTAATAAAAAAATACAAAACAATTATAAAAAAATCTCCTCTATTTAAATTTTACATAAAAACACATAAATAATACTTATCATTATATATAACGTGAAAAAGAGACATCCTAATCTAATATTAAATTTGATGCAAAAATTAAATTTGATATTCATATAATATTTTATGAACATTAATAATATGTAATTATTATTTTAAGGCTTCAAAATTAATCTTTAATACACATCTGGTATTTTATGAGTATAAATAATATATAACTAATATTATTGGATATCAAAATTTTGAGTTGAGACTTTCAAAATTTTGAGGTATGGGACCGTCGCACACCCTGCACTGCACATATGTGCAGGCCAAGCCTGATTTTACTCTCTTTTACAAAAGGTTAGCCCCCACTAATTTTGACTGAATCAACGCACACGTACGGTGACTCACATAACATATCAGCATGTTTTGCCATATGTTGGCGTAACATACGAGTCAATATCCATGTGTATTAAAAAACTAAATTACATGACATTTATAACTTTGTCACAAAAAAAATATATAAATTTCTAATGTAAGGTTAATTATGAAAAAATATCAATTAATTTATTAAAAAATATAGGAGTATAATATTTTTTATTTTTTTACATAAACAAAATGATAAAACTATCATAAACTCACATAAATAAGGGAGTCGAAGTTCGAACTAAGTGCAATATTGATTTTTTTTACAAAAGTGCAATATTTTTAGTTCACCTAATATTGCTATTGAATACCTTGTTAACTTAGAGTTCCTTTTTGACATATAAGAAATTTAAATATGTTTTCTTGCTCCAATATGAAAGTTCCTATAAAAAGAGAATTTTTAAGTTTTTTTTTTACAAAAGAACCTTTTAAGTTTAGTCCTTGTTTAATTTATTAAATTTTTAGTCCTTATAAATTTTTTCTTGCACATAGTTTTAGTCCATATTAAAACTAAATTTGTTTAATTATCATTAAATTTTAAATTTTTCGAAAATTTGTATAGGCATATTTAAATATCAAATAAAGTTTATTTATTAAAATTTAGAATTTTTTTTAACATGATATTAATTAAGTATGAATTTTTTAAAACAGTAAAAGTTCAAGATAAAAATAACAAAAATCATGACATAGAAATCAAATTTTGAGCTCGTTGTTTCTGGAGGAACATTTTTATTATGTTTCAAACATACAAGCAAAAAAAATCATTCAAAAATACAAATTGTCTTAACAATAGGGAACAAAATTGAATGCAGAATAATTTTATAGGTACTAAAAATCTAATAAAATTTATGTAAAGACTAAATTTAAAATTTTATCATTTTGTATGACCAAAAATATATTTAACTCTTAAAAAAACTATGTTTTTCAAGTTTGACTAGTTTACCTTCTTTGTTATGTGTACACTGTTCTGCTTCTCCATGTCATAAACATGAGTAAACCAATACTAGTAGTAATTTTTGGAGAGGCCTTAGTCATGTTTGGGATGTGTTTATGCAGAACACCATTTGGAGAGTTGGAGATGCCAAAAACCACTAGATTTTGGACATGTTTTTTTGGGATTGAGATTCACTGCAGTTCTATTTGGAGAGTTGGAGATGCCAAAAACCACTAGATTTTGGACATGTTTTTTTGGGATTGAGATTCACTGCAGTTCTATTTTCCTACCGTTGCTAAAATTAACACACAAATTTACCCATATTTATTATTTTTGTTAAAATCATATATTCTCTCTCCTGTCAAATTTGTTTTCTCTCTCACATAAACCATCACTGCACACTACTATATATATATATATATATATATATATATATATATAATTAATTTATCGTATTATATATTTATAATTAGATTATTTTTCGAGACAAAATTTTGAGACATAAAACCATGACTTGCTTAGCTTTTGGATCAGCAGCCTACTTCCAACCATACAAGAATAAATCTATGATTTGTGCAAATTGGTTTTCATGTAAGTTAATGAGTTTGGTAATTAAAACTTAAAAGTGTCGACGAAAACGCTTTGAATGATTAAATGGTTTAAATTATGAGAAATGCTATATATCCCAAATTATTTATCCCGATAATATCACGACACGACATATTTATACTGTAGCAAACTCTATTCTTTATATCGATCCACTCATGTATTCTATGAAATGGAATCTAACGGTTGCAGTGACTTTCGTGATGAATTCGTGATATTGCATTCGGGACAAATAGCAACGCTCTTAAATTATTGATAGCATTAAATGGTTTAAATTATTGATACCAAATAATATATACGAATTTTGCCTTTGAGCAATATTTGTTGATTTATTTTAATCGCGGAATATATTATTTATTTTATGAAATAATTCTTTTCAAATGTTTCTCATCCGTCTCAATATATAAGAGTTCTTTTGCTAATGTACAAGAATTAAAAAAAGTAGTTTTTGTATTAAATTTGCTAACAATATACCTTTTCTTTTCAAAATTACCGTTCAATTATTAAGAGAAAAAAATATTGATCTTTTACTTTTTGTTATTTAGTTACGAATATTTTTGCAAAAATTTAATTAATATACCTTGGAATTTTTGGTGAGTAATATACCTTGAAGTTTAAAAATGATTTTATAAAATTGAACAAAAATTTTTACAAAAAAGATTTTATATATCGAAACGGATGTAGTATTTAAAATTTTTGTAGTTTTGGCAAAACAACCCCATGAGATTCGCAATAATAGTTCAGATTTTTGTTCAATCATTCAATTTAATTTAACATGTGTTTGAAAAAATGTTAACACATGTCAGAAATCTAGTTGGAAGTATTAATATACCCAATTATCATAGTTCACATTTTGTTGTGTCACATCTTGGCCCCTTGGATAGGGATAGTTTCTAAATAATCCATGGCAAGATCCACACATGTTTAAGAGCTTTTGTCTCAGCACAATGCACACAACGGCACAGTATCCTAAGGTAGAGATTACTCCTTCTATCCTAAAATAAATAATATAATTTTCATTTTATTTTTTTTATTTTTTTTAAGCAAATGGGGTGCAGAAGAAACTGCGACACCCTAAGTAGATTAAAATAAAAGAAAAATTACAAAAACTGAGGGGACATAAAGCCTAAACTCAGTAAGTAAAAACAAACAATCCGAAGAGGCAAAACAAAACATCTCTAAAGGCTACGAAACCACAAAATCACAATATGAAACATATCGCTACACAACACAAGCACAATCCAGCGAACCCACAAAAAGGCGCGAAACCGAATTGCAAAAAAAGATGTGTGTAGGCCGACAAGCATCATACTCTGGTTTTTAAGACGGCAAACGGGCCTACCGCCAACACGGTAAAAACCCACGCACCACAATTTGCTATGAGAAAACAACAAATTCACAGCCATTTCTGGCCACACCGTCTGAGTTCAATCAACAAGGACTAAACTAGAACCAACTTCCAAACAATCCCATGCCAACCGGCACAGCGGCAGTAGCGGCGAAGCAACAGTCAAGAAAAGTGCAAATCTCAACAGATCTGAAATGAAATCACAGATCAAGACCGACATAGTGAGGACGAAGAACGACAACACTCACCACATAGAGATCATTTATCTTATTTATTTGTAACATTTTAGTCATTTATCTTTTATTTGTAACATATAGGTCCTTAATCTTATTTATTTGTAACACTTTAGTCCTTTATCTTTTATTTTTCCCATATAGGTCCTTTATCTTTTATAATTTGCTCATATAAACTCCTGTCTTGTTTTTTTTAATTAAAAAGATGCTGATATTCATTTTTTATTATTTAAAAATATTTTATTTATTGAAAAATAAAAATCCATAAAAATGAAGAACACATTCATCATCTTCATCATTTTTATGAATCTTCTTCATCATCTTCCTTAAATTAAAAAAATGTTTACTCAAATTTACCTCCAAATATCATACATCTATGTTATATTTATTTTCAATCTTCTCATAAACACAAAAATCAAAACCCACAAATCCTTGATAATTCCTAAACAAATTAAAAATGAGGGTTTAGGTAAGAGGAAACAGCAAATTAAATGAAATTAATACCATCAGCAGTACCCAAACCCATCCAACATACTAACAGAAATGCAATAAACCCATTCTTCATCTCAATTAATCTGGTCTGTTTCAATTTCTTTGAAATTTCAAATCTTTTTTCTCTTTTTAAAAGCTTCAATTTTTTTTCCTCTTTCATTTTCGCCCCTTTTTGTTGTAAAATCTGGAGTGTAATTTGTTCAAAAGTGTTCCATTGTTTATGGGTATTGTAGATCTGTTATTAATTTTGAGGATTATCATCTTTTTCTTATTTTTTTTGACAAATGAGGATTGTTGTCTTAATATTGCATTTTATGTATTTGTTTCTTTGATTTTATGCATCTGTGATTGTGAATAAAGGAAAGATTTTGGGTTTCCAATTTACAGTAGTATTGTTTAATTAAATTTAGCTAAAGTTTTTATGTAATGGATGGGTTTGAATGATTCATGAAAAATGATGAAGATGATGAAGGTGTTCTTTATTTTTCTAGATTTTTAAATTTTTAATAAATAAAATATTTTTAAAAAATAAAAAATAAATATCACCATTTTTTTTAATTAAAAAAACCGAGACAAGGGTTTATATGAGCAAATTATAAAAGATAAATGACCTATATGTGAAAAATAAAAGATAAAGAGGACTAAAGTGTTACAAATAAATAAGATTAAGGACCTATATGTTACAAATAAAAGATAAAGGACTAAAATGTTACAAATAAATAAGATAAAGGACCATATGTGTAATTTTGCCTTTTATTTACTATTCCTATAATCTACTTTGACTATATTTTTCTATTAATATCTACATGTAAATATTAGTAAATGAGATATTGTTTGATTTATCTCAAAGATATCTACATGGTAACTAGTGCCCCCGGGGCACTAGTTAAGAATACAAAAGTAGTAATTTTTACATTGGAAACAACAATTTTCTTACTTTTCAAACATTGATTGCACGCACTTTAATGTATTATTACTATTTGAAGCATCTTTAACTAGTGCCCCGGGGGCACTAGTTAACATTTTCCTTAAAAATATTAATGATTAAAATTGTACATTGATAAACGTATATGTGATCAAACAAATCATTTATTATAAGACAGATGGAGTGTCTTTTTGAACAAGACAAATTTTTAAAGTTTGTTAGTTGTAACTACTTTCCATTTAAAATTTTGTATGGGTGGATTTAATAGAATGATTATGATTAACTGTATGTTTGACATCACGGTAGATATATTAGAATCGCGGTGATTTACTGTAATTTTTCAAAACCTATACTTTATAATTTCTGTAAAATCACGATAAATCTGACATCACCATAATACCAAAAATAAGCTAAATATCTTGGAATCTCTATATAGTACCCATTGATTTGGTTTTATGCCTTTGATTTGTTGTTTTTTGTATTTATTGAGGTGTTTCCCATCCTTTTGTTTTTTCTTTTGGTGTATCTTCTATTGACCTTGACATATCTTATGCTTTCATTGTAATTAATAATTAGGGGTTTTGCCCCTTTATGTACCAAAAAAAAAAACACTAGGCTTTTTTTCCAAATTTTTTTTGGTGAATGGTAAATAGTTTGACATATTTTTTTCTTGTATTTTTTTCTCACATCCATATAATTGTACAACAAGAAAACATAAAATACATTACATTACATAGTCCTTTCAATACTAGTGATCATGAAACGTGATATCTCTTTTAGTCCTACATGAGCTTATTATAAGGTCCTTATATTTGTTAACATGACTGATCTGACTATTCGGAGGTCATGTTCAAATATTAAAAATAGGTTTAATGAAAAAAATTAAAAAGAAACAAAAAAAATTATCCTCTATTTAAATTGTAAATAACATAAAAAATAAATACCATTATAAATAACATCATAAAGAAATTGTTCTAATAAAAAAATTAAATTTGTTGCAAATATTGAAGTAACATAGTAGTTAAGTTTGTAAATAAGTTCTACATGTAATGGTTTTAATTCTTAACTATTTATTTCCAAAAAAAAACATTTTTATTTATTTTAAAATAACTAGAACTAAAATTATGCAGAAAAAATTACAATGTTAAAATTTTCACCAATAATCTGGCACACACAAATATAATAAAATATCACTAATTTATTGAAGCACATTTAATATATTGTTTTTTTTTATAAATTAAGAGTCTCTCGATATCAAGGTATGAATAGATATCTAAACTAAGTTAGCACCGCTATCCTTACCCGTCTTTCACCTATAGCTCATATTATTATTAAAAAGAGAAAAAAAAAAAAAGATAATCAAAAGGTGAGACTAGGCGTTACCCTGAGGAAATAAACGTAGAACAATGAAGCATACAAACTCTTATTTAATCCTAAAAGACAAAATAGAAGTCCTGGTAACTTAAGGCGAATGAACCGATCGTCAGCACGGAGCTATCCAGCCCAAGTACCCACTACTGCCTGCAAGTGATGGTAGTTTTTTCAAACTAACTGTCCGAAAGCATGACTTCAAAATTTTGAGACTCTATATCCTCATACCCAACACATGATTTAGGGCCGGTCCTACTTGTCCAAATAAATCTTTCACAAGAAAAGGAATTTTTTTTCAATCTTCTCATCATATTTTTCTGTTTCTTTAACCATGTTAGTTTAATTACTTACTATAAAATTATCTATTTTTCTTCATATATTTTTCCATCCTTTCCAATTTGCACTTGCAATAGTGGAATATATTATTGGTAGGTTAAGGGTCACTATATCTTGTATAAGAACATAACCTTTCTCTACAAAAACACACATTTCACAAACACCATTTCTCCTCAAAACTCTCCTTCTTATATCTTTCAATCTCTTCCAAATTCTAAGAAACAATGAAACAAACAAGAAACTGTTACGAAACTTCAAATTTAACAAACTCTTCAAAACCTCAAAAAACAGAGACAAAGAAACAGAGCAAGGTGAAGAAAAACAGAGACTCTAGTAACCATCCAGTTTACCATGGTGTTCGAATGCGAAGTTGGGGAAAATGGGTATCTGAAATTCGTGAACCTCGCAAGAAATCACGAATCTGGCTTGGAACTTTTGCAACTCCTGAAATGGCAGCAAGAGCACACGATGTTGCTGCTTTGAGCATAAAGGGTCATTCACCTATTCTTAATTTTCCCGAAATAGCTCACGTGCTTCCAAGACCTGTCACGTTGAATCCACGTGATATACAAGTTGCTGCTGCAGAAGCTGCTTCGATGGTGGAATTTGATTCTCCAATGTCACACTCTGACTCAGGTGAGTCAGGTTCATCATGTTCATCATTTTCATCAGAGTCTTCAGAGCTGAGTGAGATTGTTGAGCTTCCTAATATAGAAGAAAGTTTTGACTCGGGTGAGTTGAGAAGTGAGTTTATTTTGATTGACTCGGTGGAAAGTTGGGTGTATCCGTCAGTAGAAAGTTTGTGTGACATGGTGATTGAAGAACAGAGTTTTATGTTATGAGAGTTTTATGTTATGTTTGGCTATTTCATTGTCTCTCTGTAATATATATAAGTACACTTCAACTGAATTTCATCACTTCTTCATTTCCTTGCTACCTTTCTTATTCTCAAAGTGTGCATATATAGTAATTAGATTGTCTAACGTGACTGTTTCACTCAATAGTCAATAGGTGATTTGGTATTAACCATAGGGAAGGGGCCTGAGAATTGTTCTCGGTAAGTATCGAATTCGGATTCTCCCGAACGATCCATTATAGGGAGAACTCATTAACCTTAACCACTTAAACTTAATGTTTTGGTTAAGTAATCTAATAGTTTAATTTATGCATTGAAGTTTGACCAATTTCAAAGAGTTTCAATCTCAATAGTTTATTTTTGGCTTAATTACAATTTTAGTTCCCCTATTTTCATATTTCGTGAAATTGGTCCCTTTGCTTTAAAATCATACAGTTTTGGTCCATTTTTACCGGATTTTTATTCTTAAAAATTGTGATTTGATATATTTTAAATGATATGTCATATGATATGATGATGTAAATTCATTCAGGTGTGATAATTATTTACATTTCATTAATTAAATTTCAAAAATGAATAATCTTTTAAATTAAAATTGAAATTTTTATTGAGTTTCTTTGTAATTTCATGACTGTTTATCATTTATTTTATCAACATGTCGTATGTCACGTCATTTAAAATATGTTAAATCACTATTTTTAAGTACAAATATTTGATAGAGGGACCAAAACTGTGTGATTTTAAAATAGTGGTGTCAATTTCGTGAAAAGATGAAAATATGTGACCAAAACTGTAATTAAGCCTTTATTTTTTTATTGGAAGGTCTGTAGTGGTTAACGCGTGAAGCCATTTAGACAAATGGCCAGATGCATCTAATGATCCTTTAAATTTCGCGTTTATAAAAGTTAAGTCTTTATTTTTTTAGGTAACAAATATATATGTCTTGAAGTTTCTATGTTGTTGCACATTTACCCTTTCGGTTAATCTCATCCAACATACGTGCATTTTACATCAAAATATCCACTATGGTGAAAGTCAACGTTAACGGTCACGGTGCAACAAGGTAACAAAGATTAATTGAAAGGGCAACAACGCAGTAAGTTAGAAATATAAAAGACGTATTTGTTACATAAAATATTAAGGTAACATTTGAATTTGGTGGGTTCGAGTTCGAGCCACGTTAATATTATTCAAAAGAGATAAATATAAATTCTTTTGCAAATGTTTGAGCCCAAATATCTTCTCTATTTTGAATTAGAGCACCACCACCTCACATTAAATTTTTATTACGAAAAAATGAACATAAATGTGAAATGAGTGTCATCTCTGGATTCCCATAAGTAGCATGGTTCAGATTTATTTATTTTGTTTGATCAAGCATACGGTTTTTGCATCTAATTACTTCTATTGTTATTATCACATTATGCAATTCCAATAATGGTTTACTTTATGTTACTTCACATTATTAGTCCTAAGATTTCTTTAATTTGTTTTAGGATGTTGAGTGGAAAGAAAAAAAATCTTGTTATAGTAAATGATTTCCTATGGATTGCCTATTTCAATGGACTAATGCTTGAAAAGTATTCCTCTTGTGATGGCAAGTAAGATTGCAAAAACCAAAATACAATGATTAAAATGAATCCGACTTTGGTGGTTTAGATGTTTTAGTCACTGTTTATATTATAATGCTAGTAGTTGTTTAGCACTAGGGTTTGACTTGTTGTTTTGGATCAAGAGGTTCTCATTTCTATCTTCATTACTACTATTCTTAGAAAAAGTGACTATAAATATATGTGGGAATGCTTTTTGAATCTTTAAGGTTCATCTATAGTAAGGATTATGTAGCTCATAAATTATAATTTAATTGATAAAAGAAATATTATAGGTCGAACATTATGAATAGAGTTTAGACTACGATTTATTCACTCATGTATATGTGAGTTTACAATGATATATAATTATCATTTTGTTCACATATAAAAAAGAATCTGCTAGCATTATGTTTGTTGTGAATGTGATTAATAGTTCAACATGAGAGGTGGATAAGAAAGAGGACCTCACGAAAAGGAGAGGTTGATGAAAAGTGAATGTAAATCGATTGTGGATCCTATAGACTATGAGTGTGTTTGTTTAAGTTTTAAAAAAAGTGATTTTATTTTGAAAAAATTTAGAGATTCTTTTTTAGAGATTTTAAAAAAATCTAATGCTACTTTTCACTTGTTTACTATAAAAAAAATCACTTTTTTTTTAAATAGGAAGTTTCAACATTTAGGTTCTTTATTTTTTAAAAAATAGATTCTTAAAAACCTATTTATTTTGGGGTTAAAAATATTTTTTTTAGAAAATAATTTTTAAAAACAAACACTATCAAAATTATAAAATGGAAATTTTTAAGAAAAAATAGACTTTTTCTAAAACAAAATCCATAACAAACGCACCCAATATGAGTTGAATCAATTTACATGATGACATATGAGTCAATTGCATTTCTCTAGCCATTTGATAACAAGATAAAATACCACATAACTCAATAAATAAGTATTTTTTGTTCTTTGTCAAAAAAAAGAGTCATTTTTTGTTCCAAAGTTATGTACAAAAAAAACTCTTCACAAAATGACCATTATGATCTCTAATAAGGCCGTCTCAAATCACCTGATCATAGATGTAGGAATCATCAATATTACTCTTAACAAAATCAGAAGGAGACGTTACCCATTGAATATCACACTAAAAGCTATTCTTTACATAATTATTTTATGTCCGTAACTTTTTTTTTGTAAAATACATAAAAAAAAAAAGTATGATTTGTTTTCTATATAATTTTTTTTAATAGAAATTATATGTCTCCTAATTGATTGTCTATCTATTTGATAAAGTAAAACAAAATAATAATATTTGCAAAATACAACAATAGCTATGTAACTATGTTTGGGGAGTATGCAAACTGCAAAGTGATATTTAATTTTGTTTAAAATAACAAAAAATTCACGCCCAGTGGGACTCGAACCCACAATCGCTTGATTAGAAGTCAAGCGCCTTATCCATTAGGCCATGGGCGCTTCACATGTCAATGAGTGAATACGAAACGTAGTAGTATGTTAGACTCTACCCCGTTGCAAACTACAAAAATCACTTTGTACCACAAAATAAGCCAATGGCTGATAAAATGCCAAGTTTAGCCAGCTTATATTCATTTTATTAGATTTAGAATTAACTTAACCAGTTTTAACACATTTGGATCTTCGATGAAGTGAAAGTGAAAATCATTATTGAAACTAGCAATTCAATTACTTATATAATATTGACATTGTTGAACTCATTTATATATATGTGTATATGCATGTATTATGTTACGTTTCAACTATTAAATAAAATATATCAATATCATCATTAGTCGTTGAGTATGGGTCATATGTATCAGGAAGAGGCTGGGGGCAGCCGAGGAGCTGGGTACGGTTCAAAAGTATTTATTGTTGTTATCTGGACCAAATTATTATTAATATAAATACCGCTTGTAACACAGAAACACTAATTCATTCATTCATCTAATAGAAACAAGTTGTAGCGAATTCTACGGTTGGAGACGTAACTACGAGAAACTCTGTTATCAAACTTCTTGTGTGTTCATCATCGTTTGCTTTCGTTATTATTTCCTTTTGTTATTGGTTGTGCTCAACAAGTAGGTAGGTCATGTAACCTTCACCATCAGTTGAAATTGGGTTAGTTTGATCATATCATCCTTGTGATGATTGAAGAGGAAACATGTAACAATGTATTTATATATCTATGAACAAAGACATTGGTCTTACCTTGTACACTTGTGAAATGGAACACAAAGGTGGAGACAAAGTATGTGTGACAGGGGCATCAGGCTTTTTAGCTTCTTGGCTTATCAAGAGACTTCTTTTGTCTGGCTATCAAGTCATTGGAACAGTTAGAGATTTAGGTTTATTCTCCTCTCTCTTGCATCTATGTATCACATTTTTCATCACCTATCATTTCAATTATCCAAACTTAATTTTGCTACAAATTAACATATGTATGACACACTATATATTTGCAGGGAAGAAGAAGAAAGTTGAACATTTATGGAAATTGGAAGGAGCAACAGAAAGACTAGAACTAATCCAAGCTGATTTAATGGAAGAAAATAGCTTCGACAATGCGATCATGGGATGCAAAGGTGTCTTCCACATTGCCTCACCAGTACTCAATCATATATCAGATAATCCTAAGGTGTGATATTTCAATTATATTTCTATGTTTTCATCAATCATGTGGCAATTACATAGTGAAATATGTCATGTTACTTTGATTAATGTATAATATGGTTATCAATTTTTGTCCAAAAAATAGGCGGAAATCTTGGAACCGGCAGTCCAAGGTACGCTAAATGTGTTGCGTTCTTGTAAGAGGAACCCAGACCTTGTTCGAGTGGTGTTAGCCTCGTCGTCTTCGGCTGTTAGAGTAAGAGCTGATTTTGATCCAAACATACCTATTGATGAGTCATCTTGGAGCTCCTTGGAATTGTGTGAGAAACTCAAGGTACAAATTTCTTTAAGCAGTCGTGTATTCTGGTCAAGATATTGAGTTCAAATAGTTAATAAATTCCTTCAAAAGACAGATCTTGTAATATATTTTTTGAAAATATTTATAAAAATGTCTAAATGGCGACATCTTACTTAATATATCTATAAAATTATTGTACATTGTTAGTGTATACTATCTGTATTTATAATTCATAGAACTTAATAAAAAGTTCATACAAACATTCAAAATTCAATTACATTTCTTCACCTTATCATTTTATAGGTATTATTAGTACTTTTTAAATAATATTCTCATGTGACAACATAATGAAATATATTTGAGGTACATGTACAATTTGTTTAGAAATATATAGATATAGATATGAAACTTATGTGACATGCATGTATTGAATTAAGGCATGGTACCCAATGTCAAAGACAATGGCAGAAAAAGCAGCTTGGGAATATTGCAAAGAGAATGAAATAGACTTAGTGACTATTTTACCAGCATTCATCATTGGACCTAATTTGCCATCAGATTTATGTTCTACTGCATCTGATGTTCTAGGCTTGTTCAAAGGTACATATATACATGCACACACAAACCCCTTAATTTAATTGATTAATTTTTAATAAAAAATAAATTAAGATTAATATATTTAATTATCTAACTAACAACAGGGGAAACAGAGAAATTTCAATGGCATGGAAGGATGGGATATGTTCATATTGATGATGTTGCACTTTGTCTTATCCTTCTTTATGAGAACAAAGCTTCTCATGGCAGATATATTTGCAGCTCTACAGTAATGGATAATGATGAATTGGTTGCCATGCTTGCAACTCGTTATCCTGGTTTTCCCATTCCCAAAAGGTTGGTTAATGTCAAATAACCGATTATCCCAAAAGTTTAAGCTGATAGAATAGAGCTACATCAATGGTTTTATATTTATTTCTAACAGTTAATGCTTAATTATATGTATAGACTATACTTAACCATAGAATATGTAAAGTTAATAGTAGTTGTTAGTATAGAAATTATGAGGCATGTACTTTATTATAATAGTTAATGTAATTAGCTCTACATGTATTTATATAAATTATTTTCATGAGTTTTTCTCAATACATCCGTCGGACAATGCACTATATATTGAGCTAAATGTGTGATAATATGTATAAATGGTAGTAGCCCAAATTGATAGATTCTAATATCATGTTAGGTTTCTATATTAAACATAATGCTAGAACGCGCGACCCGTGCGGAGGCACGGGTATCATACTAGTTTATTGTTACAAAGTCTACTTGTAAAGTGTGAAGTGTTACCCTACATAACTCTTTTCATACCTCATTTTTATTCTATGTGAGATTTGAGTTTTTTCGGACATATACAGAATATCTATCAGGTAACATGTCACGTTCCTATTAAGAATTATAATATTGAAGCTATTAAAAATAATGTGTACTATATATCTTAGTATATGATTTATTTGGTTTTCAGGTTCAAGAAACTCGATAGACCATATTATGATCTAAACACAGGAAAAATGGAGGGTCTAGGACTCAAGTTTAAATCTGTTGAAGAAATGTTTGATGATTGCTTTGCATCACTTGTGGAACAAGGCCATCTCACTCTTCCTCACCAACCCCGTCTTGTAGTATTGTAATCAATAATCAACTTCTGATTATGTATGCTTTTACTTTAGATATATTTTATGTTAATTTCAAGTACCTTATATTATTATGTACCAATAAATATGTATACAACATTAATGGGCATAATCACTTTTGGAACCAAATAAATAAGACAAAATTACTTAACTATTTTCTTCTTTCTTCTTTTCAAGTATCATTAATTGTTTTGTGTTTGACATTTTTATTCTGCTCTAGCGTCTAGTTTAATGCATGTATTATGTGCAGATGAATTTGTATAATTTGTTGGATTCAATCTTGTAACCCTCACTGATGATTATATTCGGTTTAGCCATAAAAATTAAAATAAAAAACACATGATACCACTAATTTTATTTTAGAAGTCTTAATCTAACTTGTTTGAACTAGTTTAACTTTGAGTTTTTAAGATATAATTCAAAATAATCTAAACTGTGCATTAAGTGTTATAAACTCTATGATAGAAAACGAATGGATCGAATCAAATTGTGTTAATATGTGAAATCATCGGTGCATGAATAGAGTTATCTAATCATAATCAATGGCTGAAATTGCTTACTGCATGAAATAGCTACATCAGAGAATGAGAGTGAATTCTCTCAACAACAACAAAAAAAATCCTCATGTTCCTCAAGTGTGTACATTTTTTACTAAAAAAGAAATTCATTCATTCAAATTGAAAAAAATATAAATCATTACAAATTCAAGATTGCTAAAAACTGAAAAAGGTGAATCTGCAAACAATCTTGCAGCACCTAGGTTAATAACATATAACGACAACATAAAAATGCCTACAAATATGACAAAATAAAAATCCACCTTTTTTTCCTTCTCTCTCCTCCTAAATCAATGGTCATAAAAAAAAAAAACCATAATATCAATCGAGAGAATCTTTTTCATAAGAGAATCTAGATCATGAAGGAATCAAAAGTCAATTTGCAAAAAGTCAACACCACATGTTTCCGTACAAAAGAAAGGAGACACACAATCAGAGACTAATTTTCCTTTCAAAACAAAATAAACTCAAAGCTTCTAATTTGTTGGCTTTCTTATTGTTGAGCAATTAGAGAGAAAAAGAATAAAACATTTGAAGACAAGTTCAAGGAATCCTTTTTTACGCAGAGAATTTCTTTCAATTTAAAATATACTAATTGATTCTCTCTTTTTTTTTAACAAAAGAATATACTAATTGATGTGTGCGTACTTTTTTGTTTTATATTATTTTCTTAAGTTTATATTCATGGCATGAATGAGATTAACAAAAATGATATTTTTAGACCAAGTAATAGTATGACCATGTATAAAATTGAAGTTGTCAATCAGTTCAGTACTTAATGTGATATAATTCAAAACTATGTTTGTTACTTGTAAAGCAAGCCACTTAAGATAGATACAAGTTAGTTAAGAAAAGTTAGTTGGAGTGGTTATTAGTTTGTTATGTGGTGGTTATATAAACACCATTGATGTATGATACTAACTAAGCTTGTTCAATAAAGAATTTTACTTCCTCCCTAAGAAACATCTCTTTTTTTCACTTTTCACTCTTACTTTCTCTTTTCCATTCTCTCCATCATTTCTTCCAATCTCATATGCATGATCAATGTTCTAACAACTGGTATCACGAGCCTTAGAATTCAGTGATTCTTTCTCCCTCACAATGACAAGCTCACTAGAAAATCTTAGCAACAGTTTCGGTGGAAAGCTCCCAATCCTTGACAGCAACAATTGGGATCGTTGGCATAAACAAATGAAGGTTATCTTTGGGTTTCAAGAAGTTCAAGAAGTTGTTGAAAATGGTGTGACTCCATTGGCAGAGAATGCTACAGAAGCTCAAAGAACTGAACACAGAGCAATGAAGAAGAAAGACTTCAAGGCTATGTTCTTCCTTCATCAATGCGTTGATTTAATCAACTTCCAAAAGATAGAAAATGCTACATCATCAAAGGAGTGCTGGGATATTCTTGAAAAAGGTCATGCTGGGAATGAAAGATTGAAGCAAGTGAGATTACAAACATGGAAAAGAAAATTTGAACTGCTACAAATGGATCAAAATGAGAGTGTTGCTGAGTATTTCAACAAGATCACCACCATTACTAACCAGATGATTAGCTGTGGAGAAACAGTTAGTGATGGCACAATTGTTGAAAAGGTAATGAGAACTCTTTCTGCACGATTTGATCACATTACTGTAGCAATTATGGAGTCCAAAGATCTATCAACAATGAAATTAGAGGAATTGCAGTGCTCTCTTGAAGCACATGAACAAAGATTGGATGAAAGAACCAAAGATAGAGCTTCTGATCAGGCACTACAAGCACATGCAATCAAGAAAGGGAAGAAATCTAAAGATAAGTACAAGAAAGATCATTCTCAGCAGGATAAATCAAAGAACAATGAACAAGCTCAAGCATCAACTCACAACAATGGTGCTAATCAAGAAAAGAAGGGTAAGATGAACTTGAAGAATGTTCAGTGCTATAACTGTCAAAAGTATGGCCATTTTGCTAAAGATTGTAGAGGCAAGAAAGTACCAAGAAGACACAACACTGAAGCAAACATGGCACAAGGTGAAAGTGACACTGAACAGGACCCTATGTTACTAATGGCTACCACCACAGATGATGATGATCATCAGGCAGATTGGTACCTTGACACAGGGTGTAGCAGCCACATGACAAGTCATAGAGAATGGCTTATCAACTTCAATAATTCATCAAAGACCAAGATTAGATTCGCTGACAATAGAACAATACCAGCTGAGGGTGTTGGTGATGTATTGATTACAGGCAAGAAAGGGAATCAAGCTCTTATCACTGGTGTACTCTATGTCCCTGATATGAAGACAAATCTGCTAAGTATGGGTCAATTGCTAGAAAAAGGTTTCATAATCCATTTAGAAGATAAAATGATGGAGGTTTTTGATGCACAACATAATACTATTCTTAGAGCCCCTCTCTCTCAGAACAGAACCTTTCAAGTCAAAATCACACCAAGTGAATCACATTGTCTGGCTACAGTGAAGATCAGTGATCAAGCTTGGCTATGGCATCTCAGGTATGGACATTTGAACTTTAAGAGTTTAAATTTCATGAAGAATAATGGATTAGTTAATGGATTGCCTGAAATCAAACCACCATCAGAATTGTGTGAACACTGCTTGATAGGCAAGCAACCTAGGAAATCATTTGTGTCAGATATTCCTATGAGGTCAAAACAGTTGCTTCATGTAGTGTATACTGATGTGTGTGGCCCATTTGAGACTTTGTCTTTAGGAGGAAATCGATATTTTGTGTCCTTTATAGATGAATTTAGCAGAATGATGTGGATTTATTTGATAAAGACCAAAGATGAGGTGTTACAAAAATTAAAGTCCTTTAAGATCATGGTTGAGAAGCAGTCAGAGAAGCAAATCAAGATCTTAAGGAGTGATGGTGGTGGTGAGTACACATCACATGACTTCAGGGAGTTTTGTGCAGCAAATGGTATTCATCATGAAGTGGTAGCTCCTTACACACCTCAACATAATGGAATTGCAGAAAGAAGGAATAGAACCATTATGAACATGACTAGATGTATGTTAAAAGAAAAGCAATTACCTCACAGTTTTTGGGGTGAAGCTGTTTCTACTGCATGCTATGTGCTTAACAAGAGCCCAACTAAGAAATTGCCTAAGGTACCAGAAGCAATATGGACTGGTACAACTCCATCAGTGAAGCACCTTAGAGTTTTTGGTTGTCTATGCTACAAACATGTGCCTGATCAAAAGAGAAAAAAGCTAGATGACAAGAGTCAACCTATGATCTTAGTTGGCTATCACACTGCAGGGTCTTACAAATTGTATAATCCACTCAACAAGAAGATTACTACAAGTAGAGATGTTACTTTTGCAGAAGATAAGAGTTGGAATTGGAACAATGAAGAATCTAGTGGTGACAAGTACATTGAGTTTGAATTACTTGATGAGCAAGGCACCACAGAAGATGATTTTCCAACACCTCCACAAGCTGCAACAGTCAATAATGAGCCTAGAAGATCAGCTAGAACATCAATTCCCAACAGAACATTGCAAGACTATGAATTGCTTCATGACACCATGGTTACACCAGATGGTGATATAGTACATTTGGCACTATTTGTTGACACTGAGCCAATTTCATATGCTGAGGCTTCAAACCATTCTGAATGGAGAGAAGCTATGCATGATGAGTTAGAAGCAATACAAAGAAATGACACATGGGAATTAGTTAAGCTGCCTGCACACAAGAAAGCCATTGCTGTCAAATGGATCTACAAGATCAAACATAAACCAGATGGAAGCATAGCTAAGTACAAGGCAAGATTGGTGGCTAAGGGTTTCTTACAGAAGCAAGGCATTGACTACACTGAGGTCTTTGCACCAGTAGCTAGACTAGAGACAGTTAGACTAGTCATAGCTATTGCCACTCATTTTAACTGGGACTTTGTTCAACTTGATGTCAAGTCTGCCTTCTTAAATGGCAAACTTGAGGAGGAAGTGTATGTTGAACAACCTCAGGGTTTCATAGTCAAAGGTAAAGAAGATTATGTGCTGAAATTGCACAAGGCCTTGTATGGATTGAAGCAAGCTCCAAGAGCTTGGAATTTGAGAATGAATGAATTCTTAAGTCAGAATGGCTACATGAAATGCACTGTGGAGCATGGAATTTACATCAAAGGGTCATCACAGGGCAACTTATGTATAGTGTGTCTTTATGTGGATGATTTATTGATAACTGGCAGCAACAATGATGAAATTGAAAGGCTAACTGCAAGATTAAGCTCTGAGTTTGAAATGACTAATCTGGGAGGATTAAGGTACTTTCTAGGATTAGAATTTACTAAAACAAGCAGTGGAATGTTGTTACATCAAAGTAAATATGTCTCAGACATATTGAAAAGATTCAACATGGTGAACTGCAACCCAGCCAACACACCAATGGAAACTGGCTCTAGCTTGAGCAGTGATGATGAAGGCAAGGCAGTGAATGCTACACTATACAAGCAGATAGTGGGCAGTTTGAGATATGCCTGCAACTCTAGGCCTGATGTGTGTCATAGTGTAGGTATTGTAAGCAGATTCATGCAAACACCTAAGCTATCACATATGCAAGCAGTCAAGAGAATACTAAGGTACATTCAAGGCACAAATGACTTTGGTGTTCTGTATCCTATCACTGATGGAAGTAAAGGCAAGTTGGTTGGATATTGTGACTCAGATTGGAGTGGAGATAGAGTAGAGAGGAAAAGCACAATGGGATATGTCTTCACTATATACAATTGTCCCATATCATGGAGCTCTAAAAAACAAACTGTTGTAGCCTTATCTACCTGTGAAGCTGAATACATATCAGCTTGCTATGCTACCTGTCAAGGGATTTGGCTACAGTCCTTGCTACATGAAATGAAGATTGAGATAGATGATGAAGTGGAGCTGATGGTTGACAACAAATCAGCCATAAACCTAGCTAAAAATCCCATAGCTCATGGGAGAAGTAAGCATATTGAAACTAAGTTCCATTTCCTAAGAGATCAAGTATCAAAAGGGAGGATCAAGCTTACTTACTGCAAGACAGAAAATCAAGTTGCAGATGTACTCACCAAGCCACTCAAGATTGAAAGATTCAAAGTGATGAGAAGATTACTCAACATGCATAGCTTAGATAGTTTGAATTAAGAGGGTGTAATGTGATATAATTCAAAACTATGTTTGTTACTTGTAAAGCAAGCCACTTAAGATAGATACAAGTTAGTTAAGAAAAGTTAGTTGGAGTGGTTATTAGTTTGTTATGTGGTGGTTATATAAACACCATTGATGTATGATACTAACTAAGCTTGTTCAATAAAGAATTTTACTTCCTCCCTAAGAAACATCTCTTTTTTTCACTTTTCACTCTTACTTTCTCTTTTCCATTCTCTCCATCATTTCTTCCAATCTCATATGCATGATCAATGTTCTAACAACTTTCCCAGCAATTTTGAGTAAATTGTATTAAGCTTAATCTAAACCATTTCATAGCTCATTACAAGTACTTCCACGTCATAGAATGAAAGATCAAGGTCGAGATGCTTATGAGACATAATATTCTAGGTAAAAATATTTTTCAATCAATAATAAAGTTAAAACAAATAAAACTCTTAAGAGTTTGGTTTAGTAATAGAGTTCTTAAAAGGAGGTAAATGCAAATTTCTTTTGGGTGTTTTTTAAATTCTAAGAATATTTTTAATAAGAGTATCAAAGAGAATTTCATAAACAAATGATCCATACTTTTTTTATCATTGGAGAATAAAATTGTAAAACCAATACCAATTGTTAACAAATTTAATGCTAAAATCCATTTCTTAATCTCCACAATTTTTTCAATGGGGTTTTATGATTAGGGACACAGGTAGCACATGGTACTATTCCACAAGGCAAATAGTCCTGATCCAAAATTTCAATTCTACTCACCAATTATGAATTCTAACCCATAAAAAATCCTTCGTAAAAAAAACCCATAAAAAAATCCTACTCCAATTTTCAATCTCTATTTTTAATACTCTCTCCGGTTCTATATATAAGAGAAGTGTTACTTTTTAGGTTCATTATAAAATAAATGTATTTAAACTTTGTCTAGATACATTCATTTTACAATAAACCTAAAAAGTAAAACTTCTCTTAAAAATAGGACCGGATGGAGTACTATTCCAAATTAAAATATTGACTAAAAAATATTTACCTAGAAGTGTAAAACCAGAAAGAAAAAAAAGTTGTGTTAAATAAAATAACTTTTTTCTCATGTTTGGCCTAAGACCCATAAAATGTAAGAACGAGACTGTGAATAGTATTAATTGTTGTTCAAATTTACTAAATTCAATTTTACTCACCAATTCCGAATTCTTATCCATAGAAAATCCTACTCCAATTTTCAATCTCTATTTTTAATACTATTCTAAATTAAAATATTGACTAAAAAATATTTACCTAGAAGTGTAAAATGAGAAAGAAAAAAAAAATTGTGTTAAATAAAATAACTTTTTTTCTCATGCTTAGCCTAGGACCCATAAAATGTAGGAACGAGACTACGAAGTAGTATTAAATTGATGTTCACATTTATTAAATTCAATTCTATTTGCCAATTATGAATTCTAATCCATAGAAAATCCTACTCCAATTTTCAATCTCCATTTTTAAAACTATTCTAATTTAAAATATTGACTAAAAAACAGTTACTTGGAAGTGTAAAATATGAGAAGAAAAAAAGTTGTGTTAAATAAAATAACTTTTTTCTCATAATTGACCTAAAACCCATAAAATGTAGAAACATGACTGCGAAAAATAGTATTAATTATTGTTCACATTTACTGATTAATTTCTATCGAGGAACTTGAAAATAGCCGATGCAAATAGTCCCAATCCAAAAATTGAACCCTTGGTGGACCACTAAGATTAAAGGGCATGATCCCCTAGCATTTGAACAAATACATGTTTAGTGCCAAGAAGCTTCTTGACAACAGTGACACATTATGTGGAATTTTCCTTGAAGATAATTTAATCCAAACACCTAAATACACGCTCAAAAGTCTATACCATGCATGATCTTTGTCCCTACTATAATTTCCTAAACATTTCCTCAAAACTTTATATTAACTAACCTTATATAAGTGTCACATTCATGAAGCCTAACTAGCTATTCTCTCACTGCCTAAAATATGGATCAAGAGTTTTTTGATGCAATTAAGAAAAATGATATGAACACATTTTCAAGCCTAGTTAAAGAGAGAGAAGGAATCCTCTACCAAAGAACAGATGATACCTTAAGTACTCCATTACACCTTGCTTCCAAGTATAGTTGCATTGAAATGGTATCTGAGATTGTTAGATTATGTCCTGACATGGTTTCTGCTGAGAATAAAAACATAGAAACTCCAATTCATGAGGCTTGTAGACAAGAGAATGTTGAGGTTTTAATATTGCTGCTAGAAATCAATCCTATGGCTGCTTGCAAGCTTAATCCTACTTGTAAAAGTGCTTTTTTTGTGGCTTGCTGTCATGGTCATCTTGACTTGGTGAACCTCTTGTTGAATCTATCGGATAACGTGGGACGAGAAGTAGCAGGTTTTGATCAAGCTTGTTTCCTTATTGCTGCATCAAGAGGACACACAGGTGTGCATAGAGAATTTTCTTCACTATGTTTGCTTGTTTTTGACTTATATTTTATAGTAGTGAACTACTATTTTAGTAAGATATTAATTTAGGTCCGAATCGCAGTTTTTGGTAGGTTGCGTGTTTCAATTGTGCGAGTTATGTCCTAAATTTGTTGATTGTCTGTGCAGATGTTGTTAGAGAGTTGTTGAACAAGTGGCCAGATCTTACTCAAATGATCGACGAGAATGGGAATTCTGCTTTGCATCATGCTTGTAATAAAGGACACAGAGAGATTGTATGGATACTACTAAGACGCGATTCAAATCTTGCTTTACAATATAACAACAATGGTTATACACCATTGCACCTGGCAGTGATGAATGGGAAAGTCTCAATCCTCAACGATTTTGTATCGGGAAGTGCTGCATCATTTTACTATACCACAAGAGAAGAAGAGACAGCATTTCATTTAGCTGTGAGATATGGATGCTATGATGCTTTGGTTTTCTTGGTGCAAGTTGCAAATGGTACAAATCTATTGCACTGCCAAGACAGATATGGCAACACTGTCTTACATCTTGCAGTTTCAGGCGGTCGCCATAAAGTAAGAAATTGATTTGAGTTCAATTTTGTTTGTAGTATATGGATTTAGTACATAGTATCCTACAATAGTTAAGGATTATTTTTCATCATAGTTTTTATAATCATTGTAGATGACAGATTTCTTGATCAACAAGGCAAAGCTGGATATTAATATTAAGAATAGTGAAGATATCACAGCACTTGACATTCTTGATCAGGCTATGGACAGTGTAGAAAATAGATACCTACAAGCAACATTTATCCGAGCTGGTGGAAAAAGAAGCATCCAATCTTCCTCTTTTTCGCATGAACTAGACAAGACCAATTTTTCCTCACCACCATCTAGGCGTTCTCCATCCCGAAGGTATATATCTAACGAAATGGAAGTGCTGAATGAAATGGTTTCTTATGATTGTATCAGTCCTCCACCAGTTAGCAAAAGCACTGAATCTAGATCACATCAGCCTCAACTAAGTGAGAGGTTTGAGAATGTAACCTATAATCCATATTACTTCTCACCGACTAATTTAGTGAAACACACGCATCATAATAACAATGGAAAGTTGGAAAATAAGAACCATACTAAGAGGAAAAACTATCATGAGATGCACAAAGAAGCAATACTAAATGCAAGAAACACTATTGTATTAGTGGCTGTTTTGATTTCAACTGTAACTTTTGCTGCTGGTATTAGTCCACCTGGTGGTGTGTACCAAGAAGGACCAATGAAAGGCAAATCAATGGTTGGTAAAACAATAGCTTTTAAGGTATTTGCAATAAGCAATAATATAGCACTCTTCACCTCTTTATCTATAGTTATTGTTCTTGTTAGTATCATTCCATTTAGAAGAAAAGCACAAACAATACTATTGATCATTGCTCATAAGGTTATGTGGGTTGCAGTGGCATTTATGGCTACTGGTTATGCTGCAGCTACATGGGTGATTTTGCCACATAGTCAAGGGATGCAATGGCTAACTATTGTGCTAATAGTACTTGGTGGTGGCTCTTTAGGCACCATCTTCATTGGTCTTAGTGTGAAGCTTGTTGAACATTGGCTTAGGAAATCTAAGTGGAGAAAGAAAAGAAAAGAAAGTGGGGATGGAAATGCAGATTCTGATAAGGAAAGTGTAAATTCAGATTTTCAAAGCTCTTATCTACAAGGTTATCATTCATATTGATTCATTTTTTGGCTCCTCAAATGAAAATATTAGGGCTATGTGTAGAAAATTATTTGTACATTAATATCACTTCTCCAAGAATGTTAACTATGTATATTCCAAATTATTTTCTAAAACTGTTTCACAAGGCAGAACAAATTCTAGCACGGTAACACCAGAAATTCTAAACCACTATCTTCATATCTTATTCCGATGTTTATAAAATCTTATCAATTTGTTTTAACTGATTCGTCGTGGGAACGCATAATATATAAACTAATGCAATGATTCAAGTTCAATAAGCGAACGGTTATAAAAGAGAAAGTCAAAGATTTGAACACAAATAGTAGTTCAATACAATACAAAAACCATAATGAAATCAAATTGATACAAGACTAATAGAAATGGGAAAAAGTTCAAATGGTAATAATGGCTAAACAACTCAAATTTCAGAAGAATCAATAAAATAAAAACAACTAATTAACAACCATAACAAGACATTTTAGAGCGCAAACATCATCACATTTCCAAATGTGACCAAAGTAGACAGAAAACTTGAAGCAAGCACCATGGTGGATGATGAAGAAGCCTGGTCAAAGGTATCAGAAGAATAAGGCGAATCCGAAGGAGCCATGTTTGGTGATGAACCTTGAGGCGGAACTGCAATTGTGGTGGGTGGAGATGCTGGAATTGAATGCGGCGCCATAACTTCAACGAGCAATTTTTGGCCATGGCTGCAATGATCATCAGTTCCACTTATGAAGTAGAAAGGTCCTGATCTGTCAAGATTAAGAGTGCTCTTTCCATTGGTAAAAGTGGTGATAGGTTCACTTGTATCACAGTTAAAGTAATCAAATTTCTCCACACTAAGAACTGAATCATTCTCATACTCAAATACTGCATAAGTAACAACAACAAAAGTGAATCATAAACAAACAAAAAAAATGAGACGTTATTAATGAACGAAAAAGTATGGAATATGTACCGAGGGAGTCTCCGATTTGGAATCTGTTTTTTTGAGCCCATTGGGTGTAAAAAGCAGTGTTGTTTTGATCAGGTTGACGCCAACCCAAGTGATCACCAACATGGAATTGTCTTGCAGATTGAACAGTAGTGACAGAAACCAAGAAAATGATGAAGCAACTGAATACAAGGGATGCCATGTTTGTTTGTGTTTTGCTTCTAAGTATGTTTCTCAGAAGACAGAATAATAGAAGAACAATGAATAAAATGTTGTAACTTGTAACACTAAGGTAGTGCATGATATATATAGAGATAGTACAAGAGGGAAAGTGGTGTGGTTTAGTGGGAAGTTATTAAGGTGACAGTAAATAACGTGGTGTGTGTGTGTGTGTGTGGCTAGGTACTAGGTAGCGGTTACTTTGTTTGTAGAGTTTAAGAATGAACAGAACAACAGGTGAAGTATTTTGAACCAAATAATAAATAAAAAATGAGTGGTTTGTTCTTACATCTATTTTCACAAATTTTAATATTGTAAGATATAATTGAATGCATATGAAAAAATATTTCATTAAAAGTTACCAACTCACTTAAACATCATTTCATCAATAATAACAAAATAAAATACTCCTGACTAACTATTTAGGTAGAATTAATTATCTGTATATTATTTAAATGCTTTAAAAAATATTTTAAATTGTTTAAATTATGAAAAATGAGTTGAGGTAAATTCCTGGAAGTTAAACATTATTAAAAAAATATTGTAAAAGTTGAATGAATAAATATTTATTAAAATTCTTTTCAAAAAAAAAAAATTATTAAAATTATCATGTGGATTTTGTATGTCATACAATTAATAAAGGTCATGGAATGGGAGAAAGTTATATCTAATTTATTAAATAAATTTGACAATAACTAATAAGACCTAAAATATGCAGAAGACCTAATAAAATTCTATGTATTACATAAAAAGGTGTCGTAAGGTATGTAAAGAAAGAATATAATACAACAAAAAAGGTACATCAAATATGCAAAATGAATAGAAAATTCCCAAAATTGGTGGGGACTTGCCCTTATGATTTATCTGTTTCCTTTCCATTACTACTCACTTCTTGTAGTTCTCTAAGTTTGGCATCCCTTATGTCAAGTATGCTAATAGGCATTGTTGGTTTTTTGAGACCATGCAACTGTACAAGACCAACAATGTCTTCTTTGGTTAAGCTTTTCTTCTCAACAAGTTCATTCACCACAGCATCCATCAGTGTTCTATTTTGCTGCATGATCTGATATCATGCAAAAGAAAATGGTCACTATTTACTCAATAAAAATCATTCATGTGTAACAAAGTTGTGACTACCAATCCTTCATTGAACTATCTAACATACATACCTCTTTTGCGCGTTCATAGCACAAGTTTAAAACCTTCATTGCTTCCAAATCAATTTCCTGACAATACCATGCAATGAAAGTTGGCCGCATGTTATCATTGCGATATATAAAACTATTGGTATATGAGAAATGATTTTTATACAATCAAATGGTTAATGCAGTTTAAATAGGTGATTAAGTTCAGTAGATAGTTCATAGATATAAGCATATAGCAGGTGTTGAAACTCGTTAACTACCGTAAATTCATTAACCATGAATTTGGATGTGGTTACCTATACTTTCTGGTGTTTAACAAGAATCAAGATGAGAAAACAAAACTTGAGACAGAACACGTACATTAATTCGGTCTGACAACCAGAAATTGGATATTCCATGATACTTTTCAGAAAGCCCGCCAAGCATATACATTCTTGCTGCAACCCTAGCATTGTCTGCAGTTTCAGCCCATATCGTACTCAACTGAAATATTGCAAATCAAGTCAAAAATATTTCAACATAACCATAAACTATATTTAAAATCATAGATACAACGCTGATAACTTGTGTACACAATGATATTGATATCAAAACTGTAATTTACAACGGAAAAAAAAGTGCAATAAATCAAAAGAAATAAATAAAATCAATGAAGAACTTAGAAAAAGCCATTTCTCTGGCTAGTTCATAATTATGCTGTATTTTCATTCTTTTTTCTAACAGATTTTCCAAACATAAAATTGTAATCCCACTTGTAGAAATACAAAATGTCCTAGAAATATTAAATTCTTGCCATTCATCAAAGCTAGTTAACAAATACATTAAAACACGCATAATGTCAAAATTGAGTTTTTATGTCTGCAACAGTATTCACATGTAGCTTTACAATTACAAATAAAAACTAGATTTGGGAATTTATAGCTAGCGAGTAGAAAAATTCCCTAACCTGATCTTTCCCAAACCATATTTCATCAGCAGCACGCGGTGCTAGTTGAACAGTAATATGGTCAAAGAGTGATTGTCGACTGCATGATATTAGTAGTTACAAGTTACAAGAAAATAATATGGGAAGCACCAAACAAAGTTTGTAATACAATTTGATCAAGCAGTAACAATCCAAGACGAATGAATGTGAAGGCGAATTAAAGCCTTTGCAAACATTTCGACTCGTGCTAGAAATAAACAGACAAATATTTCAATAGAGGGCATTAACCAACAAACAATATTTATTTAAAATAAAGGTTTGATAAAAGAATCCATACGTGAGCATTCCACTGTTAAATTTCATGATATCCAGCTGCGCCCGAACATAACCCAATTCCCTACCAGCTCTAGGAGCAATTGTGATCTACAACAAAGCAATAAAAAGCAAAAATGTTTTAGTTCCACTTCCTTGTCATTAGCAGTCAGATAATGAATATTAAGAAGTAAAGAGGAAAATTCATTTTTATATGAACAAACTCTATAAAAACTGACTTCAAATAGCAGTAGGAAAAAAAACTGCCAAACCCTCAAGGTCAACTTTCTGAATTGCCTGAATTCTAATGTCTAGAGTCTACTGTGGATGCATACAGATAATTTGATAAACAAGACAAGACAACTTCACCTTTCGCATGCCATACTCTTTGAACGCAATAATATTCCATTAAATATAAAAATAGACTAATAGAGTTTATTTATGCTGTCATATGCCACTTCAGATGTCTGGCATGGCACAATGATAGGAACAATGAACAAGGCAGGAAGGGTGATAAGAGGTATTATAAGCAGGTTCTTCATCTATTTCCCCCTTGTCTTCTCATATTGGTCTCTTTCAAATTAACTTCAAGCTTAATCATTTTTTGTAATTAAGCAATCTTTTGGCCAACTTTTGGTATCTAATATACACAGAAATAATGACGAGGAAAATAATGCAAGCAGTTGGGGTTTTCGGATGATGACATTTGTGAAAACTATTTGAGATTTGAGAGGACTTTTTAAGGTCTTCTACTAATGATAAATTCACAAAATTTCTCTTTTCAGACATGAGATGAGACTATGAGAGTGTCCAACCAAAAAAAAAAAACAAATGATTAGAAAGTAGTGTCCATACATATTCAACATTGTCCATATTAGGCAAGTTCAAAGCCGCAACAGCCATTGCAGCTTCATTTAAAGCTATTTGTTCCCATTTCTCTTTGCTTCGCTCCTTTCTATCTAGCATTCCTCTCTCTTCCATTTGAGCAGCTTGTAACAAGTCATCGGTAGTAATCTGCAACAGTAAAAAGCAGAAATGAAGAACTTTCAGCTACCATGTATTGAAAATAATGTAATAAAACTCAGACTGGTCCACCTAGTTTAACCAAAAATTGGATCCATAGCCGTTTCGATCCACATATCAGACTGTATCTGCATTTAAACTGGAAGGATGTCATTAACCCGGCTTTGTACAGGCTAAAAAATGAACCAACGACCCTGTTTTAAAAAATTTCACAAATTCTATCACTGCATCGTCCTGTGACTGCACGCTATCCCTTGTCTCATGTCACGCTTCAGAAGGCAGAAGCAATGCATGCTGTCTCACATGCAGGCAGTGATGGATGTGCAAGCTAAATCCCATAATGCAAAAAATGAATATTCCATTTGCAAGCTAAACCCCATTATGCAAAAAGTGCATATTCCAATATCAAACCCAGGCAATGAGGATGCTATAAGAATATAAAATGGCCTTGCCACTCGACCAGATGGGTGTTGAGTAAGCTAGTTACATACAAATTATATATAACCTTGATAACAGGATGTATAAATTTCAAATAGATTAGTTCGTGCGATTCAGCTAGTGGTCTGCTGGTTCGACTAGTGTTCCACTGACCCGGTCAGTAGCATGACCAAGTCGATGGCCAGTCCGAATTTTATAACATTGACTGAAACTCGTAAGCCTTTTCTTATTGTTGGACCATAGAAACTTCTGGCATCCACTATCAACCTTTAAGCATTGCAAAGTAAAATGAATAATTCATGCAGTTGATACAGCCCTTCTGGTTGGATAAACAGACCTTTTATTTGTATAGAAAATAATAAGAACTGGATGTAGTGTGCCATACAAGATACATCAAAGCAAATATCAATGGCCTATAAGAAAGTACCTGAACAATAACTATCTGGAAAGATAGTTAATGTATATCATTGGATTCATTACCTCAGTCCTTGATTCTCGCATCATATTGATAGCAGCAACCTCGACTATGTTGGCTAGCTCCGCACCAACCATTCCATCAGTCATACTAGAAATAATTTCATAGTCTATATCTTCAGCCACAGGCTTTTTACGAGCATGGACCTATCACAGCCACCAAGAAAAAATGAATATACATACTACATTTGGTGCCATTAGTCACAAATCCACAACTAATAATACTTTCCAGATCACAAAACAAAACTGAATACAAAAGCTAACACATAAATAAAAAACTATAGAACGCTACCTTTAGAATTTCGATGCGGCCAATGAAACCGGGTCTGGGGATAAATATTTTCCGATCAAACCGACCAGGCCTTACAAGTGCTGGATCCAGAATGTCTGGTCGGTTTGTGGATGCAATAGTAATCACCTCTCCCTTTCCTTCAAATCCATCTAGGCACACCAGCAGCTGGAGCATTCATCCAACAGGAAACATCAACCAAAATATACACAAAATTTTACTTATAAGAAGCGATTGGAAAGTTCAGTATGACATGCCTAACCTGATTAAGAGTAGCATCACGTTCCTGTCCACCTGAACCTTTAATCAACCCACGCTTCCTTCCAACAGCATCTAGCTCATCAATGAAGACAACGGATGGAGCCTGAAAGTATAATACAAAATGTTTGCCAATTAGACGCAAGCACTGAAGCTTGAGAAGTAGATTAATTTCATGTGATGACAGTATACGTAGTATGATATAAAAAATAAAAGATATGGCACCGATCAGCTTGAAACAGATAAAATGAGGAATAACAGAATGTGACAGGTGTAGATGCTAATTAAGAAAAGAAAGTAATCAGTGGAAATAGGTTGCAAGAACCAAATCTTATAATTTGACTTTAAACAAATAATTAAAAAAATGTGAGAGTGCAATGGAAAAGCTTAGAATATACGCACATTTTCCTTGGCTTCTTGGTAAAGTGATCGAACACGAGAAGCCCCAACACCAACGTATATTTCCACAAACTGTGAAGCAGAAATAGAGAAGAAATTAACCCCTGCCTCACCAGCCACAGCTTTTGCTAGCAATGTCTTTCCCACTCCAGGAGGGCCACAAAGAAGTATGCCACCTGATTAAGTGGACAATTTAACCTTCATTTAGTCAAGTTCAGATTACTCTCTCAATCAATTTTGAATGTTTCTTCCTTTCTAACGATACATAAATGAAAAACTATGTAACTACAAAAAAGATAATCAAATATTTCTGCAATCACAACATTGCCAAAAAGCTAGAGATAGTAAACGAAAATTGTCCAATAAAATTTCCTAAACATAATCTTTCCCTAAGACTAAAGCAGTTCAAATTATTCTGCCAAATGGTTATCAAAGAGTTGAGGTAAATGAGACCTGGGATTTTGATTCCTCTCCTTCGGTACATCTCTCCGTGAGTGAAGAACTTGACAATCTCTTCAAGTTCAAGGCGTATTTTACCGAGACCAGCAACATCAGTAAACTTCACATCCACACCCCTCTCAAGATATTGAGGAAGCCTTTTATTCTGTGCTCTTCGAACTCGTGCCCCCGATTTCATAAACTGCTTTGTCATTCTCAAATAAGGATTCTCCTCTCCTTTCCCTGTCTCACTCTCATCATCATCGGCACCAGCTTCAGTCCACCCCATCTCGGATTCCAACTCCCTTATTTTCTTCCTCTCTTCAGCATCAGCTTTCTCAATCTTAACCCTATCCTCGTAATCCTTCTTCTGTTTCTTATAGCTAAACACCACAGTCCTATAAAAAATTAAGAAAAAAACTACTCCAAGTCCATTAATCACATTTTTATTCTTTGCCATTTTTTTCCAAAAATAAGCACTTGATACAGAAACGTTCTTAGCTTTAACCATTCTTTTCGTATACTCTGTCTTCCTCATCTGTCTCTTTTGTGTTTGCTCTTCTCTCTTCTTATTTCTCTCATTCTTCTCTATCATCTCCCTCTCCCGCTTCTTCCTCATCACTTCCTCTTCCCTCTGCTTCTGCAACTCCATCCTAGCTTTCCCAAACTCCAATTCCTTCTTCGATTTCTTCTTCGGCTTAAAACTATTTACAAACGAAACCAAAGGCTTGTGAAATGGAAGAGACACCCAAATCTTATACAAAACAGGAAGAGGCATCTCTGGATTCTTAAGAGGCGGCGAATACGCATTCATACACAAAGAATCAACCTTTAACTCATCCCATAAACTCCAAAATTTTCCATCATTTTCAATTGATGGCAACACTGTTCTCAAAACTCTAGAATCTTCCAAAACAACCAAAACTGCCACAGAATGTTCCCTCAATTCTGCAGTACAAGACTTCACTATGTGTTTGAGTTTACCTGAGTTCTTCAATTCAATGATTTCTGTGTAGGGAATGCGCTCTGAAACAACGGGAATTCCTTCAATCCATGATTTCAGCTCCTCCGAAGTCAAAGCTTCAACCTTTTTGGTCGAACCTTTTCTGGGTGTCCGTTTTTTTTCCGTGACGGTGGCGACAGCGGTGGCAGATTGAGGAAGTGAGGCGGAGATGACAGTAAGGGTTACGGAGAGTTTGAGGAAATTGAGGTTGTTTTTGTTGGGGGTTTTGTCTTTTTCATCATTTTCAGATTCTGGGGTTTCTGGGGTTTGAATTTGTGACGAAATTGAACGGAATTTGGAGTGTTTTGGGAATTTTTTGAATTTGGGGTTTAAGAATGGAGATGATGAAGATGAAGGAGGGAAATGAATGAGACAATGTGAAGACATGGAAATGAAGTGTTTGTGATGAAAAAAAAAAGATAAGGTAATAATGTTATAGTGTCATGTTATGTTTGTGATGTTTTTTTTGGATAACTGAGCTTTTTTTTCTTTTTTGTACTACTTTGAGTTTTTTTTTGTTGCATTAACAAAATAGTTTTTTTTTTTTTAAATACAAAAGTCCATAAATAGTTTTTTTAATAGACAAAATAGCAAGTAATAATTGAAAATTCACATATAAAATATAGACACTGAAATTCAAACCCCAATCATAACATTAAAACTAAATATAATTTCGACATTCTTATTAATTGAACTCTATAAATAACTATTTGATTCATAAAATTGCTTGTTGATTTTTGGGTTTAAAAAACCTCCCCAATGATTAAAATATAATGCATAATCAAACCAGCGACTTTTTAATTATTATTTTGCAAAAGCTAACAACTTTTTCATGTAATCCGCATTCTAGCATACAAAATATTTTTGTAGTCTTTTACATTTTTTTTTACAACGGAGCTAAGGATCAAACCTAAAATTTTTAGCATACGGTTGTGTAGTCTTATACTTTTTACCATATCATACTTACATATTTGTTCTAATTCTACTTCAACATCTTAATTAGTTTGAACTTTGAAATGAGCTTCAAACCTTCAAGACAGGGCCCAAACTCGAAATTAATCCAATCTTGGTTCGAAGCCTTCAAAGAAGTATTGTGTCGAAAACATCGCAGCCATGAAATAAATACTTAACGATTATATGTTGTTTCAAACAATTTATCGTTTGCAATTGGAATTAGCAAGTAACTGGTTAATAATTTCCAAACTCAAATAAGTATCCACTGTTTTAGTCTCAACTTTTTAAGGGCAGATAAGTTTTTCTGATGTGAATGAACATCAAAATGTCAAGTGCATCATAAACAAAAACAACAATCAAAGTAGATGAACTATAGGAATGAAACAAATCAACATTACATTCATTTCTGTCCAAAATCTTAAGTGCCTGCGCAATGAGCAGATTTTACATAAACATTGATCAACTTTGTATCCCATACCCATATATGATGATCCCAGTTTTCTCAAAACATTTGGTCACCAAGTACCGATCATAGCCAATCATAACATTTCAATGCTAAGATGCCAAAAATCCAATCAAAAGAGTAAACATTCCAACTCAAATCTAATGAACATAACAAGCCGAACCTCTTCAGAGGGTATGAATAACTGAAAGAGTAAAATATTGCTTATAATAAAACAGGATGGTACAGTTTGATTCACCAGAACAGATAATCTAGACTCCAAACATCAAGTCCATTATCTTGGACGCCAATGATTTTGTTGGGGAAGCAATGGTACCTCCAGTCTGCCTTGTAGTTGCGTTGCCATTCTGCAGATAATATGGCCGAGAAGCAGCTTTTGATGTGCTTACTTCTGAGTTTCTAGCAGAGGGTAGAGGTAAAGGCATAAATCCTTGATTGTTAAGCCTTTCGGTCAAAGCTTGACGTTGCATGGGATCCAACGGTTTCACACCAATAATAAGGACTCCATTAATTTGCATTCCATTCTTGTTAAGAGCTTTTTGTGCAGCAGATCGATTCTGCATCACCAAGAAATTTATTAGTAGTGCATAGGCTAACATCAAAGTGGTTAACAAACAGCAACTTAAAAAACCACTTCAAAATAGCAAGGCATAGAAAGAAAAATGGTTTTAAAAGAAAAACATTGGGAATATTGATAAAAAGACTATGACAACAAAGTCTAACATCTGGATGGATGGTCTTGGATTGGCATAATTTATAAAGAAAATTTTAATCATAGAGTTCAAGCAAGAGGAAGATTTTACCTGATACAAAATGTGCATCCAGTTAGCATCTCTAGGACCAGGAACATGTTTCAAAATTTCACCACATTTTTCAAACTCCCTTAAAACCAAATTAGTATCATATGGAGAAAATCTGCACAGAAAGAGCATTTTTAGAAGCATGTACACATTGGTATGATATAATAACATATACTGTAGAGATGAGCAAACAATTAACTGAATTGGTGAGGAATCCCTCAGCACAATCATTTATCTATATTTAAGGTTTACAATACACTACATAAGTAGGGCAATAAATTAAATTGACGGCTATACAAATAAAAACATAATATATTCACCACTGAATAAATTACATCTACCTTCCAACAAATACAAATATAAGGTCGATATATTTAGCTTATTGATTTCACGTCTCAAAAGTAGATGCAAAAAGTTCAATAGGCCTAATCAAAGATATTCAAGAGCATATTCTACAAGCTTCATAAAATTATACATTAAAAAATAAAAGCTGGCTCTCAGAAAAGATACACATTGATTGTCAGTTAGGCAAGAAAAATAGGTATATTAATAAATCATTCCGTAGCAACAGTTTTGGTAGTGTCGACCCCTTAGGTATTGTCGACCCCTTAATATTAGGAAACTCAAAAGCTTATTATTTTATTTTCCAATGTGCTTGTTAAAAATAAATACTTGTATATTGATAAGAACAGTTTTTCCAATTGCATGAAACCAGGAATCCAACCCAGAACATACAGAAACCAAAATGGAAAATAGAAGCCACTAGGATAACTCTGAGGGGGAGACTTCCTCCCTGCCAAAAGGCCTCAATTACTCCTTTTATCTATCCTCACTTGTCCCTCATTATCCTCTTGATCATTCTCCAAAACAAAACACAACATTTCCTCACTCCTCCCTGCCATATGGGAATTACTACAGCAGCAAATATCCATTTAGACATCAATAGCGATCCATTAGCTGCCCTTGAGACTGATTATACTACCAAACTTTGCCAATAACTCTCGCTGATTATTGCTGAATTCTTAATTTATCAGTGACAATCTCAAAACTTAGACAAGCATCAAGCACAAAACCTCTACTAAAATCAAGTGTTTTGTTGGAACCAAACAGTGGTAGTGATAAGAATTATATCAAAACGAAACGGTAGATTTTCATACTAGCCAGTTTTTCCCTACCAAGATGTGTGCGTGTGTATGGCATGTCATTCTTACTCAGACATAGCTGCACATTTGTTCTCTCTTTCTCACATTTCTTATCGGTCTTTTCAATTTGGAATAATTTTGTGTGCTGTATGTAACATGGGTTTGATCCCGACTGTTTGGAGCAACCTTTTTTTAATTAGTGAATAGGAAGTTGAATTTTATGGCATTTTAATCTTACTTTTTATGCTTTTTATTACTGCAGTAAAATTACAATATTTCTAGGACAAATGCTTATAAATAGTTTTAAAGTGGAATGCATTACTATCATTCCTCAGCAATAAACCAATGTAAATGCTAAAGCAGAGTTAAGACATTACCCGTATACGGTTACCCATTCTTCCTCATTGAGATTCCCTGCAGGCAAGGAGTTTCTCTGGACCTCGGGTCTTGCCACTTCTAGTGGTGGAGGTAGAGTAATCAAAGCACCAGGCTGAACCACGCCCTCAACTGGAGAACTCCTTCCTTTCTCTTCTTGTTCGCCGCCACTCTTTGCAGTTGCAGGTGACCACCAATTCAAACCCGGCGAACCTTGTTGGTTTTGCTGCACCCCTCTTAAAGCATAAGATGTACTGGCCTCGGATTTGCCTTTCGCTGGAGTTGAAAATTCCCTATTTAAAGTTTGCACAGGAGTTTTATTGTCTGACTTAGTCTCGGGAGATATTTGGTAATCCAATATGCCTGATTCAGGAGAAAAGTCTGATCTGTCTTCCAAGGTGAAAACAGGAGGCGGAGGAAGGTCCGAATTACCACCAAAGTTTTCACGCCATAGAGAAGAAGATGCACCTGGACTAGAAAGCTTTCCCCGGCGGGAAGAAATAGGGGAAGCTAAATCCTGGAAAAACAATGATTGTCTACCAGACCTTGGAGTTCTTTGCACCGTGGTGTTCATATTATTATATTATAGTATATTACAGGGAATAGAGTCAATATCTGCAAACCAAACCAAGAAATAGATGTATTAAAACTAAATTCACTGAAAAAGTTGAGCTGAGAGCATTCCGCAATGGTGAGCAATAAGTAGATTTCACCTAGAGCTATAGGCCCAATTTGCAGCTTATAGCATAAGATAAAATAAAGTTAAACTGTTTCTTATAAGTTGTAAGCTGTTTTCATAAGCTATCTTTGAGAGCTTATGAAAATAAGTCGAAAACAGTTTATGAACATGTGTTACATGTCATAAGCGAGTAGATAAGCTCAAATAAGTAAATCCAAACAAGCCAAAAATCATTAAGATTGCAAACTACAAGGAATTCCATGGGACTGAATATTGGAAAATTTAAAAATTTAACTACTAATTCGTCTCTATTTCATTTTCTCAATCAACCCAAACAATGAAATGAAAGTTCGGTGAAATATATAAACCATTGAACCGGAAAATTGATCAAGAAATTCAAAATTGAAGACGAAGAAGATGCAAATTAGGGTTTTTGTGATATTGAAACGATGCAGAGAGGAAAGAGGGAGAGAAGTACCTGGTGTGGTAGTGGCGAGTTGAAATGAAGGGTTTTGAATTCTGAATGTGGAACTGAAGGAATTGAAATTGTGAATTTAAGGGTTTTAGAATTTTCCCTCCTAAATCAAAACCCTAATTCTCCCCTTCGTTTTTCAACTCCGATCAGAATTCAGAACGTTGTGTTGTGTAGTGTTCTCTAGCAATAAACAAATCGTGAGATTTTGTCACTTTAATTTTATTTTATTTTTTAAAAAAAAAACTTCAGTCAAAAAATAAATACTATAGAAAAATGCTCAATATTGTGGGAAAAATGGTTAGGAAAAAAATAATTAGATAATACCTTAAAATTAATAAAAAAAAAATATTTTTATTTTCATAAATATTGCTCCGGACACTATTTAACATCACTCTTTACGATATTTAAAGATGATGTATAAAAGTATTTTAAGGAATTAATAAAGTAATATTTAGATTTATATATAGTTTTGATTTTTTTATTTTAATTTATTTTATATTTTGATCTGCTATTTTCATCTATTTATTTCTATAGATTTTTTACTTTTAATTCTCCATGTCACTTTTTTTTTCCTGCATAAATTGAATATTTTCGGGTAAACCACTAAATTAGTCTCTGAGTTTGTAAGACACTCTCAAATATCTCTGGCTCTATGAATATTTCAAAAAGGTTCCTGACTTTAATAAATTTTATTCATAATAGTCCTTCAAAAAATAAGTTAGGTAATAAATTGAAAATAAGTGGATAAAGTTATGATAGTAAGTTGTAAAATATAAAGACTTCATTTATAATAATTGGTTAAACATAAGGACCAAATTGACAATTTAACAAAGTCAAGAACCTTTTTGAAATATTTGTAAAATCATAAACATATTTGAAATTGTTTTATAGAGCCAGGAACTAATTTGGCAATTTATTTGAATACTTTCTATACACAATTACATAGATTAATTTCTTAAGTTGTGTGAATTTTCCATCCCACTTTAAAGTCACATGGCCAAATTAGTTATGAGATAATACATATCACACGACAATTAATCTATTTATAGATTCAATTTTAATAAAACATTTTTTTGTTGACAAACATAAACTCATATCATTTCATTATTCAATAATGAGGAAATACAAAGAGGTAATATCTCGCAAATACAACGACTAGTCCAAGAACTGGCCACTCTAGCTAAAGTATGGGCGACCATGTTCGCTTGTCGCTAAATAAACTTTCCCACAAAGTTTGGATTACGTGAAAGTATATTTTGAATATTACAAATAATTGCACTAAACTCCGAGAAACCGCTGCTCAGTCTGTGGATTGCATCCACCACACTCTTCGAATTTTAATAAAACATATTAAAAATATGAGAAATGATTATCTTCATGAGAAGTGAAAACAAGAATTGCAAGAACAAAACTCTATACACCAATTAAAACCCATAATTTCTCCACAAAAAGAGATTAACCATTTCAAAAAAAAAATAATGCACCGATAGTTTTCTTTTTGTTGATTCATGTGTTCCGTTTTCAAAATGCTTGGCATATAGCATGACTCTTAAAATATATGATAAAAAATTGAATTTGTAAATTCTAAATTATATTGAATCTCTAGCTTTCACAGTCACTATTCTCCCTACTTCTTATTAGATAATAAGGTTTTAAGTATTGTGTTTTATATCTTAGTAGTCCATTAGGTATTATTATAAATTATTTTGTAATCCTTATTTTGTTAAACAATGTCATTCTAATATTATTGATGTTAGATATTAATTTGGGCTTAGAGAAATTCTTGCATAGGCTCACCCTTAACACTTAATCCTTAGGCTCAACCAATTAAAATTGGACACATCATCATTTAATTAAAAATTAAAATAACAAAAAATAATTAGGTTAATTAAGAAAGAAAATAACACGCTTATGAAAGAAAAAAAAAACCTGCGATCGTGCCGTCTTCTTCGATGATATACGGTTTACTTCTTACTTGCTTACATTTGTAACTGTTCTACTGAATACTCCTATTGTTGATTCTGTGTTGTTTTTCGCACTTAATTGCATACTTGGATAGTTAATAGCATCATGACCAAATCCATGAACCAAAGAAGTGCAATTTATAGGAGAACCAATTAATATTGATAAAGTGGTATCATTATATACTTCATGGCATAAGAACTGAACATAACCAAGTTCATCCATGTCATAGATTAAGCCAGGATTTAGAACTCTTGATTGAATTATTATAGACCAACAGAAATAGGTTGGAAACAGAATCATTCGTTATCCTTGAGAAGATGATGAAGGGAATCATAGCCACAAATAGAAGCATCATTGAGTTGTTGATCATTCTTTTCTCCGTTTTGGAACTTCTCCATCTCTCACTCGTTATCCAATCCACGAGAATAGCAACCACTTGGAATACTCTTTTTCTTCTTCGCTGTGAATCGTGATGATGATTTGTTTATTTTCTTTCTTAATTAACCTAATTATTTTGTTATTTTAATTTTTAATTAAATGATGATGTGTCCAATTTTAATTGGTTGAGCCTAAGAATTAAGTGTTAAGGGTGAGCCTATACAAGAATTTCTCTTGGGCTTATATTATTGGGCTTTTATGTTTTTAGTCTAGTAATTTTAGGTTTGCTATATATTCTCATTGTAACTCATGTTCACAAGTTAAGTTATTGGTATTCTATGAAACCCTAGCCTCTATTTCTCTACTTTGTATCTCTGAATCTAACATGGTATCGAGAGCTTGTTTCGATCCTCCTTAGAGTGTATGTTGTTGTTCCGCTGCCGCTCCCAAAAGTTTGGGAATGTTGTACGATTGGTATGATTGAATTCTACGGCTTAATATTTTGGATTCCACAAATACAAGATCGGTGAATATGTTGTTTTGCTGATAGTCAAGCTTCGCTGCCAGTTTCTATTTTGGTTTGCAATTTCTGTTCGGTTTGTTTCTTTTCCTCCCTTTGCTCCAATTGAAATTAGTTTCTTTGAGTTGTTTGATTGAAGGTATATGTGCCATAAGTTAATAGTTTAAAAAAAAAAACTTCCTTTGTTGTTTCGCTTTGCCGATTTGCTTTGTTGCCGCCTCTATTTGCAATTTGCATCACACGTGGTTTCTACTTTCTAGTGGAGCAGTGTATGATATGCCTATGATATTGTTTGTTCTTACTTTGATTGGGTTTTGATTGGTTTTGTTTCATTTGGTTCGGTTTGGTTCAGTTCTATTTGGTTCGATTCTATTTTGTTCGATTTCATTTGGTTTGGTTTGGCTCCATTTGATTTGGTTTTATTTGAATTGGTTTGTTTGATTCAATTCAGTTTGATTTAATTTCGTTGGGTTGGTTCCATTTGAAGATTTGTGTGAATCGTTTTGTTTGGTGAGTTAAAATTTTGCTCACAATTTGTTTGTTTGTTTGGTGAGTCCGTCCTCACAATCTGTTTGTGAAGCACTCTTTCAGGCGTTTCTTTTGGTTTTGTTTGGTGGGTCAATGCTCACAAATTTGTTGGTTTGGTTTCATTCGGTTTTATTTGAATTGGTTTGTTTGGTTCAGTTTGGTTTAATTGCATTTGGTTTGTTTGGTTTAGTTCCATTTGGTTTCGTTTGGTTTGGTTTAACTTCGTTTGGTTTGGTTCCATTTGGTGAGTCAAGATAGTACTCACAATTTGTTTGTTTGGTGAGCGAAAGCTCGCAATTTGTCTGGTGAGCGAAAGCTTGCAATTTGAAATTTGTCTGAGGGGCGAAAGCTCGCAATTTGTTTGGTTCGGTTGAGTTGGATTTGATATATTGGTTTGGCTTTGGTACTCCCTTTTTATGGTTCTTTGCTTCGGCTGCTGCTTCATCGTTGGGCATTTCGGTTCGTTGGCAATGCTATTTGTTAGTTTAGTTTAATTTTTCAGAGTTAATTTTGTAACAAGCTTAAAGCTTAGTAAGCTTTAGCTTGAGGGGTAGTATTAGAAATAAAATGTTGAGTTTATCTTATTAAGTATGTTCTTCGTTTTTTTTTGTTTGACAAACTCTCGATGCTTCATGTTGATGCATCGTGAGTTTGAGGGGAAGTGTTGGATATTAATTTGGGCTTATATTATTGGGCTTTTATGTTTCTAGTCTAGTAATTTTAGGTTTGCTATATATTCTCATTGTAACTCATGTTCACAAGTTAAGCTATTGGTATTCTATGAAACCCTAGCCTCTATTTCTCTACTTTGTATCTCTGAATCTAACAATTGAAACATAGCCGTCACTTTATGTTTCTCTAATTTGCATCGCTGATTCTAACACAAACCACTAATTTACAAAATACGAATAAAATATCATAAAAGATACAATATGTAAACATGTACATACATACTACTTTCATACTTTGAATTTTAAATTATTGTATTCATAAAGTCTAATAATACAGGTTGAATATTCTCGTGTATCAATTTTAACCATGGTATGATAAAAACATAATTTCACAATACTTACATTCTATTCTATTTTGCCTTGCTATCAACTTTGTTCTAGCCTCGCTATTGCTGTCTAGAGTTTAGACAATGTAAAAATATTTTTTTGATTTGTATTTGATCTAACCTGTTGATCAGAAAGGATGAAGACCGGTGAATCCTTCGCTTGATGGGAGTTCCGTTGACGTTGAGCAGCTATCACCACCAGAGGGGGGTTGTACCTGCAGGCGCTCCGATGCTTAAGTCAGAAGAGTATACAAGTACGAGAGTGAGAGAGTGAATAGAATATAATTCCTGACCCTCCAGTGAAGGAGGGTATTTATAGAGAAATTTTCTCATCCCACCCCCCATGACTCTTTTTAACCCCCCAATATTCCAATTTTACCCCTGTACAAAAACTTCGGAACGTGTTTTCCGAAGTTTTTCTAGTTCAAATTTATCAAAATTTCGGAAAATACATTCCGAAGTTCATTTTCAAGGCAAAAAAAACTTCGGAAAACGCGTTCCGAAGTTTAAAACTAGGGGCAAAAATGGAAATCTGGGGGGGGGGGAAGAGTCACGGGGGGTGGGAAGAGAAAATTTCATTTATAGATCCCCCAACGCTGGGCCAAGGTCTCCCTAATGGGCTGTGCAGAGCGGCCCAATAGGAGAGACTGCCAGGATTTCTCCGCCGTTGGAGCAAGGAACCGGCCTTTAGCCCTTATCCTGGTGATGAGTTGTCCCTCATCAGGCGGAGAAGTGGTTGCCTCATGCTTATCATATCCTAGTAAATAGGAACACGCGGGAAGCACAACTGTGTGCATGTTCCGAGCAGGATAGCTCGTGATCTGTCGAGGAGGAGTTCCAAACTCCTTAACGTCGGGCAGGAGCTATATGCTCCATATGTCGAGCAGAGGTGGATTGAGCCAGCTCTAGGCCCAGTACAGAACATTATTCTAGCCTCGCTATTGGGACAAAATTTTCCCGAATATTTAATATTATTTTATTCAAATTGTGTTTACTTTACATCTCCAAAATATCTAAAATGGCACCAACAGTAATACATAGTATAGAGTTGTCTTGGTTAGGAAAAATTAAAGCCTTCCAAATACATTTTTGGCACATTTTGACTAATTCCAACTCTATATAAAATTGTGCGGCAGAATTATTGCTTTTGGCTAGTGAAATGAAATTTAGGGTTGGTTAAAAGCACTTGCTAATGTTTTATATATATATATATATAGCCTTATATTTATTGAACAATTATATTGGGCTTTTCTTTTCGAGAAAGAAAATTGTGTTGGGCCATACAATCCATTATGCTTTTGAAAAGCTACTATAGTGTGCGATATTCGTTTCTCAGTTCGATCCAACAATGACATACTATAGTGGAAAGAGCAGCTCTCCTTTCCACTAGAATCAAATAAGTTATTTACAAAAGGATCTTAATTGGGTTACAATAATTATCACCTAATTCTACCCAACATACAATATTTGATATAGTCTACCCAAGGTGATCACATAAGTCTACCCAAGGTGATCACAAGAGATTGAATTTTAGACACTCGGCATCTTTCATATGCAACCGCTCATGATCAATTTTTACGCAATTATGGACCCGAGATCCGATACACACCTAATAAAATACTCCAATATGTTGTCGATTATATCGATTTCGAGTCGGATTATGAGTACGTGCTTGGGCTTAATAGAAGGTATACAAATGAACATAGGAAAATGCTAAACAGTGTCATGAGACATTCTTTACACATTTTAAATAGTAAATTTTTGTGAAACTTTTATGAAAATGTATAAAGTCAATGCATTGTAAATTGAAATGTGTCATTTTATAAAAAAAAATAATTTATTTAAATGGAATGCTTAAAGAATAACATAAGACACTCGTTAACAAGATTCATGAAAATACTAATAGAGGTAGCCTATGAAGCCCTGATACTGGACACTATACGATACCGATACGCCGATACGTGAAGATACAACCAAGGAAAATTATATCGACAAAGAAAAAACACAAGAAGTGTTAAAGATACAAACAAACATGTTTGGTACAAGAGCATCATAATAACCCAAAGTCAATCAATACTGGAAACTCTCAAGGTCTGATATATAAGAACATCTTAAGTTAATACTATCCCAGAACATAATGATTATCGATACATTTTAAGCTATACGTCTTATTGTAGTGTATTATACAAAAAGGACACCATTAATACTATCCAAACAAAATCACAAATACTATCCAAAAAAATAATCTTCGTATCAGACATACATCGGGTATTATTTGTTTATTTAAAAATAATGATATAACTAATACTTTTCTGACACGTGTATCGGAACGTATCGAACACGTGTATCAGATATTATTTTTTATTTAAAAATAATAATTTAATCGATACTCTTCTGATACGGATATGAGATATATCAAAAGAGTATCGATATCGAGTACGTATCGGACATAATTCTTCACCATTTTTTGAGTAACGGGACTTCACTAGAGGTAGCAGACAACAGCTCCAACAAAACTGTACAAATACCATACCACTACTACCTGCCATCCCATCCCGTCAAATGTCACATGTCTTATCAGTCAAACTCATGTATCAAATCAATACTAACAATGCTTAATGGGGTATCCGTATAATGATAGCATGTGTGTCAAACTAGTACAGTATATTCAATATGTCATACATCACCACAGTATACGGTATATACTCCTATAGTCGTCGTCCTATAAATGTAAGTACAGTACTCTATCCGATCTTATATATAAGAAATAAAACAAAAAAATTTAAAGTCTTAAATATAAGCAAAAGTCTACTTCAATTATTAAGTTTTATGATATTATTCCAATTTCAACCAATAAATGCAATGTTTTACATTTTCCAAGAAGGTATAATGTGTTTTTTCTCCTCGATTAATGTAATTTTAACTACTTTATTAAAGGAAGAGTTTTTTTGAAAATTTTCTTATATACTCCCTCCGTCCCATTTTAAATGACTTCTTTTTGACTTAGTATACTATTCATTTGACATGTTTTGACCTTATTTTTCTACTAATATATACATGCAAATATTAGCATATGAGATGTTGTTTGATTTGTCTCGACGAGTACTTTCAAAATATACAATTTTTATAATTTTTAATAATATATAATTAAAGATATTAACGATTAAAGTTGTGCATTGGCAAACGTGTCAGTGGTCAAACATGTCATTTATTTTAGGACAGAGGGAGTATAAGACTAGATGGAGTACTATGTGAATTATGAAAATGCCATCATCACCATACACTCTCTCTCTACTGTTCATAAATAAGAGTATTTTTTATTTTATTTTACGAATAGTAGTAAACGTTGAACATTTTTAAAATTAAATTAAATGAAAAAGAACATATGGTAAATATTTAAAACGAAAGACGCATGCATAAAGGTCATGATGGTATGTCCTGTGTGACCCACTCCTCCAACATGAACCTCTTCTTCCTCCTCTACTCTCCCATGCTTTTGTGTATTTTAAGACTCCCTCTCTCTCTCTTCACAAATAACATCCCACAACCACAACCATAACCACAACCACAACCACAACCCTTTCCACTACCATCTCCCAACACCCTCTTGCTTCTTCAATTTTACTCTTTTGCCATTGTCTCCAATCATATATGTATGTCACCATCCTCATCTGTTCTACTACTTTGACAATATTATTGCCCACCAATGTCCCTCATGCCCTTCAACATGGATAAAAATAAATAACCTTTTTGTTTGTCTTCTTATAGAAAAAAACAAAGGATGATTATAATTATAATTACAATATTTCCTACTCAATTTATAAATAATAAAATGAGTCCATAGTATTTTGATTTAGCAAAAAAAAGTAATTAAAATATCATAATAAGTACATCGTTATATTTCTAATATAAATGCAAAAATCTTAATCTGTATGCATTTCTTGTTTTAAAACAATAGAGTAAATCATAATAAGCAAGTAATTAATAAATATAAATAAACAATACATTCAATAAAATCAAAACCGTTTGTTCAAATTTTAAATCAAAATTATTTTTAAATTTGAACCGTCTAATTAAAATCAGACAATTCTGATATTTTGACTGTATTAAAAATCAACTTCTCTTAATCCATTTTCTCTATAATACTTTAGTGAGTAACGTATAATAATTCAAGAGCGTTAAGATAAGATAACGCAGATTTTAAATCTTAACCAAAGCTATGAGTTTAATCTCTGACTTGAATAGTATGTAACAATGTTGCCGTATATTTAAATCCACAAAATTTGAGAGATTAGTCTCTACAACTTCGCGCAAATTATTGCTTGGTTTTAAAAAAAGGAGAGGGGGTAATTATGACATTAAGCAGGTAATGATACATAGAGCGGCGGGACCCGTGTGTATTGGGACGTTCCAAAGCAACTAATGTCAGAAACACGCAGCCCCGCCGCGCCAATAAGGGCACTTTTGTCCTTTTCCACACGTATATTCCACTTCAATTAAATTATTACTAATTTTTTTTTTTTTTTTTAAAAAATTAAACACTGTGCTCCATTTTGAACCGAAAGCGAAAGAACAAAATAAGAAACCAATGAGAACAAAAACAAAAAACAAAACAAAAAACTCTCTCTATGAAATTGAACCTGAAGAAAAAAACATGAAGAACCAACCACAACAACAACAACAACACCACAACATCCTCAACTTCATGTTTCTCTTTCAACTACGTTTTCCTTTCTTTTTCTTACTTTAATTCCCAAAACCAAAAAAAATGTCACCAAAAAAGTTATTTTATTATTAAAAAAATTTAAAAAAACCATCACACAGTTCATTTCACTTTTCCAGAGATTCCTTCACCAAAAAACACTTTCCTCATTCTTATCTCTTCAAACAAACATGAAGATCGTTGAAACGGTGTCGTTTTAGTGTATCAGAATATCAAAATCGGTTCAAAGCTTTTCTAGTTGTTAATAGTTCGTTTTTTTTTTTTTGTTTTTTTGAAGAAACCAGATCGTTGTTATCAAGATGAAGTTTCTCACAAGGCTCTGATCTCGAAGATTTTAACGTGTTTTCTTGTGTTCTTAACTGTCTCTTGTAAAGGAAACACGTTTTTCTTACTTTCAATGCATGGTTTCTTTTCAAAAAAGCACTTATAATTGAAATCTGGTTAGAAAAAGTTTAGTGGTTGGTGAAAGTGATTTTAGGAATAGCTATGTCTTGTAAAGATGGTAAAGGTGGAAATGGAATAGATAACGGAAAATATGTTCGTTATACACCTGAACAAGTTGAAGCTCTTGAGAGGCTTTATCATGATTGTCCTAAACCAAGTAGTATTCGTCGTCAACAGCTTATTAGAGAGTGTCCTATTCTCTCTCACATTGAACCTAAGCAGATCAAAGTTTGGTTCCAAAATAGAAGGTATATAAATTTTTTGATTAATGTTCAAAAAATTGTTAAATTTTGATTTTTTGATGTTGTGGTTTTTTTGTGATGATAATGATTAAATGATATTAATGTTGGGTTTTGTTTGTTGTTAATAATATTTTTGTTAGATTAGTTTTGAAAAATTGTTCATTATGATTTTTTTGTGTTTTTAAGTAGTGTTAATGATTAGATGATTTTTTTTGGTGTTTTTAAGTATTGATAATGATTAGATGATTTTAATTTTAATGGTGGAATTTTTTTGTGGTAATTTAGATGTAGGGAGAAGCAGAGAAAAGAGGCTTCACGTTTGCAAGCTGTGAATAGGAAGTTGAATGCTATGAATAAGCTGCTTATGGAGGAGAATGACAGGTTGCAGAAACAAGTTTCTCATTTGGTGTATGAAAATGGCTACTTTCGCCAACATACTCAAAATGTATGCTTTTTTTGCTTATTGCTTATTTACAAAGGTTTACAATCAATTACTATTTCCTTGTTTTCTCTTTGCAGTTTTCCTGATTTTAGCATGATTATTACTAGTTTAGAATTGCTTATGAAAAGAGTACTAGTTTAGAATTTGAGTTAGAGTGGTGTTTTTTTTGTGCAGACTAAACTTGCAACCAAAGACACAAGCTGTGATTCGGCGGTGACTAGTGGTCAACGCAGTTTGACAGCCCAGCATCCCCCAAGGGATGCAAGTCCTGCAGGGTTAGTGGGAGAATGATTATTTGCATTGGGTCCCTTTCTGTTTATTCCTTGTCTGTGAAAATTTGGATGTGTCCGTTTGTCCTTATGAAATCATGTGGCATTTTTTTTTCCTGCAGACTTTTGTCCATTGCAGAAGAAACTTTAGCAGAGTTTCTTTCAAAGGCTACTGGAACTGCTGTTGAGTGGGTCCAAATGCCTGGAATGAAGGTAATCTAATACTATAACTCTTAATATTTTTTAATCAACTTGTTTTATTTTATTATTCGATTTTTTCATCGGGATGAGTTAGGTCAAATTTACATCTTTCAATATACAAAATATTTTTCATTAATATTAGCTTATTTGTGCAGCCTGGTCCGGAATCTATTGGAATCGTTGCAATTTCTCATGGTTGCCCTGGTGTGGCAGCTAGAGCATGCGGCCTAGTGGGTCTAGAACCTACAAGGGTTAGTGATCGGAATTTATTGTCTGTATGCTAATTGTTTTGCTGATGTTCAACAACAGCATGATCAACTTTACTCTTTACAGGTTGCAGAAATCCTTAAAGATCGGCCCTCGTGGTATCGTGATTGCCGAGCTGTGGATACTCTGAATGTGCTCCCCACAGCAAATGGTGGAACCATTGAGCTGCTTTACATGCAGGTAAAACAACATAAACTCGGTGTATATGAATGGTGACTGTAACTTAACAGACTAAAATATCTTATTTGCATACTTTTTGATGATCAGCTATACGCGCCAACTACACTGGCTCCTGCACGGGACTTATGGTTGTTGCGCTACACATCTGTTTTAGAAGATGGAAGCCTAGTGGTAAGTGAATGTAAAGAACCCTTAATTTTTCTATTTGATTAAACGGTGTAGTTAAAAATAGACAATAAATTCCTCCTAATTCACAAGTATATGAGCACATTTGAATCATTCCTCAAATGCTTTCCTGTTTCAGATATGTGAGAGGTCTCTTAAAAATACACAGAATGGTCCAAGCATGCCTCCTGTGCAGCATTTTGTCAGAGCTGAGATGCTTCCCAGCGGGTACTTGATAAGACCTTGTGAAGGAGGTGGTTCCATCATCCACATTGTTGATCATATGGATTTAGAGGTACATGAATTCAACTTCTTTTTATTGACATTTTCATCGAACATGAAATAACTTCAGCATGTTTGTATTATTATTGTTAGCCATGGAGTGTTCCTGAAGTACTGCGTCCACTGTATGAATCATCAACAATGCTGGCTCAGAAGACAACAATGGTGGTATGTATTTTTGTATTTCATTATTGATGCGTTTTTTTTTTTTAAATTTAAACTGGAAAATATTTTTCATGTTAAGAGTGAAACAAAAATAGAATAAGGGCTCCATCAAAAGCTGTGTTTTCTTTACATTTTTCACCTTTTCATCCAGGCCCTACGTCACCTAAGGCAGATTTCACATGAAGTTTCTCAGTCTAATGTCACTGGGTGGGGTAGACGACCGGCAGCACTTCGAGCACTTGGTCAAAGACTGAGCCGGTTAGTATATTCAACTGAGGGATAAGTCTTGTGGTACTTCATTGCATGTAACTTTGGAATCTAACATGTATTTCCTTGCAGGGGTTTCAATGAGGCGCTTAATGGGTTTACTGACGAGGGATGGTCAATGATCGGCAATGATGGTGTTGACGATGTTACAATTCTAGTGAATTCATCACCTGACAAATTAATGGGTTTGAATCTATCATTTGCCAATGGATTTCCATCTGTCAGTAATGCAGTCTTATGTGCTAAAGCTTCAATGCTATTACAAGTAAGCATACTTTTCGATAAAATTAGAGAATAAAGTATCAGTCAAAAAACTTGTTTCATTGCCATGTGTCATTTCTTTGCCCAGAATGTGCCTCCAGCCATTTTACTAAGGTTTCTACGGGAGCATAGATCAGAATGGGCCGACAACAACATGGATGCTTACTCCGCTGCTGCTATCAAAGTTGGTCCTTGTAGTTTCTCAGGATCTCGGGTTGGAAATTATGGGGGCCAAGTAATTCTTCCTCTAGCCCACACTATTGAGCACGAGGAGGTAAAAGTTTGCACTTAACACACTAAAATCAATTATGAATGTAATAATGTGTAGGTTTTAACTTTTTGCTTGCTTACCTATTTTAGTTTCTGGAAGTCATTAAATTGGAAGGAATTGCTCATTCTCCCGAAGACACAATAATGCCTAGAGACGTGTTTCTTTTACAAGTAAGTTTTTCCACCTTATATTGCATGCTTTATGTTTCTCAGTTCCTGTCAGAGAAGGTACTAATTGATATGCCTGTTTTGCTTGATGTGATACTTATGTAGAAACGAAACTGCTTAATTTCCTATATATTACTATTAAAAACTTTTGTTTAACAGTTTGAATTATTTAAGGTTCACATATCTCACTTAACTTATATGTAGCATTACATTAGTGCAACATTTCCTTAGGTTCCGTGTGATATTAAACTTAATATAATGTTGTCACACTTGGTACTGTTGATGCATGCAATGTCATTCACATTTTCTAGATTAAGAATCGAATATTATTATGAATAGTCCTCTCTGCTTACTTTCTATGTCCATGATCAGTTGAAAAAGTAATCTTTTACATCTTGTTGAATTTTTTATAGAAAAAATAACTTGCTCATGTAGGTCAGGTACTCTTATTTGAACTTCTATGGCTGTCAAAATGAAGCAACTTTTTGTTATAGCCAATTACTTTCACTTTGATTTCTACATTACCATTGCTCGTTTATATATATACACATTGAATTATAATAACAAAGATTGATGTTATGTTACCTATTTACTGTATTTACACATACTGTACAAGCATAACTGTCCTATTTACCTTTTTCTGTAATACCCCTGTAAGTTAGAGTATCTAGATCCTATGCACCAATATGGTAGTACATAACTTCATATATACACAAGAACCCCAAAGATTTGGTAAAAACATGCCAAGTGATCATTTGAAGTAATAAACTATCTAGTGGCGATGTTTAGATTAAATCCTCTCTCCGAGGAAATGACTATATATTCATTTCAATGTTCTTAGTCCTTCTTTGAATGATTAGATTTGAGGTAATATATAGCGCAACCTGATTATAAAAATTTGCGCAAATTCTCAAACGTAAGCTCTTGAATTAACTGTTAAGAGATAGATGACCATGCAACATTATTCTGTTTTTACTTTTCTAGGAGATAAGGTCACCCTTGATGATTATTACCAAATCCATAAGTGATTTCATTTGTAGAGAACCTGTCCAATTAGCATCTGTATATCCCACAACCAGGGCATGGCCCCTTGCTTCATAGGAAGGGCCTTTTTGTGAAGTTGCTTTAATGTACTTAAGGAGGTGAGTTATGGTATCCCAAAGTATTTAACTAGTTGAGTTAAGAAATTGACTTAGCACACCAACAATAGAGGAGAAATTTAGGGGTGATAGCAAAGACAATTTAGATTTAATTTGCTTACTATTCTTTTGTATCTCTTGATTTGAAAGTGGCTTCCCCTAAATTGGCAGAAGCCTGGCATTAGGATCTGTAGCAGTGTCAACACTCAACATGTTTAGCGTTCTTCAAACATGTATCCTCTAGAATGTCCATTGTATAGTTGTTAAATTAAAATAACATCCTCCTTGAGTTGTTCCATCTCTATCCCTAATAAATACCGAAGCTTAAAAATGGTGACAAGGATGTTGTTTATCTGAGAAATGCCATGATGATCATTGCCTGTAATGACCGAGCTAGTAAATTCACCTGGTGGTAGAATGGTGATAGAAAGACCGAGTCTTCTACTTCACTTTGGGTGAATACCAAAGTTAACCAATCTACTAAACAACATTGATAAACATGTCATAACGTGTCTCCATGTAGAGATCTGTGATAATGACAGAGTAGCTCTGGAGACTCGTCATAGTGTGTCTCCATGTGTGACAAACAATGCGGCACTGTTTCACCTATCCGATAGTGGAATATTGTCATATCATCTAATCTATAAGGTTATATGTACCAAAAGATAAATTGGACACTTATTATACTTATAGTTATATTATATAGTTTTATAGTCGATATTTAGTTTTTAATAATTATGCTATATGTTAAATTGAAGTCATATGATGAAGCATCATGTAGAGATTTATAGGAATGAATGATACACTAGATCTGGAGACTCATCGTAATGTGTCTCCATGTGCGACAAACAAATGGCGGCACTGTTTCACCTACCAAATTGTGGAATATTATCATATCATCTAATCTAAAAGATTATAATACCAAAGTATAAATGAGACACTCATAGTTATGTTATATAGTCTTATAGTCGATATTAGATACTCATAGTTATATTATATAGTCTTATAGTCAATATTTTGCTTTTATCAAGTATGTTATGTTAAATTGAAGTCATATGAAGCATCAAATAGTCTTATAGTCAATATTTTGCTTTTATCAAATATTTTGCTTTTATTATCTACACTATAAGAATATTTAATTCAACGGTATGGATTGATACGATTCAATGCATTACATTTTGCTGTACTACAAATATCCTATTTACATTATTTTTAACACTATCTTATAGTTCATTTGATTTGTTTTGATAGCTCTGCAGTGGAATGGATGAGAACGCCGTTGGTACCTGTGCTGAGCTTATATTTGCTCCAATTGATGCATCTTTTGCTGATGATGCCCCCCTTCTGCCTTCTGGATTTCGCATTATTCCTCTTGATTCTGGAAAGGTCAGTCTTGTTTATTGTTGTAGCATTATATTTTGTTTAAGTTTTGTATTTACCTTTCCACACAGTTCTTAAGTAAAATCTTGCAGGAAGTGGCCAACCCAAATCGCACCCTTGACCTGACATCTGCCCTTGATATTGGCCCCGCTGGAAACAAATCTTCAAATGATAATTCTGGAAATTCTGGCTGTATGAGATCAGTGATGACAATAGCATTTGAATTTGCTTTTGAAAGTCATATGCAAGACCATGTAGCATCTATGGCACGACAATATGTTCGCAGCATTATATCCTCTGTCCAAAGGGTAGCATTGGCACTTTCACCTTCTAATTTGAGTTCACAAGCTGGGCTCAGGACACCACTAGGTACTCCTGAAGCTCAAACACTTGCTCGTTGGATCTCTAACAGTTATAGGTGTGTAAGCTCCTTCACCTTATTTTTAAGTTTATGATAGGTTAGATAAATTTCATGAACACATTTAGTGAATTTTCTGGCTTTGATATTTCAAACATAGCAGTTTATTTAATGTCTTTATTTTTTAGGTGCTTCTTGGGTGCTGAGCTACTTAAGTCTAATAATGAGGGGAACGAATCTTTACTCAAGTCCTTATGGCATCACTCCGATGCAATACTGTGCTGTACTCTAAAGGTTTGCTTGAAATTGATTTCAAATTCATAGGATATTTGTATATATACTCTCATTGTCATATGCTTTCTCCGAACCTAGTACAACACAGCCTTCTGATGTAAAATATTTACCAACAATACAAATGCCTGATAAATCTAATGAATTGGATCTTATATGTTCAATGTTATCTGCGTTGTTGCGAGAATTAGCTAGATTGTGTTGTCTTGCGTCCTACAGTTTAATATCCATTTCTACTGGCACCCTAATTATACTTGTGATTATTACACTGTTCTATACTTGTTTGAAAGCACCTTCACGACACTCGGTTTTTGCAGGCAACTCCCGTGTTCACTTTCGCAAACCAGGCAGGGCTTGACATGCTGGAGACTACCTTAGTTGCTCTACAGGATATAGCATTGGAGAAAATATTTGATGACCATGGCCGAAAGATTCTGTGCTCGGAGTTTCCTCAAATTATACAACAGGTATGCATATTTGTGGGCATACACCCATTCTTCTCATTGTAAAATACTAGTACTTATTATTCCTGGATAGCATGAAGTCGGAGTACGCCGAAAATAGTACTAGCAACATTTTCTTTCTATTGATCTCTCTTCATTTTTTTTGGCAGGGTTTTGCATGTCTACAAGGTGGTCTTTGTCTCTCAAGCATGGGGAGACCTATTTCATACGAAAGAGTAGTGGCTTGGAAGGTGCTGAATGAAGAAGAGAATGCTCATTGTATTAGCTTTATGTTTGTGAACTGGTCTTTTGTTTGACTTTGTTTGACATTGTTATTAAAGATTAGGATTCTAAGTGTTAAAGAGGAAGCACTCTTATTAAGACATGTTTTGTTGCTTGGTGTTTTGCTATATTTGCTGCAAAAACTTTGGATTGCATGTAAAAACCTAACTACTTATATATTAGCCTATGTTACTTCTTTGGTTATAATTCCGTGTTGTATTTATTTTTTGCGGGAAGAATTCTGGATGGTTCGAGACAAATTAATCTCCATTTTTCGGTATACTCAATTTACAATAATGAAGCAAACTCGGTTCTTAAACACTTTTTTTTTTGGTTTTCACCACCAGTTGAATCTGGTTCGGGGGTCAGTTCTGGCATCAAGTGGTTCCAGCCCCCTCCCGATCGCAGTTGCGGGGGATCGAACCGTGGTCCTCCCTACCAAGTTCAGCGCCAATCACCACTGAACCAACTAATGATTGGTAACTCGGTTCTTAAACACTACTAAGACTAATAGTATACTCAATTTGTTGGTATTAACTCTCAGTTTCTAGGTTAAAGGTAGCAACTTAATTTGTGATACTTTAATTTGCAAATAATGTGCATATATCAAATGATCAATTGATGAAAATGTGAAACAGATATTCACATTATATTGTTGGATGAAAAACATAAATGTTTGGTTTCCCTTCAATCAAAACTGTTTACTAAAATGGATGCCCAGATAGTAGATAGGAGCATAAACTGAAACATTCTAGAGCTACAAAGATAGTTATTAAATCGTTAGCGCTGCATAAAACATGAAAAAAAGAATATTAGTGGTGTTGATTATCATAAAAAATTTGAACAATTTTTAAATCTGAATTCACTATTGCATTGAAAAGAATAAGAAAAGGCCAAGATAAGTGAATGTTCGATAATAGTCTTTCATGTCACATGAGACGATCCATTCTTATTAATTGTACTGTTTTGGTGTGAATTAAATATCCTCTATGCATACATTGACGAATTCAAATAGGATCACGACGAGTGGCAGCAAAACTCTCAAGAATTTTGGCATTAAGGCTGAATTTGAGTAAACTATTATAATTCTCATTCACATATTTATTTGTTTATTATCAATTGTCATAATCTTTTCCAACCAATATAATTAATTAACCGATGTTACATTACATTCACGTACGTTACATGTATGAATTATAATGCACAATGTATCGTACCTATCTACTATAACTTTTATATTTCAGCCTTTTGAGGCCCCCTATACTACCCTAGTAGCTCAATTCATAGTATTAGTACATAAATCTTTTACAGCCAGACTTCAACTTTATTTATTTAGTTGATATATATCTCTATTGAAAGTACTAATTTAGATGGCTACTTTTTGAATCCCTCGTGAAATAAAAAGTTACATTTGTGGAGCTAGATGGCTCGTGTGAAGTCTCTTTTTTCCTTCTTCATGTATAATCAAGTTTACCACAAAAGCAGAAAGTTGATTCAAAAATGTATATACATATATGGTTTTACCATGCCACCACGTGAATACCCCACAATCACCTTATATTGTATTGGAGGACAACCAATCAATCTTCTTAAAGGAACAACTTTATATTAATGCTAGCCAACTTTCTTATTGTGTTAATATAATAATATTCTTTGATGAAATGCATAAATATAATTTTTTTTTCTTCTATTTATAAGCATGTAATACTAGATAGAGCTACTCTTATATGGACATAGAGTTTTTACACATATACACATCTTTAAAAGATTTAGTACACATTACAATTTTAAAAAATTCAATAAAGTCATTGTTGATTTTAATTTTTTAATTTAAAAATTAATTTTCATTTTATAGGCATAGTAGCTCATCTTGGCTCTCGAATATAAGTAACAGAAAATTTGATTTTGATAATTCAACATATAAGAAAATCTTAACTACCTTTAAAAAAAAAGTAAATCTTAACAAATATTTTTTACTAATATTTAATGATATCATTCATACATGTCTTTCAATTAATATTCGATCAATTTATTTAAGAACTCAATAACCTTTTGTTCTCATTTTTTTAATGAAGGATAGTCTGGAAAACTCAAATATCATTTTAATTATATCAAGGAATAATAACACTATTTTTTTAAACCAATTATCTTTTACACGTAACTGTGGAATTTATTTCTCTTGAATTGAACCTTATGGACGACAAACTCTCCCTAATATTTTTTTTTTTTGAATGACAAATATATTATAGCATATAAATTATAAAAACGGAAAAACTCTCCATCATATTTAGTATCTATTACTATATATAAAAAAGATACAAATTTTTGGGATGACTTTTTCATTATACCTATTTTACCCTTAAAAAAAACTACAAAAAAAAAAAAACTAAATATTTGTATATGTTGAAAAATAATTTTCATATAAAAATATATTTTCAGTTTTTTTTAGTAAATAATTTTTTTTTCTCTTAATAACTAAGCACAACTTCCACATAAAAATATGTTTTCAGTTTTTTTATAGTAAAAAAAAAATATTTTTTTTCTTCTTAATAACTAGCCACAACAAAAAAGGAGGTTAAGTAGTTATCAATTAACTAAATCCAAATATATAAAAGGAGATTAAGTAGTTATTTATATTCGTATCACAGCAAATAAAAAAAAAGGGAATATCGATCACACAAACGGGCACGTGGCGGCTAGTTTAGAATAATACCAATTATTTTACTTTAAAGATATGCCGTTTTTTGTACATAAAAGATTTAATTAGACTAATTAAGTCAACTCTAAAGAGTTCACAATGTAACGCCCGTTTATTTTATTTTTTGGTAGAGTTTAGAGTCCTATTTAATTGATTTATGTGATTATGTGATTTGTTTATTTAATTAAATGGTTTTATTAATAGTTAGTAAGAATAAGATATGAATTAGAATATTTTAGAATTAAGGGGGCAGATGTGTAATTAAGAGGAAACAAAAGAAATTAGTGGGAATTAATTAAAATTAATTAGAATGAAGGAGGTTAAGAAAAGGATAGTCAGAGAAAAGAAAAATCATTCACGTGAAAACAAAGAAGTTTGAGAAAAAGGGGAAAAACCAAGAGCAAGAGAGAAGGGGCAAGAGAAGCTAGGACCTTTGTAATTCAATCAAACCAGGTAAGGGTGGGGTTTCACTTCTCTAATTAAGGGCTTAATTCTTCATGTTTGATTAGTGGTTCATGAGAAAATGGGTAGAAATGAGTTTAGGGTTTAATTTGTGAATTCCCATGAAAATTGATGAATTGTGTGTTGTTACTGTTAATTTTAATGTATGAAATGCTGCTTGATTATTCTATAATGATTGGTGTCAGAATTGTTGAGAATGATAGAGTTTAGAAAGAATAGGGTTGTTGGTAAAAAGAATAATTGATGATGAATAGAACTAATGAATTGTGCATGAATTGGAGTTGGATTATTGTGTTTGTGTTGTATTAAGTTAGGTTATGTAAGAGTGAACTATAGGGTCGAGTTTGGTGAAAATCGGAGTTAAAACGAAGTTTTTGGGTGGAGAATGTCACTTTCCCGAGGGCTGCACAGTGACAGCATCCCCTGTTTCATGTTCTTGCGCTTTTTCAGACGTTTTCTGTTTTGAACTGGGTTTTGGTGTAAACATGAAAGTTGTAGATAATTGTGTTAGCTTTTTAATGGCTTTGGTTTGACTTCAAAATCATTCTTAGAACTTGAGTTATGGTCAGATTACTACACGTAGGTTACAGTGAAATTTCAGTTTATGTACCCGAATTTGAAATAAAAACTGGTATTGATCGGTACAGAATTAGCCTTAGTTGAAAACACGAAAGTTGTAGATAGTTGAATTGTCTTTCCAATGGCGTTGGTTTGACACAAAAATACCTTATGAGTAATTTTATATGAATTTATGAAGTTATGTGACGAATTGAGAATATTGTGGAGAGAAGTCCTTGTCAACGTCAAGGTCATCGAGTCGTAAGACATTGTTGTCTATGTTGTAAACCACGTTGGCCTAGTTTTGGGCATTGAGATGTTGTTGTAAAGTTGTTGTTAGTCGTCGTGTCGCATATTGGACGTTGGGGGCTTGATGCTCCGTATTCTAAGATGGGGGCTTGATGCTCCGTTTTTAAGATGGGGGCTTGATGCCCTGTAGCCGAATTAAGGCATTGGAAGTTGGGGGCTTGATGCTCCGTTTGGTACCACATGCGTAAGAATCTTGTATAGTCGAGTCGTGTCGTTGCATTTGTTGAGTCGAGTCGAGTCGAGTCGTGTCATGAGACGAGAAGATGGATTTAATGAAGGATAAGATGATGAAGCTTAAAGCTAATTTTTTATGAATTTGTTGAATAATGAATTATGAATTATTGATGAGATGATGATTATGTTGTTAAGTTGATTTATATATTGCATGATTTATTATGTTTTTAATTATTGAATTGTGATCTCACCCCTTCTGTTGGAATTGCCGCCTTGTGGGCAAGTGCAGATTTCCAGGACTAGCTGTTGATGTGAGTGGACTCCTCACGTGTCTAGGTGCTCTGATATGTAACGGGGCGGGCTTTGATTATTGGATTTTCCTTTTTACGTATTAGTTTTATGATTTTACGTTGAAAAACAATTATGTTGATTTTAATTACTACTATGAATCAAGTTGAGACCTTAGTGCCAAACTTTGATGGAACAATTGTTGAATAAATATTGTTATATTTCCGCTGCGATTTCAGTGAATATTGTTGACAGGATTGATTTAAATAAATAGAAATTTTTCTATTTATTACTTGAATGAAATAGTAGCGTAATACTTCGTTTTTTTTTATGTTACTCTGATTTATCTTTCCGTTGCGTTTATTGGGAAACGGGGTGTTACACACAAGATCCTTGTAGAATCTGAATTGTCATTTTCACCTCACCTACATTTTTTTTTACATATATTGGTGATTAGATAAAATATTATATATAAGAAATATTAATATGCCAAGCTGGACAAAACATGGACATAATTTACAAATAGTGGCTAGGGACTATTTCATATTCACACTACTTAATTCACAATTCAAGTCATTTTGTCGACCAAGTCCAATTACATTGACCCGGACTAATATATAGTGGCTTAAAATGAAGCACCGTGAAAGAAATATGTGGAATCAAAATAAATGGTTATGGTTATATCATAAATACTTATGCTATATAAACACTTAACTAAATAGTTTGCTTAATTAAATAGTTTATGCAAAAATGATCATGGACCATACATATGTAATATGAAACTCTCAATAGGCGGAATTGGATTCCACAGTTACTACGTTCATGTAGTGGTGACCGTTCGATTAAATATAGATGGCTGGGATCATATTTTTTTATTAAACTATTATATTAAACTATTTTAATCACAAGCGTCGGATTATAAATCAAACATTCAGATCACCTACTGCGTGTAACTGCGTACAACAGGCAATGCGGAACCTCAATAGGCATGTATGTATGTGGTTACCTTTCAACTAAATTATCAGCCATAGAATGAAATCATGCATTAGTTACCTTATTCTTGCTTGCAGCCACAACTACCAAGCGTGGAATTAAGTTCAAGTTGGTATGTATAGTAAAACATGGATACAAAAAAAGCACAACTATATATCACATTTCAAATTTTCAAAAGCTATATCATATGTCATATATCACATTCACTTCATTAACTTTCTTGAAAAATCTAGCAATTAAGTTCACGATCTTTGAAAACTGACATTTGCATTTCTAATATCCACACATTCTTAGCAACACTATTATAAATAACATTGTTCCTCCTAGCTAGTTTCTTCAACATTAGCATTTTCTAAGACTCAACTCAAGTTATTATTATATTATACATTTCTCTTTGCTCATTTTCTAACACTATTATTATACACATGGCACCTCATGGAGATTCATTACCTAGCTCATTTTCTAGGACAAACAACGTAGTTTGCTCCAAACCACCAAAACCTAATCCATCTGATCACAACAACAATATTCATAGAACAATCTCCGACATATCGTTTGAGTTATCCAAACAAGACATTGATTTAACACAACTTCCACCGATAACCGAAGTTGAGGATGCGAAGTGTGAATGTTGTGGCATGTCGGAAGAGTGTACACCGGAGTACATAAAACGCGTCCGCGACAAGTACTTAGGTAAATGGGTTTGTGGTTTGTGTTCTGAGGCGGTGAAAGAAGAGTTGGAGAAAAATGGTGGGAAAAAAGATGAAGCTTTGAGTGAACACATGAATGCATGTGTTAGGTTTAATAAATATGGAAAGACTTTTCCTGTTTTGTTTCAAGCTGAAGCTATGAAAGAGATGTTGAAAAAGAGTAAAATGGATAGAAGGGCTAAGTCATTTAACCCTAGAGAGAAAGGTGGTGAAAAGAAAGGTGGTCTTGCTAGAAGTTCAAGTTGCATTCCTGCTCTTACAAGAGATATGTAATGATTTCACAAAAGCCAATTAATCTTATAACTTACAAGTAAATTATAACTTCCTAATTTACATGTCGTCGTGCATTTTTGAATTCACAATGAATTTGATAGAGTTTCAGCATATAACCGTAAATTTTTAAAAATTACACCGAAGTCTAAAAAAATACGGTGTCACACTCTGGTCAAATTCATTGTGATTCCAAATATATGCACTATATAAGTCTTTTAATTTCGTGTTAATTAATTTCTATGTTGTATAAGGAACATGGTTTGTATCTCTAAATTTAATTGTTCCTTTTTTTATTTATTTTCTTTTTGTACTGACTAGTGACCACTACTCAAAGTCTTTGGGGGTTGAAGATAACATAGCCCTTAAGTTACCTTTTGATCTAAGTCTAAGGTTTTTTAGGTCTCTCTACCTATCACTATCATTGTTTTTATTGAAAGCAAGTTGATCCGTGTGAGGTCTTCTATGTATTTCTTTTGTGGAGAGGGTTATTCTTTGTATTTAGTCAGTGGCTTTTTCAATGTATTTTAGGTATTTCCAATCTTATAACAGAAATAAAAATTGCTTCATGTATTGAGCTACTACTTTAATTGTGTGCCTTTGTCTCAATTCAAGGTTACCAAATCCAAGAGAGAAATTCCGTGGTTTAATTAGAAGGTATAGTTGTGACATTTTTATAGAAAGAAAACATATATCATGCATAGCAACAAATAGTTTTTTTTTTATAGAAAAAAACAATCAAAATAATTAGAAAACCTATTCTTATAAAAAAAAATATAATGTACAATTTCTACTTGTGGCATAGCTTAATGGATAGAGAATTCAAATCATGATAAAATTGCATAATATTCAATTTATATAAAAAGTACTAAATACACAAAAACAGTAGTTTATACTACACTTCCTAGTGAGTAGTATAAGTTTGCTCTGCACCACAATATTATTTCACCAAAATGTGAAAATAACATCAAAACATAAACTTGACCACAAACATCAAATTACCACAATGTGAAAATAACATGCTAACAATGTGAAAATAATATTATTGGTGTTAAATTATTTTGTAGCATGAAACATGTAAACAACCTATCCCATTCTTTCATCCTTTGCTTTCATATATTCTTTCTTGTTCAATGAAGTGAGGTGAATACACCGGCAGCTTAATTAACGGCCGAAATGTTTAAAATTTAAATTTTTACGTTTTGGTAAAGAACATTTTTGTAGGTCGTTTCACTTGACATTACTCATAATCCAAATGCCTTACGAGGACAAGCTTATGAAAATTCCTATTGTTGTTTCTGATGGGTTGTGCCAACAAAACTACCGATGACCATGTGGTCGTCGGAAATAGTTCAGTAATACATGAATTTCTTGTAGTGATGCATGATTGATATTAATTAATTATTGCAAGATATATTAGATCAACTCAAAAATAAATTATTAATGTAGTCCACACCATGGACATATTTAGTTCTCCACGGTAGAATATATTATGGCCCTGTTAACATCAAGTTTTCAATAATTTCAATTAAACGAGTTAAATCATGTTGAATCCCATGATTGATGCTATATAATTGGTAATTGCAATAAACTCAAGGTGGTTTTGAATAATTAGTTAAAATACTTTTGTGTGTGTTTGATTTCAAATAATTAATTAAAATAAACATTTGTTAGAGTGTACCACAGCTTCTCAAACTCTCACGTGTTAGATTGCATTTTGTAAAATGCATTGCTGGATATACAATCTGGCATTATTTTGTGGCTAGCTTGGTGGATATATATGTTTGATTTCAACAATTTCAATTCAACTAAGTAAAGTAAGTAAAGCACTCCTTTTGTCCTCTCCGGCCAAAAGCATAAGCTCATATATTGTTGAAAAGCACTCCTTTTGTCCTTCCTCCAATAATGATAGTATTAAAAATAAAATATAACAAAATATTATAAAGATATAAAGTAACACATATATTGTTGATTCAATATTCATTTCTCATTCTCATCCTTTGCTTTTCCCCCACTATATATAACCTCATCACCCTCCTCCCTCTTGTCCTCAAATCAAATTAAATACATCTCTTCATATCTCTCTCTCTCTCAATCTCCCTCAAAATCACTCTCTCTCTCTCTCTCAAATTATTCCAAACAAACAAAAAAAAAAATATACAATTTCTATAAAAAATAAAAAATGGAAAGCAATCTACCAGTGATGTCAAAGAGAGTATGGAAAATGGTACGTGTGGTATTCTTCATGTTAAGAAAAGGCATATCAAAGGGCAAGTTAATGATGGGCCTAAACATGATGCTCAAACGCCGTGGAAAGCTCGCCGGAAAAGCCATTGCCAATTTAATGTTCCATCATCACGGCCACCACAACAATGGCGGCTCCACCTCAAGCCGCCGCTCCCACGATTCACACCACCAATTCACCGCCTCAAAGGAGTACGAATTTAGCTGTAGCAACACTCCCCACCACTTCTTTCCAATAGGGAAGCGTCATCGCAGCCGCAACAATTTCTTTACTTGCGCTCACGTGCCACCTACACAGGATGATGATGTGGCAACAATGAGCGCAATGAAGGCAGTGCTGGAGATGCTTAACATTAATGATCAAACAATTGTAGAAGCATCTCCGGCACTACCTGGATTCGGACGGAGTCCAATGGTGAGGCAATTGAGGGTTACTGACTCGCCATTTCCTTTACAAAATGATGATGAGAAGGACAATCAAGTTGATAAGGCTGCTGAAGATTTCATAAACAGGTTTTACAGCCAATTGAGGAAGCAAGATTGATTGATTGATTAATTAATTCAACCTACCTTGTTTAGCTAATAGTAATAATTAATGTGTGATCGTTTGTTGTCAATGTTAAGTAACCATTTTTAATTTGGTTATTTTCATGATAAATATAATCCAGAGTGGATATGCCTACATATGTTGGAGATTTATTTGTCACATATGCTTAATTTAACAAAAAAAATAAATAATAACTTTTGCTTATAAAAAATAAGATAATTTTGTCAAAAGTTAAATAAAAATAGGAAATAAAATACAAATGGAAAAATGCAATAATAAATTACAATATGTTTGGCCAGTAATTAATCTACATCACCTTTTTTTTTTTTCTTCTTCTTCTTCTTCTTAACAATCACTTTTAAATAAATTGTGACTATTCTTTCTTTGTGTACGTTATTGACTTTATTTAATTTTAATTAACTTTATGTACGCTCCCATCTGGAGTGCTTTTTTTAGTCTAATATATATGGCCTGTGGGAATTGATATATAATTGATTGATAAATAAACGTGTTTTTTTTGTTCAAATAGACTACACAACTCTTTCTAAAATTTGGAAAGAAAAAAAAAAGCTCTTTCTTAAAAGGAGAACAATTGAAGAAGATATAAAGGGGAGAAACTCTACATAAGACATCAATCAAAAATTAAAATACGTGTAAAGGGTTCAATTTCATTATAATCAATTGAAATTATTAGATAGTATTCGAAATATATATTAGACGAGTTAATTAGCCGATAATGGTATATGTGTAATGTACTTTTAACAAACATATATAGAATCTTTCTGAGGTACCATTTGTACACATCTTTGTACTAAAAAATAATTTTAATTTTATCCACAAATAAAAAAAGATTCTCAATAAATCTTTTGGATTTAGGATATACTCTCAACCATAAGCATGCACCTTGCATAATTTTGGGTTTTAACCTCTCTTATTTTTTCATTAATCGAGTTAATGATATTTCATTATTTTGTGTACATGTTACAATATAAAACAACAGTTGGTAACAAATTACTATTGTATAATTTATATATGTGCTTTGTGGTGAGATTTTGAAAGATTTAGCTACATGGTTGTTGGTTACTAATTACTATGATTCTGTTTAAAGTTAAATTGGAGTTTACAGCAATAGCAACAACATGTCAACATCCCACTTCGTTGTCTTAATATATATGATATGATATTCCACCAACATGTCTAAGCCATACTATAGGTTTATGAGTATTACTTTGTGTGCCCTGTATTTTCTCATACACCCTCTCAAATTACTATAATAATTTTTTTCTATTTAAAAAGCGAACACTGTTCGCACTCTAAATAGCGAGTGACAATTTTTTATACTTAAACTTAACATCTACGTCCCCATGAATGAAAAAGATCATGAAAAAAAGAGTTCGTATTTTGGAAATCAAACAGAGTTTGCTATCTAAAAAGCAAACTCTTTTTTTCATAAATTTTTCATTCACGAGGGGCGCAGACGTTCAGTTTGAGTATAAAATATTGTCACTCGCTACTTAGAGTGCAAACGAAACAAAGTTCGCTACCTAGAGAGCAAACAAAAACACAGTTCGCTATTTAGAGTGCGAACTCAGTTTACACTTTAACTAGTGAACCTTGTAAAAATGTGGCCACTATCTTATATCATATTTTAATTTACCGCTAGAGCGATTGTGACATTATCGACCAATTACACACACACACACGGTAAAGATAGCTATACTGAATTGTTACTTTATTTGATATGATCAAGTTTACATTTATACTTACAATAGACATGTATCAATACTACAAGAGTTGATAAATTTGACAGAAAATAGGAAATTAGTTGAACGAATGATTCACACTTTAACTTGCGAATTGTATTTAATTCAAAGTTATTTCACGAAAGATGAGAGAAGGATGAAAATAATTTTTTTTTTATGAGGTTCACATTCTAAAATGCTAACTTGATTTGCAGTTTACTATCTAAAAAACGAACTCTTTTTTCTTCAATTAAAATCTATTTGCACATCTCACTTTTTAAGTAGCGAGAAATATAAATTAAGAACGCCACGGATGCGTGAGTGTAACCGGGTGCCAAAAATAAATCTGTAGGTTTATAGCTGGTTGCTGGACCCTCCAAAGTTTTGTTGCCTTTCTCTACTTTTACTTTCTTCTAGCATGCATGCACACTTTTCTTTTTAAATATTTTTCCTAGTTTTTAAAGATGAAAAATATACTTTCCTCAAAATTAGATAGAGAAATTAAGTTACGTACGGTTCTTAAATAATAATTAGTTGTTTTACTGTAATGATGGTAAAATTAGTAATATCATTTATTAAAATATTTTTAACGAGTGAAATTCAATTAATTTAAAATTATTTTAAACTTTTTTAAGTCTGTTCCAATTTTATCCATCCTAAAATGGATAAAAAACTAAAACAATAATTTGAATTAATTGTTTCAAATTGTTAGGTTGAGTAACAAACTTGATAAACATTCTTGTTAGGTTTCAATTTTATCCGTCCTAAAAAATGTATTTTAAAAAAATGTTTTAGAAAAGAAAATTTGTTTCAAATTGTTTGTTGTTTTGATAATTTAAGGTTATATTTTGTCTATTATACCCTCCTTCATAATTTTTTTTTATTGACTAAATTTTATATAATTTTTGTATTGTATCTTTTTTTTTTATTAAACTTCTTCATATAAAGTGTGTGCAAAAAAATAGGAATTTTTTGTTGGATTAAAATTAGAGTATAATATATTCCAAAAAACAAGGATATAATAGGAAACTAAAGTGCAAAAATACACTTTCTTAATTTGACATTTTTTTTTCTCAAACAACAAACAAAAGGAATGGAGGGACTATGGCTCCGTTTGGCCCAGCTTTTTATTCTCTTAAAAATGAAAAGTTGGGCCAAACACAATTTTAACAAAGTTCTTAGCCATAAAAAGCAGTTTTTTTTAATGTGTAAAATTGAATCAAAAGAGCTTCTAAGAGAAGAGGTTGAAACCTACTTTTGGAAAAAAAATCTAGGCTTTTTTGTTATTATCTTTAGTAAATTTAGTTTAATCTAGTTTGTTATCATCTTTTCTCAAGTTTCATATTAATCTTTAGTTTGTTATCATTTTAAAAAAAAAAAATATATTTTACCAAATAACTTTGAAGTTAAAAAAAACAATTTACCAAACAACTTTATCTTTTTTCCGAAAAACTATTATTTTCACTTTTAGCTTTCAGATAGCTTCTAAGACCTAAAAAAGCCAGGCCAAACGGACCCTATATATAAAAAGGATACAAATTTTTGGGATGACTTTTTCATTATTCCTATTTTACCCTTAAAAAAAAACTACCAACAGAGTAACCAACTACATATTAAAAAGATACAAATTTTTGGGATGACTTTTTTATTATTCTTATTTTACCCTTAAAAAAAACTACTACTCCCTCCGTTCCTTTTTGTTTGTTGTTTTAGAAAAGAAAATTTGTTTCAATTTGTTTGTTGTTTTGATAATTTAAGGTTATATTTTGTCTATTATACCCTCCTTCGTAATTTTTTTTTATTGACTAAATTTTATATAATTTTTTTATTGTATTTTTTTTTTTTATGGGTTTTTCTAACCTGTGCAAACTTGCACAGGATAAGGAGCAATAAATTCCTTATTTTATGCATCTTTTTCTCTTTCCTTTGTTAATCAATTAATGCCATTTTTTTCCCTCTCTCCTATTTACGTGAGTTTTTTTATTTTTATCACCAAATTGAATTTTTTTCTCTCTCCTCTATTGACTACTCAGTTCTCGTACAGTGCAAATGAAAACTATTAAGAAAGGCAAGAGTCACTTTCTTCTTCAACTTTTTTTCTCTCATGTCACTTTCTACTTCAACCATGAAAATACACTAAAACAAAACAATTTATTGTTAGTTTCTCCTTCAAAAATATGTCAAGTGAAAAAGTACCACCCATTTGTACTCATATGATTGCTATACCAGACTAAGTTTTTTTACTTTCTATTCATGCTTCTTTAGACACAAATAAACTCTTGATTTTTCAATTGTTTTGCAACTGTACTCCAACTTCTAAACCTTCCTTCTTCAAATTAATTTATGTACGTTGAGAAGGGCTGATTGAGAATGTGGAGAATGCAGTAGACTTGATTAAAAATCCGCCAAAGTCAAATACAAAAGGTCGTCCCAAAACAAAACGATCAAAAGGCGGAAAGGAATTGTCAAAGAGAGCAAGAAGCTGTAATTTTTGCAAGAAAAGTGGCCACAATGTTACAACATGTCCGGAAAAAGAAAGTTATGTTCAACCAACAATCACCAAGAAGAGGAAGAATGAAGATCAAGCACAACAAAATTTGAATCCTGTTTTTTATCTCAAGTCTTCTTAATTACTGTTACTGCTGCTATTTTTTGTGATGTTACTATTATTGCATTTGCTTCTGATTTTTTGTGATGTGATATTACTATTACTATATGGAGTTTGTGTGTTTTGTGATTTTTTGTTTCATGGTGTTTTTGTTGTTTTATGTATGTAGTTTTGTTGGAGTTTTGTTTCATGGTGATATTCTGATTATTCAACGTGAATAAGAGTTTCAATAAGAGAGAGAGAGAAATAATAGGCATTAAGTTACGTGTTAAATTAGGAGAGAAAAAAGGGTCAGGATCAAATGACACCAACTAGTTTGACACCAAATGTTACACCGATCAATAACGCTTTAACGAATTCAAATTTTACAAAATCCATCGTTGGATTGGAAGATTATATCATATAGATCATCCATGTTAAATTTTATAAAAATCTAAAATCGTTTAATATATTATTGAGACGTATCAAAATTAACGGTATTCAATAAAAACGCACAAACCGTTAATCTTGACGAGTCTCAATAACATATTAAACGATTTTAGATTTTTATAAAATTTAACATGGATGATCTATATGATATAATCTTCCAATCCAACGGTGAATTTTGTAAAATTTGAATTCGTTAAAGCGTTATTGAGTGGTGTAACATTTGGTGTCAAACTAGTTGGTGTCATTTGATCCTGACCCGAGAAAAAATAGGAAAAAATAGGAGAGAGAAAAAATGGCATTAATTGATTAACAAAGGAAAGAGAAAAAGATGCATAAAACAAGGAATTTATTGCTCCTTATCCTGTGCAAGTTTGCACAGATTAGAAAAACCCTTTTTTTATTAAACTTCTACATATAAAGTGTGTGCAAAAAAATAGGAATTTTTGTTGGATTAAAATTAGAGTATAATATATTCCAAAAAAAAAGGATATAATTAATATGAAACTAAAGTGCAAAAATACACTTTTTAAATTGACCTTTTTTTTTTCTCAAACAACAAACAAAAAGGAACCGAGGGAGTATATATAAAAAAGATACAAATTTTTCGGATGACTTTTTCATTATTCCTATTTTATCCTTAAAAAAACTACCAACAAAAAAAGTAACCAATTACATATAAAAAATGGTGGATTCTAGGGTGATACAAATTTTTGGGAGGACTTTTTCATTATTCTTATTTTACCCTTAAAAAAACTACCAACAAAAAAAGTAACCACCAATTATGGTTTACTCTTTTTCAAAAGTAACCACAAATTAAATCATGAAACTTTTAATACATTTCTATACCATAATACTATTATGTATACATTAATAATCTTCTATTATACATAACCTTTTAAGTTGAATATTATTAAAATATAGTAAAATCCAAATTGGAATTATAAATGATAGCAACATGAATTAGTTTATGCCAAAAGAGCGATTCTATGATAACAACATGAATTATGTAAGTTTGCTAATGGAAGTAAACTAAACAGAACAAAAAATTTTACTTATCATAAGTTTGTTAAATTAAATTATGATTTGGATTATTAGTTGAGCCCACATGAAGGACATAAGAAATAGGAAAACTAAAAATACACACATTAACTTAAGAATAAATATGTATAATGAAAAAGTCATCCCAAAAATTTGTATCCTTTTTATATATAGTAATAGATTAAGAAGAAAAAATATATATATATATATATATATTTTTACTAAAAAAAAATTGAAAACATATTTTTATGTGAAAGTTGTGCTTAGTTATTAAGAGAAAAAAAAAATTATTTACTAAAAAAAACTGTAAATCTATTTTTATGTGGAGGTTATTTTTCAACATATACAAATATTTAGTTTTTTTTTGGTAGTTTTTTTTAAGGATAAAATAGGTATAATGAAAAAGTCATCCAAAAAATTTGTATCCTTTTTATATATAGTAATAGATGAAAAGAGAATCTGAAAAGTAGGGCTTGTTTGAAACACTTTCCAAATTCTCTATTTTAGTTTTTAAAAATTGAAAAAGAAAAAAACTTGTTTGGAAGCACAATTTCTAAAAACTGTTTTTAAAAACTATTTCAAATTTGGTGTTTTAAAAACTAAAAAACAAAAACTAGTTATAGATGTTTTGCTTCTCAATTTTGGATTTTAATTTTGAAAATTTTCAAATTGGAACTTTTTTCCCAAAAAAATATTTGAAACCATTTTCCGGAAAAAACTCCGGAATTGTATTTATCTGATATCGAAACTTTTATTCCGAAAAAATATCGAAATTTTTTTCCCGAAAAAGATCCGAAAGTTCTTTTCGGAAAAAATCAGGAACTTTCGCGAAAAAAGATCGGAAATCTTTTTTTACGGGAAAAATTTCGGAATTGTTTTTATCTGAAATCGAACTTTTTTTGTAAAAAAATTGGGAATTTTTTTACGAAAAATTGAAAAAAATTTCCCGAAAAAATCGGGAAATTTTTTTTCCTGTAAAAATCGGGAACTTTTTTTTCGAAAAAACATCGAACTTTTTTCCTGAAAAAAGATTGGAAAGATTTTTTCCGGAAAAAATCAGGAACTTTCGCAAAAAAAGGTCAAAAACTTTTTTCCGGAAAAAACTCCATAATTATATTTATTTGAAATCGAAACTTTTTTCCGCGAAAAAATCTGTAACTTTTTTTCCGAACTTTTCTTGTCTCCAAAACTATTTTTGAAAATTAGATAACAAAACGAATTTTCTCATTTGTAAAATAGTTTTGAAAATTACATTACCAAACACATTTTTTTTCTTTTCTCTTCTTTAAAATAGTTTTCTAAAACACTTTTATAAAACACATTTTAAAAACTAAAAACCAAAACTGTTTCAAACAGACCCTTAATTTGCCCCCTCTTTTATCTCTCTATTTCTCCTCTATATTGTACCTGAAAACCCTTTCTTCTCCTTTTCACTTTGAAATTTTGTGCTATTTCTTCATTCCATTGCTTTGAAAGGACAATGCTTTTGGACAGATGATATATGAACATTATATATGTGTTAGCCCATATTTTCACCAAGTGAAAAATATGTTCTAAAAGACATGATTAAAATAATGAACATAATTGCATTTGATTATTTCACTATTTTAAAGAGTCATTAAATAAGTTTGGTTTTTAGAGCCAATGAATTTAATGAATATTCATGTATGAACATGTCATCAAATGCTCTATCTGGAGCATTAATCTTAAAGTTGTTTTCTTCAAGTTTCTTTCGACTTAGTCGAAACGTCCATACGGTCGAAGCGCTGGCTGTGAAGAAGAAAAGTGTGGACTTAACAAATTATTCAGGAGAAGCATTGTTGTTTCGACTTCGATGGATACAACGGCTAGATCAAAGGATAAAGGAGAATTCAAATTCAAAATACGTGTCAAGACACGCGTCCTCTTTTCAGTTAACGTAAACGTTATTAGCAGTTAGGAATTAGTGTCTATAAATAGTCTAGTTCTGTGATCGAGCAAAGGGTCACAATCATTATACAAAATCCTTACAAAACTCAAAGTACCCATGCTAACGAGAGAAACGAGTTCGAAAGGGAAAATGTATGTTATGTGCACCATTACTTTTTCTGTAATCATTTACCTTTAAATGCAAATTTACAGTCTTTTATTTCTATCCCAATCAATCTTTATTTCGACTCTTTCTTCCATTTTGTTTGTTCATTAGAATAAACATTCTTTCTTGCATTTCAAGTAACGTAAAAAACAACTTTAAATTCATAAGAACAATAATGAACACTAATTACTTTGGAAATATGAACAAAAGCACTATGTCCCGAGATTTACTAGTTGATCTCTCTTGTAATAATCAAACTAGCGTTGTTTACTAAATTTCACGGTAAACAAATTGGCACGCCCAGTGGGACAGTGTGCTTTGTGTGTAAATTTTCTCAAATTTTAGTATTTTTATTTCGTTCTTTGTGTGATTTTGTTTCCAAAAAGTTTTGTGCATAGTGTATGCTTCTGAGAAACGGGAAATCACTCCCTGAAATGGTTAGACCACCACCCAGAAATAACCCTAGACAAAACATGGAAAATCCTAATGGAAGCAATCCTAATAAAGGTTCGAATCCATCAACCGTTACGAGTGTCTCAGACACCATAATCTCTCCTGTAATTAGTGAGGTTATGCCTAATGTGACAGGGGCAACAGTTTCTGCCCCAACATCTTCCGTAGTAACTGCAACCATGGCAATGCCAATATCTACTACAATGCCTTCGACCACTACAGAACCCATTTTGACTTTGTCTCATGCTATGGAGGGAAATTTTTCCCCAAATAGGTCAAATACTAATGGGGGTGGCGCTAGTTCATCCACGTTTTCATTACCCTTTTCCCAATACATGGGTCAAGGCGCTAGTAGAAATTACCCTTATGGCATGCCTACCAGCATGATGCAAGGTTTGCAGACTAGTGCATCATTGTTCACAGAGACAGCGCCAGGCGTATTTGTTCCTAACAATCAAATAGTCTCTGGTTCTGCTACTCGAAATGCCTTTCCTTCATTGACTAACACTGCCTTGAATTCCTTGAGGCAACAAATGGATGAGAGTAATCATGATATGGTCAATATGTTAACACAACAAATTGGTACAGTGATTAACCCATTGATACAAAATACTAATCAAAGTTACCAATTACTGGCCAATCAAATGGGTAGAATTGCTGATTTCTTTGGGGCTCCTCAAGTCCCTAATCAACAAGTTCCCCAAATCCAAAACGTTGTGCCTTTGCAAGTTGCACAAGCACCAAATAACGCCATTGTGCCTGCACAAAACCATGTAGCAAATCCTATAAACCAAGTCCAACAACCTGTACCAGTGGTCGAACCACAAGTACAATTGCAGGCTCAGCCACAGGGTTTGCCTCAGATCGAACAAAATCCTGGAATTGTCTTGGTAAACAGGAACCAAAATGCTGATGATGTAGTTAGAAATGTCCAGAACAATAATTTTGCTGGACAAAATAACACAGCAAATTTGGTCGAAACAATTTTGGCACAAAATGGTTTAAACGTAGGCATGCATAGGCCTCATTTTATTTCTGCCTTGTCAGAATATGTGCTTCAGACTGAGTTACCTAGGGGATGGAAGATCCCAAAATTCACTAAGTTCGCTGGTGATACTAGTGAATCAACAGTCGAACACATAGCAAGATATCTAACTGAGGCAGGGGACCTAGCAAACAATGAGAATTTAAGGATGAAGTATTTCCCTAATTCTCTAACGAAAAATGCTTTCACTTGGTTTACCACTCTCCCTCCACATTCAATCTTTAATTGGAATCAATTGGAGAGGGTTTTCCATGAACAATTCTATATGGGACAATCTAAAATAAGTCTCAAAGAATTGGCAAGCGTTAGGCGCAAAACTCCTGAGTCTGTAGATGATTATTTGAATAGATTCCGTTTACTCAAAGCTAGATGTTTTACTCAGGTGTCTGAACATGAATTGGTCAAAATGGCTGCTGGTGGCCTTGATTATTCGATTAGAAAGAAATTAGACACTAAACATCTAAGGGATATGGCCCAATTGGCTGATAGAGTTCGACAAGTCGAACGCTTGAAAGCGGAAAAGGCCAGAAATTCTAAATATCATAAGAAGGAAAAGGTTGCTTATGTGGAAACACAGGATAGTGACCAAGAGTATGAAATATCTTATGAAGATGTTGAGCAAGGGGAGGTAGACCTCGCAGAATTGAAACCTGGTCCCCCTTATACTTGTAAACTTTTGAAACCATCTAATGGAAAAAACCCTGTCGAACCAAAGAATGACAGATTTGTGTAAAAAATTTACACTTTTGATATAACAAAATGCGATGAGATTTTTGATTTATTGGTTACTGATGGCCAAATTGTGGTTCCAAAAGGTGTTAAAATACCTCCATTAGACATGAGAAAGAAAAGAGGTTATTGTAAATATCACAATTTCCTTGGACATAGAACCTCACAATGTGTACTTTTCAGGGATTTAGTCCAGAAGGCGCTGAATGAGGGAAGACTCAAGTTTGGTGAAAAACCCAAAGCCATGCAGATTGATGCTGAGCCTCTGCAAAGTGCTGATACTCTCTATGCTGAACCACAAGAAATCATGATGGTCGAAGCCATGGAGGTTACAGAGGGCCAGACAGAAAAGATCTCTGAAGAAGAGTACATGGAGAAAATGAAAGTGGTTTACCCTCGTGCTGAAGAGGATTTAATCGACTTTCTGAACAGGTGCAAGCTAGAGAATAAAAAAGTAATGCTTTGTGCCCGTTGTAGCGCGGTATGCGACAAAGAGGCTACTGCAGGCCTCATGAAGTTTCAACCTCTGGCAAGTAGGCTGGGGGCAAACCCAAAGCCTCACCAAGAAAAAGGAAAAGGTATCCTGGCTCGACCAAACAATCCTGCTCAATACGATCGAAGGCCTACTTTTCGACCATCTGGTTCGATCCCAATAGAGCGCTGGGTGCACAAGGGAACAATGAAGTTCAATAAAGGTGCAATCGAAGTTGGTGGTCCCAGTGGTACCAAAATGAGCTATGCAGAGGATGTTAACAAGTACTCTTACAAAAACAACTATAAGGGTAAACATCCAATGACTAGGACTCAATGACGTATGTTTCAACGCCAAAAGAGAATGGCTGCAGAAAATTCTCAACCAAGCCAATACAAAGAAGTGGCTAGAAGGCCAACAAAAGAAAGAATCCTTCCGCCAATAAATGAGAACAAAATGGAGGAAGATGATTTGCTGGAATCTGAACCAGACTTTGATGTGATATGTGTCGTTTCCATATTACCATCAGAGTATGATGTTCAATCAGAAGTAACTGAGCTCGAAAACTGATTTCGACCAGTTAAGCATGGCTGATCCAAAGCCAAAATGTTATTATGTCTTGAATAATGGCTGCATCGAAGAGCAACAGGCTACATTCGAAAGGCCAGATTTGGGCATGAAAAACCACCTTAAACCACTCTTCATCAGGGCAAAGGTCGAAGGGGTTGGAATTAATAAAGTACTGATAGATGGGGGTGCTGCTGTGAACCTAATGCCCTTATCAATGCTGCCAAAGATTGGCAAATATGACTGTGATTTGTCAGCCCACAATATCGTTTTGTCGAACTATGAAGGCAAAATAGGATATTCCAGGGGGGCAATTCAAGTGGATGTTGCAGTAGGCAGCATGGTTCGACCCACCTTGTTCTTGGTAGTGGAATCCAAGGCAAACTTCAATTTGCTCCTAGGAAGGGAGTAGATTCATGGAGTGGGAGCTGTTCCTTCTACCCTTCACCAAAAGTTGATCCTTTGGAGGGAAGATGGTTATGTAGAAAATATAGAAGCTGATCAGAGTTTCTATATGTCGGAGGTAGATACTATAAACCAACAAACCTTTGACAAAAATTTGGCGAACATTGCGCCATGTTATGATAGAGAGAATGCATTCACACCTTCTGACAATGTGATCCATTCTGTCAAACTCCACCCAACCCATGGTTTTATATGGGAAAGAGAGGAAATAGATGCTGCATCCTCAGAAGATGGAGTCATACGCCCAACCGGGTGGAACATCTACGAAGATTACTATGACTGAGTCCAATGCATGGGCCAGAATAACGGCTTATATGGCCGAAAGTAGATTAAATACGGCTTTGGAAGCTGAGGTTCAACAAAATTTGGCTGTTGAAGCCAAGGTCGAAAAAGATGGCACCAATATGTCACCAACTCAAAGGCTTGACTGCATTTATGATGATGAACCCTTGGGGTTCGAAAAAGATCCTATAAATGAAACTCCTAGGATGCAGGCTCAAGATCCTTTGGAGGAAATTGACATTGGAAATGGCTCAGTGAAAAGGCCAACTTACATTAGTGCCAATATTAGTCCGGATTTGAAAGAAAAATTGGTGCAGTTGCTCAAGGAATTCAGTGATTGTTTTGCTTGGGATTATAATGAAATGCCTGGGCTCAGTAGAGAAATGGTCGAACTCAAACTACCAATCAAGGCAGGTAAGAAACCAGTGAAACAATTACCAAGAAGGTTTGCACCAGAAATTATGTCCAAGATCAAGGAAGAGATCGAAAGGCTGCTGAAGAGTAAATTCATCAGAACTGCCAGGTATGTTGAATGGTTAGCAAATATAGTTCCTGTCATTAAAAAGAATGGTACACTTAGAGTATGCATAGATTTTAGGGATTTAAATAATGCTACGCCTAAAGATGAATATGCCATGCCTGTGGCAGAAATGTTAGTGGATTCAGCAGCAAGTTTCGAGTTTTTAAGCATGTTAGATGGTTATTCTGGATATAACCAAATATTTATTGCTGAACAAGACGTATCTAAAACAGCATTTAGATGCCCTGGTGCTTTGGGCACTTATGAATGGGTTGTTATGCCTTTTGGTTTAAAAAATGCTGGGGCCACTTATCAAAGGGCCATGAATTCTATGTTTCATGATTTTATAGATACCTTCATGCAAGTTTATATTGATGATATCATCATTAAATCCTCTTCTGAAGATAGCCATTTACTATATCTTAGGCAATCTTTTGAAAGAATGAGGAGACATAGATTAAAAATGAATCCATTAAAATGTGCTTTCTGTGTGCATGCAGGAGATTTCCTTGGTTTTGTGGTGCATAAAAAAGGCATTGAAATAAACCAAAACAAGACAAAGGCCATTTTAGAGACAAAGCCTCCTTCGACTAAAAAGCAACTTCAATCTCTGTTAGGTAAAATCAACTTTTTGAGGAGATTCATTTCGAATCTAAGTGGAAAAGCTCAAGCATTCTCTCCACTACTTCGACTCAAGAAAGATGATCCATTCAAATGGAATGAAGAGCATCAAAAGGCTTTTGACGATATTAAAGATTACTTGATAAAGCCTCCAGTTTTAATGCCTCCTAGCAGAAACAAAGCTATGAAGTTGTATATTGCTGCGTCTGAAAAGACAATAGGGAGCATGTTGGCTCAAGAAGATGATAATGGCATAGAAAATGCAGTTTATTACCTTAGCAGAGTTCTAAATGATGCGGAAACTAGATATACTGCCATAGAAAAACTTTGTCTGTGTTTGTATTTCTCTTGTTCTAAACTTAAGCATTATATAAAGCCTGTTGATGTTTATGTCTATTCTCACTTTGATGTCATTAAACATATGCTAACTAAACCAATACTTCATAGTAGAATTGGAAAATGGGCTTTAGCATTAACTGAGTATTCACTCACATACAAACCTTTGAAAGCTGTTAAAGGTCAAATTGTGGCTGATTTCATAGTGGATCATTCCTTGGTCGAAATGCCACAAGAGTATGTGGATATCCAGCCATGGATCCTTTATTTTGATGGATCTAAGCATAAACATGGAACTGGGATTGGGATTCTAATCATTTCACCAACTAAAGTTCCAACTAAGTTTAAATATAAGATCAAGGGACTTTGCTCGAATAATGAAGCTGAATATGAAGCTTTAATCACAGGCTTGGAAATATTAAAAGACTTGGGGGCAAAGAACATTAAGATAAGAGGTGATTCTGAGTTAGTATTGAAACAACTAACTCAAGAGTATAAATGTGTTAGAGAACATTTAACAAAATACTTTGTGATAGCTAGTTCTTTATTAAATGGTTTCGATCATATAGATATTGAACATGTACCTCGATTAGAAAACCAAGAGGCAAATGACATAGCTCAAATTGCTTCAGGATACAAAGTGTCGAAAGAAAAGTTGACACAATTAATCGAAATCAAAGAAAAAAGGGTTTTGCAAGAACCAATTTCTGAGCAATTGTCAATGCCAAAACTTGTGGGGGCAGATAATGATGAAGTGAAAATTCCCCAGGAGGAAAATTTTGAAATTTTTGCCATTGACAATCTGTCAGATAATGATTGGAGAAAGCCCATTGTGGAATATCTTAGGAACCCAACAGGAAATGTGGATCGAAAGATAAAATATAGAGCCTTAAGCTATATAATTTTTGAAAATGACCTTTTCAAAAAGACTTCTGAAGGAATCTTATTAAAATGTCTAAATGAAACAGAAGCATATGTAGCAATCTCTGATGTTCATAGTGGTACCTGTGGTTCCCATCAAGCAGGACACAAAATGAAATGGCTTTTGTTTCGACAAGGCTTGTATTGGCCTTCTATGCTAAAAGGCTGCATAGAATATGCCAAAGGCTGCCAAGAATGCCAAAGGCATTCAGGAATTCAGCATGTGCCTGCAAGTGAGCTTCATTCAATAGTGAAACCATGACCCTTTAAGGGTTGGGCTCTAGACCTTATTGGTGAAATTAAGTCTGCTTCATCAAAAAATCAACATTATATTCTAGTGGGAATAGATTATTTCACAAAATGGATAGAAGCTATTCCTTTACCAAATGTTGATCAAGAGGCAGTAATTAGTTTCATACAAAATCATATAATTTATAGATTTGGAATTCCTGAAACAATTACAACTGATCAAGGTTCAGTTTTCACTGGACGAAAGATGCAGGAATTTGCTCAAGAAATTGGCTTTAGACTTCTAACTTCAACACCATATTATGCACAAGCAAATGGACAGGTTGAAGCAGCCAATAAAATTATCATTAATTTAATAAAGAAACACATAGCCCAAAAACCAAGGAATTGGCATAAAACCTTGGATCAAGTGTTATGGGCTTGTAGAAATTCTCCTAAGGAATCAACTAACACCACCCCTTTTCGACTAACTTATGGGCACGATGCTGTGTTGCCAGTTGAAATACATTTGCAATCAGCGAGAGTTCAAAGACAAATGGAAATACCTTTAGACCATTACTACCAAATGATGTCAGATGAATTAGTTGATCTGGATGAAGAAAGACTTAGTGCTTTAGAAGTTTTAGCAAGGCAAAAAGAAAAAGTTGCTAGAGCATATAATAAAAAGGTTAAGTCCAAGTCTTTCAACCTAGGAGATTTGGTTTGGAAAGTAATCCTGCCTATGGACAAGAAAGATAGAGTCTTAGGCAAATGGTCCCCAAATTGGGAAGGACCATTCAAAGTTGTCCAGGTATATTCTAATGGTGCTTATGAAATCGAGGAATTAACTCCTGAAAAACGTGCTTTGGGTATTAATGGAAAGTATTTGAAAGAATATAAACCTGCTTTACTCGAAGTAAACATAAGTGCAGAATAATACTTGAACATGAAATCAAAATGGCAGCAATGGAAACTTGCCATAAATTATGGACTTTGTTCAAAACCAAGTCCAAACTAATAACAAAATTGAAATTGCTCGAAAAGAAGGCAAGTTTGAAAGGAGGAATATGTAGTAGGAACAACTTTATTTTTATAAGAAAAGTTCTTTATTACGTATGATAACATAATTCTGCCTAGACTAAGGCGTAGATTTAGAGGCTTCTGATTCTCCACTCTTCAGTTTCTCCTTGAGAAGAGATAGTGCTTCATCAGCAAGCTTCTGAACTTCAGTTGGATAATCTGCTAGATTGTCTTCATATGTCCATAAGAACTCCTCCAGATCAGAGCCTAATTCTTCCTTTTCCGACTCTGTTAAAATTAGTTCTTCTTTGTTTCTCTCATAGCGTAACCTGTTTTCTTCACAGCGCCAGGGCTCTGTTCCTTTCTTGCTCTTTTCTTTTGAGCTTGAAGCATCCTTGGTAACATGTCTTTCCATTGTACGATTTTATGTTTTGATGTCACTTGATTACTCTAAATGAGTAAAATGAGAGGAATTATCCCTATTGTATGGTGCCATCAAGCCTTTTTGTCAGAATGGTCAATAGATACACCTCATTTAATGAATTTAGTTGTCATCACCTTTTGACTTCACTGCCTTGATATGGAGCTTTGACTGTTTGGTTTTCTGTGTCTTAGCCCATTGTTTCACTAAATACTTGATGGCACGTGCTATGGGTATTGATGAAAATATTTGAAAAAATATAAGCCTACTTTATTAGAAGTGAAAATAAGTGCAGAATGATACTTTAAACATTAAAGTAAAATGGCAATAAAAGATTATAGGTTGCCACAAAATGTAGATTTTGTTCAAAAGATACAAGTCAAATCCAAACCTAAGAAAAAATATCAAATTGTTCGAAAGGACAATAAGCTAGGAAAACTACAAATTCTTAGTGCACTCAGCATAAATTTTCTTTAAGGTGGTCAACTCCTTATCGACCACAAGCTTCGAACTCTCAAGAGCCGTAATTTCTTCAGCAATAACCTCTGCTGAACTAAAAGCTTGAATTCCTTCCCTGCCATATGCATCAATCTGCTCTTGAGTTGCAGCCTTGGCCTCCCGTTCGAGTCGAGCTTTCTCAGTCTCTTCTTCAATGATTTTGCGCCTATAACTCACAATTTGCTCCTCCAGGACTTTGATTTGCTGCTTATAATGAGCAATATTCTTATCACAACTTTCGACCCCTGGGTTACCTCCCTTCAACTGTAAGGAGAGCCTGTCGACCTCAGCTTGTTGTTGAGTATCTAGCCTTGTGTCGTTATCATTCCTTTTCTGCACAGCTTTGACAAATTGATCAATGATCGAACCAAGCTGGATGACTTTACCCAAAGTAATTTCATCAGTCAAAGGATTGTGTAACTTTTTCAAAAAGGCCAAATGACTGTAGGCACAAGCAGGATTCGCCTCGAGTTGCGCTAACACATCCCGCTGCGTGAAATCAGTGGTAAGTCTCAGGAGCAATGAATCTTGGCGCACTTGTGAACTTACATCAGCAGTTGAGGGAGCAGAATCACTGGTTTTTTAGGATTGAAGGGTAATGTCGCAGAAAATCAAAGCTGTTGCTTTCGCAAAAGAAGCTCAGAGAATGGAAGTTGGTAAAAAGTGTTTCTTTGTTTCCCACTGCTATTTATAGGGAAACGTGTCCAGGTTTAAAAAATAAATCAAAAAGAAATTCAAGCAGTTTCTTTTCAACTTCTATGAGCGCCACGTCATCCACTATGTCTAAAATCTAGGAGAAATGATGGATTGTGGGAATCAAGGTGACAGTTATTACTGTACATTACGCCAGCGCCGTCATTATTAAGAGTGCCAAGCACGTGGGATTAAAATGCCTTTTTCTATTCTCGTTCGAATCACTCGATCGAAACAGGCATTTTGGGGGCAATTTGTTAGCCCATATTTTCACCAAGTGAAAAATATGTTCTAAAAGACATGATTAAAATAATGAACATAATTGCATTTGATTATTTCACTATTTTAAAGAGTCATTAAATAAGTTTGGTTTTTAGAGCCAATGAATTTAATGAATATTCATGTATGAACATGTCATCAAATGCTCTATCTGGAGCATTAATCTTAAAGTTGTTTTCTTCAAGTTTCTTTCGACTTAGTCGAAACGTCCATACGGTCGAAGCGCTGGCTGTGAAGAAGAAAAGTGTGGACTTAGCAAATTATTCAGGAGAAGCATTGCTGTTTCGACTTCGATGGATACAACGGCTAGATCAAAGGATAAAGGAGAATTCAAATTCAAAATACGTGTCAAGACACGCGTCCTCTTTTCAGTTAACGTAAACGTTATTAGCAGTTAGGAATTAGTGTCTATAAATAGTCTAGTTCTGTGATCGAGCAAAGGGTCACAATCATTATACAAAATCCTTACAAAACTCAAAGTACCCATGCTAACGAGAGAAACGAGTTCGAAAGGGAAAATGTATGTTATGTGCACCATTACTTTTTCTGTAATCATTTACCTTTAAATGCAAATTTACAGTCTTTTATTTCTATCCCAATCAATCTTTATTTCGACTCTTTCTTCCATTCTGTTTGTTCATTAGAATAAACATTCTTTCTTGCATTTCAAGTAACGTAAAAAACAACTTTAAATACATAAGAACAATAATGAACACTAATTACTTTGGAAATATGAACAAAAGCACTATGTCCCGAGATTTACTAGTTGATCTCTCTTGTAATAATCAAACTAGCGTTGTTTACTAAATTTCACGGTAAACAATATGATATAGAATTTATATGCGGTGTATATGGTTCTGGTCGTATGCTCTATATATATGCACGAAGGGAAAAAAAACAAAAGTTTTAAAAATTGTACTTGTTAGGTCGGTTAACATATTAGCCGGTTTAAGTAAATGCTTTTTAAGTCGGTTTAATATATGGAACCGATTGAAAATATAACAACTTAAAGGCTAATATTAATTATGGTACGAAACCAAATTCAATTTTTTTTTTTTTTTACCTATGGTTGTATACTTGTATACATTATTCAATGGTCAAACATAAGCATTCAAAAATTTGGTTCTTGTATTTCTTCAAATCTAAATAATATTACTAAAAAAGAAAAAATGTTAACTTGTGTCATAAGAGTAAATAATGTAATATTTGAAAATAGACTTCATACTCTAATAATACAAAATTGCATACGTGGAATAATATAAAAAGACAATTATTAATTTATAACAAAATTTATATCAATTATGTCAATGATATAACAATAAAATATATTCTAAAACATAATTATATTATTTTAAATTAAAATAAATTATAGATGGTAAAAGTGAATTTTAGTTAAAATAATAACAATAAAAGTAGAAGAAAAAAACGGTAAGCTATAAATAACGTATGAAAAATAAACTATAAACATGTGATAAAAAGACTGTTACCAAACAAGCTAAATCTATTAGCTTATAAGCTACTATAAGATAGTATAAGTTATAAGTCAATTTTTTTATCTTGTTAAATAGACTCTAGATAACTTATATTGTAGTATATAAGCTAGTTTATAAACTCATCTTTTAAGTTTTTATACTGGGCTTAATTCATCCTTACAAAATTGGCTTTTAAAGTGAGAATTGCTTACGATCAGAAACTTAATAGCAGACGGTCTACGTATCATGGAGAGGTTCTGATACCATTTTAAATTTTTTATATTGAACAAAACTCATTTTTATAAAACCGGCCTGTAGCTATCATCTATTATAAATTAACTTATCATTATTAGCTATCTGCAATTTTTTTGCTGAACAGAACTCTAGGGTTTTGTAGCTTAATGATTAATTTATGATTGTAAAAAAAAATTAAAATGTCAATTTCAGCGGCAAACGATTAAGTCGAAGTGGATACTGTTTGTTGTTTCTTGCGGGCAAAATGGAACACTAAAAAAAGAACGTTTTAACTTTTTTCAATCACAATAATGAAAGGTGGCAGCCCATAAAGCCAAAAGCTGCTTATTAGGTGAGTGAAGTGTTTGGTTGAAACTTGGAAGTACAAAATTAAGGATTTGAGAGAGATTAATTGGGAGACATGTGTAGTTTTTGGAACTTCTCACACTTGTTTACCTTTTATTTTTTGACAACTGTTTAAGGTAGATGTTAAAAAACTAATTATTGAAATATTCATTTTAATTTTAAAGGTTGCATTTATAATGCAGAATTTTTATTTATGAGTTCCTTAATATATATTTTTAATGTACAAATTAATAGACTCTTACTTTTTTTGTACAAACAGACACTTATTTTTTACACGTTAGTATAAGATATACCTTTATAAATTCGTTTTTTTTTTTTATCAATATATAAATATGAAAAATAAAGGGTTTCCATCGCCATGAAAACAAATGAAGTTAAGGTTGAAAATTATTTTGAACCAACTCAAGATCCATTTTCTTATTATCTCGAAGTCCATTTTCATATTCTAATTCAACAGAACTAATCTCTCGGGGCTTCAGATCCTCTTTATTGGTGACGATTCATCCATCACTCTCCAACGACTCCTCTTTGGATCCTAAATTACATAATTTCACAACAAATGCAATGTACGCACTTTTCCACCTAAAACCTGGACTCTTTGCTCTTATTGACTTGAAGAGCCTCAAAGAGTTTTTATAGGTATCACTTCTAACATCCAACTCGGCGAAACAATGCTCCAGTTCGGCCAAATCCCTCAATCATTCAGATTAATATTGGTGTCGAATGTGGGAACATGTTTTCTCGATAATCTCTTTTAGATAAAAACTTATAAAAATCATACACTTCAAAAAAATGGCTAAAGAGCATAAGCGTTGACGTACTAGTATCATTCGTTGACCCACTTTGATGGATTGAAAAACCGCATCACCATCACATTTCACCGCCGCTTGACAGGTAATTGCCCCTGCCACCTTTGAATGATCTCCTACGTAACCTATATTGTACGGCGGAAATCAGATGATCCGGGACCAAAATCTACACATACAATATGCGTGAAGAGTCAACAATACATGTTGAAACAAGACAATCTAGATTATGCAAGAGGAATATTATGTTTTGGATTGATCTTTTGTCTAACAATATGCAAACCAAAAGTAGAATTTTTCTCATCCCACCCCCCAACACTCTTTTTAACCCCCCGGAAACCCAATTTTGCCCCTGAAAAGTCTAGTTCGGAACGTAGAATCCGAAAAGGTGTAAAAGTAATTTTTTAGTTCGGAACGTATTCCCCGAACCGTATTTCGGGGATTAGAGCCCGAAATAATTGAATATAGTAACAGAAATGCGCTAGTTTCTGTCAGTTTGTATTTTTTCGTTTTGAAAATAGGGTTGGGTGGGAAAAGGGTAGAAAACGTGACAACTCCCATTTGATCAACACTTCAACTAATTCAAGCACTCTAATTTGACAAGTAAGTAACTTCAATGCATCTTAGATTGTTCATTCATCTTTAATTCATTTTCTATCAAATTTTTCCATTTTCTCTTGGATTTTTTCAAATTCTGTGTTCATGTAAATGTTGTTGATGTTGTTTATTATGTTGATTATGTGTTGTTTGTGGCATTGGGTTGATGTATGCATCAATGCATGTTGGTTAGAAATTGAATTTGGTTTTTGATTTAGTTTGTATCATTTTTGCACTCCAAGTGTTTGTAAAAATGTGTGAATGACATAGTTTGTATTTGAATTTTGTTGTAGACATGGAAGAGGATGTTGGAAGAACAAGGCTAGGCAGGGAGACACGCGCACATGCTTCTGCGCGTGAAGCTGTTGTCCCTCGCCCGAAAAAAGCACGGACCCGTAGGCAATCGCCGGTGCCGTTTCAAGGAAGTGATTATGAAGCGGGAGGTTCGTCAGCGGGTGGTTCAATGCCTTCACAACGGCCTGAGGGCGAAGTTGGTCATGCTGCTGAAGGTGTAGATCATGGTGCCCAAGGTGTAGACGACGAAAATCCTCCGGTTGACAGAGATGACGATAATGTTGCTGAAGATCCTCCGGTTGACGAGGAAAATGTTGCTGAAGATGTTGCTGAAGATGTCGCTGAAGATGAAGATGGTGATGATGATGGACAGGCAGCTGTGGTTCCTGAAGGCGGTTATGGAGGGGGTCCGAGCGATTTGTCTCTATTGCATGAGTACCATAAGCATAGAGCAAATCAAATATGGGAAGCGACGAGCAGTGAAGCGCCGGTAAATATTGTCTTAATAATTTGTTAATAAATATGTTTGTGCGATTTAATATTAGTTGCTAATAAATTGTTTGTATGTATTGTAGATTTTGAAGAAAGTGATGCGCTCTGTAGCAAACGGGAAGAAGGTGATTAATCTTCCGAAGCTTCCGCGGACTAGAGCTCACGACTGGTTTTGGAATGCTATCGAGGCAACGGGTTTAGAGGGTTTAACGAGGACGAGTTACAGCATAATCGACCACGGGTTGATGACGGCATTTGCGGAGAGATGGCATCCAGAGACAAACACTTTCCACCTTCCAATAGGTGAAGTGGCCATCACATTGGATGATATCCAATGTTTGCTGCATCTTCCTATTAGTGGGCGTTTCTTGCACCACTCGCGGATGAGGAAAGACGAAGCGATGGATCTGTTGAAGAGGCATTTGGGAGTTGAGGAGGAAGTTATTTTGCTGAATTTTAAAAAAACAAAAGGATGTCATATTAAGTACAATCAGTTGCAAGCTGTTTACGTGCAAAACAAGGATGCGGCTTTGAAGGCGGAGAAAGAAAAGAAGCCTATGGAGGAGATTGTTTTCTACAGGGAAAGGTGTATCAAGGCCTTTTTGTTGTATTTGGTGTGCTGCACCATTTTCAGCAACAAGAGCCAAAATTACTGTGATGTTGTGTATTTGCAGTATTTTGAGGACCTGGCGGAGGTTGGTAACTGGAACTGGGGTGCTGCTGCCCTCGTGTATCTTCAGGCGTACATGGCTAAATCTTGTAAGAAGTTGGGGAAGCGTATTGGTCTAATGGCAGGATACATGTCATTACTTCAGGTACGGTTACTAATTTATGTTAGTAATTTATGCTCGGATAGTTTAGTTATTAATTACAAAAATTTAGTTTGCTGTGCTTAATAAATGTCGTTTGATTGTTTGTTTCAGGGATGGGTCATATCTCACATGCCGAGGATGAGTGTGTGGAAATTGGCTACCAATTGGAAAGAAAGCCTTCCATGTAATGCGAGGTATGAGCCTGGGCAAGGACATAGGGATCAGGCAGCTTATAGGGAGCATCTGGATAACATGCAGATGTCAGACTTTGTGTACACTCCCTATACTGCACACCGCCAAGTGAAGCCTTTGATTGACGAATGTTGGTTTTCTGGGTGGTTAAGGTGCGGAGGCGACACAAGCACACATTTGCCTGAACGTGTGCTGAGGCAATTTGGATATGTTCAGACCATTCCAAGACCTCCTGCTGCAGCTGCTCCTTCCGGCCTGACGGTAGACAAGATTGACCAGGTGTTTATGGAAGAGATGGAGGAGAGATTGATTGATGAGGAAATGCGGGGTGCAGCAGTGGAAAACCCGTGGGACCATCAGCCTGGGTACATAGCATGGTATTATAAAGTCTCACATCCGAAGATGCTCCGATTAGAGGCACATTCTAAGCCTCCTGAACCACCGCATTTGGAGGTGTTGGTTGAGCAGCAAGCAAGCCAAGGTGTGAGGGATCATTTTGCTATCTGTCAGAACGTAAGGCTTGAGCTTGAGCGGGCGGTTAGCGATGGTGAGGCGTTGCCCGGGACTCCGATATACGAGACTGTGCAGCGTTGTCTTGCTATGGTTGCCCCATCTGTTGTTTATTCAAGAAGGCGCAGACCTCCGGGTGCACCTCAATACCCTTACCGCCGTCCCCCTCCTCGATCAGCTACGCAGTAGATGTTAACTAGTGTTTATGAACTTTGATGGTTTTTGTAATGACATTTATGATTTTTTGCTTTTAAACTTTGATGAATGTAATGACAATTATGGTGTTTGTATAATTGACAATTATGGTGTAAATTAACGTGCTTTTAAACTTTTTGTAATGACATTTATGGCTATTCGCTTTTAAACTTTTAATTTACGTATGTTCAATTATAAAAATTTGCGTAAATTAATTTGTGCGCGCATTTAAATGTGTGTTGGCAGCATTGCTTGTTCTGGCTCTTGATATTGCAATTGCAGGTTTGAGAACATGCTTGTTCTGACTTTTGATGTTGCATTTGCAACATTTGTGTAATATCCCAGTATTTCGGAATGTACATTCAGAAATATGGTTCTGATTGTACATTCCGAACCATATTTCGGGTTCTGTCTTCCGAACTCTATTAAATTAAAATAAAAAGGTCTGGGGCGAGGGGGATTCGAACCCCAGACCTTAGGTACACGCTTGCAAATAGATAAACCAGTGTCTTAACCACTGGGGCGCAATGCCAATTCGTTTATTGTTTACGTTATCAAATAGATATAGGATTAATAAAGTATTTTTTTTAATAAAAACGATTACATTATAAAGATAAACCTTACACAAAATATAAAAACAATTACATTTAACAAAAAAAAACTTACACAAAATATAAAAACAATTACATTTAAAAAAAAAAAAACTTACACAAAATATAAAAACAATTACATGAAAAATAAAAACGTTACACGAAATATAAAAACGATTAAATGAAAAATAAAAACCTTACACGGTAAATAAAGACGACTACAAGAAAAATAAAAAGACGAAAATAAGAACAACAACAACAACAAGGTTTACAAGAAGAAAATCATTCTAAAGAGCATTTCAAACGGTATGGAGATGGATCACCTTCGATGGTGTTAAACATGAAACGCACATCGTCGTCATTTTCTAAAATTACCCAATGATATTTCTTGATATGATCGTCAAACCAACCAGCATTATCCTCTGTAATATCAATGTAAGATTCGTAAAATGCAATTTTGTGGATCCTTAGCTCCTTCGCATATTTAAATGCATACAAGAATTCAATTCTATCTTTTAGGTCTTGTAGAGTTGTAAGCGTACTCTTTAGCTCGACGTTCAGTGGTCTTTCTATACCTTGAAACTTGATACTGAAATCATAACGTTTAGCTAAATATTCTGCAACATAACGATCGGAAGCACTCATATTATTGTTATTCATCTTTATAAATTTGTCAAATACATGAATTTATGGTTGATGAAACAAACCCGTATTTATAGGCATTCAAAGTTTCAATTAAATCCGAGCCGTTCAAAGTGTCGGTGCGATCTGAGTCGTTCAAAGTGTCGGTGCAATTGTAACCATGCAAACTGTCGGTGCATTTGCAGCCATGCAAAGTTTCGGTTTGTTCCTAGCCGTTCAAAGTGTCGGTTCGATCCTAGCCGTTCAAAGTGTCGGTGCAATTGTAACCATGCAAACTGTCGGTGCATTTGCAGCCATGCAAAGTTTCGGTTTGTTCCTAGCCGTTCAAAGTGTCGGTTCGATCCTAGCCGTTCAAAGTGTCGGTGCGATCTAAAAAAAAAAAGTTACACAAAAACGATTACATTAAAAAAAAAACGTTACACGAAATAAAAATAAATAAAAAACGTTATTATAAGTTATTATTAATTGTATTTTCATTATTATAAGTTATTACTAATTGTATTATTATTATTAAACGTTTCCGAAAATTTCAACGGTTAAGATGGCACTTTCAAACCTCTATAAATAGACATGCTTCAATTTAGTTTCATACCACAATAATTGTAAAATGGATATCTCACTAAGTTACCGGAGAGACACTCACCTTGCTGCAGTTTACTTCGACGGTGGAAAACCAAACATGTTTCGGATCTTCGTCGATGCAACTTTGGTTGATCTCAAACAACAACTTGATGAAATTAATCGTTGTTGCATTAATCCGAACGATGACAGAACAGTCACGAACGTCCAGTATCGAAAGCCATCAATGGGGTTTGATGGGAGTCTTACCTTCACCAACATGAAGCTTGAAACAAACGAGGATATCCGTACTATGTTTTCAGTTTACTCCCAATACAGCACAAAGGGGCCTATCGAGTTAGATGCCAAACTGACCAGATCTGTTGATGCCATACTTGCAAGGTGTAAACGGCCAGAAGATGGAGAATGCTCATTTAATTTAGCGGATCCATAGTGTTATTTACTCGTCTTTATTTACCGTGTAACGTTTTTATTTTTCATGTAATCGTTTTTATATTTCGTGTAACGTTTTTATTTTTCATGTAATTGTTTTTATATTTCGTGTAACGTTTTTATTTTTCATGTAATTGTTTTTATATTTTGTGTAAGGTTTTTATTTTTCATGTAATTGTTTTTATTAAAAAGTGTAAGGTTTATCTTTATAATGTAATCGTTTTTATTAAAAAAAATACTTTTTTAATGCTATATCTATTTGATAACGTAAACAATAAACGAATTGGCATTGCGCCCCAGTGGTTAAGACACTGGTTTATCTATTTGCAAGCGTGTACCTAAGGTCTGGGGTTCGAATCCCCCTCGCCCCAGACCTTTTAATTTTCAGACCTTTTAATTTTTGTTTTTGATTATTTCGGCACGCGTTTTCCGAAAACCATATTTCGGGGAATAGAGCCCGAAATATGAGTCAACTTATATGCAGTAAAAGCTGAAACGTAGACAGGAGTATGCTTTGCTTTTGCACAGATATTGTGCATGCCACTGCAACCCCATGTTCCCCATGTTCCACTATATTCTCATGTCTCTGCAACCCCATGTGATAAAGCACAAGATTCTCACACCTACTAATATTCATTTGGCAATATTCAACATATTGTCATGCCTCTTGATAACATATTCCCATGCCTCTTTATCACATGTCTATGTCATTGATTTGGTTTTCACAACATATTCTCATGCCTATATATTTATATAAAATTTTATTGATGACATGTCTAGGTTAACACTTAGGTTATATATATTTGCATCTCCTTCAAGTGCCACAAAATTCTTAAGTTAACACAAACACAAAGGTTTTAGTTATTGTTTAGGTATGACCTCCTCTTCCACAACCCTTGTTGTAGCACCTGCTGAAAACATTGAAACTGTTTCTATTGTTCGTTTATCTCATCAAGTAAGTTTCAATATAACATAAAGTAGTTTTATTTACATCCCAATTGTTGTTGTTCCTAACATCCCATTTTTTTTGCTAATTTGTTTAGGGACATGCTGAGATTGAGACTGCATTTGCAAGAAGGCATAAGTCTTATCTTGGCAAGACATGGAAAGTGATTAAGAATGACAAACATCACCACAAGCTCAAGTGGAACAAGAACTATGAGAATCCTCTTCTATTGAACGAAGGATGGGAGAGTTTCAAAAAATTCCACAATTTACCGGATGATGTTGAAGTTGTTTTACAATACTTTGGTCATGATCTCTTTGGTGTCAAATCCTTCAAAAAATTGGCCGGTGGCGCTTCAATTCCACCGTTTCATAGCCGCAGTTTCGTACCAAAGAAAACTGACTTTTTTCAGTTCAAACTCACTAACATGCGAGTTGATAATCCTAAGCTAGTAAGTCATTTCACTTTGTATAGCTTCTAACCCTTTACCATACTATCTTGCCTAACTTTTTGTTTTTGTTCTTCCAGGTACTAGATTCTGATTTTGCGCAGTTTCTTCGAAGCTACAATTTGGAATACATCAACCTCTGTGGTGATAATGGGATGACAATGACTCTTTGTGTTTTGAACTTGGGTGACATGCTTCGCACGAAACTAGCCTACAATTGGGGTGAATTTTCAAAGAGCCAACAATTCAAAGAAGGGGACTTAGTTACTTTCAAATTTGAGCTGATTGATGAATTTACAGCTAGCCCTCGTTGTCATGTCTATAAATAGACATCTCGTAGAATATAATGTTTTTAATGTTTGTTTTACTTGTTTTTTATGAATTCCGGTGAACAATCGTAGCCATTGTGTTATGTACATGGCTAACGCGTCTCTGTAATCCTTTGAACCTCCTAATTAATTAAACTATGCTTGTGTTTGTTTCCATCCAAATATTTCAATGATATCATTTTTACACTTTGTTATTACTGGTATAGGAGTGTTTGCAGAAATTCTGCTAAGTGTTATTTCGGGCTCTAGAGCCCGAAATACATTTCTGCAAACGTTCCCCGAACTTTTAAAAAACACAAATAAAAGGTCTGGGCGAGGGGGATTTGAACCCCAGACCTTAGGTACACGCTTACAAATAGATAAACCAGTGTCTTAACCACTGGGGCGCAATGCCAATTCATTTATAATATACACTTTTAAATATATATAGCATATTTGAAACGTCATTATTATTTATTTTGTTATTTTTATGTGTTATTATTAATTCTATTATTATTATAATAACTTATATATTTTTTTAATAATAATAACACAATTAATAATAAGTTATAAAAATTAATAAGTATAAAAAATAACGTTTCAACTATTGCTATATCTATAATAATAAATAATTTTTAATAATAATAAACCAATTAAGAATAAGTTATAATAACAAAATAAATAATAAGTTATCAAAATAATAATAAATAATAACAAGTTATAATAAGAAAATAAATAATAAGTTACAACATATATGTAGTTACAACAAGTTATATATATTTAAAAGTGTATATTATAAATGAATTGGCATTGCGCCCCAGTGGATAAGACACTGGTTTATGTATTTGCAAGCGTGTACCTAAGGTCTGGGGTTCGAATCCCCCTCGCCCCAGACCTTTTAATTTTGTTATTTAAAAGTTCGGGGAACGTTTGCAGAAATGTATTTCGGGCTCTAGAGCCCGAAATAACACTTAGCAGAATTTCTGCAACGCTCAAAACAGTCAGGACCTGTAACATTTTTACAGTTTCAAATGTACCTATAATAACAAACCAGACAGACATACCATTCAAACAAAATACTTAAAATTTTATAACATACATACAAAATACGTCAATTCGATTACATGATATAATTCAATTACATAACTTTAATTACATAAAACATTACAAAATACATGCCGCTTTGCAATTACATCATAGTTCATAACTACATTGCCAAAAAAATTAGAAGTCATGAATACAAAAGAAGCGACCATGTTCATAACTACAACCATCACTAACTGTCAGAGCATGTAAGTGGATTGTCCTTGCTAGAACCAATGCCAACTATTTTTTTAACTTTAATCTTCCTCTTTTTGATTAAATCATTTCGTTCAATTTCGATCAAATCTTCGAACACCGACATTCCATCCATGAAAGGATACTCCCAGGCTATAGCGTCATCGTTACAATATCGCCTCCATTCCGCCGACGCCTTGGGTAAAATAGCACCGGGCTTCAACTTAACTTGGACAAAGTGACCCGGAATCAAACCTAAGCACAAAATCCGTGATTCCGGCTTACTTGGTGGTTTTGATCGAAGCGGGAAAAAAGTCTCACTAACTCCGATAACGGGTGATGTCAACTCCACTACAATCCTGTTATAGTAACTCGCAATCACATGACCCATATCCGGAAACGTCAACCACTTTTCCTTAGGAGCTACCGAGCGGCGTGTACTTTTTGGACCCGGGTGCAAAGCTTGTATAATGACCTCAACACGTTCCTTACCACCAAACACGTTCTCATACAATTTCCTATGGTTTTTAATCTCCCTTATCATGTTAAGCTTAACCAACTCATAGTTATCCTCACATCCATCTTCATGCAACGCAACCACACGATAACCGCAATAGCCGTCACCCAACACATCGACAAAATCTTCAATATATGGTTGCATGAACTGAGGCATATGCTTGAAAAATGGACTACTAACTTGTGAGCTTTGGCTTGGAGTCCATTTACCAATTCTCGCTCCCTTCAGAGAAGAACTTGCAGCATTGGTTTGTGAATTTTGACAATCGGGAAATTGCGCATCAACATGCTCCCAATATGACTTCTCCCGTGCCGTCGAATTTTCAACCCCACTTTTACTTCTTGTAACGACACTTGCTTTTTTAACAACGGGAGGACTTGTCAAAGTCGTTGTTTCCGGAAAAGCAAGTTGTCGAAGCTTGTTTCTTATTTCCGCTTTCATGCTCACATCAACCACCTTCAATCGTTCCTAATGAATAAAAAAAATACACATTATTAGTATTCAACAAAATTCAACGACAAATTAAAATATTAAACAACATTGCATAAAATATTAAAAAACAAACCTTAATTGCTTCAAACTCAGCGGTGCACGCGTAATCATCTTCAACTTCTTCGTCAGCATCATCTTCAAAATTACCAAACTCGATCGTCAACTTCTTCCAATGCGAATTGATCTCATCAAGTCTAATCGGAAGCCTGTTGCGAATCTTCTTGGCAATTACACAAGCACAAGGCAAACCATATGATTTCCTAATAATGCACCCACACTTTTTCGGATCCGAACCACATTCCACTACTCTTTTTGCCTCATGGAAAATATAGTCCAACGCTTTGCGAGATATTTTAAACAACAACAAGGGGTACAAAAAAGCATTTTCCTCGCCATACCTATGTTCTTTAACCGACAAGCTTTGACCAAAACTTGTTTTTATGTCACTGAACTTTATCAACAACATTTGTTCACACGCCTCCCAAACCTTCACAAAATCACCATTACAATCCGGCAAATATTTTTTTAACAATCCATGCGCCGACTCAGCCCTGTTGGTTGTTGTATTCCCAAAATGCATAATCTCATTTGTCCACAAATTTACCACTTTTTCTTTGTCGGTGTCAAGAATGGTTTTTTCAACATAGGAAACAAAAAGTGGCCATTTTTTATGAACATTCCTAAATTCCACAACAGCCTCAGTATACTCGTCTTCGGTTTGCGCGTCCAATATAGCGATAAAGCTATTTGTCGCCGTGTTAACGACTTGTGCATGAGTCGTTTCATCTCCATCTGTTTGTTTACACATGGTCTTTGCTTTTGCGTTCACATTTTTGATAACATGATAGCGACAAACCAACGGTGTTGCATCTGGAAAGACCTTACCAACCGCATTCATAAGACCGGTATCCCTATCCGTCACCGTTACCTTCGGTCCAACGGCCTCACTCCTCAATAGGCTCCGACAATGTTGTAGTGCCCATGTAAAATTCTCCTCTTTCTCATTAGTAAGAAAGGCAAATGCAACATTGAAAGTCCTCCCGGTCGACGTCGATCCCACCATCTCAAACAACGGCCTACCATACCGGTTTGTCTTGTATGTCGAGTCCATCAATAAAACACTAGGGAAAGTGTTGAACAACGCAACAGAGGTAGGATGCGCAAAGAATATGTCCTTCATCTCAGTGGAATTTTCATCAAGATCATCCGGCCTATACTTGAACACATATTGCTTTTCCTCCAAACAATGAAAGAAATGTTGAATTTCATTCCTCGGCCCCCTATCTTCTTGTCTCATTCGATGGCGTGCATTGTAAACCATCTTCTTGTGGCTGACATTTTTGGGATCTCTATTCTTCATTGTACATAAAATATTCCTAGGCGGAACCAAGTTTCTAGTCATTTCAGCAACCAAAGCCTTCTCTTCCGCATTCAACCTTCCCTCAACTAGATGGCCATCTAACCCTTTATCAAACTCATGGTTGTGTACGCCGTTCACAACACTTAGATGCCAATCCTTGCTTGTGTTATGAAAATAACCACGGAGCCTAAACGGGCATCCGCACTTCCTCGTTCCCGTTTCTTCGAACTTTGGCTTCTTGCTAGTTCGTTTGTAGGCACCTCCCCTTTCACAACCCAAAACCAGCTTTTGCTTCCTCTTTCCATCGCCATAATCAGAGTTTACAATAACAATTGCAAACTTTAAACCAGCACCTACCTCGCGAACCCACTTCAGTAAATCATCGCGAGTCTTGAAAGCTTCCTTCCTAAAAAAACTTGCGCTACAATCAAAATGTATTGCCGGAGGACCACTTTCAGGAGGAGCAGCAGGAGCAGGAGGAGGAGCAGGAACAGGAGGAGCAGGAAGAGCAAGAGGTGCTTCTTGCGGTTGATGAAAATTGACAGGCTTAACATCGCCCACAACTTCGTAGACACCTATACCAAGCACAACTTGTCTACATTTATGATCCACCATAACTACAAAAAAAAAAAATCAATATCAAATACAATTCATATCAAATAACATATGGAACTTAAACTCAAATATCTAAGCTATAATCATTAAACATATCATTGATAATAACCATTAAGCAAATCAAAACATTTAATTCCTAAAATTGAAAAAAAAAAAATTTGGCAGTAGCAGGTGCAGAAGGAAAACATAAAATTTTTTCTAAGTATAAGTTCGGGCCGTATTTTCCGAAATAGTTTGTCCCTTTTTTCGGAAAACATTCCCCGAACGACACCATGTCAGAAATTTCGGAAACCTAGGTGCATCAGTCAATTCAAAGCTAAAATATACAAAATCTAATCGGTTAGAAACGCAATTTACCTTATGTTGATGTATCAGTGAGTGTTGATTCCGTTAGATAGCCTCCAAACCTTGAGATTGAGCCAACAATGGAGAAAAACGATTTTGGAACCAAAGAGAACTTGAGATTGAGTGTTTGACATGAATGAGAGGAAGTGAGCTGATTTTCTGAAATATAACGTCTTGTTTCGGGCTCTAGTCCCCGAAATAAGGTTCGGAAAAGGTGTCCCGAACCAGTTTCAAGGTTTTAAACTATTTCGGAACGTAGAGCCCGAACTAGTTTTTTGTAAGGGTAAAAAGGGAAACCTGGGGGGGGAAAAAGAACCATGGGGGGTGGGATGAGTTTTTTTCCCAAAAGTAAGACAAAAGACCAACCCAGAAGAGAGAGAAAAATATGTAAATTAAAAGACCAATCAAATAAAATATCAAATTTAAAGAACTACAAACGTAATTTTTTTGGGGTGAAATATATTGCTGGCTGCACAATCTAGAAATTATGGCTTGGTATTCAACCAAGCAAAGTAAAGCTCTCCTTTTGCACTCACCAAAAGCAGTGGCTTCCACCAATAATGATCGGAATAAAATATTATAACAAAATATTATAAAGACATAAAGTAATACAAAACATGTATGCACCCACGGGTTATTCTATTACCATATGGTTGATTCAATATTCATTTCTCATTCTCATCCTTTCCTTTTCCCTCACTATATATAACCTCATCACCCTCCTCCCTCTTGTCCTCAAATCAAATATATCTCTTCATATCTCTCTCTCAATCTCCTTCTCTCTCAAAATCACTCTCTCACTCTCTTAAATTATTCCAAATATAAAAACAATTTCTATAAAAAATTAAAAATGGAAAGCAATCTACCAGTGATATCAAAGAGAGTATGGAAAATGGTACGTGTGGTATTCTTCATGTTAAGAAAAGGCATGTCAAAGGGTAAATTAATGATGGGCTTAAACATGATGCTCAAACGTCGTGGAAAGCTCGCCGGAAAAGCCATTGCTAATTTAATGTTCCACCATCATAGCCACCACAACAACGGCGGTTCCACCTCAAGCCGCCACTCCCACGCTTCACACCACCAATTCACCGCCTCAAGGGAGTATGAGTTTAGCTGCAGCAACACTCCCCACCATTTCTTCCCAATAGGGAAGCGCCACCGCAGCCACAATAATTTCTTCACTTGCGCTCATGTGTCACCTACACAGGATGATGATGTGGCAACAATGAGCGCAATGAAGGCAGTGTTGGAGATGCTTAACAATGATCAAACAATTGTAGAAGCATCTCCTGCACTTCCCGGATTTGGGCGGAGTCCAATGGTGAGGCAATTGAGGGTGACTGACTCACCATTTCCTTTAAGAAATGATGATGAGAAGGACAATCAAGTTGATAAGGCTGCTGAAGATTTCATAAACAGATTTTACAGCCAGTTGAGGAGGCAGGATTGATTAATTAATTAATTCAAACTACCTTATTTGTTTAGTTGATAATAAGTCATGTGTCATCGTTTGTTGTTAATAAACCATTTTCATTTTTGGTTATTTTCAATTTTTAATGATAAGTTTATATGCCTATATGTGGGAGGTTTATGATTGATCATGTTATGCGTTCACATGTTACCGTTGCTTATTGTTTGGAATGAAATGAATTAAGTTTGTTTACATAAAAAATAATAATAAGAGAACAAATTACATATATATTTAAAGAATTCTTTTTAGTATTCTAAAATTTCGTTAGGCACGTAAAATTAATTCAAAATTTATATTTAATTTAACCATTTTTTTTAACGATTGTTTTTTTCTTTATTTTATTCTATTGAGTCTAATATGGCTTGAGAGAATTGACAATTATATTGTGCATGCTCATATAGACTATACATCTGTTTCTAATATTTGTGGGAAAAAATTAAAAAGCTCTTTCTAAAAAGGTGAATAATTGAAGATGAGAAACTCTACATAGGACATCAATCAAAATTTAAAATATGTATAAAGGGTTCAAAGCATAGTCTTGTATGTGTTTATATTTAAAGTATTTCATTATAATCATGAATTTAAATTATTATAAAGTATGCGAATAATCCGAATATACGAACTAATGGTATATATTATGTACTCTAACAAACATATATAGAATCTTTCTGAGGTACCCATCGTACACATCTCTTTGTACTAAAAAAGAATTTCAATATTATCCAAAAAAAAAAAAAAGAATTTCAATAAATCATTTTGATTTAGGATATACTCTCAGCCATAACTATAAGCATGCACCTTGCAGAATTTTCGGGTTTTAATAACATTCAACATTTTTTTTTCTTCCTTTCTAGTTTCATATCTTTGCCTTAATCAAGTTAATCATATTTTATTATTGTGTACATGTTACAATATAATGACAAGATTTGGTAAAAAATTAATGTATTAGTATATAGTATTATGTGTTTTGTGGGGAGATTTTGAAAGATTTAGCTAAATGGTAATTGGTTAATGTTATTGGTGACCTTAAATTGGACCTAAGTGTACAGCAACAACATCACCACCACTTCGTTGTCCTAATATGATACCACCATGTTCAAGTTATACTATATTGGTCTATTTGCTAGCTGGCCCCTCCAAAATTTTGTTGCCTTTCTCAACTTTACTTTCTCTAACACACTTTCTCTTTTATTGAAAAAGTGTTTGCAATCAAGTTTTTTAAGATGGAAATACTTTTCTCAAAATTAAAAAAGAAATACTAATGTTTGGATTGATGGAATAGAACGGAACAAAATGGAATGGAGTGGAATGGAGCGGAATGGAACAAATACTCCATTCCATTGTTTGGGTACTTTATAATTATGTTTCATTCCATTAGATACACCCCAAATTGGGGGGAAAAGAAAATAGAAGGATTGGATGGTATGAGATGGAATAGGTTCCATTGTGTTCCACTCCACTCCATTGATTTTTTACAAATCCAAACAATGGAATCTAATTAATTACCACTCCATTCCATTTCATTCCATAACAAACACTTTTCAACATATATATGTTGCTTATTGGTTAAAATTTACATAATCCTAACTAAACTTGTTGTAGAATTAATTTGGTCCACACAAATCTTAGCATAACTGAGAAAGATGGCAGTGTTAAGTTAGATACTTTTGTTCGGATTCTATACCTTACAATTGTGTATGAGTTTTAATGTTATTTATCGCTTAGTCTTAAAAAGAAAAAAGAGTAGAACAAATTTGAATTCAAATATAATTTAATAATAAGTGATTAAATAAACATAATTTTAATAAGATTAAGTTTAAAGAATATTGTTTTGTCAAAACAAAAATCTAAAGAATATTGCTAATATTTTCTCTTATTTTCACTCAACATTGTTAAAATACCATTTTTTATTAAGTGCTACTAATAGTATAATTTTGGGTATATAATGAGCCGAAGTAATGAATATTATCTGAAACTCATGCACACACTATTGTTAGATATTAGATTTAAATCTAAGTGATATTCATCCTGTGAATATAGTTTAGTTAGTAGGAATATTGTATGTAATATGTAGAGATTAGAGTTCGAACCATGATACTTTCACTATTTCACCTTAAATAAGTGAAATTCTAGCCGCTCGATTATTTGACAAAAAAAAAATCTAAGTGACATTCAACTTAACAATATATAGTATTTTTTTTTTTTTTTTTTGGTTTTCACCACCAGTTGAATCTGGTTCGGGGGTCAGTTCTGGCATCAAGTGGTTCCAGCCCCCTCCCGATCGCAGTTGTGGGGGATCGAACCGTGGTCATCCCTACCAAATTCAACGTCAATCACCACTGAACCAACTAACGATTGATAAACAATATATAGTATTATTCGGGTAAAGTGCAAAAGCATTTCAAAATTTATATAGTAGTATCATTAAAACAATAAAATCTAAATTTAATCAAATCTAAATGGTAGTTTCATATATATTTTTGGTACAAAATTTAAATGGTACTCTCTCCGTTACAATATATAAGCAAAAATGCATTTTTTAGATTCATTGTATAATTAATGTATTTGGACAATTTAATTAATGTATTTATTGTTCAAATACATTAATTATACAATTAATCAAAAAAGTGATTTTTTGTTTATATATTGTAACGGAAGGATTAGTTATTAAGCTAGTAATGATAGGATATTGAATGTGGGTTGGACTAACTAATGTCTTCTAGCTTAATATTAATGCATGCTAAATTACTAATGTTGATAAATTGAAGTTTTAAAAATAAAATGTCAACTTCTGTGAAAAAAAATTAAGTGGAGGTGAGTACCTGGATTATTGTTTCTAGCGGGAAAAATGAAACACTCAAAAGTGATAGGCGAGCAAAGTCGTTTTTAACTTTTTTCAATCACAAATAATTAAAGGTGTGGCAGCCCATAAAGCCAAAAGCTTAGGTGAAGTGTTTGGTTAAAACTTGAAAGTACAAATTAAGGATTTGACAGAGGATTTTTTTTTTTTGAATAAAGGATTTGAGAGAGATTAATTGGGAGACATGTGTAGTTTTTGGAACTTCTCACCATTGTTTACTTTTTTATTTTTGACACGCTATTATATAAGTCCATTTTTCTTTTATATATGAACTTTTAAGTCCATTTTAATTTTTATATTCAATATATAGTTGATAAGTTAGATTATAATAATAGATGAATTTCTTATAGCAAATAATTTATAAATTAAACTATGAACATAATGAACATTATGTAATGCTTGGTAAAATTAGCGGTATGATTAATTTAAAAATATGGAACGATATAAAAAATATTTAATTTTTTTAAAATAAAATAAGATCACAAAATAAAATTGAAGTGAGAAAATGATAAGCTATATGAGCTAATATTTCATCAAAATAGTTGTTAGTAAAAATCACATATAAACTCATAATAAAAAAATTGTTACAAAATAAGACATTTTTTGTCATAACTTTATACGTTGTAAACTGAAAATTTGAAATTGTCAAACAAAGATTACACAAAGAATAATATTATAGATTAAACATAATTTTTGATATCAAAGTTGAAGTGTTCACCGTATTTATACGATGGGACAATATATTTTTTATGGTCATTTTTCTAAATATAGAGAAGAATTTTCGTAATACAAAAATTGAGTTGTATTTTTAATCAATTTCACTATTTTATTAATCACTTACTACTTTTTTTTAACATATTCTATAAAAAAAATCATTAACTTCATTAACTACAAAATGTAATTCGTTAACCATCTGGTAGACAATTAATGTCTACCCAAAGTTCTATTTCATTAACGTTTGGAGCATACTAGTAGAAATTATTACTAAGCACACGAGATTAAATTTTCTTATTCTTTTGACAGAAAGAAAGCACAAGATCGATGAAGTTAAAATTTCACCAGTTGACCTTGACTGTGCATAGCTATTTGTACTTTTTTTGTCACCTTTGTATGTTCTCTTAATAATCCCCTAGATTGCTTTCATTGTATCTAAAATGTGTATTACAAATTGTATGAAGTTGAGTATACCTTATACTATTTATAATTTAATGTTTGTTTATAAAAAGGGTTTTTATTCAATTATTAGACTTCATGTTTATTAGTATTATATTTATTCTTTTACACATTGAATTTTTTGAATAGAATGTTTGTTTCTACATTGTTTTGTCTTCTATGCCAATAATTGGAAGTGGTTAATGGGTCAAAATCATATCAAACCGGTTTAGAGACATAATATGTTTGTAATAAGTAAAAAATTGTAAAGAAATTGAATTTCATTTGAGTAAAACTCATATATAAACCATCTCTATTTAAAGAGTCTAATTTTTTCACCATTTCAAACAATATTTCAATGTTGGTTCTATGCTATCATTCTAAGTTAATTAATTCCACTAGAAAATTTAAAAATATATCATTTAAGTATTTGATTTCCTGTGTTTTAAAACTATATGAAGATAGAATATGAATAATTTATCGAAAAATTCTAATATGGAACACTTTTATAAGTGGTTTATTGTAGACTAGTATTTAAAAAATATTTAAAATGATATACGTTGTTATTTGGAAATATATATAAATTAATAGTCATCATCATTTTTATGATTGAAATAATTAATGAATTAATACTTACCCTATCCGTATCAAAATATAAGTTGTTTTGAGAACTCTACTGCATCGGTATTGACTGTTGGTTCTCTTTCTACCAGTTTCCACCAACTTTCGACTCAAGAAGCTGCTTTTTGGATTCTGATGGGTCGAGCACTTTTGATTCGAGTTCGGAAGCTAGTGTTTAGTGGCATCTCTACGGGTTGAGTTGGTGTATTCTCTTGTGATCATTGGTGAATTTTAATTAATGTATTGTAAGGGGTGAATTGGGGGTGATGTTTTGATGTACTTTTTTATTGGTTAAAGTGTTTTCATCACTTTGCCTCTCGTTGTATGATCCAACAATTCCTTTTACTTTTTGTTGAGGGAATTGTCCATTGATAAAATTTAGCCGATTAAAAAAAAAATCGTGTTGAGAAAAAAAATTTGTATCAAATATAAGTCGCTTTACATTACCAATGAAATATTTATTGTTTCTTTTTCCTATTATACCCTTAATTATTTATTTCTCTTTCTTCTTTCAATTTATTTTTCCTATACATTTAATAAATGACAATTTTGTAAAGTAACTCATAATTTCTCTTTTCCATACAATATTAATTATATTTCTTAATTTGTATAATATGGTTAAAACGATTTATATTTTAGTACAAAGTTGACGCATATTATGGGTGTGTTTGGTAACACAAATAAGCTAGCTTATATCTTATTGTATTAGCTTATAAGCTTGTTTCAAAAAATTGGAGGTGTTTGGTAACAAGTTTTTTTTACTAGCTTATAGCTTTTTTCCAGATGCTATTTCAAGTAGCGTTTGAGCTTATAGCTTATAACTTTTTACCTTTTATTCCAATTTTACCCTTATTATTTTTATTTTTTACTTTTTTTTTCATTAAAAAACTACCCACTCAAAAAAATAACTACCCACTCAAATAATACTTTTATGTCATTTTATAATTACAACAACTAAATTTACCAAACACTTTAATTTCATTCTACTAGCTTTTCAGCTATCAGCTAATTTATAGCTTAATTTTATCAAACAGAGCCTATGTCTTTTTTTTTTAGCTGTAAAAATGAAAAGAATCATAATTCATTTTACTTTTATAGAATATTATCGACAAATGTTAAAAAAATTTAAAATTTTATAATAAACCACTTAAGAAGGAGTCTACTGTAGCATTCATCTTAATTTATCAGCTGAAATGTTTGAATTTTTGAGCAAAATATATAGGTGAGGTGAGGTGTGCATTACTTCCAAATTAAATCATAAAGGAATACGGGTGTATAGTGGGTTAAAGGGTGTGCAGAAAGAAAACTATGTATAATATTCGGGTTTTCTTTGAGGCTAAGATTTCTCTTTATCTCATGTTTACCCACTCGCATTTATAACGCGCGCCTGCGCGTAAGTAGTATGGGAGTAGCTAGCTAGATACCTAGAACCAAAACAATATTGACAAAGTCTAAAACATTTTAAGTTTCAATTTTCCATTAATAGTGACCATCTGTCGTTTTTCTTACTATTTATAATTTTATATAAGATAATTATACATGAATAAAATATAAATTATATGTAATATATATAATATGAAAATGAAAAAAAAAAAATTACAACGCAAGTGATATTTGACATTTTCTTTATAAGATGTGCAATGTGGGGGCAATTATCTAATCAAAATGTATATCACATGACTAGTAATTTTTATATATATTTTTTTAACAAAAAATAAAATAAGAGAAATACAAATTAAAATTCATGTAGAAAATGAAGAATGTCGAATCAACGACAAAGTTCAAAATAGAACTAGGTGTATAATAGAAAAAACATGAGTGACCATTAAAAAAAGATCAAACTTCGTCAAATCATCTTCTACATGAGATCGAAAAAAGACATTTCAAACATAGATTTTGTTAATATTTTTTAGAGCTCTGCATTCTTTTTTCTCTTCACCTTATTTTTTTCTACGGATTTTACAAGTAAGATTTTTAATGAAGCAGTTGTGTCTATTAGCTCCCACTTAAGTATTGGGTCTAATCCCCCCAAATTTTCTTGTATTTTTTTTTAAAATATATTTGAGAGTTAGATTGTTTGTGAAGTGAGTAAAAAAATACCAACATAATTTGAACGTCCTTACTTCTTTACTAAACTTTTTTCTTTTGCAACATGAGAGTTAGATTATTCAATACCATATATCCCATCACAATATGGTTGAGTTTGGTAGTGTACATGTATATTACAATATTGCCCTAGCTCTTCTAAGTTCGATTGTAGGAACCGTTATTGGAAGAACAAAAAAAATAAAGACGCATATACAGAGATAAAGTTTGTAGTGAAATTATAAAATGTGACATTTTATATCTTACAAGTCAATCTACTAATTAAGTTCAATGTGTGTCGAACACAACGGATAGAAATTCTAAAGTAATAATGGAAGGCGAGGCTATTAACTCCTTTGGTAGGTTATTTTCAGATTTAATTAGTACATTTTCCGGTTCTATATATAAGAAAAAGTAAACTTTTTAGATTCATTATAAAATTGATGTTTCTAGACAATAATATAGTTTAAATACATCAATTTTAAAATGAATCTGAAAAGTGAAATGTTTCTTATATATAGGACCGGAGGGAGTATTTAGTTTCTCGATTTATTTGATTAGTATACATGTCACAACTATAGAAGCTAAAATATAAAAATTGCGCCTTCAAATAAACCATATCTTTTTTGCGACACTTGGATAGCACGCAAATATTTAACGATTTGATTACAGAAAAATTAAGCAAGCAACATCAAAAGTCCATTTCTTGTGAAAAATAAAAAACATCAAAAGTCTACATTATTACCATGTACGTGTATAGTATTATCAATCAAATTATATGTTTATATATTTTATTTTTTATATATTAGATTAGTTTACATAAAATCGTGCGCAAGTTAACTAATTATATATTAGTTGGTTTATTTTTGTCAAGAAAAGAACCTTTCACTCAATTCTCATGTTTGTTTGTACATTTATTCATTTTGTACAAATTTAAAAACAAAGCACCCGAAGTGGCTACAAAAGTCAGAGTTATTTGTCTTTCTCTTTATTGATTGATTCAACAAAATGTTAAATACTATAATTCAATCCAAAAGAGCTTTGGCTTCTAGCTTTTGGTCACTTCTAAGTGTTTACTCAACCAAATAAAGGTTGCTAGTGCCTCATATCAAGGGTGAAAATTACAAGAAAACAATCTTTTGATTACTAAAGGAATTTATATGCTTGTTGGAATTGTAGGTGGCAACTTCCAACCAAGCTGCCGTAATACCCGAACATGAAATTCATATATTTCCAAATTCAATTTGAACTATATATGATCCATTTTGATTTTAGAATAATTGAGCTTCTAAGTAATTTGTTCTATCTATATTTTCATAGACAAAAGTCGAATTGCTAACTACCATTAAAAATTCATACACTAGTTCCTCTTGTTATAAAATATATTAAAAAAAAAATTCACACACATACAATATAACCGTAAAGTTCCAAATTTAATTTCAATGAAATATATATACAACCTAGTAAATAATAATATTATTGATCAAAAAATAAAATAATATTGGTATTTATTAATTGAATTAAATCTTGTTTCATAGACATTTGCTCCATTTTTTTCACCAACAGTGTTCGGGTTACTAGACCACTTAATCTGATTCAAAAGTCAATTCTAACATCACGTGACCACTTAATCTTTTTTTGATCACGGTTGCGAAAATCGAACCGTAATCTTCCTTACTATATACAGTGTCAATTACCACTAGACCGACTAATAATAAATCTTTGTTCCATTTCTTTAGTTTATAAAAGCCAACAAATTTTTTGGGTATGTTCATTTATATAATTCAATGGTGGTCCCCCGATCGGTATCTTAAGAAGGGTGGTTTATTAGAATCAAAATGGGTCAATATAAAAAGACGTAAACATTATTATAAAACGGGTCTTGACTTTATAAACACTACTAGTATAAACATTTGATATTGATATTGATATTGTTTATTTGCCTGATACGAACACTTTTTCTTTTAACGTATCTTAAAAACTTATTTGATGGCTTACAAAATACAAGTAAAAAGTAAAGAATGACATTGTATGTTAAATAAACAAACAACCTTTTAGAATTTTAGTTAATTTAAAATGAGTAATGCGTAAAGTGTAAAGCTTAAAAATTATTTATTCTACAGTAAAATAAAAATATTTAAATTTAAATAAATTTATGTTTTATTATGATAAACTTGCAATATCTATTTTTAAATAAATTTAATGGATATGTTACGACAGTGTAAAATATTATTACACGAACGTCCAATAAAAATTAACTATTCATCCGCATCATATCTTGAAAGTGGGATATAGTGAAAATGATTTGACGGAATACATGATGACTATTGGATGACTTTAATTTATAAGTCGATTATCTGTAATATGTATTTTACTCTTCAAAATGACTTTTTCATTTTAGAGGAACCAAATTCACTTATAAAAAAGATTCATGAATCAACTTTTATTTGTGATGTGGATATTCTCTTTTGGTTTCCTATGATCAATTTTTTATTCGCCTAATTTGCCAACAAGTGATTTTTAAAAACAATATAATGTTAATCAACATTATATATTTTGAAAACTCATGAATTCAATTGATCACTTTCGCACACATGATTAATCCATTCAACAAACCCAAAAAAAATCCATTCAATAAACACGCTTCTTTTTTGTCTATAGATTAATAATTACCACATAAAATTTTTACACACACAACTTTAAAGTTTTAGACTAAACTCATGTAAAGATATTCAACTAACTATATTAGACATTAGTATTTGTTGAGTTAGATTTTTTGGACACACTGCACTTTTTTTTTGTTGACTTATCACTAATTATTAAATAAGACTTCCTAGAATGTATAACAGTAATTTGATAATTACTTTCACAAGACAAAGTACTATATATGTTAATCTTGTTCAAAAGAAAAGTACTATGTTAATGCTAATAATTGTTTCTCTTTCAAGAAACAAAAATGAAGCAAGAACATTATTTTTTGAGGAAATACTTTTTAATAAAAATTTCAATTGATAAAAAGTAAACCTATCCAAAAATCCAAGTACTTGTACTTATACAATGCTTTTGAAGAAGTGACAGAGCATTCACATTTCACAGATAATGTGACAATTATAGTGATAAAGGATTGGATAAAACTTAACCTTATCTATTAGAGGATTAGATCTAAATTAACCCTATCCAATTTATTAAATACTATATATATTTTCTCATAATTGCTTTTCTTACTATATAATGATAATGATTACATTTGTCTTCAGAATCTAGGTTAACTCTTGGTTAAGAATGTCTCTATTTATTTAGTGGAAAACACATGAGATTGTTCATATAAGTTATAATAGTACCAGCTCAATAATTTTCCACGTACACCTACCTTTATATTTCTTTTTAGTTTTTTCTTTATCACTTTTTTTTTGGACAATCCTAGGGTTCTATGATCTGAAATTGGGATAAAGATGCATACTCTGGATAATTGTCATTTGTCATTGCTATCTCCACTTTGTGAAGGTTTCAAGTACAGCAACATGTAAAGACGTCTTGCTTTATTTTTTATTTTTTTACTTTAATTTGGGTACAATATAATGTCATTCAGTTGCTAAGTGTCAAATATTTTTTAATAAAATAAACGATATTCATTCTTTCAAATAAATAGAGTATATCGATGCAATACAAATTTATAATCGTTAAAAATAAAAAGGATAAATTTGGAAATAAACTCACAGCATCCATGTTAATAGCATAAAACGACAAATTATATATGCCTACAAATATGACTATATTGGAGTGTCTGGAATATCCATATCTCCGAATCTGCACCGTTGATGACACCAAAGTGTAAAATATTGTCAAAGACGGGACAATCAAATACACCATACGAAGACGTGAAATCAAAACAAACAAATATGTGAAAATCACACTTATTTATTATAACGAGAAAGAAAAACAATTTGGAGGGATGATTTTAGGTCAAAACTAACCTAAAATTACTCCTCTTCAATATACTAAGAAGAAAAAAAAAAAATAGTGACGGCTAGGATATATTGGAAGAGGTAATCTTATGAAACTTTGTTTCTTGTCATTCTTATTTTGATTGTTTGTAAACATAAATATTTTTCTTTAAAATAATCGTGCAAAATGAGTGATATAAAAACTGTTTTATGTTGCATGCCATATCTTTTAAATCCATAAAAATTATCTTAAACACATCTTTATTTTGATAAAGAAAATTATTTCGAAGAACTCTTTACGACCAACACTTTATAATAACATGATCGAGTTATTTTGTAAACATATGTTTTTATTTTAATTTATTTTAAAATATTTGGGTTAGTATTACTTATTAACAATATCTTTAGACTTTTGAAATAAAAAAAAATTATATCTACTTCTAAAAAGAATGAAAATGTAAAAGAACTATTTTCATTAATTTTAAAAATACATCATTCCTATCTATTTTTTTTTATCTTTTTTCTTTCACAATGATTAATTTCAAAAGACTCACTCATTTCTTCTTATTAATTAATAAGCTAAAATTAACAAATTTAGAAAATGAAAACATTAAATATTTCACAAAGTAAGCAAACAGGCTTAGAAACTTTTAAGTAGTATTAAAGCCCTGCATTGTTCATTGTTTCAACTGTGAACCATTATTATTATTTTTTTACCACTTATACATTGTTCATTGTTTTCAACTGTGAACCATTAGTTTTTTTTTTATATATAAAACAAAAATTTTGAGAGGGTGATGCCCCACTTAATTTAAGGTAGAATTTTTTTTATAATTCAATAAGCATTGACAAAGAATTTCTCTCCCCCACCCCCAAACACACACACACTCTCTCTCTCTTATTATTCCCCTTGAATTTACATTTTTGTTCCAATTTTTTTTTACCATTAAAAATAATATTTAAACTAGGAAAAATTCAAAAAATACATTCCAAACTTGTTGCATGGGCAACAATGTAAATTCAGGGGGAAAGAGAGTGTTTGGGGATGGGGAGAAAATTCTTCTTCAGCTTAGAAACTTGCTATTTAGGCCCCCAACAAATTTCGTCACATAGAAGACGAAATTATGTTAAAACATAGTAAGGTTGCATTGTCGCGCACATCTGGGCACAAAACACACAATTTCGTCTCGTAGTTACCGAAACGCCAATTTTTTGAAATTTTGTCATCTAGAAGACGAAATTGTGTGTTTTGTCACTTAGAAGACGAAATTTTGGTTAAACGTAGTAGGTCTGCCTTATCGTGCACAACTAGGCACAAAACACACAATTTTGTCACCTAGAAGACGAAATTGTGTGTTTTGTCACCTAGAAGACGAAATTTTGGTTTTTTGCAATTTCGTTCCCTACGCGACGATAATTTTTCAACTGTAATTTAGGGGTATTTTGGGATTTTAGGGGGGCCTGATAGCAACTCAAGGGGCGTAAATAGCAATTTTCTTCAGCTTAAGCTCTTAATTGGGCTTTGCATATATTGGCCCGGTGGACTCTTTTTTTGTGTGTGAAGTAGATTGGCCCAATATAGTTCAAGTTTTTTTTTTCTTAACCAACAATAGACTTCAAGTTACCCGTGCGCCCTATACACTTCCCATTTTACCATTCCTATATTTAAATGCTTCTTTTTTTCTCTTAGGTTGTTTTTTTGAATTTTTGTCTTTCCCTCCCCGTCTCTTTTCACCCCCTTTAATTTCCATTTTTTTCTTTTAATGAAAATTTTGGAGCGCATTTTCCAAATTTATCCATAATTTTTTTTATATAGACACGTTAATCATGAATCCATTTCAAGTTATAGAACCTCACAAATTTTGTGCTGCAAAATAATTGAAGTGATTTGGAAATTGAATTTTAATTTTACTACACAAAGAAAGTAAGAATGAACAAAAATAATAATTGGGCAAATATTGGGTTGGGCCGACTGAGCTTTACAAAAAGGGATTTACTTTTACCACCCTATCATTTTTTCTTGCACCTTACAATTTTATCAAAATACCTTTGTCCGCTACTTATGTAGTGGACGACCACCAATCCATCCCGAACTTGGTGGTTAAACGCTACTTATATAGCGTACTTTCAAACAATTATTATTTTTATAACGTCCGCTATTTAAGTAGCAGAAGGATAAAAGAGAAAGGTGTAGGACGTGCAAGAACACATATAATTTCGGTGACAACCCTGTTAAAATATTTAACTCTAATAATGAATGTCTTGTTTTCTACTCAATATGTTAATCATGTCTTTGAGAATACATACTAAGTTATTCGACAAAAAATATGATTAATATTTTATAATTTATATTCTGCATATACAACTTAGTTAGTAGTTGCAGAGACGTTGATTTACATGGGTTTGAGTTCGAAAGGGGTTTATAATTTATATCCCACATGTACAACTTAGTTAGTAAGGTGTGTCAATATAATTAGTAGTCTAGTAACTAAAAGAAGAAAATTATAGTAATTGTTATTATGTTCAATAGGTGTTAACTCAATGCTAAGAGTTTGACTTTGTAATTTTAGAGGACATGATTCAAAAATTTCATATAAAATCTCTTACTATCTCTTAAGGGGTTAAAATCTTTTAGCACTCAGACCAATTTATTATTGGTGTAGTGTCACCATTATTGTTTTTTATTTTTTAATTTCTTTTAAATTTTTTTAAATAAAGAAAACATTTTATTTTAATGGTGAAATTTCTCCCTAATACACTAGTTGGTAAAAAATAATGAAGAGAACATTTTATATTTACATGAATTAGTAGTTTCTAGAATATATTGCAAGCGGACATTAACATGACTGATGTACTGAGTCAATCGGAAGAGATTTTGGAAAATAATTACAATAATTTAAATAAGACAAATTTCTAGTGCAAGGTCACCTTGTAGAGAATCATAGTTCATTACCATCAATTAAATTTTAGTGAATCCTGCTATACCCAAAAAATTGTTGAGTACATATTTATCATTCAATAATTTATTTGTCATATTATTTTTATTTTTAATTATTTTAAAATAAATTTAAACTTTATACTATTTTTCTCTTAGAGATACCATTATCCAACAAAACTTGAAATTAAAAAAAAAAAAAACTACCTAAATTTATCACTGTGAATAAAAAATAAGACTTACGACAAAATGTTGCCAGCCATGTACCACACCATTGGTTCTCTTCCTACCTCTATTTCTATCAACCCCCTAAACCCATTTGTCATTTTTATATACATCATACTATACTATATAATAATTAATATCACCCTTTCTTCATAGAACAAATCTAGACCCATTTTCAAACTCACTCATGAGTGGAAAACACGAAAAGTGGAAGAAAGAACAAAATATTTGCAGAGAATAGAAATACATTACACACACCAAAAAAGTGAAAAGGTCAGACTCAAATTTATGCTAGGTACTTTGTTCATTTAATCCAAAAAAAAAAAGAAGCAAGTATTAATTTAGTACATAATTTCAATTTGCACCTTCATGTTCTATTAATTTATATTTGTTGTTTAGAAATATAGAACAAGAACCTATAGTGCTTTAATTTCTTTTGCTTACATATAGTTTGTTCAATTTACAAAAATATATCATGTACAAACAATTCTTCTTCAGACTTTAATTTCAGTTTATAAATTATTGACATTGACGAATTTTTTGGAGAATTCGAGTTCGAATAAATCATGTTGGCTGCAACATTCATTGGTTAGATTATATTAGATGACTATAAGAAAAATATAGTTTGGTTGCATAGTCTTTAATTTCTAGCATAAACTATTTATTTTATATATTTGATAGCTAGATTAGAAATTATAACATCCTTATATAATCTTTTGTTATCATATTTTGAATATATTGTAGGTGAATAAACTAAGGAGAGGAAAAAATGGATGGGAGTTTAAGTAGAAGCATAAGTAGGAATTTAAGCATGTCAAGTTGGAGAATGGAGGAAGTGTTTGCTAGTGGAAGATATTCTAGAAGAACTTCTAATGTTGATGAAGATGAAGAAGCACTTAAATGGGCTGCAATAGAAAAGTTACCAACTTATGATAGGCTAAGAACAAGTATCCTTCAAACATATGCTGAAGAATATGGTGATCAAGATCATCCAAATAGAGTGCAACATAAGGAAGTTGATGTTAGGAAGCTAGATGTTAATGAAAGACAAAAATTTATTGATAAAATCTTCAAGGTTGCTGAACAAGATAATGAAAAGTATTTGAGCAAATTCAGAAACAGAATTGATAAGTGAGTTTTCATATGAACTTCTCAAGCATATATTATTATTTATTTATGTGGTTTAATTATTTATGGTTTTTTTCTTTGTTTTTGTTTAATTGTTGCTTTAAGTGTATATGTGATTCAAGTTTTTTCCTCAAATTTTTGAATTTAACATGGATGGTCTTGTTTTTTAATGTAATTTTAGTTTTAATTTATTTTAAATATCAATACTAATATATAAAGGGGATACAAATTTTTGGGATGACTTTTTCATTATTCCTATTTTACCCTTAAAAAAAACTACAAAAAAAACTAAGCACAACTTCCACATAAAAGTAGGTTTTCAGTTTTTTTATAGTAAAAAAAAAATATTTTCTTAATAACTAGCCACAACAAAAAAGGAGGTTAAATAGTTATAATTAAATAAGTCCAATAAAAAAAATATTAAGTAGTTATTTATATTTGCACAATAGAAAATATTGATCACATCAAAAAAAAAAAAGAGGAGAATATCGATCACACATGGCGGCTAGTTTAAATAAAATTAACTAAAATGAAGGCTAGTTTATGTACGCATTTGACTTTTGGGCCGGCAAGCTATATGCCATCTGTTTTTGTGGTATTGAAATTGAAATAGTAAGCACTATTCATTATTTATTTCTTTTATTAACTCTTTGTATTTGTCAAGATAGAAAGCAATTCTTTACTTGACCAAAAAAAAAAGAAAGCAATTCTTTATATCTTTTATTCTTCCATAGGTTTCCTCCCTAGGATGTAAATTTATGTTAAATCGTGTCGGACACTAAATATTGACATTATTTTTATTTAATATATTTGAATATTAATTTATCATATTGTGAGATAAAAAAAATATTATTGATCGTTGGTAGATAAAAAACAAATTTAATATTAATCGGTATTACTATTTTTTCATAGGCTATAATTAAGTTCAGCATTTATTTTTATCAAATAGTAGTATACCGACCAGAATTTTATCTTTGTCGTTGCTCGATAAAGAAAAATTATTTAGAGAGATAGAGATAAAATTAATCAAAAGCTTATGATGAATGAAATGAAATCGAGTGTATAATGATAACTTAATCACAATCTATTGACAATTCGATGCTCCAGTGCATGGTGCATGTACCAATAGTATTAAATCTTAAACATTTCATGATATTGGTACAAAGTTTCTACTGTTGTTAGTGATGCCTGATCTCCGTCGGAGAACCTGGAACATACAAGGTAGATTCTCCGCTTCCATTCGAATTTTTTTCATACGCATGAGTCAGAAATCGAACCTCTGACCATATACCTAAAAGAATCAAGTTCCTTACACTTGGATCGATTCATTGTTGGTTTTTTTAATATTTTTGGTTTCTTAAACATTTTTTATACTATATGATACACACACATCTCTAACATTTTGTTCCCCCACACACTCCTATGCTTAATGTAAAAAATCATTGATCATCCACTTAATTAAATTAAATTGTTCTTATAATTAATTATTTCAGGGTTGGTATTCGACTGCCAACAGTAGAAGTGAGGTTTGAAAATCTAAGTATTGAGGCAGATTCCTATGTTGGAAGCAGAGCTCTACCAACCTTACCAAATGTTTCATTGAACATGCTTGAATCAGCTCTACGTATTATTGGTATTAGTACTACAAAGAAAACAAAACTCAATATTCTTAAAAATGTCTCTGGCATTATTAAACCTTCTAGGTACGTAAATTAATCTCTAAATTTAATTCATGTAAAATATTGGACATTTTTTTATATAAATTTATTTATTTATTATTCTTATTTGCTATGGTGTTAGGATGACCCTTTTGCTAGGTCCCCCTTCATCAGGGAAAACGACCCTTTTGCTAGCTTTGGCTGGAAAACTTGACACTAACTTAAGGGTAAGCTCCAAAGAGCAACCTTATTCAATCTTATTTTCTTAATTAGTCGAATTACTAGTAATAGAATTTAGCTAGTAAAACAATGAGTCAATGACAACATTAGTTAATCAGTACTATAGCATTTCATTATCACTTGGAGTTGAACCTACATTGGTAATATTCAAGAGGTGTGATTTTTGTAACCTTAAGGACATGATTCAAGTCTCATTCCATGAATTCTTCGGTACACATCTTATTTGAATTGCATCGATGCATCAGTTGTAGTGGACAATTTTAATATCTTATCAAATAGTGTTTATTGATTTTTCTATATTAAACACGGTTTATGGACCTATCAGAATTGTTCACATAAACAGTATATCAGTACATATTTAAATAAAATGTGTACCAAAGCGTTCACAGTTGTCATGATAAACCGTTATTATCAATAATTTATCATTCTCCAATTTTTTTAAGACAAATTAGCAGTATATTTAATGTATACATTTTATGTATAAATAAACCAAGACATTGTTGAAGTATTAAATATAGGTGTTGTTTGGTTTGGATAAAACAGGTAGAAGGAGAAATCTCTTACAATGGATATAAGCTGAATGAGTTTGTCCCTAGAAAGACTTCAGCATATATTAGCCAAAATGATGTACATTTGGGAGTAATGACTGTAAAAGAAACATTGGATTTCTCAGCTAGATGCCAAGGAGTTGGGACACGATATGGTATTAATTAATTAATTAATTAATTTAATCAACAATTAATTTCCTTTCATATTCTATATTCAATTTTATATTGTAAGGACTATATAAAATTGTAACTGCAGATCTATTGTCTGAACTTGCTCGAAGGGAAAAGGATGCAGGCATATTTCCTGAGGCAGAACTTGACCTTTTCATGAAGGTATATATGATTAATTAATTATTATGTAATCTCAAAGATTAAACAATATCATTTTTTTTATTTTATATATAAAGAAATATCACATTTTGTTAATGTACATGTAATTTGTAGGCAACTGCAATGGAAGGAACAGAAAGCAGTCTCATTACCGACTATACACTCAAAGTAAGTGATTTCTTTTTTCAACAATATTTAATAACAAAATTTTGAATTATTAGAACTCTTTTTAATAATAATTAGAGGGTTAACAAACAAAATAATATTTATATTTATTTGAAATTTAAAAACCGATGAAAATAATTTGATTAGATTCCAAATGACTAGGACGTATGCTATCTTTTAATCGTCAAAATAATTTAATTCAACTTAATCAAGTCCAAATGGTACAAGTAGTACCACTTGATCCAAACAGTATATAGATTAAAATTAAAATGTATGATGTTTAATGTAGGGCCAGCTGGAAAACCTCTTGTTCTATATGACTTGGATATTATGATTATTATCTAGTCAATAATATAAACTTAATCAAACCCATGTATTATTGTTAAGATTCTTGTATCAATTGCAAGCTGAACTTGAATATATATTCATAAGTGAAAACAATCTTTCAATTTATAAGTCAATTTTGTAGGATTTTATTAGATCCAACTTTTAATTTTAAATTAGTATTAAAATCTCCTCCACGATCCGCCACCTGCTATCAGGTTTCTAAAAGATCACCTACCATTTATATTCACGCATCAAACCCATTTTGTACTAGGTGCAGGGGATATACTATGAGTCTTACATCAGTTGTGAATGACTTGTTATTAGAAATGGTTCTCACTATTTTGTCCCTTATAAAAAACGTTAAGTTAAATTGAAAAATGTGAATATCAATTATAAACTATATTTGTTATTTGACTTCAATTTTTAGATGATATGAGAATCTTTGGTGTACCAAACTAGAATAACATCTTTGGGAACATGTATAAATCTCTAGGAAGTTTCTTTTTTTTTTTTTTTTTTTTTGAAGTAAAGAACTTAGACTTATTTTGATTAAAAACACTAATATTATTAAAAATAGCAGGCCTGATAATTTAATAATGTTATGAAAAAATCAACTAATATTTTGTTTGTTTATGTGTAACAGATACTGGGACTTGATATGTGCAAAGATACCATTGTGGGTGATGAAATGCAGAGAGGCATATCTGGTGGCCAAAAGAAACGTGTAACAACAGGTAACAACAAATAAAAAAACAAAATCAAAATCCTCTTCTCTTAAAACTTTAAGTCCTTATATCATTTATACCCTGTTTATTCCATACTAAATTTCATTAGCTAGGACTTTGCTCATCTACCATATACTATAAAAATAACAATTTATAACATCTATATGTATATAATAAGAAGTCATAATGCCTTAAGATAATAAAATATATACGTACAACATTAGAGGGTCCAATTAAGATGGCAACAAACCAAGTTCAACCACTCACGTATTATTCTCTGATATCATCATTAGTCACATTACTAATACTAGTCTACTGAGTCAAAGCTGAACTATATATGTATATAGTAATATAAATATAATTGCAAAAAAAAAAATTGTAAAATATAATTGCAATTATTTAGTCATTATGTAGGGGTGATCGCGGTTTGGTTCGGTTTTGAGTATAAAAGTCATCCTAACCGCGAGATAAAAATGCATGCGGTTTGGTTTGGTTCGGTTGGTTTTTAAAAAGTCTCATCCAAACCAATGCGGTTAAGGTTGGTTCGGTTTGTGCGGTTTATCGCGATATAAAAAATTATGAAAATATTACACTTGGTACAAAATAAACATAGAAAATTTTAATTTATTTTATTGTTTATATGATATAATATGCATGTACATAAGAACTTATTTTTAATATCAACAGTATAGTTCTAAATCGTGTGAAATGATATGTTTTAATAGCCTACTATTTTATGGACTTAATTTGGGTTGGGCTTGCTAAGTTGAACTAAGTAATATGTTGCTACTAGTTGATAGAGTTAAGTATTGCGGTTTGGTTCGGTTTTCTGAAATGAAAACCGCAAACCAAACCAAACCATGCAGTTTAAAAGAAAAATGATCCGTGCGGTTTACACTTAATGCGGTTTTTTGCGGTTTTCGATTTGGATTGATTCGGTTTGCGATTTTACTTTTGGATTGGTTCGGATACGATCACCCTAATTATGTTAATATAATATGATTTACTTTTTTGGAAAATATGTTAATTTGATTTATTTATAAAAAAAATGACATGAGTTTGGATTTGTTACACAGGTGAGATGATTGTTGGGCCTACAAAAACACTTTTTATGGATGAGATATCAACTGGTCTTGATAGTTCTACAACATATCAAATAGTAAAATGTTTCCAACAAATTGTACACCTCACTGAAGCAACCATATTCATGTCTTTACTTCAACCTGCTCCTGAGACATTTGATCTATTTGATGATATTGTCTTAATATCAGAGGGTCAGATAGTATATCAAGGCTCACGTGACCATGTCATTGAATTCTTTGAATCTTGTGGCTTTAAATGTCCTGATAGAAAAGGAACTGCAGATTTCTTGCAAGAGGTATAGTATATATATTCCATATGTTACATCATCTTAACAAAAATATTTAACCAAGCAAATCAATTCACATTTCATCTTAATTATGTGCTTTAGTAATAAAATTAATAAAAATGATTAATTAATTACATAAATTAGTGAGGGATGCAACATTTCATTTCAATTAATTAAAGAAAAATAGCTATACATATGTCCCTAAAAATAGTTCTATCCTAAGGTTAATTTTATGATAATTAGTGAATTATGTTTTAAGTCTTTTTGGTCAAGGATAATTCATTTCAACAAGAACAAGGCCCAAAAACACACTATGAGTGATATTTCGTCAGGGTCCGGGCGTTTTCCTTGTGGGAGCAACTTTCCACACCCCCTAATATCCAATGTACTCACATGAAGAAAACATAAATTTTGTGTCAATAGAAAGTATATTTCTAACCGATCGTTAGTTGATTCAGTGGTGATTGACGCTAAACTTGGTAGGAAGGACTACGGTTCGATCCCCCAAACTGCAATCGGGAGAAGGCTGGAACCACTTGATGCCAGAACTCTAGTGGGCCGGATACTGATGGTGAAAATAAAAAAAGAAAGTATATTTCTAGATAATACATGTTATCCGAAATACATTTTTAAATATATTTGTAGTTATCCCCGTGAGCTCACTCAGATTGAATCCAAAATTTCTCACTTATTCATCTAAAATGGTGAAATTTTTGTCACTAGATTACTTGACAAAAAATAAATGCTTATAATTGTTTATAAATGTTTACTTGAATTGCTTATTTCCAGATAACTTTTTCAAAAATAAGAAGTTAAAAGATACTTTTCAATTTTGTACAGGTTACATCAAGGAAAGATCAAGAACAATATTGGTCAAACAGAAACATACAATACCGTTATATCACAGTAACAGAATTTGCAAACAGATTCAAACAATTCCACATTGGAACACAGCTTCAAAATGAACTATCTGTCCCATTTGACAAATCAACAGGACATAGAGCATCTCTTGTTTTCAAGAAATACACAATCCCTACAATGGAACTTCTCAAAGCATGTTGGGACAAAGAATGGCTTTTAATAAAAAGAAACTCATTTGTTTACATATTCAAGACAGTTCAAATATGCATTGTTGCTATCATATCAGGAACTGTTTTTATAAGAACTGAAATGCATAGAAGAAATGAGGGTGATGCTGCCGTTTATATTGGTGCTATTTTGTTTACTATGATCATGAATATGTTCAATGGTTTTTCTGAGATGCCACTCACTATTGCAAGACTTCCTGTGTTCTACAAGCATAGAGATCATCTTTTTCATCCTCCTTGGACTTATACACTTCCAAATTTTTTTCTAAAGATTCCTATTTCCATTTTTGAGGCTATTGTTTGGGTTCTCATTACATATTATACTATTGGATTTGCACCCGAAGCTAGCAGGTAACCTTAATTACCTTAACTCATATTATATCTGTTAAGAAGTCCTACATCGGTTGCGAAATGACCTGAATATGTGTTTATAAAGTATAGAGGCAATCCTCATCTTACAAGGCAGTTTTGTAGAGTTGAGTTAGGCTTAACTCCCAATTCTAAGAATATCTATTGTCGGGGGCTAATTCATTTCTAACTTGTAGGTTCTTCAAACATTTGTTGTTGGTGTTTCTTGTTCAACAAATGGCAGCTGGGATGTTTAGGGTAATAGCTGGAGTTTGTAGGTCAATGATTATTGCCAACACTGGTGGAGCTCTCATGCTTCTTCTTATTTTTTTACTCGGAGGTTTCATCCTTCCTAAACGTGAGTCACTAATCAAACCTATGAAGCACCGACACATAGATACCAGATATGACATTGACATGACACATCAATATTAAATTGATTGAATGGAATCACATATTTAGGTGTCGTGTCCAGATATACCTTCAATCAGAAGTGTCGTGCTAAAGAGATTATATACTAAAATTAAAGGAATTAGCCTATGTAATTTGTTATGCTCACCAATATGATTAAGCCTTAATGTTAACAGGTGACATTCCAAATTGGTGGGTGTGGGGCTATTGGATTTCGCCATTGTCATATGCTTTCAATGCCTTTTCTGTGAATGAAATGTTTGCTCCAAGGTGGAGCAAACTGGTGAGTACTATAATATTATTTCTCAACACCGTACAAAAATGCGCGATTAAAAGGTTCATAAAAAACTTTTATATTTCTAACTTGAAATTTTCATGTTTTGCAGTCTTCAGATGGTTCAAATTCATTGGGTGTAGCTACATTGAATATCTTTGATGTTTATGCTGAAAAATATTGGTATTGGATAGGTGTAGCAGCTCTTCTTGGTTTCACTATTTTATACAATGTTCTCTTCACTCTTGCACTTATGTACCTTAACCGTAAGATCTCACATTCTGTTCAAAAATGTTAATTACATCACTTGTTTAATTAGTCTCAACTAAAAGCTTTTAATTTAATTTGTCTTGTTTGATTCACTAGCTGTTGGAAAGAAACAAGCAATTATATCAGAAGAAGAAGCAAGTGAAATGGAAGCCGGAGGTGATTCGAAGGAGGAACCTAGACTTGTAAGGAAGGAGTCCAACAAAGGGAATAGCAAAAGTAAATATGAAACTAAACAACTTCAACTATAGTTTAAAAGTTTAGCTAGAATTGCATTTTTCTTTTTGTATGTTGAATATGACTCGTAGTTTACTGATAAGTGGGAAGGTTGGTCGAGTGAGACGAGTATTTTTGTCTGCGCTTATCTTTACATGATTCATTTCAGGAGAAGTAGCCATGCAGAGAATAGGTAGTAGAAACAATCCAAGTCCAACACTTGAGTCAGCAACTGGAATTGCTCCAAAGAGAGGAATGGTTCTTCCTTTTCAACCACTTGCAATGTCTTTTGATAGTGTTAATTACTATGTAGACATGCCAGCTGTAAGAACTTCATCCTCGTAGTCTTTTTTCGATAAGAATTTTCAATATTAATCATCAATGGTACCTATGAAGTTTTCATTTGAACTTTGAACAGGAAATGAAAGAGCAAGGAGTATCAGAAAATAGGCTGCAATTGCTTAGAGAAGTAACCGGTGCATTTAGACCTGGAGTTCTAACTGCTTTAATGGGAGTTAGTGGAGCTGGAAAGACAACTTTGATGGATGTTTTAGCTGGAAGGAAGACAGGTGGTTACATTAAAGGAGATGTTAGAATCTCTGGCTTCCCTAAGAACCAAGAAACCTTTGCAAGAATCTCCGGATACTGCGAACAAACTGATATCCATTCGCCTCAAGTTACTGTCAGAGAATCTATTATTTACTCGGCTTTCCTTCGATTACCTAGAGAAGTCAATAATGAGGAAAAAATGGTAAGTACTAGGCATAGTATCATTTTTACGCTTCCAACCAGGTTTTAAATAGCAGTTGCGATCCTTGATATTGCGTAGAATCACAGTCAAATACGATGATGTAGCCTTAACTAATTGTGGTTGCATTGCATGATCCTTGATATCGCAGTCTAGATTACGGTAGTAGACATTTATTTTATGATAGGTGAAGTAGTTGAACTTTGATGTTTTTGTTTTATATTTGCAGAAATTTGTGGATGAAGTAATGGATTTGGTGGAGTTGGATAATCTTAGGGATGCTATAGTTGGTCTTCCAGGTGTTACAGGGTTGTCAACCGAACAACGAAAACGACTAACAATAGCCGTTGAGCTTGTTGCTAATCCTTCAATCATTTTCATGGATGAACCAACTTCAGGTCTTGATGCAAGAGCAGCAGCAATTGTTATGAGGACAGTGAGAAACACTGTTGATACTGGAAGAACAGTTGTCTGCACAATTCACCAGCCTAGTATCGATATCTTTGAAGCCTTCGACGAGGTACCAATAAACTTGTAATCTATATGTATCATGTACTTTTACTTTCGATCTCTTTCAAATAAGTCGATCCAAACAGACCTTTTATCTTCGTGGCCTTATAATAATTTAAATTGTTTTGTGAATCAGTTGCTTTTGATGAAGAGAGGAGGACAGGTGATCTACTCAGGACCATTGGGAAGGAATTCACACAAGATTATAGAATATTTCGAGGTATTAAAAGTTTACAAAATTTGATCATATTCTTTTTGACCAAGAGTTTTGTAAAATGAATTCAAAATATCATTCATTTGTCACAGGCAATTCCAGGGGTCACAAAAATTAAGGATAAGTACAATCCAGCTACATGGATGTTAGAAGTAAGCTCTATAGCAGCTGAAGCTAGGCTTGCAATGGATTTTGCTGAATACTACAAAACCTCAACATTGCATCAGTAAGTCCACAAAAAACTATATCACATTGGCATGCATTTGTTAGTTTTTTTTTTTTGTGGCTTTCACCAGCAGTTTAATCTGGTTCGGGGGTCAGTTCTGGCATCAAGTGGTTTCAGTCCCCTCCCAATTGCAGTTGCGGGGGATCGCAGTTCTAACATATTCTTAAGATCAGAGAATTTTTTTTTTTTGATAATATGATATCACATACGGTATAAGTATTTTGATGTTCAAATATCACAACTGTTACGAGCAGGAGAAACAAAGCTCTTGTAAGTGAGTTAAGTACTCCTCCTCCAGGAGCAAAAGATGTATATTTCACCACTCAATATTCTCAATCAACTTGGGGACAATTCAAATCATGTTTATGGAAGCAATGGTTGACTTATTGGAGAAGTCCAGATTACAATCTTGTTAGATATTTCTTCACATTGGCTGCTGCTCTCATGGTCGGAACAGTGTTTTGGAAAGCTGGCAAGAAAAGGTTTAGACTTGTTTCCTATAAACAAATTAAATATAATTCCATAGTTTGATTTTGATTATTATTTGTTTATCTCCGTACAGAGATAGCTCGGCTGATTTGAACATGATTATAGGAGCATTATATGGTTCTGTATTTTTCGTTGGTGTTAACAACTGTCAAACTGTTCAACCAGTAGTTGCTATCGAAAGAACTGTTTTCTATAGAGAAAGAGCCGCTGGAATGTATTCTGCTTTACCTTATGCCATTTCTCAGGTCAGATAATGAGTTAAAAGATAAAACTTAAGGGTTTGTTTGATTCACAAAACAATAAATACTGGACAGAACAATACTGTAATCATTATTTTTTTTACGAATCAAACGCACCCTAAATTTTGGTGCATGTTGCTTATTATTTTAACATAGTGGTTTAATTTGCAGGTTATTTGTGAAATACCATATGTGTTTGTTGAAACTATATATTTCGCATTCATAGTGTATGCTATGGTAGGCTTTGAATGGAAAGTGGAGAAAGTGTGTTGGTTCTTCTTTGTGAGCTTCTTTTCCTTCTTGTACTTCACATATTATGGGATGATGACAGTTTCCATTACACCAAACCATCAAGTGGCAGCAATCTTTGGAGCAGCTTTCTATGGACTCTTTAATCTCTTTTCTGGTTTCTTTATCCCAAGACCAGTAAGTAACATGTTTTTTTTTTAATCTCCTCATTTCTAAAGTTCTTTCTTTTTAAGTCTTACTTTTCAAGAAATACTTTAATTCACATATGCACGGCCCTATGAAGCATAGACACTCCTCAGATTAGGCGTGTCCCGTATCGGACACCAACACTTATGATTACACTGAATTATGTCATTTTCTCAAATTATTATATGTGCTTACGTGTCAGTGTCCGGTGTCCATGCTTCAACTTGTCAGTTCATTATTCAACATAACACATGAACAAAAAAAAATAAGTCTCAAATTTGGTTATTTTGAAATGGAAGAACGAAAATTGTGGCAAAAATAAGGGGACATGAGCTGCATTAACTTTAATTTTTTTACACTATTGGTTATTTTTGCTGACTTAATTCTTCTACAAAATTTGACATTTCAGAAAATTCCTAAATGGTGGATTTGGTATTATTGGATTTGTCCAGTAGCATGGACAGTGTATGGATTAATTGTGTCACAATATAGAGATGTGACAGTAGGCATAAGTGTACCTGGTGAGAGTGAAAAAATTCCCATCAATAAGTATATTGAAGAACATTATGGATTCAAACCAGATTTCATGGGGCCAGTTTCTGCTGTTTTAGTTGGTTTCACTGTATTTTTTGCATTTATATTTGCCTTCTGCATCAAGGCATTGAATTTCCAAACCAGATAAAAAGAAAAAGTCAATTTCTTAAAAGTTTTACCAATGAGATCAGTGCCTTATGTATGTGTATACACATATACTATATAGCTACTATTATACTATTAGGACAACAAATTTTGTACTTGATGATAGATTACTATGGCATGTGATACTTGTAGTTCATGATGATCAATGTAAGGATATGGATTGGTTAAAGGTTAATCATTGTTGTGGGAGACAAATCAAGTTGCATATAGCTTATTAAATTATCTAAGTTTGGTCTTTCTTTAAAAATGTCTTATAACATTTTTAATTTGGCTCATTCTTTCAATTTAAACTCCAAAAGGAGAGATGCGCATTCTTTTACTTTGATAGTAGATTTTAATGCTCTTCTTAGGTAGGATATTGTAAAAAAAAATTATCAAAAGAAAAACAAAAAAAGTTTATGCATTAAAACAACACTAAAAAGGAATTTAGGGAGTATTGTTGATTAAACTAACCATATTTTTTTAATATATGCAAAGGATAATTCATATATACACAAATTTTTTATAGTTTTATTTAATGATAGTTGTTTTATCGTAAAAATTAATATTGCTTGACTTTAATCATAAATACTTTTAAAGCCACACATATAAATTATTGTGATTTATTGATAGTGTAAATTTTTTTACACCAAAAGATATTTGTATCATTATTAGCTCCTGCTCCTCAACAAAATTCATTGGTTTTTTTAATTTGTAATAAAAGAGGCCTAGTGCCGATTAAAAATTACAAGACAATTAAACGGGGGAGAGAAACACTCCTACAATCATCAACAAGGACATGTATCGACTCTTGAAGAGGTTGATCATAAACTATATGTTTAGAGAAGCCATGCTTTCTATATTAGCCATGATATCCGCGTAACAATTCGCCTCCCGAAAACATGTATAATCTTGACATTCCATGAGTAGTACCATTTAATTATTAGTACTATTTGCAGAACTCCCATATCAATATTTTTCACTTGGCATTTATGACATCAATACTTGATAAAGTAATTTAGCAAAGAAAAAATGCTCACATGTGCCCTAATTAAGGACACTTTGTTAATAAGTGTAGAATGTAAATATTCTCATAAAATTTATGCATTCTATTTTTTTAAAATTACAATTTTTTTATTATTTCATGCAAAATTTCTATATTTCGTCCGAAATTATTATAAGCAAAAAAAATAATATTTTAAGTTAATTGAAAAGTTGATTTTTTTTTAAAAAAAAAACTCTGTATTTGGCCTGAGGACTGACTAATTCGAGTGGATCAATCCCACCGTGCACTAGCGGGGGCCCCGTTTAAAGCCAGAGTTTGTTTTATTCTGTATGGACTAGCCCACCGAAATTGACATCAGAGAGAATAGAACTTGAGACCTTGATAAGAGCAAACTCCAAGACCCAAGCCAACACCACTAGATCAACTCAAGTGGGTTGAAAAATTTATATATCTAATCTATAGTATAAATCAGATACATCAATTTTTTAATGAATAGAGTATAAAAAGTACTATTTTTTTGCTTACAATAGTGATTAAGAAAGTACTATTTACACAAATTACAGAAAGAGAAAAAGAGGGTGTGGCTACGAAGCCCAGATACGTGACACGATACTGATACGATACGATACCGATACGGCGATGCGAGAAAATTTTCAAAATTCCTGATACGATATAGCCGCAATACATTATTTAAAAAATTAAATTTAAAATTAACTATATCAATGCACAATATCATAAGTAAAATTGATAATGATAATAAATTAATATTCAAATTACTCAAAATAAACAGACAAGTGACAATTACATATCTTAAGTTAAGTAATACCCAAAAAGAACATAATTAGTATTATCCAAAAAAACATCTTAGTACTATCCAAAAAAGACATAATTGATTATTCGTAAAGAACATCATCCTTAACATTCACTACTTAAGAGGAAACACGAATTGTATGAGTCTCATATCTTTCATTTTCATCATCAAAGAACATTAATTGTTCGATATTTCTCTGATACGCATATCGGAGAAGTATCCGACATATATCGATTATTTATTTTTTAAAAAATAATATTAATTTCCCAATACTTCTCCAATACAGACAGGGGCGTCCCGCACACATGTGCAGGATGTGCGACGACACCGGGCCTCCAAATTTTGAGGGCCTCAACTCAAAATTTCGAGGTCATATAATATTACTTATATATTATTTATATCCATAAAATATCAGATGTATATTAATAGATTAATTTTTAGGCCCTAAAATAATAGTTATATATTGTTAATGTTCATAAAATATCAAATGAATATCAATAGATTAGTTATCTATACTCCTAAATATAGTTCTAGTCCATTTTAATCTTTGCATAAAATTTAATCTTAGATTAGGATGTTCCTTACAAGAATGAGAATGGTTATTTTTTTAAGAAAATTATATGCAATTTAAATCGATAATTTTTTAAAAAATTATTAAAGATCCACTTTTATATTTTGCACAGAGCCTTTAAAAACTCAGAGACGCCCCTGAATACAGATATTGGAAGGTATCAGCAAAAATATCGAATACGTATCAGACATAATACTTGACCATTTTTAAAATATAGGGGCTTCATTGAATTTCGTGTGCATTGAATAAGTGAAAGCGTGTGGTATGCACTTGGATTGTAGGGATGGCCAACCAAAAGTGACGTTATTTTCCAGGACGCTGCGACTTGAACGTGTTTTATCTCTACCCTCTAATTTAATCCATTTTCTCCATTGTGGGCCTAAATGACTCATTAAAGCTGAACGCTCACTTTTTACATCATTTTTTCTGTGTTGCGATAATGAATGCTTTGTTTCAACTTTCAAGTGTTGTTGCTTCTTCTTTTTTTACTTTTCTATTTATTTTTTTTCATGTAGCCCAGTGGCTGGGATGACCGGGGTTCAAACTCCGACCCCATGCATATATAATACAATGTCATACCAATTGAGTTAAGCTCGCGTGACTTTTTTTACTTTTCTTTTTGCCACTTTATGGGTTATTCGCGCGCCCTACAAAATGATCAAAATATTTTTCTATGACTTAAATCACAGATGTAGAAAAAAAAAGTAATTTTGAAAAATAACATTTTTTTATATGCCATACCCGTTTGGCTAGCTGGACAAAAATATTTTTGTATAATTTTGTAGAGCGCATGAGAAAAGGAGTAAGGTGACAAATGTAGTTTTGAAATATGAGGTGACGTGCTTTTTACAATTTGGTTCAATGGGCTAAACTAGCTGTGCAAGTTGCAATCCTATTTTGACAAAATTTTTTGGTCAAGTAACATATATAGTGGTTAGAAATTTCACGCTTAAGATGGATAAATGGGATGTCGTGGTTCGAACTCTAGTTGACGGATAAATTTGCAAGTGTACAAATCGATCGTAAGTAATAAAATGTATCGATCCTCAGGGATTGCTCTTATCGAAACAAGATAATGAAACTAAACTAACATGAACAATTAAAAACATAATTGGGGGAAAAGTTGAGTAAATTCAATTGCAAAATCAAAAGTAAATGGAATCACGAATATGTTTCTCTTTCAAATAGAACGAACGGATCGGAATCTCAATCGGATCACTCAATTATACCAAATCTCACAACAACAACATGTTCAACAAATTGTACTTTGATCATAAGATAAGATTGAAGTGTTGAGTCCAATCTCTTGGAACTCAATTCTCTCAATTCAACTCAATTCTCCTAATCTTTAGGAGAATTATGCTTAATTGAGGTTTTCAAAACACAATCCTCTTAATCACAACCTATGGTATCAAATCTCTAAGCTACCACTAGGTTGTTCAATCAATTCTAGATCTATTGTAAAATTCTATTCTCATAGCAGTTAAAGCAACTGAAATCATTATACTAATGGCCAAAAAGCATAAAGCATTAAGAGCAAGAATGATTGAATATGATCCTAATACAATTCATGAACAAGTTAAAAGTTACACAATCATTGGTACAAATTGAGCTCTCCTAGAGATTCCAATCCATAGAGATTTAGCTAGACTTCATAGGGATGAATCTTGCACAAAGAACTTGAGAAAGCTTCATCATCATGAGTATCTTCCTTCACAAATCAAGAACAGATCTGGAAAATGCTTCAACCGTGTATTTTTCGTCCAAAAATCCGAACCCGTCAACTGAGATCTCAGCCCCGTTTTATAGATTTTCAAAACTCTGAGTTTAAGTCATGCACTTCACCTCACGCGAGATCTGGTTCGCGCGAGGCGAACTTTTCAGAGAGTAGTTGCATTGTAGAATGGTCCATAGTTCACACAAATGTTAGTTCGCTTACACGAACTTTCCAGAGGCTCCAGGTTCTTTCACTGTTCAAATCTCGCGTGTGCAGAATATAGTTCGCGTACGCGAACTTTCCAGAGAGGATCAGGATTTGCAACACGCACAGCTCGTGTGCGCGAGCTCGACTTCGCCTTAGGCGAACTTTCCAAATAGATCACAGCCTTTTTGAACTTAATTTCCCTCATTTTGGCTCTTTCCTTGTAGCACAATATAGCTCCTAATACTTTTGATTTCTTCACAACTTGTACTTTTTTTATTACAAAAACTCCTATTTTCATTTTGAAAAGTACCTTGGTTATAAGCAATGACGAGATATCATCACTGATTCCCTTCATATATATAATATAATGTCCTACCAATTAAGCTAAGCTCATGGGACACTGTTTTAACAACTTTAATTGAATGTATAAACTATTTGTTAGTTTTATTAAAAATAATTAGTGACATATTGTTGGATTAATCAACACTTTGAGCTGTCGTTCTTTATTTTTTAATTTAAAGATAACAATAGAAAATATAAAAACAAATAAATTTTTATTGAGAATAGTACTTTAAAAATTATATTTAAAATTTTACATTCAATTTTTTTTACTCGTTTCTATTATTATTTTTGTAGGCAAATATTACTATGTTTCTAGATTCTAATCCCATGTACATGACCATTATACTACTACCCACATTTTTCCTTTGGGCAATCTGTTTGGTGGGACACATTTGATTGTCTTTAGAATTCTATTTTTTTAAGTGACACGTGAAAGGAAACTTCCTCGTTGTTTAGAGGAATCATCGGATAAATTACGACACCGCATGCATGTGCATTTTTTAGCAGGAATGTTTGCAAATCTCACGATTTTGAAAGAAAAAAAAAAATGAAAAAGTGACAAATGCAGCAAATAATGCAAACTCAAAGATTGTTCAACCTAATCACACTTTTAGAACAGTGTCCAGGGTATTTTTCAATATTTTGCCCGCCATAATTTTTTAGAGAGACAAACTCCTCATTCTCTTTAATTTTATTTTATTTTTGTCTTTTTTCATAAAAAATAGGGGTGATTTTGGGTCTTTTTTAGGGTAAATCACCCATGTAAATCTTTTTTATTTTTATTTTGTCGTCTTAATATGACATTGTTTGATTTCCCGTCTTTGTTCAATGTTCGTTTGATTTTCCGTCTTGGTGCGGTGCTTGCTTTCTCGTCTTGGGTGGTTGTTTGATTGAATTGGAAGATCAACTTCAGTCAACTAGTGATTCATACAGTGACAAAGTTCGTCAACGATGCAGATAGGCATGGCAATGGGGCGGGGCGGGGACGGATTTTGCCTTCCCCAAACCCAAACCCATATAGTTCGGGTTTTCCCCAAACTCATCCCAATTCTAAGCGGGGATAAAAAGTATAACCCCAAATCCAAACCCAACGGGGATTGGGTATCCCGACGGGGTTCTGGTATCCCCGTTATACCACTTCCAACATAAATTTGAATTGCATTTTAATATTTTTTTATTAAAAAAAAGAAGTTAAAGGCCCAAAAATTCTTTTGTTTCAACGATATTTTTTTAAATATAGAAAAGAAATAGAGAAAATAGTTTGTTTAATACTCAAATTAAGGATAAAAAATAAACATATGAATGTAATTTAAGAGATTGTTTAAGGATTTCAAATTTAAAAGAGGTAAAATCTAATTTTAATATAACCGGGACGGGTTCGGGGTGGGTATCAATGTCCCCATTACCCGCCCCAACCCCGTCTTTTGAAATCGGGGAAAACCCAAACCCGTACCCAAACCCAGTCAACTCGGGTTTTCCCCGTCAAAGCAGGTATGGTTTGGGCGGGTACCCGCGGGTATGGGTTTTATTGCCACGCCTAGATGCAGATCCGTATGCATAAATATTTCGATTACTCCAATTTTATCACATTATTTGTAGGTATGAGTATTAATGCTATTAATTAACTTGGATGTTGTGAGTTTGTTTGCATATTCATCCTTTTTATTTTTAGCGGTATTGAATTTGTACTTGAATCTGATGTACCCTACCAATTTCAATGAATGAATATCTTATATTATACTAAAAACTAGTTTATCAGCTATCAACTAATTTTTTAACTTTCTTATAAAAAAAATTAAGTATCGGCTAACTTATAACTTAATTTCACTGCCTAAATGCATATCTCTCTCGTCGCCCCACTGTCTTTGGTTATCAATATGCGTCGGGTGGTGTTATGATGAAAATTGCACTTATTTTATGACAAGGGAAAGCCAAATTGTCCATGTCCACATATTTTTAAGTACTAATCAATGTCCACAGATTATACTATAGTACAAGTTATAAATTAAATTCAATAATAATTATTCGATAGATTACTTTCATATGATGAATGAAATTAAAGACAGAAGTGAATTGTTTCAATATATATGTTGCATCGCCCATTGAATTAAGACATGGAACATTTAGGTGATTGTACTCTTTAAACAAGGTGGCCTACTTTCAACTACTCCTTTGTTATTATCCACATGCTATCTCATGCCAATCCCCCACCTACTCATGCAACTCCTTAATTTTTGTAAGCTTACCTCTATTTCTCAGCCGTTCAACTTGCTTTGCTTGAAATTACAGCTTTGCTTAATTAATTCATTAAATTTGCAATTAGTCTTTGATTTATGGTACGTGAAAGATTAAAACAATAATAAAATGATCAACTGAGATAATTTTTAAAAAAAATCATGACGGCAAATTGTTAGCCTTTCTTTTTGTACAAACTTTTTAAGTAAGTGGTTATAAGTTTGATAACATATGGAAAAAAAAGTCAGTTGAAAAGAGAGAACTAATCATATGAATTCAATACATTTTTTAACGGAGATTAATCGCTACTAAATTAAGGTGGAAACTTCATGCAAATAACATGCACTGTGATCCAAAAAATAATATTTTTTAATATGTATTTGAAACAATATTTTTTTTAATACACTTAATTAATAATTCAAATCAAATATGTGTGCAATACAAAATGTAACACGACAAAAAAGAGCATGGTCAAGTGAGGGTCCAACCCAAAAAATAAAAAGTGAGGGATACATTTTATTTGGAAGGGAATGAACCACATAATTTGTTTGATGTACGAAAGAATTTACACTAACCTGCACCTCAAAGACAATTCTTGAATGACATATACCAAAGTCTGAATTTTCAGACTTAACCATCAGCAACAATTTGATAAAAAAAAAAAACATTTTTTCTAAATGCTTCAAATTTAGTACTCTTTGTAAGTTATATATACTTTCTCTTTTCTGAAATAAGTTATATATTTTAATCATTAATATTTTTTAATTATTTATTATAAAAAATTATAAAAAAATTGATATTATAAAAAGTTAATACTACATTTGCCTTTATATATTAGTAAACATTCTCTTGGGAGGGAGTATATATTTTTTTTGACAAATTGGAAGGGAGTATGTTGAAAATTAAAAAAATTAAGGATGTTTCACTTCACGGTGAAAACAAAGAAATATTTAACTTTGCCAGTAAAGAGTTTTATATATACAACGCGATGTCAAAAGGACTCTAGTACGAGAAAGCTTCATAGAAGACAAAGAAAGAAGCAATGTGTATTTCCAAGTACGCCATATATAAAACGAAAACGAATATACAATTGCTTTTGTCCCTCGATCCCCTCAAGAAGTACCATTGTGTATATATGTCGTGTTTAATCATGTCAAACAATCTCATCGATCCCCTATTAATACTATGATTAACTTAAAGATATAATATAAATGTTTAATCATGTCATGTTTACTAAAAATATAATAGTATATATCCTTATGTACACAAAATTTAAGCGAATTAGATTTAACTCAAAGATCGATGATTATTATTTTGTGTGCCTTAAATCTCATTTTATCACTACTAGAAAATTCGCATTTAGCAACCGATTTAAAGACCAAAACTTTTCGGTCGCTTTAGAGACCGAATTAGAGACCGATTTTTTAATCGTAAAAGTAAAAAAAAAAAATTGTTGCTATATAGGTCGCTACTTAATTATAGAGACCGAATTAGAGACCGATAATTAGCAACCATTAAATTAGTCGCTTTAGAGACTGAATTAGAGACTTTTATTTTGAGCTCAAAGCCAAAAAAAAATTTGGTCGCTATATCAGTCGCTATAGAGACCGAATTAGAGACCGATAATTAGCGTTCAACATATCCGTCGCAATTATTATTTTATTTTTTACAAAACACTAAAAAAATTAATCAAATATTTGTAGATTTTTTTTATTTATACGCTTTTGTCTTTTTTTTTTCCTATAGAAACTTTTCATCGTAGGAATTTTTTTTTCACAAACTAAACCCTTCAAATTTCCTTCTTTCACAAACTTCTCAGATCAACATTTAATCAAAATTCCTTTTACATTCTTCATCCATCAATCTTTTTGTTTCAGAAATGCCATTCATCCCAAGAACCTTTCATCGATAGAACTGAAACATTATAACATCCCAAAATTTAAGGGAAAAAAAAAATTGACTTTAAGAAATTAAGATACTAATTTAAAAGTCTTTTATTTATTTATGACCCTAAATTAGTACTGCAAAGTATAATAATTTAACTCTACTTTTATTATTTTATAATAACGATTGGCTTTATTAATTAACTAAATTAGAATAAATTTTGGAGGCTAAACTATAGAAAATCATCTTTAGGAATCCAAATAATAACGATATCAGCTATCTAATAGGAATAGATTACTATAGTTGGTTATGTTATTAAACTAAGATCTAAACAAAAGTAACATTGACACAAGATGAGTTAGTTACTAATTTTTATGCAAATTGGGTGTATTGAGATTTTATCTATTACCATATATATAAAAAGGATACAAATTTTTGGATGACTTTTTTATTATTTCTATTTTACCCTTAAAAAATAACTTCCACATAAAAATAGATTTTCAGTTTTTTCTAGTAAATAATATTTTTTATTTCCAGTTTTTTTATAATAATTTTTTTTTCTTCTTAATAACTAGTCACAACAAAAAAGGATGTTACGTAGTTATCAATTAACTAAGTCCAATAAAATAGGAGATTAAGTAGTTATTTATATTTGCACAATAAATAATATCGATCACAAAAAAAAAAATATCAATTACAAAAACGGGTGCGGAACGTGTTCTTTTGGTGGCTAGTTTTATATAAAAGCGCTTATATAGACAAACCAAAGGCATGTTTATATATATATATATATATATATATATATATATATATATATATATATATAATAACAATAGAGAAGCCACGCGTAGAAGAAAAAGGGGAGAAGGGAGAGGAAAATATAGTCAGAGCATCTTGGTTTAACAGGTTAGTAATCACACCCTTTGAAATCTTCAATGGTATATTAATTTTAAGAATTTGAGATATATATATATATATATATATATATCTTGATGAAAACCTACTCCAAATCACAATCCTCAATTTTATTTTAATCTAACAGTATTAAAAATTATTTTAATTAGTATATTAATGTTCCTCTTTTGAGTCACCTTCCTTCTAAATAGATTTTATAATTTAACGGAATTTATGCAGGTGGCGGTGCACCCTAATTCTATTGTGCAGGTTGCTCGTCCAATTGAATTTTTCATACCATCCATACTTCTCTTGTTTATTGGTGTTAGAGGAGTTGAGTTACAAACCACAATTATTACGATCTCAAGTCTCAATGTGATTCACTACCGACATAAATCAAATTCCTAATTCTCTATCGCTATTTTACAGTTCTAAATTGTAGCGATGCCAAATGTTGCTTAATTCATCAACATGTGCAATTGAAAATTGAGGTGTTCTAGATTGGTTTTTCAATCAAAATTGTTGCTTAGTCCATGTTGCTTAATGAATACATAGAATAAAAAATTAAAGCAAAAAGTGATAATAAGAGATAGCCTCCAAAAACGAGATCATGATTCATGAGAATGAAATAATGGAGGAGTTGAATTTTCCATCAATGGGAGAAATCAAACAGAGGCAGGGTGTGGAGAAATAGGGTGATAGCGTGGAGACTATGATTTAGGGATCATAATAAATAAATTAGTAATTAATTTGGACCATTAGATTCAAAAGGGATGGAGGGTCTTGATTTGGGTTACTTTTGGAATCAACAAATCCCTATAAATATATTATAGGGGTTATAATTTTTAAAATAAAAAAATGAAATTAGTGACCGAATTAGTGACCGATTTGTTTAAAAATTAAATAAATTTAGTTGCTAATTTGGTCGCTAACTCAGTCGCTAAAATTAGTCACTAAATCAGGCGCTAATAGCGTTGCATAATTCGTCACAAACTCTGTCTCTAAACTGTTCTCTAATTAGTCTCTAAATTGGTCGCTGCAAGTGGTTGCTACTTCGGTTTCAAAATTCAGTCGCTAATTCGGTCACTACAGAATCGGTCTCTAATTCGGTTATTACAGATCAGCGACCAAGGTATTTGTTACCAATTTTCATCGGTTGCCATTTCGGTCGCTGACGCATTTAGCGACCGATTTTCATCAAAATCGGTCGCTAATTCGGTGGCTAAACGCTGTTTTTCTAGTAGTGTATGTTTGGATCGATTATGCTAGAAGTATGAGGTGCTTGGGTATAGGCTCTATTAGAATTTAGTATTGGGCTTAACTCATCCTTACAAAACCGGCTTGTAAGGTGAGGATTGCCTTTTACTTATAAACACTTATTCAGGCCATCTCACATCTGATGTGAGACTTCTTAACAGGCTCTTCCCGCATGCGAAAGTACAATTTTGTAATGTGCAAACTTACCTAGGCGGTTGGGGTTAGGCGCGAGATGCGCGACTTAAGACAGTTAAATAAAGACTGAGAGCTTTTTGGGAGAGATTTACTGTTAGGAAAACATTTTAAATACTTAATTTGGGGTATAAATTTGAGAATTCTAGTGATGATTCTTTAGAGGAATTATCTAAATTTTTCTCTTGTTTTCTTGTGTGATTATCAATGAGGTTGAGAAAAAGGGTATAAAGTAGAGTATGCTCTTGTTGAATTCTTGAAACTAATTTCTTATAACTATGTTGTATTTCTTGTAAAGACTCACCAATAGTGAATTGGAGAACTGTTCTTTCTCAAGTCGTATGTCAAATTTGGGTCACAACAATCTTTGTGTGTTTGTATCTACTCTCTTTATCGTGTTCTGGTTTGATTGTGTGATTTTGTTTTACACATAAGTTCAAAATTTATTTTTAGTTGGTTTTATTATAGTTTGATTGTCCTAATATTTTTCCATATTTTTTGTTTGATTCACAATAAGAGTGTTTGAACTGACAAAAGTTGTCCTTACATATTATCCAACAACAATGTTTTCACGTTTGTTGTGGCATTCAAATGTGTCAACCTTCATTCACTTTATTATGCATGAATCTGAATTTTGAAATTTGTGTTATTTGAATATGAAAGTACAGACTCGGTAACCAAAACACTCTTTGATGAAATGATATGAAGTTTTTTCTAACTTAATCACACTCTCTCTATTTAAAAAAAGTCTTTCGTTCGAACTGAAACATGGACATGCAACAATATTAAAATTCTTAAAAAGAGTTTGCTGTTTATTTATAGAGGTGTGATATTTGTACAACCCAAAATGGTTGTCAAATATACAACTTAAGCAATTTAGGTGAAACAATAAAATAATAAAAAAATGAAGTTGTACATGGATGTAAATATAGTTATTGGACAACTAAATTGATGTCAAGATAAAATTTCTCATATTTATATATCCACACACGCAGGACTCGAAATATATATTAATCTTTGTAGTTAAATGTAAAAAAATATCTATTTGACACACAAACACACACTATATATAATTATAAATGTTTATCTCTATAAAAAGTAGAATAACATTAAGATGGAGAGAATATAGTGGCATGAATTTGATGCAGCAGTAAAATCATAAGGTAAAAATCATAAGGTAATATGCAGTATTCAATCTTGATCGTCGATTTAAGATTGAACAATTTATATTATAGTTACACATATTAAAATAATTTCGACCATTTATTAATATCTGCCGGTTTTAATTGTATTACAACATACACATGTTGAAGAGAATATCATTTTAGAGAAGAGAAATAACTTAGTAAAAAAGAAGAAAAATAAAAGGAAGAGAATAACATTTTATTCTCTATCTAAAATAAAATAACATTTTGTTGTCACGTTTCACCTGAAAAAGAAAACATTTTGTTTTTACGTAGAATAGTGTCGTCTAAACCCAAACAAACAACACCTGATCCATTGCTGCGAAAGCTATTGATCGAATCTTGTATATGTAAATTTTTGCTTAAAAAGAGACAATTCTCTCATGTAATTTTGGTTGAATCTTATACATGTGAATTAATAATGTGGATAGGTTTTATTTAAAATCATTAATATTAAAAAAGACATTTTCAGAAATAACATTTTAAAAGTAAAGATTTAAATAAATTCTTAATTTTCTCTAAAAAGAGAGTGAAGTTTAAAATAATTTCTTAATTTAAATAAAAAATATAATTACTCTGTACTTTCTTTTGACCAAATATATTTAATTCTTCTAGTTCTCTCAATTTTAAAAAATCAACCTATTTGAGTAATAAAAACATTATTTTCCTTTCAAATAATTATTAAAATTCCAAGAAATAGGAAAAATGATTAATATAAATCAATTTTATACCAAAACTTATCAAATTATTTTCCTTTCAAATTATCAATTTTATTGTTGCGGATGAAGAACAAATAACCAATATTATTTTTTTCTGAAATGATAAAATTTATTTTGAAAAAACATTATTTTTAGATGCATTTTTTGTTGTTTCTCTGACAAAGAGATAAAAAAACATTGTATTTTTTATTTTGAAAAAATAAAAATAATTTTTGTGAGAGGAGCATTAAAAATTTTAAGTCATATTTGAAAATGTAATCATAATATTTGGCGAAGAATAAAGTTTAAATGATACGCACTGTCAGTGTAAATTAATTTTACATTAACAACTAATAAAAATGATTCAATCTCTCAAAGAGGAGTGAAGTGGCGAAAAAAATATTTGTTATTGGTTGATAATGTAAAATAATTTTAAATTGTGGGTACATATTTCTTTTTCTCAAGAAAAATATTCTGATCAAATGAAAAAGGATGTTTGATAAATAAAAAGAAATACTAGAAATACTCTCTTTTTAATATTCACTCTCTAATTGGAAGAAAAGAAACATGTATGTGTCAACTTTATGTGTTACCTAATTTTAAAGTAAAAGATCTATATTAATTTTAACTAATTAGAGAGTAAATGTTAAAGAAGGTGTGAAAAAAAGAGGATATATATTCATAATCCTCCTCCAAAATAAAAGTAAACTTTTATCGAATGTTTGACTTATTTAGGGATGAATATATCTTTTAAATCCACAGCTAATAATATTTCTCATAATTTATAAAATGTATTTCTCATTTTTATTTTTTATACATCATTTTTATTTTTATAAAAAAGAAAAGTACTGTATGTATCAATTCCACGTGTGAATGTGATGGCATCCACAGCACAACAAAACCACAGACATTGGATGCTGGTACTCCGTCCACCACAGCTAGCTATTGCTGTCTCGTTCCATAACCATCCCAACGGGCCATACAGGGGCTTATCCGAGTTTTTGGAGGCTTTGTGCAAAATATAAAAGTGGCCCTTTAATAATTTATTTTTTTAATTATCGATTTAAATTGCATATAATTTTCTTAAAGAAATAACCATTCTCATTCTTGTAAACATATAAATTATCAATATTAAGAGCTCAAAAAAAATCATCAATATTAAACCAATTGCATTAAATCAAATAGGACAAAAAAAATACCTAAAAAAAATGGACAAAAAATACAAAATAATTATCTTTGTATATAACGTCAAGAAGGAACATCTTAATCTAAGATTAGATTTTATGCAAAGATTAAAATGGACTAGAACTATATTTACGAGTATAGATAACTAATCTATTGATATTCATTTGATATTTTATGAACATTAACAATATATAACTATTATTTTAGGGCCTAAAAATTAATCTATTAATATACATCTGATATTTTATGGGTATAACTAATATATAAGTAATATTATATGACCTCGAAATTTTGAGTTGAGGCCCTCAAAATTTGGAAGCCCGGTGTCGTCGCACATCCCTGCACATGTGTGCGGGACGCCCTGGGGCCATATATAGTTTAGCCTCAAAATAAACACGTTATAAATAATTTATATCCTTTATAAAAAAAAATAATATTTATCCGCTCTTAAATATATAAAAAAATTAGGTTAATATAAGGTAATGTATTTTTTAAGGTCCGAAGAAAAAGTTATATCAATCTAAGTCAATATATTTTTTTATATACAAGTCAATGTAATTGATACAACTAAACTATGTACATTAACTTTGGTTTAGGTTGAATAATTTTTCCTTATATTTAAGACAAGACAAGATATAATATCATGAATCCGAAAAAATTCCACTTAGAATCGCTTGTGGTGTGATTTAAATCGTTTTTGAAGTAAGAAATCATATAAATTTTCAAATATCAAAATCACACACGATTCGATTTCAGTTGAATTGAATCTTTTAAATGAATTTGATCTGATTCGATTAAACGTGGTTTAGATTAAATCATCTTTGAATTAATACAATTTACAAATATGAAATTTTTTATTAATACTAATCTTACTTTTGGTAATCCAAAATATCCACACACACAAGTGCCAACTGCCAACTGCAGAGAATCATGTATTTGAGATTCATTTAAGAGATCGACATATCTTTCAACTAATATTTTTTGATAGACATCGGTCACAAATTAAATCATGGACAAAATTGTTAAGAGTTCTAAACATTTATTATGTAAAATTTGATTTGATTTTATAAAATTAATATGAAATTCAATTCAAATGATTTTCACAAAATATATAAATCATAAACATCCAAAAAAAAAAGCTTGTATTGTTTAAAGAGCGTTACAAACACTTTCTAATACTTATTTTTTAATTGATTGAAATCAACGCGCATCATTCAACTTAAGCCCTACATAAAATAGTCAAATTTACTAAAATTTCACAAAAGTAGAGAGTAAATTAAAGATTATTAAAAATAGAGTGCAACATGCTCTCTGGTCTATTATAGTTTAATGAATCTTGTTGATCGGTACTCCTAAAATATATTGGTTAAGGAAACAAAAAGAAAAAAGAAAAGTAATTTATGTTGAAAAGACGACTTTGTAAAATATTAAGATATTAAATAAACTAACTTTAAAATGTTATTATTATTTTTTTCTTAACTAGCATTTTGGTGCGTCAAAAATAAAATTAGTATTCTTTTTTATGAAAAAAAAAAAGAAATTTTGGATCTGAATGAACACCTACCACCACTTGGTTCCATGGAATTTGGACTCACTCCTTTATTACATAGTTTTCTTTTGTTTTTTATCATTAAAAAAAAAAAGAGAAATAGTTTTTGAAGAAGTAAAGGGTAATTTGGTAAGCTTAATGGTGACGATGAGAAATGGAGTTCATTCCTGGCACTTGTTCAAACAAGTTGCAACTTACAACCTTTTTAAGGTCACTTCACCAAACGTGTTTACTTCCATTCCATATAACAACACTATTAATTCTCTCTCTCTCTCTCTCTCTTGTGCTGTTGTTGTGTGACAGAACAGAAGACAAACTCAAACTCAGCATCATCAGGAGAGAGGGAGTGTGACAGAGAAGAAACAACCGAAAACCTTGCTTTGCCATAACAACACTCTTTCTCTCTTTTTTTGTTACAGCGAAACAAGACTCTCTCTTTTTCTCACACTTACTCACCCATCATGATCTCTTCAACCAGATGCACTTTCCTGGTAATAATCTTTCATTCTCATCTCTAAATCACAAAATTATCATGATTTCATTTTCTTCACAATTGCCAAAAATTCAACATGTTTCTGGGTTTTTTGTTTTTCAGCTAAAAGTAAATAAAAATCATATTTTTATTGTGTTTTTAATTAGATTAGCTGATTTTTTTATCTGGGTATTGCTGATTTGATATAAAGGTGTAATTTTTAATTTTTATTTTCCATTTTGGTGAAATTTATTTTAAGCAGGGTAATTCAGGATTAGGTGCGTGTGGTAATTTTCATGGAGGGCAGAGGAGGGGTTGTGGTCCTTGGAGGGTGACGTGTATGTCACCAAGCAATGACAGAAATGGCAGTGTTGTTAATGTGATGGAGACACCTTTGAAGGAAATTAAAAAGGAGCATGTGGAGGTGGAGGTGGTGGAGGATGTTGATGATAATCCGATCTCCGGTGGCGGCCCTCGCGATGTTTACGGAGAAGATAAGGCCACTGAGGATCACTTTGTAACTCCATGGAGTGTGTCTGTTGCTAGGTGAGTGTGACACTTCTGATCTTATGTTCTTACCAGTTGTCCTTGATTTTGATCATATATCATAATTTTCTTATGTTTTAATCCTTAATTAGATTCATATTACATATTTGTTTGTTGTGTTGTCTCTATCACCCCTCAATTGGAGTACTTGAAATTTTATTGAAAAACTTTTGTTATGCATGAAGCATGAAGATTCATTTTTATAAAGGGAGATCTTGAATATACTTGTTAGATGTCATGAGCTATGAAGCACAAACACTCCTCAGATTAGGTGTGTCCTGGTGTCGGACACCGACACTTATAATTACAATGAATTATGTCATTTTCTCAAATTACTATCGGTGTTGACGTGTTAGTGTTCATGTCCGTGTCTGTGTCCATGCTTCATAGGTCATCTAGTTTTTTGGTTCACCTAATTTATATTGTCAAACATTTCGCTATTGTTTCTATTGTACCTCAACAAAAGATGATGTATTTGATCCAAAAATACATCGAACCAAAATCTCTTATATTTAGGACCGAAAGAAGTATATATGAATATATGATAGTGATAGTAAGGACTGTAGTTGCTTTCTGTGGTATGTATGCTAATTTGCATCTTTGTGTATCAAGCACTTTTTTCTATTTAACTATGTTTTGGTTCTAATCTCTGATGTTCTTAATTATTGGTTGATTCTTGGTTTTTAGTGGTTATACATTGTTGCGAGATCCACACTTCAATAAAGGGTTGGCTTTCACTGAAAAAGAGAGGGATGCGCACTACTTGCGTGGCCTTCTTCCTCCAACAGTTATACCTCAAGAAACTCAGGTGAAGAAAATGATCCAGCACATACGTCAATATCAAGTTCCGTTGCAGAGATACACGGCAATGATGGATCTTCAGGTGTGTCCTTGTGAATATTAATAATTCACATGATTTGATTGGTAGTTTTTAGACTAGAATTCTAATGTGTTCACTTTGATATATTGTGGATTGCAGGAAAGAAATGAACGTTTGTTTTACAAACTTCTCATCGAACACGTTGAAGAATTGCTCCCAATTGTGTATACTCCAACTGTTGGTGAGGCTTGCCAAAAATACGGGGACATTTTTATGCGCCCCCAAGGTCTTTATATAAGTTTGAAAGAGAAGTAAGTTTAACTGTGACTGCTCTTTTATCCTCCCGGAATTTTTTGTCGCGGTATTCACCTGTGATTGAATGTCTAATCTATTTTGTTTGTATCAATTTTAAGGGGGAGGATTCTTGAAGTACTGAGGAATTGGCCTGAAAAGAACATTCAAGTCATAGTTGTAACTGATGGAGAACGGATCTTAGGTCTCGGCGATCTAGGTTGTCAGGTAATTTTTATTATGCTTGTTCACATTATTAATTTATGATAGTTACATTGAATCACATTATCTGATGTTGTAATTTTCCTTTGGCAACCTATTTTGAATTCTCAGGGAATGGGAATACCGGTGGGAAAACTTTCTTTATATACGGCACTAGGAGGTGTTCGTCCTTCAGCTGTAAGTATATATTCCGGCTAAACTGTAACTTGTTAACTAAAAAAAATTACATTTATAATGTTTTATTTTAAAAAAATTACAGTGCTTGCCTATTACTATCGACGTGGGGACAAACAATGAGAAGCTGCTCAATGATGAATTATATATTGGACTAAAGCAAAGACGAGCAGTCGGGCAGGAATATTCTGAACTGTTGCACGAATTTATGACTGCAGTCAAGCAAACTTACGGCGAAAAAGTCCTAATTCAGGTATCAAGAAGTGTGTAGACTTTGCGTACTAATTTCTCGGCTTACCTGATGGCCGTCCGTACTAATTCCAACTTTCCTGTTTTCTTTATGTTATATCGCATAATTAGTTTGAAGACTTTGCAAACCACAACGCTTTTGATCTGCTTGAAAAATATAGATCAACACATCTTGTTTTTAACGACGATATTCAGGTAATACATTCCTATCTAAATTATTGAATTCAGCTATTTTCATAACTATACTCTTACTCGTATCATAACAGTCTCTGACATTGTATCCACTTTGTTTCAGGGAACGGCGTCTGTTGTTCTTGCTGGACTAGTTGCAGCTTTGAAATTAGTCGGCGGAAACTTAGCTGACCACAGATTCTTATTCCTCGGTGCTGGAGAGGTATGTCCTTATAATTCTGCAACATAACGTATTAAAACTCGTTAAATGTAGATTTTTTAAAAATCACTTTTGAGTACAAACTGGCAACTGCTATATTCATCCACTCTTTGTGGCTTAATTATATTGTCTCGTGGTTGCAGGCGGGTACGGGAATTGCTGAACTCATTGCACTTGAAACATCGAAACAGGTTGGTAGCTACTTTCAGGGTGGTGAGAGTATTGTGATGTCAGCATTGTATGAATAATCTAATTTATTGAGCAACTGTCATTTTTTATGCAGACAAATCTTCCGTTGGAGGAAGTGCGCAAGAATATTTGGTTGGTGGACTCAAAAGGATTGATTGTAAGATCCCGTAAAGAATCCCTCCAACATTTCAAGAAGCCGTGGGCTCATGAACACGAACCTGTTAAAAACCTTCTCGATGCTGTTAATGTATGATCAATCTTACTGTTTATTACACCTAGACACATGCATACACAAAAGTTTCCGTTTCGTTACATTTTCAATGTTATATTTTCAGAAAATTAAGCCAACAGTGCTTATTGGAACATCGGGACAAGGAAGAACTTTTACCAAAGAGGTGATCGAGGCAATGGCTTCTATTAACGAGGTACCGTGCCGTGTCAATCTATTAACTTGTACCTCCCATGCCATTTCATGTTTGAATAAGCTGAGTAATGTTGTATTGTTTTATAATGCTTGTAGAAACCTATTATCCTTTCTCTTTCCAACCCAACATCACAGTCAGAATGTACTGCTGAAGAAGCTTATAAGTGGAGCAAGGTAATAGGAAGCAACTTGTATTTTTTGACTTAAATTTAAGCGTTCTTTTATAATATTTCAACGGTCAATTTTTATCGGTTCACATAGGTTGTTTTAATGGAATCTATCAATATTGACTTTTCTGCTATTTTTTGTTTCTTTTGTCCGTGTATCAGGGACGTGCGATTTTTGCAAGTGGAAGCCCGTTTCCACCGGTTGAATATAACGGGAAAGTGTTTACGCCTGGACAGGTCTAACCCCAAGATTTTCTATTACACTTAATATATTTCAAGTCGAATAAGGTCTAATTTGAATGTTTTGTTCTTCAGGCAAACAATGCATACATATTTCCTGGGTTCGGTCTAGGTTTAATAATGTCCGGTACTATTCGTGTACATGACGACCTGCTTTTGGCTGCCTGTAAGTTCGTAACATATATGAACATTAGTTTTGAATAAATTGATGTAATGCGGTATGGTTGAAATGACATGGTTTTTAATCGTTAATATTGAATTGGAACAGCTGAGGCATTGGCTGCACAAGTATCAGAAGAGAACTTTGAGAAGGGTTTGATATTCCCACCATTCACCAACATCAGAAAGATTTCAGCTCACATAGCTGCCAAAGTTGCTGCTAAGGCTTATGAGCTTGGTGAGCTTTTACCTTTTCATTTCCTTTCCATAAACTCTCTCAAACAGTTTCACGAATATTTATACCTGTAGATAAGTTCAAATCAGTCAATCCAAACAGACTTCATAATTATTGAGTATGTGTTTTTGTTAGGTTTGGCCACTCGCCTTCCACAGCCGAAAGATTTGGTGAAGTTTGCCGAGAGCTGTATGTATACCCCAGCCTACAGGACCTACCGGTGATGCGACAAGACAATAATACCCCCATTTTCTTTTCTTTTTTCATGAAATAATTTTACTGTCAATTTTTTAATTTTTTCTTTACCTTTTCTTGTTTTGTTTTTATGAATCATTATTGTATTGGGTGGGTTAGGAAGGAAATTAGGAAGGTTTAGTGGTAGTTGGACTACTAAGGGTAGTTTCATAAGTTATGTTATGCTTTTTTTTTTTTCTTTCTTTTTGTGTGACAGTGTTCAAAATTAGAAATGAAAGAATTTTAAAACAGCCACTTGCATGTAACATACTAATAATGTAACAATTTAGATTTGAGGAGACATGTTTCTATAAGGGCTACAACGAGGAGGAAGTAACATAAGGTCCATAAGGAAATGATGACAAGAAAAAAACTAAAATATGATTTGTGAGGAGGAAAAACTAAGATCTGGTGGTAAATAATAAATAAGAGGGGGTGGCTCTGGAGGAGGACGCGTTGATTTAGGAGGAGGGGTGGATGGAGGTTCACCACCACCATCAAAAGTGCGCACGAGCTCTCCTCTCGAAGGAGAAAAAGAAATCATAGCCTAAGAGGGGTAGCGCTGAGAAGTTTATAACCCTTATGTATTCATTTTAATTGTCAAACGCATCCTTAGGATGTATTTCTATAAGATTATAAAGAAAGTATCGACTTCAATAGAAGATTATAGTGAAATTTGAGTATAATAACTTCTCGATGGAGAAATTTTGAAGTTGAATTTAATGTAAAATGGGCTTAAGATTCGGCGGTTTTTCCCCTCATTCATGTTAGCCGATGCTTGTTCGTCCTCGAGCCTAATTATCTTTCTGTCTCCCTAAAAGTAAAATGTTAAATAAGTTTGAGTTTTACTTTCAAAAAAGCCAACTTATAAGATGAAGGTACCTTAAAGATTGGGTCCTCAGTTTAATTTGTACATTGTCAACTGCCGCTGGTTAATCTAACTTTGATACCATATTAAATAAGTTTGAGTTTCACTCTTCAAAGTTAGATTATAAGATAAGATGAGTGTGCCCCAAAAAGATGTAATGTATTGGAGAGAGGATCCTCTCCAGTATTTTATGTTGTGCAGTGAAATTCTAGCCCTACTTTTTACTTTCATTGCAATTTTAATGTTTTTTTTTTAAAGAATGAATGGGTGGATGGAGGCACTGGACCTCCCGCAGTGGAAACTGCACGGGAGGGAATCCAGTCTCAATGTATTGAGATGGTTCAACTAAATGTGTCAAGGACTTTCTTTTTTAAGTGAATGTTAAACTTTTACTTAAGTAATTTTTTTTTTGACAAATCTTTTACTGAAGTATTATTTGTAAATACTTTTAATTATTGAACATATACACTCGATGATGTGTTACCACTTGCAACATCATTTAATGAATACGGCACATTATGTATTTTTAAACACATTACATGATAGTATGTCAATATGTGTATGTATAAAATAATTTTATTTACTAACCATATATATAACTTAAATCCTAACTTGAAACTGACATTTGAAACCTCTAATTGATTTTGACATGTTTGGTTGCTCTTGATTTTGTCTCTATAATTGATTTTAAGTTGAAACTGAGATTTGTAGCTTTTTGGTCTAAACGTAATTTTTACACTAAAATTTATTGTTCAACTCACTTTTACATAAATATATTCAAACATAAACTATTACATTTAACTTACTTTTAACTAAAATCAATTTTACAAAATCTTTTTTTTTTTCATCATGAAAAGACAATTGGAGCTTATGGGTTTGACCCAAATAATGCCTTCTACGATGGGTGGGCCTTTAAGTGTGATCCATACGAAGAGTAGGAATAGGAAGTGTAGCCCGTTAAAAAAAATTCTCGCCCGAAATTTAAAATTTTCACCAAAAATGTTTTTCCGTATAATCTCTTATCATTGAATTTCTCAATTGTATAGATTTATTTAATTTAAAAAATATATTACTCAATGATCTTATCCTCACTCAAGTGCTAAATTTGTGTCATAGGTAGAGGAGGATAGCACGAATTAGTTAAAAAGGGACCAAATAGATAGCACATATTTTTATTTTTATATAAGATGAATTTGTCTATCTTATTCTAAACCCTAGATAAAAAAAAAAACAGAAATTGTAATCTTAAACAAACTAAATTCACGGATAAGAAAAAACAAACTAAATTCAAACCTCTTATATATAAACAACATGAGGGTTAATTATTTCAATTATCAAATCATTATTCTTTTTTTTCTTTGTTCTCCATATGGCTCATGAATTTCTTAATGTGCTTCTCATATATTGTTCGCCATTGCTTGGTCTATGGGCATGGCTTTTATTAGTTAAATCTATAGAGTTTTTTGGACCTAGAATAGTAAATTTGATTAAGACATTAACCCACTTGCACCAAGAACATGAAAGGAGTGAATTTGAAACTACAATAGTTTGGGCTAGCATGGAACATTATAGAGAAGATGAACAAGTTAATATGTCTTTTGATGAAAGAGCAAAGATTGCTAGGTTGATGATAAGAGTGTTGCCACCGGTTAAAACCTTTGATGGAGATGAAACTAGTGATTGTTCTATTTGCATGGAAGAATTTAAGAAAGGGGAGTTGACTCAACCTTTTGTTTTATGTGCACATGAATTTCATGCTTCATGCCTCAATTCTTGGTTACTTGGAGGAAAAACAACTTGTCCTATTTGTCGTCAAGATTTATCAACTACAGTTAGATCCACATAAAAATTTAGTTTTTACGGAAAGATGATATGTTTTTGTTTTTATTTTCTATTGTTATATTTTATTTTATTTGATATAGTTTATTTTTACAAAATCGACTTATAAAATGAATGATGTCATTTTGTACAAATTATTGTCAGAGTAATATATATGCGACTTGGAATTTTACTAGATTTATTAGCGGCCCAACATAAGTAACATTTTTCGTTTTAATGGTCTTGGCATATCATTTAATTTAATGAATATGACATACTATGTATTTTTAAACACATTAAATGATAGTATGTCAATATATGTATGTGTAAAATAATTTTATATACTAACATAAATTAAATCCTAACTGGAAACTGAGATTTGAAACCTCCATAATTGATTTTGACATGTTTGGTTGTTCTTGATTTTGTATCTGTAATTGATTCTAAGTTGAAACTGAGATGTGTAGCTTTTAGGTCTAAACGTAATTTTTACACTAAAATTTATTGTTCAACTCACTTTTACATAAATATTTTCTTTTGGTTTTAAACAGAAGGAGAGCAGAGGAAACCCTCTGCCCTATCTCAAATAGATTAAACATAAAATAAAAGATAATACGAAGAAAACTGGGGGACATCAACCTGACCAAGTAAACCACGCAAAAAGTACGTAGCAACTAAAGATAAAACATTTAATACCAACTACCGGTGGTTTTAGAACCAACCCTAATAGGTGTAAAAAACCAAAGCAAACAACGACACATCGAACACTATCCAGCGAACCCGCGTACGGGCGCAAAATCAAATAGCAAAAAAAAAGTAACGTGTAAGCATTTTTTGAGGAATGGAACGACAAATGAACTGACCGCCAACACGGACAGGTTCACGTACCACAACCCCCTATGACAAAACACAACAGACATAAATGGCACTTTCGAGCCAAAAGAACCAATGACACTGAAGCAACAACAACAAGAAGAAAACTGCATATCTCAACATATCTGGAAGAATTAGCGATCAAGGCAGTACAACAGCAGTAGCCACTAGTGAGAAAGGACCAAACTGCGCTGACAGCCACGACAAACAGCCACACGATCTACAAAGAACCAGAACCGAGAAATCGACATCACTTTTGACGAAGCCTCTGAGCAGCAGAACCTTTAAAGAAGGAAAGTGGTCCGCAACAGCGGAAAACATGTCGGCAGCCACTATAACAACCCAGAAGGGGTATGAACCACGTCGAAACTAACGAGATCTACAAATCTATAACAGATCGCAAACCCACGGCGACCAAACACCGGAAAACCAAGCCGGAGCAAGGTTGAAACCAAATAGCAAACGACGGTGGAGACCAACACGCCGACAACCACTACAAAGACCAACAACCACTGCCGCGAGGGAGGTGGTTCCAATGAACAAAACCACAACCAAAGCTGAACCCAGGCAAGCAGATCGGATCGAGGGACCCAAAACGGAAACAACCCAAAAACGAACCACCGGGCCATGGGCGAGCAACTCCGGCACCGATCTGGACGGAGATGATGCGGAGGGCCGTCGCTGCTCATCACACCACCATCAAATGAAGCTACATCGCGAAGTAGAGCTGAAAAATATATTCAAACATAAACTTTCTCTACCATTATCAAAATACTCCGTTCGTTACTTAAGTAGCGGATACCCCAAAAACACACTACCATTGTAACGTCTGTTACTTAAGCAACATACGACAATTTTTTAAAATTACTCATTTTAATGTCGTCCGTTACTTAAGTAGCGGAATGGTACAATGGGAAATGCGTATGACGCGCGGATAACTGATTGAGCGGCAAAAGTAATTTTATTTTTTTCACCATGAAAAGACAATTGGAGCTTATGGGTTTGTCCCAAATAACGCCTTCTAAGATGGGTGGGCCTTTAAGTGTAATCCATACATAGAGTAGGAAGTGTAGCCTGTTAATTTTTTTTTCTCACCCTAAATTTAAAACTTTCACGAAAAACGTGTTTCCATATAATCTCTTATCATTGAATTTCTCAAATATATAGATTTAATTTTAAAAAATATATTACTGAATGATCTTATCCCCACTCAAGTGCAATTTTTTTTTCTTCACCAAATCTCAACCATCTATTATAATTCAATCAAAGGTCAAGAATTACTTTGTGTCATTTGATCAACATAAATTGTAATATTTTTTTTTCTTTTGTCAAAAACAAAAATTGTAATCTTTTTTTTTTAGCAACAGAAATTGTAATCTCAAACAAACTAAATTCACGGATAACAAAAAACAAACTAAATTCAAACCCTTATATATAAATAAACAACATGAGAGTTCATTATTTCAATTATCAAATCATTATTCTTTTTATTATTTGTTTTCCATATGGCTTATGAAATTTTTCATTTGCTTCTTATATCGTGCTCCCCATTGCTTGTTCTATTGGCATGGCTTTTATTCTTTATATGTATAAAGTTTTTTCGACCTAGAATAGTAAATATGAGTGAGACATTAACCCACTTGCACCAAGAACGTGAAAGGAGTGAATTTGAAACTACAAGAGTTTGGGCTAGCATGGAACATTATAGACAAGATGAACAAGTTGATATTTTTTATGGTAAAAGAGGAAAGATTGCTAGGTTGATGATAAGAGTGTTGCCACCGGTTAAAATCTTCGATGAAGATGAAACTAGTGATTGTTCTATTTGCATGGAAGAATTTAAGAAAGGGGAGTTGATTCAACCTTTTGTTTTATGTGCACATGAATTTCATTATTCATGCATCAATTCTTGGTTACTTGGAGGAAAAACAAATTGTCCTATTTGTCGTCAAGATTTATCAACTACAGTTACATCCACATAAAAATTTAGTTTTCATGTTTTTTCTATTTTTTGGCCTTAATCCGATGTATAATTTTTGTAGTCATCAATCAAATGTACTAGTATATATTTAGTTAAAGGCTAAACTATATATTTGGTCCCTTACGTTTATTTTAGGTTTCAATTTGGTCCTTACGTTTAAAAAGTTTCAATTTGGTCCCTTACGTTATCAACGTTTGCATTAGTTGGTCCCTTCTGTCAGATTCCACTGTTCCACTGTTTCAATTGGACACGTGTCAACATGTCCAAGTGTCCACGGGTCAATCCACGTGTGCAAACCGTCCGCCACGTCAGCAAACTGTCTGCCACATGTGCAAAAACTGACGGAAGGGACCAAATTGAAACCTAAAATAAACGTAAGGGACCAAATTGAAACTTTTTAAACGTAAGGGACCAAATTGAAAACTAAAATAAACGTAAGGGACCAAATGTGTAGTTTAGCCTTTGGTTAAACAACGACAAGATGATATGTTTTTGTTTTCTTTCGTTATATTTTTATATTTTATTTATATAATTTATTTTTATAAAATCGTCTTATAAGGTGAATAATGTCTTTTTGTACAAATTATTGTCCAATATATAGGTGACTTGAAATTTTGCAAGACTTATTAGCAACCCAAATCACATAAGTAACATTTTATTTTAGAAAAAATTGAGACCAAGGCGGTTCATAAATGTCAGTTTATTTTATTTGGCTTTAGATCATAATTTTATGGTAGCTTAAACTTCAAGAAAAATTTGTCTAAAATTGGTAGAGAAAATCGCCACTAAGTTGAAAATTTTTTGGCGCCTGAAATATTTGGACAATTTTTTTTTCTTTTTTTTTTTGTGAGTGTTTTTCCTTATTTATGGACGACTTAAATCGTTAATAAATTATTGAGAATTTAAACCTCATACAAATTATTTTTTGTTTTGTAAATAAATCAAAATTTATTGTAGCATAATTACTCATCACCAGATTTGATTACATGTGAAAGCTAAAAATTTTATGACAATTTCTCTTCCCACCCTCTACGTTTCTTTTTCACCTAGCATACAAAAAACAATTCAAAAAACATGTTTTGAAATTTCTTTTTTTTATAAAAAAAAATTAGTGTAAATTTCAATAAAATTTATACAAAAAAATTTTCAGAAAATGTTTTCCGGACTTTTTCTGAGTAGAATTTTTTTTTGGAAAAGTGGAAGAGAAACTTTCAAATTTCAATTGCAACAAAATAATGAAGAAATAAAATGTACGCATAATGGCACCATTCAATACAAATAATGATAGAGAGCTACGATACAACTACTATGCTGAAAAATAAAGAAAGACATTAAAATAAAAAGATAAATAAAAACATTCATTTCATTCGTTCCCTTAAAATATGTCTAAGACATTACATATATAAATTTTTTAATGGCCTAGAGGCTAAAACTCATCAGGGTCTGTATGGTAAAATTAAACTATAATGTAGCTTATAGCTGATAACTGAAAAACTAGTTTATAGCCGATAGCTGAAAAGCTAATTGATTGAAATTAAAGTGCATGACAAAAAAAGACATGTTAGTGGGTAGTTTTTTTTTCTTTAGTTTTTTTATATAAAAAATAATAAAATTAAATTAAAGGTTAAAAAAGGAAAAAACTGTAAAAAACTATAAGCTATAAGCCCAAACGCTACTTGAAATAGCATCTCAAAATAAGCTAAAAACTAATGAGAAAAACTTTTTACCAAACACATCTAGCTCATTTTATCAAATAAGTTAATATAATAAGCTATAAGTTAGCTTATTTTGTTTACCAAACAAACACTCAAACAACCCAATGACACAAATGTCCAACTAATAATATAAATATTATATCACATTAATATCTAAATTACTCAATTAACTACTACTTAGTAATTATTTAATTAACTACTATTATTCTTCTTCCAAATGCTTTATCCTCGCACAAGTTCTCATGTATTAGAGTTAGGGTCATGCTAACTTGTGTTAAGGATTCATGTTATAAAATAGAAACTTTGTATTAAAGAAACAATTTATAATCTTTTAAGACATTGAGTGCATATGTTTTTTAAAAAATATTTTTATATTAATTTCTTAACCTGTGGTCAAAGGAAAAATTAATTTCTTCTTTCTTTCCTGGAAAATGCCAGGAAATCTATTTTCTTTCCTAAAATTCAATTTCGCTTTCAAGTCACACCATTCAAAACCAAATTTGCCTTGGACCTAACATCAACATACCGTGCAGAACTTTTAATGATCCAGTCAATTTTTTTTTATTTTTTTTTTATGGTACACAGATAATCATTTGTGCGTAGGAAAAGTCTTTAGAGTATAAGAAAAATTAAAGAATATTCATTTTGGCTAAAGCAAACGAGATTACATCTTTACAATGCGACGAACTATAATTCAAATTCTATTTTAAGTAGTGATGTTTGAAATACATGTTCTTAGAAGATCGGAAGTTGAGAAGCTCTCAGAAACTCTGGAGACTCAGGTTCTGAACACGCAGGTTCTGAACGCTGAGATGCTGATAGATAGTTAGTTAGTCAGTTAGAGATTTTTCGATTTGTCCTAGGTAGTTAGTTACAATTGCTTGGTAGTGAAGCAAACATCCTTTTGTATATAATTACCTTTGCCCCTAGTGGATGAATAACAACTTAATCTTTTTCTCTATTCTTTCTTTCGATTCAATTCTTTTTCTCTATCTCAAATTACTCCAACAAATTGGTATAACAGAGCCCGGTTCGCATTCATCGTTTTGATTTGATTCCTTGATCAAGAATCATGACGAACAATAGTACAACCTCTTCACAATTTCCAGCGAATCTTCCAGTTTTCAAAGGCGATAACTATGATCGTTGGTGTGCACAGATGAAAGTGATTTTCAGATTTCAAGATGTTCTTGAAATTGTAACTGATGGAGTAGAAGATTTGGCTGCAAATGCTGATGAAACAGCAAGAACTCAACACAAAGAATTGAAAAAGAAAGATGCTAAAGGCTTGTTCATCATTCATCAATGCGTGGATTCTAATATCTTTGAGAAGATAATAGAAGAAGAAACCTCAAAGGGAGCTTGGGATACACTGAAGAAAATCTATGGTGGTGATGAGAAATTGAAGGGTATCAAGCTGCAAGCTTTGAGAAGGCAATACGAGATGATGCAGATGAATGAACAAGAAACAATCTCTGAGTACTTGGCAAGAATGTTGGCCTTGACAAATTTGATGAAGTCTTGTGGTGAAACCATGACTGATAGGTCCAAGATTGAGAAAATCTTGAGGACCTTGACTGAGAAATTCGATCACATAGTGGTTACTATTGAAGAATCAAAGGATTTGGAAACTATGAAGATTGAAGAGCTGCATCCTTAGAAGCTCATGAGCTAAGGGTTAAGCAAAGGAGTTCGAACAAGGCAGTGGAACAAGCATTACAGGCCAAGACTCAGAACAAGAAAGGGAAAGATAAGTGGAAGAAAAAGAAAGAGGATTCAGAGAATTTAACCAAGAATTCAAAGAATCAGAATGTAGATTCCACTAAAGATGCAAATCAGAACAAGAAGAGTTCCAAGAAGAAGATTGATAAGAAAGAAATTCAATGCTACAACTGTCAGAAATTTGGGCATTATGCAAGAGAATGTCGTTCTAAGAAGGTGGCCAGAGAAGACAAAGATGAAGCCCAATATGCCAATGGAGGTGGTAATGATTCTGATGATTCACTTCTAATGGCAATCACAAATTCTGAGGCAGACAAGTCAAATTTGTGGTATCTTGATACAGGGTGTAGCAATCACATGACTGGTAACAAGAAGTGGTTCTTGAAGCTTGATTATTCAGTGAAGAGAAACATCAAGTTTGCAGATAACAGTCAGATTACCAGTGCTGGCATGGGAACTGTTCTTGTGAAGAGAAAAGATGGTCAAGAATCAACCATCAATGAGGTATTGTATGTTCCTTCTATGACAAGTAACTTGATAAGCTTAGGTCAATTACTTGAGAAAGATTATACTATGAAGCTGGCTAAGAGAGAGTTGAGAATTTATGATGCTAAGAGTAGATTGATTTTGAAAGCTCCACTGTCGAACAATAGGACTTTCAAAATTGAAATCAATGTAATTGATCATCACTGCCTTGCCTCAATTACAAACTCAGAAGAAGATTGGATGTGGCATCATAGGTTTGGGCATTTGAACTTCAAAAGTTTGAGCTTGTTGAAGTCAAAAGAGATGGTGCATGGCTTGCCTCAGATAAAAACACCAAGTACAGTGTGTGAAGAGTGTTGTGCAGCCAAGCAGACCATAAATTCATTCAAGAATGAATTGCCTATGAGATCAACTCAAAAGTTAGAAATGGTGTATTCTGATGTGTGTGGACCTTTTGAAGTAAAGTCCATTGGTGGTAATAGCTATTTCTTAACTTTCATAGATGACTATACCAGACATGTATGGCTCTATCTTATTGAAAAGAAGAGTGAAGTATTCACTAAGTTCAAGAAATTTAAGGCACTAGTTGAGAAGCAAAGTGGCTGCAGTGTCAAGAAATTGAGAACAGATGGAGGAGGTGAATACACTTCACTAGAATTTGCAAAATTCTGTGAAGATGAAGGTATAATGCATGAAGTTACTGCTCCCTACACTCCTCAACACAATGGAGTTGCTGAGAGAAAGAACAGGAGCATAATGAATATGGCCAGAAGCATGCTAAAGGGAAAAAACATGCCTCATAAATTCTAGGGAGAAGCTACCTCAACAGCAGTGCATATAATCAATAGAAGTCCCACCAAGAAGCTGAAGAACAAAACTCCCTATGAAGTTTGGACAGGTCTTAAACCAAGTGTAAGTCATTTCAGAATCTTTGGCTCACTTTGTTTTAGACATGTTCCTGATCAAGTGAGAAGAAAACTTGATGATAGAAGTCAACAAATGATTCTATTGGGATATCACCCCACTGGTGCTTACAAGCTCTATGCTCCAAAAGAGAATAAAGTTATGATAAGCAGAGACATAAAGTTTGATGAATCAAAGGGTTGGGACTGGATTGGAAGTACTAGTGCTGAGGACACTAGTTCAATGCTCAATAGAAAGCTTGTGCTTGAAGAAATAGATGATGAACCAGCAGATGGTGCAGCTGGTAATCATACTCATATGCCTAATGATCAACCTAATCAACAGTTGAGAAGATCAACAAGGGAAAGAGTGCAGTCAGTTAGGTTGAATGAATATGATGTGTTTCCTGATCAAGCAATAACAGAAGATGGTGAGCTGGTCAATGAAGCAATGATTGCTGAATTGGAACCAGTTACATTAGAAAAAGCTTTGAATGACTCTAAATGGAAGGCAACCATGAAAGAAGAGTTAAAATATATTGAGAAGAATGACACTTGGGAGTTAATGCACAAAACAGTCAACAAGAGGCCAATTGATGTGAAATGGGTCTTCAAGTTGAAGATGAAACCCAATGGTGAAATTGCTAAGTATAAAGCAAGGTTAGTAACAAAGGGTTTTCTCCAGAAGCCAGGACTTGATTTCAATGAAGTATTTGCACCTGTGGCAAGGATAGAGACAATTAGACTAGTGGTTGCAGTAGCTACTTACAAAGGGTGGGCTATGCATCAGCTGGATGTGAAATCAGCTTTCTTAAATGGACCATTAGAGGAAGAAGTTTATGTGAAGCAGCCACCAGGTTTTGAGATCAAGGGTCAAGAACAGAAGGTATTCAAGCTAAAGAAGGCACTCTATGGCTTGAAACAAGCTCCAAGAGCTTGGAACAAGAGAATTGATAGCTTCCTAATTGATTTGAAATTCACTAGATGCACAACAGAACATGGAGTATATGTGAAAGGTTCAAATCATGAAGAAATGATATTACTATGTCTGTATGTTGATGACTTGTTGATTACTGGATCAAATAAAGCTGTGTTAGAGAAGTTCAAAACAGACATAATGAAGGAGTTTGAGATGACTGACTTAGGGGAGCTATCATATTTTCTTGGCATGGAGTTTACAAAGACAAGCAGAGGTTATTTCTTGCATCAGAAGAAATATGTGGCTGACATATTGAAGAAATTTCATATGAGTAACTGCAACTCAGCAATTACTCTTATGGAAACTGGTGTGAAGCTGAGCAAGAATACAGATGATGAGTTGGTTGATTCAACCTTGTACAAGCAGATTATAGGTTCATTGAGGTACTTGTGCAACACTAGAATTGACTTATGTCATAGTGTTGGTCTGCTAAGCAGATTTATGGATCAACCAAGGATGTGTCACTTGACTGCTGCAAAGAGAGTGCTCAGATATGTAAAGGGTACTAATGATCATGACATTTTGATTCCAAACCAAAGGAACAGTAGTAAGAAGTTAGAGGCTTATGGCTACTCGGATTCAGATTGGGGAGGAGATCAAGATGATAGAAAGAGCACTGCAGGTTACTTGTTCATGATTGGCAATGCACCAATTTCTTGGTGTTCTAAGAAACAAGGAATAGTTGCATTATCATCATGTGAAGCTGGGTATGTTGCAGCTTCATTTGCAGCATGTCAGGCAAATTAGATTGAGATGTTACTAGCAGAACTAAAGGCAGTTGAAGTAACAAAGATGAAGGTGCTTGTGGACAACAAGTCAGCAATCGACTTGGCTAACAATCCTGTGAGTCATGGCAGGAGCAAGCATATTGAAAGAAGGTTTCAGTTTTTGAGAGATCAAGTGAACAAAGAGAAGCTTGAGTTGGAATATTGCAATACTGAGATTCAACTTGCAGATATTCTAACCAAACCTATGGCTAAGGCAAGGTTTGATACTCTGAAGAAGTTTATAGGAATGAGATCATTGGAGAACATGGATTAGGAGGTGTGATGTTTGTAATACATGTTCTTAGAAGAACAGAAGTTGAGAAGCTCTCAAGAAGATCAGAAGCCGAGAAGCTCTCAGAAGCTGAGAAGCTCCAGGTTCTCAAGAAGCTCTGGAGACTCAGGTTCTGAACACGCAGGTTCTGAACGCTGAGATGCTGATAGATAGTTAGTTAGTCAGTTAGAGATTTTTCGATTTGTCCTAGGTAGTTAGTTACAATTGCTTGGTAGTGAAGCAAGCCTCCTTTTGTATATAATTATCTTTGCCCCTAGTGGATGAATAACAACTTAATCTTTTTCTCTATTCTTTCTTTCGATTCAATTCTTTTTCTCTCTCTCAAATTACTCCAACAAGTAGGTACTCATCCAACACGTCTTGAATAGTAGTAGTAATTATAAGAGTGATCAATAACATTTTATAGTTTTTTTTATACAATCACATTGTTATGATCAGTCCCACAATGAGTAGATACTATTTTCATTAAAAATATAGTAGAAAAGAAAACTCAATTTGGTATTTAAGTCATGTAGTTTTTTCATATAATAGATTAGATAGTCTTTTGGTTGGACTCTTCTCACATTATTTTTCAAAATTAAAAAAATCCTAACAATTGATCCTTTCACTTGAAAGATGGATTACAAAAAAGCTATTGTCATGTCATTACGAATAGAGTACAGAAAACCTTGTCGGCGTCAACTCTTAAAGGAAAATGTTATGAATCCAATATCGAGTAGAAAAAACTCATTGTATTTTTTTTACACATGTAGTACTTAAAACTTTTTGAGACTTTTTCACCTAATAGACCGGTGTCTTTGATTAGACTCTCCTAAAAAATCTCATGGACTGAGTCATAATAATTGGCGCTTTCGTTAAAAGTTGAATTATAGAAAATTATCATGAATAGTATTATAGAGAATAACAATATCATGTGTTTCACATTGAATACTACTATATAATATCAATAGAAAAGAAAAATCATTAAAATTAAACGCAATTGTGGATATTGCCTTGAAAACGAGAAACTGGTGGCTTGATGGTATCGGCACGGCGCGCAAGCAGGACGGTGCGGGGCGCAATTAGACGTGTTTTTGGAGTTCGCTACTGCCGGTTGCGCTCTGTTTCATTCTTCAGCCGCCGACAAGAGAAAGAAAGGGTTTTGGAGCAATATCAAGTCTAGAATTAAGAGGGTCTTCTCTTAGGTTATTGCTAGTGTTTGTAACTTATTTCTTTCACCTTGTTCATACTATCACTGAAATCTCTTGGTCACGGGAAGTTTGATAGTGGAACAGAGAGCTCTCTCCCCCCCAGAGTAGATTGATTAACACCGAACTGGATAAACAATTTGATTTGTGTTCTTTATCGCTTTCATAGTTTTTTAGCTTTTGTTGGTTGATTATTATTGTTTGGTTTTTTATTGGTGTAGTTTTTTATCGAATTCACAACTGCAATCGTAGAAAACATAAAGATGATTTTGAAGACCTGATGGGAATTAATAAGTGAAGTTATAAGGATTATGGCTTGATCTCTGCCTTCAACATAAAAAACTAACATTATGAAAAGAAAATAATTAAAAAAAAAAACAGAGAGAAAAACTAACGATAGTATTTTATTTTTTTTACAATAAACCTAACATTAATAGTAATATAGTATTAAAAAACAACACAATTCAAAGAGTACACACTAGTAGCTAACAGTTGTTTGGATGACCCAAGAAGTATCAATTAAGTAAACTTTGCCATTGTAACTTTTAATCTATTACCTAGTGCTCTGCTAGGGTTTGGTTTTTCTTCTCCAAGTGAGAAGCTTTTTCTTATTCTACACTTTTGAATTCACCATTTTTTCTCTTTACATCACAGAACTTTGCATAGCTACCAATCCAGTGAACCACGATGGCTCATCCTAATCTCGAGGACTTATCGTTGCATGATGAGGAGGAGGAAGGTTTTTGTTTTGATTTTGAGGAAGTGGAAGATGAAGAAGTGGATCTTCGGTGGTGTCTTGTGGGACGCTTTCTATGTGATAGAACTATCCATTTCAACTCGATGAAAGTGAGAATGGCGGATCTTTGGAAGCCGGTGAAAGGAGTTACTATCAAGGAAGCCCCGGATGGAAAATTCTTGTTTCATTTTGCTCACCCTATTGATATGGAAGCAGTGCTTAGTGGTGGCCCATGGACCTTCGATAATAATATGTTGATTCTGGAGCAAGTCCAATTGGGAATGCAAATTGAAAGGATACCCCTATTTCATGTCAATATGTGGGTTCAAGTTCATAATCTCCCAATGGGGTTGATGAAGGAAACCGTTGGAACCAAGTTGGCGAACTACATTGGAGCTTTCATGGAATATGATAAAAATAACAAGACGAGTTTTTGGAGACAGTATATGCGAATCCGAGTCAAAGTTGATGTCAGACTACCGTTGAAGAAGGATACTAAGGTCAAAGATAGAACAGGGGAATGGTGCACAGTGAATTTCAAATATGAGAAGCTAGGAGTTTTTTGCTTTGTCTGTGGCATAATGGGTCATGCTGAAAATAAATGTGCGGTGCGATTCTCAATGGAAGAGGATAATGGAATTAGGGAGTGGTCATCAGAAATTAGAGCAGATACCAGAAGGCAGGGAGGGAGACTTACTTCACGGTGGTTAAGGGAGGAAAAAGGGAGCAGGGAGGAGCATGGTGGTGACGCGGCGGCTCAGCCATACTCGCCGGCAGGAAGTAGCAGTAGGGGACCTGTACAAGCTGACGTGGCAACGAATGGAATCATGATCCAGTCACACACACACATCCCTCATCAAGACGCAATAATGACCAGACAAACCCAATCATTGCCCATTAATGACCTGTCCCAGCAGCATAATTCAGCAAACCAAAATGTTTCCACCAATCAATTCCAATTACATTCGTCCTTTCAATCCCTTCTCGCCCGTTTTGCCCAGGAATCTCCAACTACCTTTAATACAGCCGACAACATCACCACACCTTTATCCAGCATTAATTCTCTGTCTGCAACAAACTCTGACCTGGCTGTCATTACTGCCCAACCAGTTACGGAAACCCATAAACCCAATTTATTCCCAAATAAACCATTCACTTTTAATAGCAAACCTGCAATTAATTCTCTGACTAATAACAACCTCGTCCAAACAAATAACCAAAACCGACCCACCCATGACCCAATTAATTCCCGAATTTTATCCGCACCTATTATTGACCCGAAATCAACCCGCCCTAAAAAACCAAAAAATAACCCGAAAAAAGCCAACCCGACCGTTACCCGTTCTGAACCAGCAGGAACCCAGGAAGAGAAGGAAGACATGGAGACTCAGATTGACAAGAAAAGAAGAAGGGAGGAGATGAAAGTCACCGGTGTAACCAGTTCATCATTATCTGATCATTTTTTAACGGCAGGTCCTGGCAGCCAGGCCTGCCGGGACCAATGAAGATCCTTAGTTGGAATTGCCGGGGATTGAGCACCCCGAGTGCAATTCCTAACCTCCGCAGTATTGCTCAAGGGCACCAACCAGATATTTTATTCCTGTCTGAAACACTGTCTAAGTCTCATACTATGGAACGCATTCGTGTTAGTCTTAACTTCAACTCTTGCCTGTCAGTAGATGTAGAAGGGAGAAGTGGAGGATTGTCAGTTATGTGGAAACATACTATAAATTGCAGAATTTTGAATTACTCTCGAAACTTCATCAACTTGATTGTGGAGGACACCAACAAGGAAGAATGGAGATTAACTTGCTATTATGGGTATCCGGAAAGAGAACGACGTCGAGAAGCCTGGGATTTGTTGCGTGATTTGCGTGACATGTCTGACCTTCCGTGGTGTATTCTTGGCGATTTTAATGATTTACTGTCTCAGGAAGATAAAAGGGGCATCCATCCGCACCCGAATTGGTTATGTAATGGTTTCCGCAGTGCTGTCAGTGATTGCGATCTTACTGATATCCAGTTAGAAGGTTACCCTTTTACATGGACGAAAAGTAGAGGCTCGCCTAATATCATCGAAGAACGTCTTGACCGGGCCATGGCAAACTCGAAGTGGATGATGAATTATCCTAATGTCAAATTGTTGAACCTTATCACCTCTCATTCCGATCATAGTCCTATTTTGCTTCAAACTTCACCACTAGTTCGACATGGCAGAACATATGCATTCCGCTTTGAAAATGGATGGTTGAAGGAGGATGATATTCATGAGGTAGTGGAGGAAGGATGGGGTAGGGAGAGAACTGTAGACATTATGAACAAGACGGTGAGATGTGCGGATAAATTGAAAGGATGGGGGAGGAGGAAACGAATGAGATTCAAACAGGAGGTACTAGAATGTAGTGATGAGTTGGAAAGACTTAGAGGCTCTCATGATACAACAAGCTCCGGAAGATACAAGGAAATTCAGGAAAGACATGCAAGATTGTTAGTCCAAGAAGAAACTTATTGGAGACAACGGGCAAAGATGCATTGGTTGAAGGATGGAGATATGAATACAAAATTTTTCCACATGTCGGCATCTACAAGACAGAGGGCAAAAAAGATTGAAAAGCTTGTCAATGAAGATAACATTGAGGTCACAGGGCAGGCTGACTTGTGTGCGGTGGCATTGAATTATTTTGACTACCTCTTTAAATCCAATTCAACAGTGCATGAACCGGTGTTATCTCTGATTGGGCCGAGAATTTCTCAAGAGGATAATGAAAAGCTGTTGGCGCCTATTTCAAAGGAAGAGCTGAAAGCCGCTTTGTTTCAAATGCATCCCGACAAAGCTCCGGGTCCGGATGGGTTTAACCCGGCCTTTTATCAACATTTTTGGGAGTTATGTGGGAATGATATATATGAGGCAGCAAAGGAGTGGCTTGAAAGGGGTTATTTTCCTTCTTCTCTGAATGAAACTAATATTTGTTTAATACCCAAGTGTGAGAGCCCGTCGTCCATGAAAGATTTGAGACCGATTTCTTTGTGTAATGTTCTCTACAAAATGGTTTCAAAGTTGTTAGCCAATAGATTGAAGGGATGTCTTGAGAAGTGCGTGTCGGAGGAACAATCGGCTTTCATTGAGGGGGGTTCAATTCTTGATAATGCCTTAATTGCTATTGAGGTCATCCATGCCCTCAAGAGAAAGACTCGTGGTAGGAAAGGGGAGCTAGCACTCAAGATTGATATTAGTAAGGCTTATGATAAAGTTGATTGGGGTTTTATGCGCGGTATGCTTGAAAGATTGGGATTTGCTAGTCAGTGGATACATTGGATGATGCTATGCGTTAGTTCTGTCAACTATTCCGTTTTGGTGAATTTTGAAAAAGTGGGTCCTATTCTTCCAGGAAGGGGTCTTAGGCAAGGGGATCCTCTCTCGCCTTATCTCTTCTTATTGGTGACTGAGGGCTTGACAGCTCTTGTGAAACAGGCTGTGGCTAGAGGAGACTTACATGGAGTTCAAATCTGTCGAGGGGTACCGACGGTGTCCCATCGTCTCTTTGCTGACGATTGTTTCTTGTTTTGCATGTCTACTTTAGATGAAACAAACCAGTTGATGCGAATTCTCAAAACTTATGAGGATGCTACCGGTCAAGAAATTAATTTGACCAAATCAGAAGTGTTTTTTAGCAGAAACTTGAGTATTGCAGCTCAAGAGGATCTTTCAAAAATTATGGGAGTTAAGCATGTACTTGGAACAGGAAATTATCTTGGACTTCCATCTATGATCGGTAGAAAAAAGGACATTTTTGCTTATATCAAAGACAGAATTTGGAGGCGAATTAATTCATGGCGTGGGAGAGCTTTATCACGAGCCGGTAAGGAAATAATGATCAAATCCGTTCTCCAAGCTATTCCTTCTTATGTCATGGACGTGTATCTATTGCCGGATTCCACTATCAAAGATATAGAAAGGATGATGAACTCATTTTGGTGGGGTGGAGGATCTAACCGGAAAGGAATAAGGTGGCTTGCTTGGGATCGAATGACTTGTCCAAAGGCGGTAGGCGGTATGGGTTTTCGAGACTTGCATGGATTTAATTTGGCTATGATAGCAAAACAAGGGTGGAACATCATGACAAAACCACACTCCCTAGTGGCTAAATTATATAAAGCGAGGTATTTTCCTAACTCCTCCCTTTTTGCTTCTAAACTTGGTCATAATCCGAGCTACGCTTGGAGAGGTATTTGGAAAGCTCGGCAAATTTTAATGCATGGTTGTAGGTGGAGTATTGGGAATGGTTCTAGCATTCATATTATGGAGGAGCCTTGGTTGAGAGATAAAGAGGATGCTTGGCTCCCTTCGCCGCAACAACAAGGGGTGTACAACATTAAGGTATATGATCTTATGCACTCTAATGAGAAATCGTGGGATAAAGAAAAAATAGAATCCCTTTTTGATTCACATGTAGCTAAGCGTATTCTTGATATACCATTACTTGGTGTGATTGATGATGATAAATTGATTTGGGTGGATAACATGCATGTATGGTGAATATAGTGTTAGAAGTGGATATAACTTGTGGATGAATCTCTTAGGAAAATTTCAAAATTCAACTTGTCATGGAGATTGGAATAGTCTATGGAAAATTCATGCGCCTCCAAAAGCTAAGCATCTTTTATGGCGGATTTGTAGAGGTTGCTTACCAACGCGCACCCGTCTTCAAGAAAGGTGTGTTTCGTGTCCTCCATCTTGTCCCCTTTGTGATCATGGAATTGAAGATGATATGCATGTGCTGTTTCACTGTGATTTTAGCGCTCAAAGCAGAATTAGCGCAGGCCTGGACCAGTTTCTTGCACCTTGGCTGCAGCAACATCAGAACTTGCGTGATACCATTCTTAATATTTGCTCCTCTAATGATAAAAATGCAGCAGGTCTATTTGCTACTCTTATTTGGGTGTTGTGGAATAACCGTAATAATAGCATTTGGAACAACACAAAGGAGCAGGGTAGAAGTCTTGGATACAAGGCTAAGCATATGTGGGAGGAATGGCATTCAGTCCAACATCTTCAATCTGGACGGCATGTACCAGTTCAGCAACAACACGTCTTACGTTGGCAAAAACCTTCGGACGGATGGCTTAAATGTAATGTAGACGCAGCTTTTCACTCGGAGCAGAATCGCACAAGTGTAGGGTGGTGTTTGCGTGATCATCAAGGCATGTTTGTGAGGGCTGGAACGTCGTGGGTGGAAGGTACTTGTTCTGTTATTGAAGGCGAAGCTATGGCTTTACTTACAGCCTTGCGTGAGTTGGAAGAACAAGGCTTTTCACAGGTGATTATAGAAACGGATTCGCAAAGCTTGGTGACTGCAATACCTCATATACATGTGGGAAATTCTGAATTTAGTGCTATTGTTTGTCAAATCAAAAATACTATGTTGTTAAATCCAAACTTTAAGGTTAGGTTTGTTAAGCGGCAAGCGAACATAGTTGCTCATTCCTTAGCTAGGGCGGCTATTTCTTGGCCTCGTCGCTATCTCTTTGATAGTTTACCTCTTTGTATTGCTACTTATTTACATAATGAAATGATATGAGTTTATGTTTGTCAAAAAAAAAAAGTAAACTTTGCCATTAATGAACAAATCTATATTAATTTGTATAAGAAAAATGTCTACGTTAATTAATTTACATGCTGGCACGTGAAGATGGCACATTGACACTATATAATATTATCCCATTCAAAAACTATATAATATATAGCATCATAAAAGACAATGATATCTCTAGCTCTAATCAAATTTATTAGTTATACTTCAACTTGCTTATAATTACTTTATACCTTTAAATTTAATATTCATGTGATATAAAGCTAGAGTTTCTTGAAAGTTAGATATCGATTTTTTTTCATAATTTCTTTTTTAGAGAAAAACTTATTCAAACCGTATTAGATTATTAAATTTAAATATAATTTCACGTGAGATTTAAATATTTGATAAAATTATTTGATGTTATAACTGACTCCCAAACCAAATTAAACTGATGTGTTAAAAGGAAAAAAACTTAAACATTAATTAGTTCTCAAGTTAGAGTTTAGTCCTCTCTATTAGACATAATTTGATCACAAAATATTAGATATCTTATTTAACAGGATAACATACTTTATCAAATAAAGTTGGTATACAAGATATATATGTACTAGTATAATATTATATCTTGAATTCTTTAAGTCACACACACACAACTAGGGTTGTGCAAAATATCCGGTTAGAAGGTCCAAACCCAGAACCAGATCCAAATCCGTTTTAAAAAATCCGGATTTTGGTATATGGTTATTAACCAAACCATTTTTATCTGGTCGGTTATCCATCCAAATTAAATTTTCGGATTTGGTTTAAATTGGTTATTATATCCTTTTCAAATTTGTTTTTGTCAAAAAAACAAAAACAAACAATATCCTTTTTTTTTTGACAAAACAAACAAATATCCGTTTTTTTTTGACAAAACAAATAAATATCTTTTTTTTGACAAAAAAAACAAATATCCTTTTATTAAAATTAATTCACGCACAAACCATCACTGATTCACCATGTGCGTGTGATCTTTACAATTGTGATTTGTGATGAACCCTAAATCCCAAATCTACAATAATCTCTCCAATTGAACCCTAATCGATGATATTCTCTTCCAATCGAACCACACTCATTCTCTCCAATTGGTTATAGATAAAAAAAATAAAAAATATTTTTAGGAAATAAACAATCCCTTATCTTTACACTAATAATTTATATACCCTTATCTCGTTGGAATTAGAAAAAAGAAATCTAGAAGAAGGAATGTGAATGGTCTTTTTCACATGCTTTTTTTTTCATCTCTTTCAAACACATATCAAAAGCAATTTGGCTTGAAGCTGATTATTACTGCAAAGAATAAAAAAAGAAAAGTGTATTTTTTTACGGTTTTTAATATGTTTTTCGTCTGCGTAAAAAAAGAAAAAATCAGACCAAATTAACCGTTTATTAATCCTGTTTTAAAAATAACCAGTTTAAAACTGGATTTAAAAATTAACCGCTTTTAAACCGGTTTTATAAAAATATCCGGTTATGTATCCGTATCCAAATTTATAACTGGTTACATAACCGGTTTATAAAAAATAATGGTTATGGTCTTGTATCCAAATCCATATATCTGATTTTAGTTTGAATATGATTTGGTTTGGCAAAATAACCGAACATGCACACCCCTACACACAACTTCTTTTTTTGACAAAAAGTCTCACCGCACACAACTAGAGTATGCAAAAAGCCTATAAGAAAAAACTAAAGTATGCAAAAGCTTGACTTTGATTCATTATTCACCCTTTATTTCTTCTCTTATATATCTATGGCAAATGTAAAATTTGGCGTGATCCATGTTACAACGTGTCCGTACAAATATGATAATCATTATCTTTGGAGATAATTTTGTTTACTTAAAACTGAAAATTTTATATTTGGGTCGGCCAATGAATGACCAGATTATGTCGAGTCAATGAATCTGACCAGTATTAGCCAGCATGAGATATGTATGTACACTAGGTGCTTTTTTTCTTCTAATAATTACAAGTGTGTTATAGGACTAGATAACTCATGCTCTAATTTAATAGAATTAGCTAATGACTCGAAAAGAATAAATAAATAAACAATAGAGTTAGCTAAGGATATGTTTTTAAAATGTGCATATATAACAATAAAAGGGGAGATATGTTTGGGATACTAATCTTTTGATAGTAAATCAATTATCATATATGGGCCTATGCCCTCATGATTACCAAAAAAAAAAAAATCAATTATCATATATGTGTAATTATAGATACTAATTTCTCGAGTTATAAAAAATACAATAAAATTATTTTGTTTGAACTTTTTATGAATTTATTTTACCAAATATTCTTATTCTATGATAAAATTACCTATATTTATCTATTTTAAGTAATTTATAAGCTCTGAGTTTTTATAGGTAGCTTAGTGAGTAGTAATTTCACCCTTAAGGTGAATAAGTAGAGTGTCCAAAATTTAAACTTCGACCTCTGCATATAAAATGCAATATCCTTACCAACTGATGGAGACGAAAACTTTGAATTGTTATTAGCAATTGTTTTGAGTTGTTAATTTAAATCAAAAGTTCACTAACGTAAAAATGATATGAATTGATGTAATAATTTTTTATGTTTTTTTTAATTTGCATGTGTGCCCAAAGAAGTTTTACTCTAGAACTACTCATGTAGGATACAATCATTCACTTCTAATAATTGCGCGATAACAATGGAAATTAATATACGGATAAACAAAAAATGAATAATTTTAAAATTGTACTCATAAAAAAAAAACTTATAAAAATAAAATAAAGCGAACTCTTCTATACACATTATTATTTAATGTGTTTCTGTACATTTGTTGATGTAAACAATTGTGATAAGTTCACAAATAATATTTATTAATTTTTTAAAATTAACTATTATTTATGACCTATTAGAATTGTACTCTTCAACAATATATCAATACATATTTAAATAAGATGTGTATCGGAATATTGATGGATGAATAAACAAGTTAACTAAGAAAAGAATCCACATAAATTTGGAAAGTAGATAGCACGTGAGAAGAAAATCAAAAGCGTTTTTGCCGTATACTCTATTTGTTGTTGAGAATTGAGACGAGAGGATAATAATAGAAAAGTTAGCGTCCATGTTTACTCTCCAACCATTCTTTTCCTTAAATAATCAAGCACTCACCATGCTACAAATACTATCCATTTTGACTAACTCTAATTTCTCAATAACAAAAAATAAATGCTAGCTATAATTACTCTTTTCTTTTTAAAATCAAATATACTATTACTAAATCCAACTAAGAAAATACAAGCTGTAGTCAAATAAATAGTACTCATAGAACTGAAAGTTTGTTTTAAAATTTTAAATAAAGCACACGGCTTTCCCATTATAAATGTGCGATTTAAAGTTAGTTTCACATTCACGCCAAAAGATAATACAGCGAAGCAATAAATTAGTTTTTGAAAAATAAGAAGAAAAAAGAAATACGAGACATTATTAGCCCTAGAAAAATTTGTGAGTTATCCATCCAATAATTAATAAAAATTAATCACATATAATTTTTTAAATAGTATCCACAAAATAATTTTTAGAGTATCCAATTTATATTGTTGGGTATCATGTTATAGGCAGAATTTTATTTAAAATATAAATAATATGAAAATATGACAGAATATAAAATGGTACCTAAAAGATATTAGTATTCTTTTAATGCAAAAGAAAAACTAAATAAGGTAGAAAAAAAAAGATAAACTACACTCTAAAAAAGATAATTTCCATGGAATTTGTAAGTAGAGAAGTTGGAAGAGGAGCTGTATACTGATTCTAAAAGATCGAGATACCATTCAAATTTGCTCTGTATTTTGCTAGCCAATTTGCACAACCCTCAATGAATGATGAAAGGACAAAAGTCAAATATAATCAATAAACCTCTAGATAAAATCAATAATATGCGCATAAAGGAGGGTGGGTTGTAGGCCCATTCCTTAATCAATTTCAATGTCAATTGGCAATCAAATTCACATTTCACATGTTGGTAATGACGACTTCAAGCCTGACCGTAAAAGATAGCTTGCAGCTCTCCATTAATATTGATAGTAATACCACAACTGTCTGAGAAAATCCAATAATCAATTTTCATTAGTGTCACGAATTAAACCTCCAAAACTAGAGCATCCTCAATTACCATTTACCAAAAGAGCTACTGTCAATATTTAATTTAACCGATGCACTTTCGAATCTTTTCACGATGTGTAAAAAAAAGATATTACTAGTATTTAACAATATAACATAAAAAAATATAATTAAAAGAGAAAATCCTACTAAAAAAAAAAGAAGTCGTTAAATACATTAATACAATAAAATTGAAAAAAACAAAAAGAATAATAAAGGGTAAAATAGTGACTTGAAAATAGAACGAGCGATGCACCGCGTTCTACTACCATATATATACTCCCATTTAAGACGTTAAATTAAAATGCCAGATATAACCTCATGATTAACAGAAAAATCCCGAATTATCCAAACAAACACATTTTTTTATTTCCTTAATTAAGCAAAACGCATGCACACTTTTTATTATTATCTCTAACTAATTAATTATAATAATTAATTATTTTCTCTCTCAATCTATCTAATCTAATCTATTTCATTGATTCATTCCATTTCTATAGAGAAGATATATATCAAATATAGCACACGTTGCTATTGTCTCCTTTCAACCCCGTGAGACGGCGGCGAATCGGAATGACTCGGCGGTGCTCTCACTGCAGCAATAACGGCCATAACTCACGGACATGTCCGTCTAGAGGAGGCGGCGGTGGCGGAGGAGGGGTTAAGCTTTTCGGAGTTAGATTAACCGATGGATCAATCATTAAAAAAAGCGCGAGTATGGGAAACCTTAACCTCGCTGCACTTCACCATTGTTCTTCTTCTTCTTCGCTTAATCCTGGTTCATCGATTAATCCCGGTTCACCTTGTTCTGAACCGCATAATGACCCCGACGGTTATTTATCTGATGATCCGGCTCATGCTTCTACCTTCGCCTCCCGTCGCGGCGAGAGAAAAAAAGGTATATTCATTTTCTGCATTTTTATTTATTTAATAAATATTACTCCGCGTTACATATTATAATTAGATTAATTGAATAATTGATGTATCTGGTCTATATTATATCGTTGATGGTTAATATTTTGGTTAATGATGATGGTGAAGGAAAACCTCACATTTTAAGCGTGTTAGATTTGCTTTTGAATTTATTTGATTGTGAAATCTATTGCTTTTGATTTTTTGCACGCAAAGATTTTCATAAACGTGTGTATATTTTTAAATTTAATTTAAATCATAGTACAAATAAATGTTTCTCAGGTATTGCTCAATTGGTATTGTTGGTTGAACATTTTCCGTGGTTATCCGGGTTGGAAACCTGAATCTATTATCATTTGTGAGTTTTTAGTTGGTGCAATCGTGCGAGCCAATCCGTGTAAAAAAAAAAAACAGAAATGATACAAATAAATAGGATGCGCCTTTGTTCCCACGAGCTTAGCTTCAGTTGGGAGGGACATCGCATTATATATGCAGGGGCCGAAGTTCAAACCCAAGACATCCCACTTATGCACCTTTAGGGCACATGTTGTCAAGACTTTTTTTTTAAAAAATGAACTGTTCATGTTATACGATCGTAAATGTATGTTTGGTTATGGTTTTGGTAGTCATATTTTATGGAACTCATTTGGTTTGATTGGTCCCGCAATGACGGCATTTAATGTTATTAATATTCATGAGTAATTTGGATAGATACGAAACATTTAATGTCTTTATTGTTCGATTGGTCCCGTAGTATTTTGAGACAGTTGGATTGGAGCTCATAGCAGTTGAATTTATAGTAGGACAACAAGGGGATGTTCACATTGTCATTTTATGCTTTGATAATTAATATACACCTACATTCAATTTTTTTTAATGTATATACCTATATGTATGATTTGTATGTTTTCTTCCAGGAACAAAGGGGTGTCACCGTGTCGGTTAAAAACTGTTTAATATCTGGAATTTGTATTGAGGTTTAAGTAATTCACTGTAAAAATCAAATCTGTAATTTGAAAATTACTGGTCTCCAGACAAGAGTTTGATACTTAATCAAATTGCCTTTCTGTTATAAAACCAGAAGTATTACTCTTAGGTGGCTTAACTAGTTTAAGCACAATCGTGCATGTAGCTGTTTCAAAGTGCGACTCTTGTAAAGAGGATATCAGATTCTAATTCCATAAGTCATAATCCAGAATGCTGCTACTTTGCTATTTACCTGTTTTTATTGCAGAGTCTCTCAACTCTGTTTTTACTTTTACATGTCTTTGTGGGGATGAGTTGCTGCATTGGATTGTTGTAATTTAACAAAGATAGTTTATTCATCAAATAGGCTGAGTACCCTGTTGTCTCGTCGATTGGGTTACATCATTTAATATGCTCTTTTGTGTGTTTTAGGTGTTCCATGGACTGAAGAAGAACATCGATTGTTCTTGGTTGGTCTCCATAAGCTAGGCAAAGGAGACTGGCGTGGGATAGCACGTAATTTTGTTGTGTCAAGGACCCCTACTCAAGTAGCAAGTCATGCACAGAAGTACTTTATCCGGCAGAGTAATGCTACTAGGAGAAAGAGGCGTTCCAGCCTTTTTGACATGGCTCCAGATATGGTTGGTCTTCATTCATCATATCTAATTTTGCAGCAATCTCCATGCAGAGACATACTTATTTCTGCTACATATATCATATATATGTAGCCTGATAGAATGGGAAACTAGTTTTCTTCCTATCCTATCAACACCACTACACCAAGCAATATATAAGTTATCATTACTACCAATACCATAACAAGTTTTTTGTCAATACCATGTTTTGAGAAAACTCCATGGTGTGTTTGGCTTGAATCCATTTCAATAGTGTGTTTATAAACAAGAGAAATATGTTTAGATAATCTTCCATATTTATCACGGCATGATGACACCGTGACTGTGTTGAATTTCTCAATACTAGTTCTTGCTTCAATAGACAAAAGACTTTTCTATTACAGTAACACATTTACTGAAGCCTTTATTAGCTAATTACCGCAAATGGAGTCATCCTTGTTGTAATTCAATATTGAATGTTACGAGTTATGTTTGATGAGTATTATGTAGTCATTTTCCTCTTTAGCTAACTTTTTTTTTTTTAAATCATGTGCTAGTGTCCTGATTCAACTTTGATGCCAGAAGAACAAGTACTACTTCCACCTTCTGAGAACTCACAACCTTGCAATGGAAAATCACAGCCATCACTAAATCTCACTCTCAAGTCAGAATATGAGCCGATGGAAACTACATCTGAAGAAAATACAGAAGAGGGCAATGAAACTACAATGGGATTGACACCAATGACTCATGGATTCTTCCCATCGTATGTACCTGTCCCATTTTCAATATGGCCATCAATTGGAGCTCCATTTGAAGAAGTCAACGGAGGAGAGACATCTCATCATAGTCATCATCAGGTTCTCAAGCCGATACCAGTCATTCCAAAGGAACCTGTAAATGTTGATGAACTTGTGGGAATGTCTCATCTGAGCATTGGGGAAACACAGGTACATGATAGAGAGCCTTCTCCGCTTTCCTTGAAGTTGTTAGGAGAGCCCTCAAGGCAATCAGCATTCCATACAAATGCTCCAGTTGGTGGTAATTCTGATCTAAACAGTGGCAAAAACAGTGCCATTCAAGCAGTTTGAGACTTTCAAAGTCTGGTGAAGACAGTAGTAACTAAGTGTTCTTTTGTTCATCTTTCATTTGTGCTATAATATATAACATTTTTTTTGTTTTCTCTGAGCCATAATCTTCTAAGTAGTAAGAAGTCATATGGTGGTATGTAGCTCAGGTTAGATCAATTCTTATGCAAATATTTATTCTTTCTAACTGTAAACAAAAATGAAGTTTGAATGAATAATCAAATATAGCCAAGAGGTCCATGTCCCTCTAGGTTTGGCTATAATTGTTGGCTGGCCAGCTCCATGTATTATTTCTTCCTGCAACCTGCTCTTGGATAATGTACCCATTCTTTTGTGTATTAGGGGTTGCTTAAGTTGATATTCCCAAAATCAAAGCAACCCCCACCCCCTCTATCAGTTACAGCCAAATGGGCTAACCCGGCCCATATATTATCGGTATGTAACATAAGTTCAATTTGGATGAATTATTTTCCCACCCGCCATGTATCTTTTTCACCCCCCTTGAAGGCAAAAAAAATTCGGTAAATACAACCCGATTTTTTTTAGTGCAAATTTGAGTAAAATTTACACTAAAAAAAACTTCGGTAAACGTTTACCGAAGTTTTTCGAGGTGAAAAAGAGTTTTTGAGGGGTGGGATAAGAATTCATCTTCAATTTGTTCCCATAGTTAAATGAGTTAGATCAGTATCATGCAAAGGGCTGGTCCAGGAAAGATAGGGTGGCTAAAAATGAATGATGCTTTCTCTTCCCACCCCCCAACTTTTTCTTTTCAGGCAGAAAAACTTCGGGAAATGTTTCCCTAAGTTTTTTTCAATGTAATTTCTCTTTTTTCCCCTAAAATTTTCTTTATTTTTGGGGGGTGGGGAACTTTGTTTGCCTTAAAAAATACTCCGGGAAACATTTCCCGAAGTTTTCTGAGTGAGAAAAGAAATTTGCGGGATGGGATGAGAAATTTTCAAAATGAATATGTTCCAAAAGAAATGTTGATGAGCCCGAGTTCACAAAGCTTGATTATCCCAATGTGCTCACTTCATTAATCATTCCGATTATGAAATATCGCATTGATATATCAGATATTTTTGAAAATGTTAACTATTACATGCATTTGGATGCAAAACACATACAGAGAGACAAAAAGGATGTAACAGTGATATGATTTATGGTATATATCCTGTGTTGAAAGGTTCAAAGAGTGTTAGTGGCTCAATAATTATTATTTGGTCCTTTCATTTTCCAGGTTTGCAAACAAGGATCTTGTCTCATGCATTTGGATAAAATTTTGGCGGACATAACAAAAGTTTGGTTTAGTGGACAATGCTTTCAATAAAATCAGTGGATTCTTTCTGAACATGATGATGATGAGTAGAAGAATTGATGCTACCAGTGCCAAAAAAAGAAGAATAACACATAGATGTCACTTGTGAGTGAGAAAGCAACTTCCATGCATGAATTAATGATTGCATCAATTTCCACAGGCTTCGTGTAAGAGCATATTTCTTGATGAAGAAAGAAAAAGGAAAGAATAGTGATACTTATTTTAGCAACTAATTCTATGAGGTGCAACTCATCTAGGGCACTCATGTCCCTTTCAATGTTATTAGATCTTCCTTGCTTTTTCAAATAGGAGATGCAGACACATAAACAAATGTTTTCTGGTATAAAATTGAACATGAAATCACTTCAACATGTTAAGATTCTAATTTTTTGTTATACTTTTTTAGTTACTTTACACTAACATGTAAGTATTCTACACATACTCTTAATCAATATTTATCACCACACATAGATATTTGTATTGATATTATAGGAAGTAATATTAAAATGTAACACTAATCTATATATGTTTAAATTGTTAGAAATATATAAAACCATTGATGTAGCTAATCCTAGCAGCTTAAGCTTTTGGGATAATCGGTTATTTGACATGGTATCAGAGCCTCTATGACTAAGTGGTCTAGAGTTCGATCACCGTTCCCTTCACTTTCTAATTAAAAAGTGGAATTTAAGAAAGTGGAATTTAAGCATATGGTAGGTGGACCTATGCATTATCCACGCTTCAAGCCCAAATGGGCTCTTGCGTGAGGGGGCGTGTTAGAGATGGGTCCGGTTATTATACATAAGGATTCCTTATGCAGCGTGCATAAGCCGGCCCAATTACCCAGTAGCCCAACATATTTATTTTGTACACCTCACCGTTTTCGTCATACACCTGCTTCCCTCTATCTCAAAATTAACGTTTACCATCCAAAGTAACGGTTATCTCCAAAATAACGGTTATCTCCAAATCAACAACAATTGTTCATCATCACCGTCGCCGGAATCAACATCATCATCACCGTCGCCGGAATCAACTACATTCATCATCACCGTCACCGAAATCTACAGTCATCTCCATCACTCCTTCATCATCACTGTCACCGAAGCAACGAAAGCAACAATTTCCGTGGATTTCTTACACGCAACGAAAGCATCATCATCAAAAATTCACTTGCAACAAGTAAAATGAAGAACACAAAACAGGTTTGAACTTCTCTAATGGTTTTGAAAGTGTATCTGTAAGTTGGAAATGGTGTTTTTTTAGTTTGGAAATTAATTGCATCTGTGTAAACCTAAAATTCAATTTAGGGAAAATTATATGCTAAAATGGTTTTGTTTAGTTTGGTTGTTTTGAAAAAGTGTTGATCAGTATCTTTTTCTGATAATTGGTTGTTTTGAAAAAGTATAATTGTACACTTTTAGTGTATTGAAACCAAAGTAGCCCTCTTATGGTTTCCATGAAACAATGCTTACAAACTAGCAGGAACAATTGTTGTAGGTCCTTTTTATTACTCCATTTTATATTTCAGTGATAGTGTGGCATTTGTTTGATGGTTTTAGTACTCACCATAATCAATTATAAGTAGCAGTTACTAGAAATTAGGGATTCAATTTATCCTTATGTAATTATGATTGATCCTTGCAAAAAGTAAAATGAAGAAAACAAAACAGGTTTGAACTTCTCTAATGGTTTTGAAAGTGTAACTGTAAGTTGGAAATGGTTTTTTTTGTTTGAAAATTAATTGCATCTGTGTAAACCTAAAATTCGATTTGGGGAAAATCATATGCTAAAATGGTTTTGTTTAGTTTGGTTGTTTTGAAAAAGTATTGATCAGTATCTTTTTCTGATAATTGGTTGTTTTGAAAAAGTATAATTGTACACCTTTAGTGTATTGAAACCAAAATAGCCATCTTATGGTTTCCATGAAACAATGCTTACAAACTAACAGCAATAATTGTTGTAGGTACTTTTTTATTACTCCATTTTATATTTCAGTGATAGTGTGGCATTTGTTTGATGTTTTTAGTACTCACCATAATCAATTATAAGTAGCAGACACTTAGAGTATTTAACTTATTATCTGCAATATGAAACCATACTTACTTGTTTCCTTTGATCCAGGTGAAAAAATCAAAGGACCTACAACAAATGCCATCCTTTAGTATTGGATTGACACCGTCAGATGAGGATAAAAGGAATGACACTGATTCATCATCTGGTAGTGATAAAAAACAGGAGCGGAAAACAAGAGATGCAAAAGATAATGAAAAGAACAAGCACAATGGTAGAAAGAAGAATCAAAAAAAGAAGGAACATAAAAAGGGTGATGAAAGCATTGCTTCTACATCTCGTGGTCGTAAAAAGAAACCACAAATAGAAGCACAAGATTCTGATGAAACAAGTTCAGGTGATGAAAATGTGAAACAAGATATGGTGAAGAAAGATACTGATGTGGATGCAAGATTGAGGCATAAGATGAGTGTACCTAAGGTCTATGACCTTATGCATTCAATACATGTCAAAAAAAGGAAAACGGAAATAATTGACCAACTAAAAGACTGTGGCTTTGGAGGGATGCTGCATATTTGTAACTGGAAAAGGATCCACACCTTTTTTGTGGATTGGGTTGTCAAGAGATTTGAACAGGAACATATGTTGATAAGACTGAGCGATACAGAGGTTCTATTGTTGAAAGAAGATGATGTGCATAGAGTCTATGAACTTCCAATGGCTGGAAAGAAGATAAACACTGATCTTTGCTCTGATGGAGCAATTAAAAGGCTGAGAAAGGAATTAGGATTGACTGGAGATTATTCTCCAGTTGTGAAAGTTGCTGAATTGGAAAGGATACTGAAGACAACAGATAAACCTAAAACATGGGTGAAGGGTGCAATTTGTTTCATCATTCATAACATTTTGTGCCCAACTAATAGAGGGAATGTATCTCTGCAGTATGCAGATATTTTAGAAGATCCAGAAGGAGTATCCTCATATAACTGGTGCTCACATGTTCTTGACTATATGAAAAAAGGCCTGCAATCTCCAGAAGTTTTAAATCCATTAGCAGACTTCCACTTCCCAATGGTAATGATCTCCCCTCAATGATTTGAATTAAAAGTAGATTTTACAAACACAGCGGTGCATAATATATGTTATTACTACTTGCAATAACCTGTGTTTAATTGTTAATTGTTGTTATTATCATTTATGTCTTTTATACTTGAATAGATACTTGTCACATGCATATTTATTCACATTGTATCCAACATAAATAATATAACTGAAACCATGAGTGTGGCTTAATGGTTTCACTGTATTTGTATCTGAAACCAAAATAGCTCTCTAATGGTTTCCAATAAATATTTATATTATATTCAACATAAAAATATTATAACTGAAACCATAACTGTGGCTTAATGGTTTCACTAGTTTTATATCTGAAACCAAAGTAGCCATTGGTGCTTTTGAATCGAATGTGTCATGTTTCCCAATTTGAGTCACCTAGTAATGTTCACTTCAGTCCTATTTGGATATAGTACAATTTAGGATTTATGATTGGGAGTTGTGATGTGACGCAATATTAACTAATTGTTGCAGATTAATTACATGGAGAAAATGGGGAAAAGAAGCCCATTTTTGACAGGGAAATACAAGCGGCCGTCACTACGTGATTGGGATGTCAAGACGGCAAACTAAGAACTTCAAAAGATCCATGATATTATGGGTCTTGAAAATGGACTGACAGCCGGGGTAACAAGACTTGATAATGGACTGACGGCTGGGTTAACAAGTCTGAACCAAACCGCAGAAGGTCCGCTTGTATTGTGTTTTGATGCAGACACATGTCCACTGTCTAAGGTGATTGTTATTGCTCTTATGGTCAAAATCATGAATTATTGATTCTCATGTACCGTCTTTTCTTTTCAAATGCTAATTTAACATAAAATATTGTAAGTGAAACCATAAGTGTGGCTTAATGGTTTCACTTGTGTTGTGTATGAAACCAAAATAGGCCCTCTTCTGGTTTCCAACAAAATATTCATATTAAATTTAACATAAATATTATAACTGAAACCATAAGTGATTGTCATTGCAGGCGGAGATGTATCTTACTCACTGTAGGTCTTGTATAAATATCTATACTAGAACCGCAGAAACATTGGAACGAAGAATAGCCGAGGAAAATGTTGGAACTTCTGGAAAAGATGATGCAGTCCCAGAAGAAACAAACACAAACAAGGTCAATCCAATGGAAGGCCAAGCAGAAACTGAGAAGAATAAGAGTTCCACTAATGAAATTGTACCTGAAACTGAAAGGTACTGCATTTACTCAATACAAACAAGCACCGTGACTTTGTGAAAATTCAATGTTGCAGCATTAGTTTAACTTTTTATGTCAAGTACTAAAACAAATCACATCAATGGTTCCAGGTTGAATAATGATGATGATGTCGGAAAAAGAAAAGAATCATCCATACCACAAACAAGCACTCAAGCGGGAGAAAGGTACTGCATTTAATTTTAACAATCATAAACCACTGACGTTTATAATGATCTGTTTCTCTAGTAAGTCAGAAAGTGTCCCTTAATGGTTTCAAGATCTTTGCTCAAAATAACTACTTGCAATAACCTAGGATTAATTGCTAATTGCTGTTATTATGAACCAAAATTTGATATATCATTTATGTCTTTTATACTTGAACACATACTTGTCACATGCATATTTATTCATATTGTATCCAACATAAATAATATACCTGAAACCATAAGTGTGACTTAATTGTTTCACTGTATTTGTATCTGAAACCAAAATAGCCCTCTAATGGTTTCCAATAAATATTCATATTGTATTCAACATAAAAATATCATAAACCACTGACGTTTATAATGATCTGTTTCTCTTGTAAATCAGAAAGTGTCCCTTAATGGTTTCAGGTTGAATAATGATATTGATGAAGACGATGACAATGATGCCAAAAGCAATGATGACGATGACAAAGATGAAGACGATCAGATCAATGCCGAAAGAATTGATGAAGATGACACTGATGAAGAGGATGAGATCGCTGCCAATATCATTGATGATGCAGTGAAGGCAGCATGCAACATCAATGATGATTCAGCGAAGCTGACAATGACACAAGAAACAACCAATGTAGGACTCACAGTAACACAGGAAACTATCTTGAAGTTTCCAGAGTTTTTTGATGGGGCTGAAGCTTCTAACGCAGAGTAAGCAATGAATATATATTCATTTCTTTTAATGATTTTTTTATTCGTGATGTCTAAAACTACAATAACCATGATGTATATAATGGAAAAATATTAGTTTAACATCTTAAACAATATTATTCGTGATGTCTTAAAAGTGTTTGTCAATGGTTTTGATATGTGATTTTCTGACAAACAAAATGATTTTTAATGGTTTCAGGTTGAACAAAAATGATTCAGTGTCACAGGGGGCAGATGCAGATTCAGTGACACAGGAAACTATCCTGAAGTTTCCAGAGTTCTTTGATGGAGCTGAAGCTTCGTATGCCGAGTAAGAAATCATAACTTTAAAAGCATTTGTCAATGGTTTTGATATGCAATGTTTGAAAACTAAAATCATTTTTAATGGTTTCAGGTTGAATAAAGATGCTTCAGTGAAACAAGATTCAGTGTCACAGGACACAGATTCAGCGACAAATGAAACAATCTTGAAGTACCCACAGTTTTTTGATGAGGGTGAACCCAATCAAAGTCTTGCACTAGTGTTGGTACCAGATGTGATACATGAGGACAAGCCTACAGAATGTGACTCAGACGTTGTCATAGAGTAAGAATCAAACAGTGTGATAATTGTAATATTATTTAAATTCTGCAAAAAATAACACTATTATGTACTATTATTTCACAGTGCAACTCCATTAAAGTCAGTGATGCCAGATGAAATAATTGACTTGGACAATGTCACGCCAAAGAAAAGAAAAAAGCATAATATGCTTTATTCTGATAGCACATACCCTGAGCGTCGACGGATGGTGAAGAAATCGAAATACCTTGAAAGTCCATATGATGACGTTGTCCACGAGTCTACTACAACTGAGTTGCAAAAAAATTTGTCAACATATGCTTGGAGCACGAATCTTGATCAGTAAGTGAAAAACTATTTCTTATTTAGCTTAGTGTAATTGTGATGAGTATTAATTATAGTAATGTTGGCTTTTTTGCCAAAATGGTTGTTTTATTTGGTTTTTAAGCTGTTGTTTTGAGCGATGTTTTAATCTTGGCTGTTTTGAATTCAAAACCAAGGAGAAACCATAAGTGTGGCTTAATGGTTTCACTGGATTTGTATCTGAAACCAGAATAGCCCTCTAATGGTTTCCAATAAATATTCATATATTATTCAACATAAAAATATTATAACTGAAACCATAAGTGTGGATTAATGGTTTCACTGGATTTCTATCTGAAACCAAAATAGCCCTCTAATGGTTTCACTAGTTTTGCTTAAGATTGTTCTAGTAGTTTGTTAGCTTCTGATTATTTGGGTTTACTCTTTTAGTGTTCTCAGATCAAATATTAATACAAATCCTAAATGCTTAATTATTATATAGGCATCAAACTATGTACTGCTCCAACAACAAGGCTCATTCTTATTCTCTACAAAGGGATGCCTTGTGGACACTTCAAAAGGATGAATGGGTGTCATGCTTGGTCATAAACAGCTGGGTTAATTGCTTGAATTGGAATCAAAAGGACAACATGACAAGACTAGTGACACCATTGATTAATTATGTATGTATTATAATCCATTAATATTAACAATTTACATACTTTTTACATAATCTTATTGATTTTACTCATTTTATATAACCAGGTTGACCAGGAAAGAATGCCTCCTGTGAGTAAATCAATTGCATGCTGGAGATTCATTGAGAGACTCAAAATTTTCAAATACATGGATTGGAAGGCCATTGACCCTACAAAGCTAGAATACGTAAGTCTCTGTTCAAAACCATCTTTGATTACATTTAATTACTTAATTATTCAATTACATTTAATTATTCGACATATAGAAAATTTAGTTAAATAATATGATTTTAGATATGATTTTATTTTAATACTATGTTTGACATGATGGAACAGACCATGACACCAGCAATAACTGGCAATCCAGGATGCCATTATGTCTGCTTCGTCGTCAATTTCAAAAACCACAAATTTGAATTCCTGAACAGCTTGACAGGGGTAGGAGAGAAATTGCAAACCAAGGATGGTGAAGCCACCTTATACAAGCAGCTGTTTGATGTCTGGCTGAATGAGGTTGAAGCATTTGTGGAAGAATTATATAAGCAAAGGAAAATGAAAATGTCTTTCCAATTCAACACATTCAGTTGGGATACACCAAAAGTGCCTACTCAAATTGATTCAAACAATTGTGGTGTGTTCTGCATGAAGTTTTTTGCCGAATGGGGAGGTGAAATGCAATCTTTCAAAAGTTGGTCTAAACTCAAAAAACATGGGGGCAATGGAAAGGTTGCAAGAATTATGGATCTCCGTATTGATATATGTTCAGCAATATTGAGCCACTCAAGCAATTCCATAAGAGATGAAGTGCAGAAGGAAGCAACTTCATATTATGAACAAATGCTTCAAAAGCTACCAAGTTGTTCTGTTGGAAACCATTAGGATGTTTTAATTGTCAAAACACTTTGTTGATGAATTTATGGATTGTTTTAATGTTTTTTTTTTGGGACAAGTTATGTTGTATTTATGGATTAGTTTTAATGAATTTTACTTTGTATGATAAAATTTAGTTTTTTTTATTGAGTTAGTATGGTAAAATTTAGTTCTAAATCAATCTCTACTTTATTCGTACCATAGAATATACACAAATGAGAATGTAGTTTGTAAACCATTCTGCCCAATGAATGGTTCCAGAAAGTTATCCTACAAAACCATCTTTTCAAAATCAGAAATATAGAAAATTACTTATTTGATTACATTTAATTATTCGACATATTTTATTACATTTATTTATTGTGTATTGACATAATGGTTTCACTAGTGTTGTATGTGAAACCAAAGTATATCTCTTATGGTTTCACTTAGAAGTACACTCAAATATAGTCGAATTCATTGAAAAACAACAACAAAACCCTATAAGGGAAGATCATTTAAAAGTAAGTTAACCACTCAAACAACAAACAAAGCAACATGCATACAACATTATAGTTAAAAACCATTTACATATACAATCCTTATTGAAACCGTTCAACAATACTAATGGTTTCACTGTATAACATTTGAAAACCATTTGATGTACTTAATGGTTTCAGGAAACTATTAGAAATCTAACTAGCCATATATATAATCATTCTATTTGAAGCTGTGATGTCACTTAGATTATGTCATTGAGTCAAAAAATAAAATATATGTCTAATCATCAATACTTATCTTTCCAGAGTATATCTCTTACGGTAAAGTATGTCTAATCATCAATATCTTACATTATCACAAAACCATTAGTGGAACCATTAAGGTTTCACTAGTGTTGTATGTGAAGCCAAAGTATATCTATTATGGTTTCCTATAAAATTTAGAAGTACACTCAAATATAGTTGAATTCCTTGAAAAACAACAACAAAACCCTATAAAAGGAAGATCATTTAAAAGTAAGTTAACCACTCAAACAACAAGCAAAGCAACATGCATACAACAGTATAGTTAAAAACCATTTACATATACAATCCTTATTGAAACCATTCAACAATAATAATGGTTTCACTGTATAACATCCGGAAACCATTTGATGTACTTAATGGTTTCAGGAAACTATTAGGAATCTAACTAGCCATATATATAACCATTCTATTTGAAGCTGTGATGTAACTTAGATTATGTAATTGAGTCAAAAAATAAAATATATGTCTAATCATCAATATCTTATAATCATCAATACATACCAACAAAAAACGTGAAATGACCAAGTACGATTAATTCATGTCTAATGGTTTTGTAACAGACTCTACTACAAACTTATACCATAAAAAAAAATTAACAAATGTAAATATATCAATCAGTAGCCTCTTTTCCCTTTAGAGCCTCATCATCTCTCTTTTGATTCTTCCGCTGTATAATCAATTTTTGCCTCTCTCTAGCCATTTCATAATCACTTTTAAGTCGCTTCTTTGATCTAATTGGATTTGCTCTTGCTTTGAACTTTGGAGCAGTGGACTTTACCCCATCAGATGGTTCACTGGCAGCAGCTGTATTGGAAGATTTAGATGGCGTCCCGGAAGATGGGCTTGTATGAATACCTTTAGACATAAGCAACTCCTCTGCCTTTTTCCCAGCTTCAAGAACACCGTTAAGAAAAATTTGAGAAGCCTCCGGATCTACACAAACACGTGTAGAAAGCTGAACTGTAACAGCACAAATTTGTTGATATCGTTGTGCTTGAGTCGTGCCTTCAGTGGCAACATTGATAGTGGATTTCAGCTTATCAACCGACTGACGCACATCTCTACTCCAACGCTTTAAAACATATTCTGCAGGTATTGTCTTCAAACCATGATATTGCACAGAACCACCTAAGAACTCTAAGATTCTGAAAACATGACGACATAAGAAACCCCTGTTCTCAAACATACGACATGTACAGCTCATACTTTTGTTCCTAGTATCAATTGTCACAACCCTTTCATCAAGTCGATCATGATCTTCAACAGCTGGGGAAATGTTTTGATTAATTTCTTCATCCAATTCTTCATGATTTGAAGGTCCAACTACTTCATTACCAGCATCATCATAATTACCAGCAACTACTTCGTCAGGTTCATCAACCTGTTCAATGGTGAAAACTTTGAAAACCTTATTGAAGGCAGACACTTGAGTTGTGTCCTCTTCATAATAGTATTTGAATGAAAGATCATACTGCCTATGAATGAATGCAAAGCAAGCTGGTGTGTACTTGTTTACAACGGACCGCATCAGCTGACTGTTTGGATAATTATTTTTTGTTCTAGTATTTGCAGCCTTGAAGTCCAACTCAGCATGGTTATCCCTCATTCTCTGAACCATAATGTTAAAATGACTAAAGAATTGAACAAGTGAATGGTCTGACTGCAAAAAACCACGGAGAAAAGCATTGAAAGACTCGCTTAATTGAGTCGTTTTCAGACCGGCTGTAAAATGTGACTTGACCCAAGCTAAAGATCAATATGCATACGATTCCTGTGAGTTTGTACAAGCCACCTAAAGTCTGAAATTGGCTTTCCATCAAAACAATTTTTCATCATCTGATCCCAATTGTAGTCAAAATCTGATTCATTGTCTACATTTGAAACCAAAATATTTAACTCATCGAAAAAAGCACTGTTTGCACGAGACCCCGGATTTTTCTTTGCATACTCTGCCATATGCCATGAGCAAAGTCCATGAAAAACACCTTCAAAAATATTTGGAACTGACTTCAACAACGCAGTAGCCTGGTCTGTATATATTGTCTGTGGTTTCTTATTTGCCATACACTTCAAAAATGTTGTAAACAACCAATCAAAAGTAGCTGCGGTCTCATCATACAGTAGGGCAGCACCAAACAAAACACTCTTACGATGATTATCAAAGCCCATGAATGCAACTGAAATGTAAATGAACCAAATCAGAAACAAAAAACAGCATATATAAAAATTACATTATCACAAAACCATTAGTGTTGTTAAATGGTTTCAATATGTTATACAATGAAACCATTACTATGGTTAAATGGTTTACCAATGGCCTACATTAGAAATTATAAGAAACAAATATGCATTTAGAAAAAACACCCTCTGATAACATCAGAATGCTAGAGATATTTTAAAGTACAATTTTGGTTAGATGATGATAATGATGGAACTACTATTTATATACTATTTTGCTGGAAACCATTACTAATGTTTAATGGTTTCAATATGTTACAGATAGAAACCATTTTCATTGTTAAATGGTTTCAACATGAAAGAAGTTCAAAAAACTAATTTAAAACCATATGAGAGAACTTCAAAAAACAAACCTAATGGGCGATACTGATTGTTGGTTCGGTAAGTCGTATCAAAGCTGATAACATCACCAAATAAAGCATAATCAAGCTACATAATCTCATCTGCCCAAAAAATACTAGCTATGTCTTCCGCAGCATCAACTTGAATATCATAATAAAAGGATGGTTTCGAGAGAGCTTCATTTCTAAAAAATTCTTGAATCACAGTTGCTTCACCAACCACCATCTCTTTCTGACGAATCGTCATCAGATAATTCTTTAAATCCGAAAATCGAAAAGGGAGATTATCTGTGCCTCCAACTCCCTGACCCATGACTTCATAAGAAGTTCTCATCGACATTCCAGCTTTGGAATTTATTACAGCTAGCTGTCCTTGCACTTCATTGACTTCTCTAAATGATCTCAAGAAACACCCATGCTCCGCTTTATGTAACGGATGACAATGAGGCACATCCCATTTGTATATCTTATAGACATTCAGAGTTTCATCCAACTTCAAAGATATCCCAGCTGTACAACCAACCCTTTCCTCAGGTATTTCTTTTACTTTCTCAAATTCGACAACAACCGGACTGTCTGATGTTGGCTTGTTCTTCGGATCAAGCAAACTTCCTTTCTTGTAACCTTGTTTGTTACAAACATAACATAGATAATGTATTTTATCAGATGGCTTATTCTGTGAATTCTTTTTTGATTTCAACAAAGTCCGAATTGAAAACCCACTATTAAATGCATAATCACCGTAAAACTTTTCAATATCTTCAATAGATTTAAAAGCAAGAGACTCCCAAGTATCTTTTTTATCAGGACGTATTTCTGAGCTATCAACAACAGCCAATGGGCCAATTTCAGATGAAGTGGATGTCAAATCCATTGAAAACAGCAACAATCCCTATAAACGAAGATCATTTAAAAGTAAGTAAACAACTGAAACAACAAGAAAAGCAACATGCATACAGTAGTATACTTAAATACCATTTACTTAGACAATCGTTGTTCTTGAAACCATTTCACAATATTAATGGTTTCACTGTATAACATCTGGAAACCATTTAAAAATAATAATGGTTGCATATAATTTAAAGCATATGACCATAATGATGATCATGCTGCTAATGATACATTACAATTAAACCACTAATATGAAGACCTACAACCCAAAAATTAATCAACATTACAATTCATTGGAGGTTACACGATGAATCCACGTAAATTTCATCAACATTAAACATTAAGCATTTTCGAATTCATGTATGACACTCTATTAAAAAGGATTTTATTAATAATGTAAACGATGAATTTGGTTTTGCATTGATAAATTAAATGGAGCATTGGATTAGCTTAATCCAATGATCAAATTCTACCAACACAGCTTAAACAATATTACATTCTTATAACTAGTTCATTCTATATTTACCTTGATTTTCCACCCAAAGTTTCGCCTTATCTTCTTATTCCTGTATCTAGAGATTTTTTCTTGACGTTACTCGCTCGTGCAGTGCTGGGAAGAAAAGGCCTCTCAAGAGTCGATTGACCAACACTTATGTGATCAACAGTCTGTCATAATTGAGTCGTTTAAAAGTAAGTTAACCATTGATCCCTAAAAACAAAGATCATTTAAAAGTAATTTAACAACTGAAACAACAAGAAAAGTAACATGCATACAGTAGTATACTTAAATACCATTTACATATACAATCGTTGTTCTTGAAACCATTTCACAATATTAATGGTTTCACTGTATAACATCTGGAAACCATTTAAAAATAATAATGGTTGCATATAATTTAAAACATATGACCATAATGATGATCATGCTGCTAATGATACATTACAATTAATCCACTAATATGAAGACCTACAACCCAAAAATTAATCAACATTACAATTCATTGGAGGTTACACGATGAATCCACTTAAATTTCATCGACATTAAACATTAAGCATTTTCAAAATCATGTATGACACTCTATTAAAAAGGATTTTATTAATAATATAAATGACGAATTTGGTTTTGCATTGAGAAAGTAAATTGAGCTTTGGATTAGGTTAATCCAATGATCAATTTCTACTAACGCAGCTAAAACAATATTACATTCTTATAACTAGGTCATTCTATATTTACCTTGATTTTCCTCCCAAAGTTTCACCTTGTCTTCTTATTCCTGTAGCTGGAGAGTTTTTCTTGGCATTACTCACTCGAGCAGTGCTGAGAATCAAAGACTCGATTGCCCACCACTTATGTGATCAAGAGTCTGTCATAAAAAAATTGTCAATTATACACCAAAATTCAGAAGAGTGGTTATGACACAAAGGAGCCTTCAAAAATAAAATGAATATAATATTACATCAATAATCATCATCGCTCTTCAAAAATTTGATCTTCAAATATACTACTAGTCAATATCAAGGGAATGAGTACAACTATGACGCCGTCATGATTTAAATTTTTTTGTCATCGGTCTCAATGTGATTTCGAATCAGGAAAAACTGGGCACAATACAGGAAAGGAGGATTCATTCAACAAATAGTGTTTTTTGATTCAAAGATTAATAGAGCGAAAGACGCATGCAAGATTCTCCGTCAATGGGTGAATGAAAAGGAGCTAAAGCCTCGACATTCTACCTACAATCTGCTTGTAACCAATTTATTGGCTCAAGCAGGATTCACTGATGCCTTAAATATTTTGGCTTTAATGAGTAACCATGGATTTCCTCCTTTTACCGAACCCTTGATCTAACACATATCGAAGCGCCGAAGTGGTGATGACACAGATCTGTTACTCGAGGCAATGTCCTCAGAAAAAATAAAGAAGTTTCCATCTAGATTGCATTTAAAAATAAAATAAAAAGTCTTCGAACCAGATAACAACACCCAACACGACACTGATGAGGTCGTCAACCAGGACCAGACCCTTTTTGGTTTCATAAAGACGAGTACACGTGCAGCCAAAATGAGCAAACTCACAACCATAATGTCGAGCAAGAATAACAACCACTACAAATAGTTTAATAATCCAGTTATTAAGCATCATATGTAACACAGTTAGGGTTGGGAACAGGCCAGGCCAGGCCAGGCTTTGACAGGCCTGAGCCTGGCCTACGATTTTTTTTTAAGCCTAAGCCAGGCCTACGGCCTATCAAATGCATTTTTTTTGGCCTGGCCTGGGCCTGCTAAAAGCCTGGCCTGGCCTTGTAGCCTGTTTATGAGCCTGTGTTACATAAAATCCTCTATATAGTCTTTTTAAATATATAGGCTAATTAAACATGCCTTAAAGCCTATTTCACATTTAAATTTTTATAATTTCTACAACATTAAGAAAAAGCTAATAAAATGATTAGCACAAGAATTAAAAGCTAATAAAATAACAAATACGATTACGATAAAGTCTATTAAATATGCCATAATACAATTATTTTTTTAACACTAATGTTAAGCGGTGTAGTACAACCAAAATATACACTATAATTTGTGTTTGTAAAATATATATATTGTCTAATAAATATTTTGTATTTATTTAAATAATATTTATTTTTTATACAAACAAGATGATATAAATAATAATATTATATAAATAATAATTATTAAATATAAACAGGCCGGCCTATCAGGCTTCACAGACTTTTTTAAAAGTCTAAGCCTGTCATATTTATATAAACAGGCCATTTTCAAGGCCTAAGCCTGACATTTTTAATAAACAGGCCAGGCCTAAGACAGACCAGGTCGAAGGCCCCTGGAGGCCGCCTGGCCTATTCCCAACCCTAAACACAGTGCCATTATCATTCATTCCTCTCCCATTCCCAACAAACCAATCAACCATATACTACTTGTAGTACACTATACTCATTCATATATATAGCACCAACACAACATGTAAATCTGCTAAAATACACTAATTACATGATTAATAATTCAGTTACTGATTTTCCCATACTCTACTTGTACTAAAGTAATTTATTTAAATGGTTTCATTGTGTTATGCACCGAAACCATTACTATTGTAAAATGGTTTATCAATGGCCTCCATTAGAAAATTGTAAGAAACATAAATGATTCTTAAACACCCTCTGATAAAATCAGTATACTATAGATCTCTTAAACAAATCAACAAATAACCATGCAAATCAACAAAATAATCAACAAGCTTGTGATTCCTATACCTCCTCATGCAAATCAACAAATAACCACAACCATTCACAGATTAAAACAAAATAGAGAAAAAAACATAATAATCAAAAACAAATATGAAATTAATTCATATGTAAAAATATCAGTAAAAAGCAACCTTCAAAACGAAGGTGATAACTGTGATTCTTACCGTGATTCCAGTGATGTTCCCGGTGATGGCGATGAATGATGGAATCAGTGACAGATATGATGATTCCGGCGACGGTGATGATGATTTCGGCGGTGGAGGTCGTCGGAGAAGGACTCGGTTAGCTCGTGCGAAGATTCCGTCAGCTCGTGTGAAGAATTCCGTTAACTCGTGTGAAGGATTCCGTTAGCTCATGCGAAAGATTCAGTTGCTTCCTGTGATAGGCTGCGATTATTACACGTGTCACTGGGATCTGATGGCTAAGTTTCACTTATGCACCGTGCATAAGGATATTACTTATGTATAATAACTTTGGCCGTTAGAAATAATATAAAACCATTGATGCAGCTAATCATAACAGCTTAAGCTTTTGGGATAATCGGTTATTTGACATAAATGAGTTTACTGTCTTTGAAATCATTTCTAGTTCAAAGACATCTAAAGGCTAAATGTTACCTTAGATTGCCTATTTTATAAATTTGTATGTTCTTAATCTTATTTATTGCTTTTGGTTTATGTTGGTAAATGGTAATGAATGTTTCTGTACATGCATAACATATATGACTGTTATTCTTTTCACAGTCCATGGTTGAATTCTTATCAACATATAGGAGATATTGATACGAGGGAAAGAAAAAAATCTTAGTCTAGAAAAAGACAGAGAAACCAAATTCTGATCCTTTTCCACCCACCTAAAACATTCCACTTTTTTAAGTTATTACAAAGGAAAGGAGTAGATGTGACCACATAGATATTAAAGAAATTTTATCATTGGAGGAAGGAGAGAGTGTGGTGTGGGAGATATGAACCACATATCATTCCATCACAGATAACACGACATAAACACAGACACGTTGACGTTGTTAATGAAAACATTTACATTGATACATACATAGGATATATATTAGAATTAGAAGTACAAATATATTTTAAAATATTTAAATCGAGAATCAAAATATGCATGTACATCTAAATTAAGCTTTAATTATAACAAATCTCTAAGACTTCTAAGACTAGATCCGACACCCTCTCTCTTTTTTTTTTCTTTTTCCCTTTTCAATCCAAATCTTGAGCTCAAGATGTAGACATAGTGGTTGTGGTGGTGCGATGGGGGCCTTAGAGAGATTCTCCGCATCATCTTCTTGCTCCGGTCGCACTGTTCCTCGACGGCGGCGGTTGGTTCGTCCCCACCGGTTGGTTCATCGCCGGTGTATTCGTTTTGTGTGTGTTTGTGCTGCTCCAGTTTCTTTTCAGTTTCGTTGTTGCAGATCCAACTTCTATCTGGTTCGTTTTTAGTTTCTGTAGTGGATCTGTCTTTGTTTCAGCCACCACCGACTTCCTTGCGGTGGTGGTCGGTGGTTCTGTGTGATCTCTGTTTGTTTTTGTATTTTGTAACAGTTTTGTTGTTTGTTTTCGGGCTTGTTGCTGTTTGTTTTGTGTTTGCAGCAGCTTTGTCGTTTGTTTTGTGTGATTGCAAAAACTTTGTTTTTGTTTTGTTTTTGTTTTGTGTTTGTTTTGCAGCACGTGTGTTTGTTTTCTTTCTTTTCTTTTTCCTTTTTTTTTGTTGTTGTTGTTGTTGTTTTATGTTTCATTGGAGTTTCGGCAATCTACCACCAGTTTTTCCGACGGTTTTAGCGGTGGTTGTGTCGGCAACATAGGTTTTTCTGGATCCAAAGGTTTAATGTGGTTTGGAGGTGAGTTTCGATGGTGTGGTGGCGGTGATTTGAGGTGCCGAGGTGGTGGTGGGTTGTTGGTATTGTGATGAGGTGGTGGTGGTGGTGGTGGCTAGAAGTGATGAGGTGGTTGTGGGTTGTAAGTGTTATGGTGGTGAGGTGCTGAGATGATGTGTGGTTAATGCTCTGGGTGTTTGGTTTTCTAGATATTTGACTCTCTGGCCGCTTTCAAATCTGTTGAGATTTACATAACTCTCTATGAGTCACTGTGGTTTCCAAATCTGTTGAGATTTGCAGGTTTCTTTTATCTAGTTGACTTTTACCTTGTCGGTGTTGGCTGTACTATTTGGAGGAGGACTGCGAGCTTAGACTTATCTACTTAGATCTTCTTTCTACCGGTGTCCATCAACTTTTGGCTCACAAAGTTGCTTTTTGGATTCTGATGGGCCGATCATTTTTGCTTCGAGATCGGGAGTTAGCGTCTAGTGACATCTTTTTGGGTCGGGTTGGTGTTTTATCTGGTGGTATGGAAGTTGTGGAGTGTCTTTCTAAGAATGAGATTAGATTTAGACCTCTTCTAGGTGGTGTTAGTTTTGGTTTTGTTCATCGGTGTTTCCGCCTATATACAGACACCTTTTGTTCTATAGTTTCTCTTTTACCGGTCTTTGTCCGTCTTGTACAGAGACTTGATTTTTAATAATATATATTTTCCGTTCAAAAAAGAAAAAAAGATAAGAAAATCTTTCACCTCTATTTTGATACACATTAGACGACATTCTTATATATGAACACAAAAAATAAGAATGATGTACATAAGTATTTAATTCCGGTATGTGTCTAAATTAAAGAGTGGCTAATGTGTATCGAAACATTTTTTTTAAACATTTGAGTTGTTTGAATGTGTTGTACGAGAATCGAACACCAATCAAAGGTGCACCTATTTCATAGTGTGGAGTACTTGTGCAAACACCGTGGCAAACACGGGTTAGTTAAACTTTGCTGCAGATTTGTACATTCACTTGGTCTAGTCACTTCACTGTGGCAGCATAAACATTAGGAATAAAGGAATGAATGGATAAAGAATCTCTTGTGCAACACTTCTTTTTCCTTTCATAGGAGCCAAATAAACTTGTTTATGTGATTGCCAAGAAAGAAATGTTGAGGACCACTAAGATGCAAGCAAATTTCTTATTTCAATCATTGAAAGTTTTCCCTCATGCTATTTTTTTTTCCTTTTTGTTATATGATTGATGATCCCCTCTTTATTGTTCTGTGTGCACTATATCTTACTACAGTTTCTAGAGTTAAAAATATTAAAGAATGGAGTACTTTATGTAAGTGTTGCATGTAGTTGAAGTTGTATTAAATTATGAGGTTAACTTACAACTGTCCATGCAAATTTTTAAATGAAAATTCTAAGAACTGGTAATTTTTTACTTCGCTCAGGTTCAAGTCTCAACAAAGAGATGTTGATAAACTGTATAGAACATATTTTTTAGATTGAAGGCGTGTATGGTGTTCGATACGTGTCAATATATCAGTGGCGGATACATATTTTTTTGTTGGTGTGGGCTAAAAAATAGTATATATATTTTTGACTAAAAAATATATTCTCAATTTTTATAAAATACTCAACTATAATGACCAAGAAAATTCAAAATACATAAAAGTTTTATGTAAATTACAATTCTCCTCTACAAGGTCTCATATTTCAAAAATGTTCGATGATATTTTTCCTATCAACATTATAAAATATTTCACTCTCCATATATATGTAACTAAATTATCATTAAAGGAAAGTAAAAGTAAGAGAAAGAGACAAAAAAACGATTGAGAGAGAAGAAGTTAATGCTTTGATGAATTGAGAGAGAAGAGTAAAATTAAGAGAGAAATTTTGTAAAAAATGAAAAGTTTGAGTAATCAAAGTTAAAAATAAGAAGATAAATTTTATGATGAGTGTGGATTATTGACTCATGGGGGCTTAAAAAGAACAATAACACTAGTATTAAAGGAAAAATATATTTTTTGGTGGGGGCTTGAGCCCCCATTTACCATAGCTTGCATCTGGCCCCTGGTGTCAACATGGTAGTGTAATGTTTCACATTAGATAGTCTATGAAGAACAAATGCGTAGTACGAGCGCGATACAATGTGGATATGCAAAAAAATTGAAATTCGAGATACATTAATTAAGGCTTAAATATGATTACAAAATATTTTTATAAGAAAATATATACGTGTAGAATACTTGTAAAAAAAGAAGAAGAAAAAAAAAGAAACATCGATCATTTTTCATTAATATAATTAATGATCACAATTTTTTTTTTAAAATAGAACAAAATATTGTAGTTTTTTCATCTAAATCATACTCCATCCGTTCCTTTTTGTTTGAAAAAAAAAGGCAAACTAAGAAAGTGTATTTTTGCACCTTATTTTCCTATTATACCCTTTTTTTGATATATTATACTCTAATTTTAATTCACCAAAAAATTCTATCTTTTTGCACACACTTTATATGAAGAAGTTTAGTAAAAAAAAAAGATACAATAAAAAAATTATATGAAGAAGTTTAGTAAAAAAAAAATACAATAAAAAGAATATATAAAATTTAGTCAATCAAAAAAAAATAGAAAGAAGGGTATAATAGACAAAATATAACCTTAAATTATCAAAACAACAAACAATTTGAAACAAAATATTTTTTCTAAAACAACAAACAAAAAGGAACGGAGTAATATATTTTAACCCTCCGTTTGGATTGATGGAATGTAATGGAATGGAGCGGAGCAGTATGACATATAATAATGTTCCATTGTTTGGATTTGAAATATAATAATGGAATGGAGCGGAGCGGAATGGAATATGATGCCTTCAATTTTATTCATCTCCTTTTTAAAATATCCAAACAATGGAACGGAATATTTATTCCATTCCGCTCCATCCTATTCCACTCCACTCTATTCCGCTCCGCTCCATTCCATTACATTCCATCAATCCAAACGGAGTGCCTATGTTACAATAACAACAAAAACATATAATTAAAAGAACTCAAAGAAGTTTTTTTGGAAGGAAGGAACTCAAACAAGTATTGGCTCTATGCAATTGCTAACAATTCAAAAGCATTCTTAATAAACTACTATCTTGGTTTGAAAATTACTCTTTATTTGAGAAAGATAAACTCTTAGGATTGGAAAAATAGAGTGATAAATAGTAAATGGTATTAATGGTTGCCTCAGCATAACTCAATTGATATGGACAATACAAAAATCAATATTTGAACTCTGGTACATCCACTTATTTAACGTAAAAGATGAAATTCTAGCTATCAGACTACTTGTTACAATCTTCCGATGATCATGCCCATTCACTTCGGGTTGGTTCCTTCAACATTGGCATCATATTTACAACTTGGCTAACGATCCACTATTGTTCCATTCCATGTAAATCACTCACAGATCGACACATGTCCAGTAAGAAAGCAACATCAACCCATGATTGCATCAATTCCCACAGGCTTCGTGTCAGAGCATATTACTTGATTCGAAAGGAAAAGGAAAAGAACATAAATACTTTTTCTAGCTACTAATTTTGTGATGTGCAACCATTTGGGGCACTATGCATATCACTCATGTCCCTTTCAATGTTACTATTAGATCTTCCTAATTGCTTTTCCAAATAGGAGATTCAGACAATGTTATTAGACAATGTTTTTCTGGTTTAAAATTGTACATGAAAGCACTTCATCATGTCTAGTTAGATTCTAATTTGTGTTATGCTTTTTAGTTACTATACACTAAAAAGTTTATTTGTCTATAACCACATAGATATTTGTATAGATATACTATAGGAAGTAATATTAAGATGTAACATTATATTGAGATATGATTGGATGATTCCATAAAAAGCATGTGTATTGTTGTTAAGTTCATTAAACATTATTTGGTTTTGGGGGTGTTATTTTGATTAATTTACTGTCTTTGAAATAATCTTATAGTTCAAAGATATTTAAATTACTAAGGGTGTATTGGTTTGAATGAAAGAAAGAAGGAGAAAAGAAAAATACAGAAACCGATAAATGAATTTGGACTAATTTTATAGTGGAATCAAATATAATGATTAATATGTCATTGTATTTGTTTTTAGGCATATTATATTAAGAAAATGATTAATATCATACTTATTAAGAAATATAATGATAAATATACCATCATACTTATTTTGTAAATTTCTCTTTCTTCTTTAGGTAATGTTAGTAACGAATGTTTTTGTTTGTTATTTGTTGTAAATTATAATGGTGCATACCCAATAAATTATATGGTCGACGACTAATTCAATAATTTGGAAGATTTGTAACGATTATTATTTCAATAAAAAAAAAAACTTTTGATGTGGATTCAACGATTTTTCAAATTAAAAAATTGCCTGATGGTGGATCAAGATGAAATTTAAAGACTTTGATTGTGCGTTTAATTTCTGGATTTTTAACCCATTGCTATGTTTGAGTTTAAGAGAAGTGTGATTTTTATTTTGCTTGTTTAGACTTATGCTACTATTTTGTATTTTGACATTAGTTTGGCCTCTAAATTGTGCACACTTTGAGCTAATTTAGAGCGGTATTTTTAATGTATGGTTCTTGGATTGATTAAAAAGAAAATATCTTGTATGGTTCAAGGTCCAAATGTGATGATCCTTCGACCCCTAATGATCCAACAATAATATCAGAGTCACTGGTTGAAACGAATCCTTGTCGAAAGTCTTTCTGACCAATGTGTTCGGGCAGCATGTCCCATTGATGAATCTCCAGCTGCAGTGGAAGTGAATGAAAAAACTTCCGTTTGAGGAAGCATACCCGTAAAGAATGGTAGACTCACAATTGCAGGGGAGATTGCTAATATTTTCAAGTATAAATAAAAGTCTCATATTGGATGGAAAAGTGCCAAGTGGATGTTGAATATTTTATATATGTTAAGAAGTCTCACATTGGTTGTGAGATGGTCTGAATATGTTTTTATAAAGTAAAGACAAACCTCACTTTACAAGTCGGTTTTGTAAGGTTGAGTTAGACCCAAAACTCCCAATTCTAAGATGGTATTAGAGCCTCCTTCACGATCCGTTGGGCCGTCTGCAATCAGGTTTCTGATTAGCCCATCCACCATTTATATTCGCGCCCCAAGCCCAATAGCACTGGGCGCGAGAGGGTGTGTTAAGAAGTCGAGTTAGACCTAATGCTCAATTCTAAAATTATACAAGAGGTCTCATAAACATAATGCCTTAAATTTTTGAGTTAAGATGCAATGTGAAATTCACTTACGTGGTTATTCAAGATCAAATGTGATCATTTATAGACGAGATTTTCTTTTGCCTACTCATTTTCTCTACGAATTTACCAAAATACCTCTGTTCGCTACTTAGATAACGGATACACCCCAAAAACAACCTACCAAAAATTATTTTTATAACGTCTGTTACTTAAGTAGCAGACGATATTTACAAAAAAATTTCATTTTTATAACGTCTACTACTACTTAAGTAGCAGAACAAAATCCAACAATGGCCACTAGTCTTGCTGATGCAAAATTTTACATGCACTCACTCACTAGGTTATCGGTTTTAGGGAAGGGGAATTCTTCTCATAGTCCATGGTGGAATTCTTATCAACATAGGAGATATTGATAAGAGGGGGAGAAATTTTTTTTTAGTGTAGAAAATGACAGAGAAACCAGATTCTGATCCTCTTCTACTTTTTTAAGTTATTACAAAGGAAAGGAGAAGATGTGACCACATAGATATTAAATAAATTTTATCATTGTAGGAAGGAGATAGTATGATATGTATTGTATATTGAATAATCTCTTTGTCTAGTCACTTCACTTCACTGTGGCATCATAAGCATTAGGAATAAAGGAATTAAGAAACTCTTGTGCAACACTTCTTTTTCCTGTGATAGGAGCCAAATACACTTGTTCCTGTGATTATAAAGAAATAAATGAGGTGGACCACTGAGATGCAGTGTTAAATTCTTATGTCAATCATTGAAAGTTTTCATCTCTTACATTTCTTCTCTCTCTCTTTTGGTTACATGATTGATGATTCCCCTCTATGTTATTCTATGTGCACCATATCTTACTACAGTTTCTAGATTTTAAAATATTGATGAATGGAGCTAGCAATCAAAGTAATTCATGTAGCACTTGAGTTGAGTAAGTGCTGCATGTAATTGAAGTTCTACTAAATTATCAGCTTAACTAGTACTATTTTCTTAACTAAAGTCTCGCATCGGATGAAAAAATTGAGATTGGAAACATAAATGACAAGAGTTAAAGGACACATTAACTAAATATTTTAAAAATTTTGGTTAAAGATGTAATGTCCAATTCGAGATGTTGATATATAATACCAAAATCCAAAACAATGAATACTACCTTTTGTCCCTATAATTATACTACGAGTGCATGCACAATGCAATATAGATACACAAATATATGAAAATTTCAAAATTCAAATACCGTATGGCCTAGATTAGTGATGATAATGGGCAGGATTTTGTTTGACAAATGGAGTGCAGATGATGAGTCACCTGCAACTCTAGCTTGTATTGAGAACAAATTACAAAAAATCAAAACATATATCTTTGAGTTTGCATCCAATTAATCTTAATATATTTTATCATATATTTTACACAAACAAATTTAACTCATCATTAATCAAGTAGTTATTAATACAAGGATGAAAAATATCAATAGCACGGTGACTAACCCAAGTAACGGTCGCACTAACAACATGAACAAACATATTTGTTTGTTGCCTAACAAATTTGATCTCAAAATTAGAATGAAACTTAATGGACTCAATTAATTTTAAAAATAAAAAAACACTTTTAAAGACAATATATGTTGCCACCCTATATTGTTTACCATCCGGGTAGCCTCAAGTAACCCATATGTTTCTCTTTCAAATAGCATACAACCATATAAGTTACTTGAGACTATTCGTTTGTTGTTTGAGAAATCTCGTTATTGCTATTCAATTTCTAATACAACAACATGAAGATACGAGCCGTCTGCCCCACACATCTAACCAGCTCGCATGGTTCACCGGCCAAATGACTAGGATCATCGATCTACTCTACCTCAATTCACCACTTCCATTAGTATTGCAAACCACATCATATTAATTTGTTTTGCCATGATTTTTCAAATCATAATATATTTTAACATACTATATTAGAATATCAACAAAAAAATAATTAAAACAACTCAAAATAAGTACGACTTTATGCAAGCCAACAATTCAAAATAATTTTTAATAAATAATTGTCTAATGTTAATTTATTTTTTTTGATAAGCTGTCTAATGTTAATTTAGTTTCTTCTTATTCCAACACTATTTTTTAAGTGGATCGTCTTCATTTTCATTAATATCTCACATCTCACATTTATTATATACCCTTAATCTTTTCTATAAAAAAATATATACTCTTCCAATTTTAAAATATCAGGCTTCATAGTTGATAAGTAAATGGATAAGTTATTTTAAAAAATAATAATAAACGGATAAGTAATATCAAAATAATCTATTAAAGTAGAAAAGGACATTGATATTCATATGGTTGCCTTCAACATTGCCATCATACAATACAACATGGCTAATGAGCCACTATATTGTTCCATTCCATTTCCATGCAACTCAAAGACAGTGTGACACATTTTTCCAATAAAAAAAAAAAACTTTAGGGGTTGACTTTGGTAACAAAATGGGTAAGAGGGAACTGTTCTGTTTACAGTCAAAATCAATTGTGACCACTCTATTTTTTTTTCTCTAGTGCCATTGGTTCCTTGTTTTATTTCATTTTCATACTTGATTTTCCTTATTCTTCCTATTTTATATTTTTAAAATAAATGAGTGTCCACAAGTTGGTGGTGACAAGAAAGATGTATTATAGAAAATTATACATTTTCGGATTTTCCTTTGTGTTGAGGAAAGAGAATGATTATTGATTATAACTACATGAAAGTACTACATTTATACAACATGATCAACTATTGTCCAAAAAAAAATAAACTTGATCAACTAACTCTAACTAACATAACGGCTAAAACTAACTAACTACAATTTGGATCGTTAATTAAACTATTAACACTAATTTGGTATAAAGTCCAAGTACTTGGCCCAACCTATTGGATTGTAATCACAACACTCCCCTTTGACTCAATGTCTCTAATTAATTAGTGCACTTAAATTTGTTTTATTTTGCTCGCTTAACAAATTTTTGCTCTTTAAAACACTCTTGTACTTGAATTCGCCAAGTCATTCATCTGTTTGCTGAATAAATGTTTGTCCTATTTTTTCTTCAACTTTCTCTGCCTTGTAAGCGGGCCTCTTTAAGGCTAGGTGTGACTATAGCCACACTAGGCCAACCCAATTTTTTGTTTTAAATAAAAATATGAAAAGTATGTCGTTTTGTAGAGTGAATAAAGATAATTTGTTTGCTGACAAAAACACATTATGCATTTTGTTTTCCCTTTCTTCTTCCCTTAGTTTTCTCTCACTGTTGAACGCCTCACAGAGTCACCTCTCCTCTCAATCTTACTTTCAGTCTTCCCCTCTTTTTTCCTTTCATCACGACGGCGTCACCCCTCCCAATTCTAGACAGAAATTAATAAGTGCATCTTCGTTCACCGTTTGCCATATTCGCCGTCGACTTCAACCGTAATTTCACTAGTTTGCTTTGAAATTAGTAAAGATTCCTTGTAGAATTTATGTAGTTTTTTATTTTGAAATATTGAAATTGAAACATTAAAATATTTTTAGGAAGACTAGTAACTGTGCAGTACTGTTAATTTGAAACATTGCGGAAGATTTATTGAAATTGCAATATTTTTAGAATGCATTGCAGTAACTACATTACTTTAATTTGAAACATTAGAATTTAGGAAGACTAATAATTCATTGTGGTTTTTTGTTTTGAAACATTGAAATGGAATTAGCTATGATGTAATTTTATCTTAATTTTTTAACAAATAGATGATAGAATATTTTCTTTATAAGTTGCCACGATTATTTTTAGTATAATTTTTTAATAAATTTAATATAATTTAGTTCTTACAAAAAATTAACTCTACTAATAAATGATTTATGTCTGGATCCCACTTAAATTTGCTAAGTCTATCTTCAACTCGCTTATCTTGTATTGATTCATAGCTTAAAACATGGTTTAAAATAAACTATACGTTTATATTTTGTAAAAAAATAAACTATATATATGTTAATGATATTGTGAATGAATGAAAAGTAGAAAGAAAGAAAAATACTACTAAAAGTTTGAGTACATTTAAATGAACTAAATTGTTTATTAATGGTGGGGAGAGGGTAAATATTTACATAATGTGCGCAGTTTAAGCAGAAAAAATTAGTGTAGTTTATTTTTATTTTATTTATTTATTATGTTGGAATTATTATAATTGCTTAATGTTTACCAATTTATTCTAATATTTATATTACTTTTGCAGTATCATGGCAATTCTTAGCACTTCTTGTGATAATATATATCTTTTATTTCACAAACGGTATGAGAATTTCGAACGTTACAGATCATGGATTAAAGTTATGATGATGAATGAAATATGATTCTTTGATGTATTTTAGAAATGATGTTAGCTAGATTTAAAAAAGAAGAAGCAAGAATACATATATACATAACAATGATGAGATATATTTTAATATGGAATCGATCATTTGATGTGTAGATGAATATAATCTTGCATATAAATCAATGAGAAAAGTATGAAAAAGAAAATATTAAATGTGTTTAGTTATGGTTGTATGTGCAGTATTATTCATTCTAGTTCTAGAATTAATTGAAAGAAAAATATAAAATAAGTATCCCACTTAAATCGTGGCAAATGTCTTTTCATGGAATCAACAATTCTTCTCCGGCGGCCGCCGTCGAACCATCTCGTTTTGTCCTCCTTCCCCGCTATTCGTTTTTGTGCTCGCCGGCCGTTCGTTTGGGTCGAGTTGATTTGTGGTGGTCCAGATCTGTTCTGGTGGGTTGCGGTGTTCTCTGTTTTCAGCTCACACTCGCCTCCCCGCGTTGGTATAAGTTCGGAGGTCCTAAAGGTAGGTGGTGGAGATGTCATACTCCCTTGCTCTGTGTTTCTAAATTCGTGAGGGTCGGTTCCGTTTTGCTGCCGGTGGTTGTTGGTTCGTTTTCAACCTATGCCGCAATGTAAAATATTCTCTTGATATCCGATTCAGTTTGTGGTGGCTGGATTGTGATTGTTTGGCTGGAAACAGCAATATAATTGACTGTTGGAGGAATCAATTTTGTTGGAAGCTTTCCACGCACTAGATTTATCATATCTTGCGTTAGCTTGTGTTTGTTCGAAAGGACTTGGTGCGTAGACTCTCCGTGTTGGCGGTAGTTGTCGTTTGTCGTGCCACATAGTTGACTGGTTTTGGTGTTTCTGGTGCCCGTGGTGCTCAACCCGGTTGATTGTCCATCCCTCGATCTGGCTTTTGATTGGGTTTGGGTTGCTTCCAACTAGACTTGATTCATCAGAGACAATCCTTCTTTGGTGGGTTTTCAACAATTATGCCTCATTTTTTTGCAATTTGGTTTCGGGCTCGTGCGCGGGCTTGCTGGATTGTGCAAGGGGTGTATGGTTGACTGCTCTAGATTAGGATTTGTGTTGCTTTAACCGTTTAAGGTTGTTTGTTTTTTATATCGCACTGGGTTTGGTTTTATGTCCGCCCAGTTTATGTATCTTTTTATTTTTAATCTAACCTAGGGTGTCGTAGTCTTATCTGCGCCCCATTTGCTTAAAAAAAAATTCCTTAACTTTATAGTACTAGTAAGTTCTTCCGGCCATAAAACTTTATCTTTTGTTTACTTCTTTTACTTATGAAACATAACTTTCGAGGTTGTTTGGTTTTGTAGAAAGAAAGTGAAGGTAAAAATAATTACAAAAATTGATGAATGAATTTGAATTAATTTTAGTTCAAGTTCATCCATCAATTTCCGTAATTTTTTATTCTTCCATTTTCTTACCTTCAAACCAAACAAAGTCTTAATACATATGGTACATTTTTTTTTTTTTTTTTTTTGAGGTGCAACACAAGGACTTCTCAGGAGGTCAATACATATGGTACATAATCATCAATGAGTACAAACAATGTATCTTGTTATATTACATTTTTTTATTAGTATGGTATTGGTATTAATTAAGTTTTTGTAGAGTATGAAAAGTTCGTTTCTTTCAACCGAATTTTTTTATATACATGAGTTAGAAATTAAACCTTTAATTATATATTTAAGGGAATTAAGACACTTACAACTTGTCACGTTAGAGTTATGAAATATAAAAAGTGAGTTATTTAAATTATGTTTCATTGAAGCGAAAATTTATATGTTTGTCAATTCAAAATTATGTTCATTGAAAATATGTAATTTGAGTAATAATATTTTAACATAAGATGCCAGAATTGACCCCCAGAACCAGATTAAACTGGTGGTGAAAACCCAAAAAAAAAATTACATATGAAATTTGTACTTTTATATTTAAATACCGCAAGTCATGTAATTTATACTACAATTATGTAACGTAAGCATGCTTTTACTTTAGGATCCTTTTGAGGATAAAATTCTCTGTCTCATGCGATGCCCAATAATATTGTTTTTGGAATTTCTTTAAGTTAATTTATATTTTGATTGCAATCAACTAAATTGAGTTGAGAGAGTGCAGGGCATATACTAATTTTGGTATATGTCTGTCTCCTTTTATTTCTTAATTTACTTTATTAAAAAGGGAATGGATTACTCCCTTAAATATTCTTAATTTTCTATTTTTGCATCCGTATAGCAGAGATGGAATATGTTAATGCATCTTTGTCTTCCATCCATCATAACCTTTTTCTAATCTCATTTTTTGAACATGATATATAGTTTGCATTTTAGGGGTGTGACATAGTGACGACATTACAATGGACTGCCAAATATGATGATTATTTTTGGAGAGCTTCTATATAATACATTATTATTATAACATTAACAAATTCAAGTGTTTTGGGTTTTTTTTTCCTAAACCAAGAAATTAATCATCATTTTTATGAAATCAAAAAGCTATTTGTTGTCTATTGTATTTTAGAGAAAATTGTTTCATAAAAAAATACATTTTCATTATTTGTAAGTATTATACTAATTTTTTATATCTTTTCATAAAAAAAATTCAATATTCACTATAAGTAATAAAAATTCAGAAAAAATTAAATTTTATTTTGCTGATAGTTTTGGTAAATTATATATTCATTATTATAATTTTTTAAATGATAAAAAGAAACCTTAAAAAAAACCATTTAGTTATTAATTTATAGATCAAATGTACCGGTAGTTTGAATTTTTGAATTAAATTTAACATAAAAATTCTCATAATTGTATAATCATGACAGAGAAACTAATCTATAGCCCCTTCTTTCATTTTTGTTTTCCATAATTTTTACTAACTTTTTGTCACAAACATCAACTTAATTATACTTGATGTTTATAGGAATATAAAAATATGCTTTTTTAATTTAGAAACAACAACAACAACAACAACAACAAGAATAATAATAATAATAATAATAATAATAATAATAATAATAATAATAATAATAATAATGGATCCTATATATATGTTCCCGTCAGCTTAGCTCAAATGATAGGAACACCACATAATATATGTAAGAGTCAAGGTTTGAACTCCTACCCCCCACTTATTATTCACTTTAAGGATGAGATTCTATCAACTAAGTTAATTATATTACTTGACAAAAAAAAATAAAAAAAATAAAGGATCGTATACGGCCTCTCATGGAATTCAAAATGAAAACTAATTGCATGAAATTTAAGTCAACCCCATAAAAAAAAGTTATAACATCTTTAATAAGTGGTTTCTCATGGTCATGGACTTCCCTAGGAGTCAAAACCATTATTTTATTTTATTTTTTTATTTTTCAAATAGATCGAATTATTGCCAACCAAATAACATACATTCTCTTGCGAAGTATTCCACCAAATTATAGAGTATGTGATAAACCCTGATTTGACATTGCACGAAATCTCTAACCAAGATAAAATATCTCGCCACCACACACAACACCCGATTCCACAAAATAAAGTTTTCAATCAAATTATCATGCTTGAAGAAATTTAATTCACATGCATTCTATTCTCTTTGATGTCATTTTGTTTTTTATTTATATAAAAAAAAGTCGTGTATATGCTAGAATTAGAAAGAAAAAAAAAATTATAAGGGATGGAGAATCTAAGTCAATTAGTTTAATTGTTTGGACCATGAATTTTCACATATTTTGTTGGTGTTAACTCTGTGTTTCTCAATTGTTAAAAAAAAAAAAAAAAAACTCTATTTCTCAGGGAAATGATACTCCAGTGAGTTCGACCGCAAAATAAATAAAATTAGATCAAGAATTATTTCTACCAAAAATTAAACTCTAATTCAATTTTCCCGAATAATTTATCCTAAAGAAAACTCATTAATTATTGTGTTCTTGGTTTAACACAAATTATTACTACTATGCCTTCACTTTAACACAAGCCTTCACATTTAAAAACACAAATAATTTTACTACTATGCCTTCACATTTAACACAAATTATTGTATTTAATTTTGTCATCTTTTTTGTCATTTTATTTTAAATGCTGAAATATGCAGATGAAATTTGATTTGATAGAAGTCATAAGGTAGTCTACGTATCATGTCATTTCATTTCTTTATATATGTTCTCTAAATTTTATGCATCACAAGAAACATGAAGCTCAAAGGATGTCTCCACGTTCCGTACAAGTAATATGTCCATGGCTAATGGTGCTGATTAAAGTGTTAAACCTTTTCCCCAATTTAGTTGATTGCACATGTTTATATATTTACATATACTTTAGTGGAATATGGACTTTCTGTTTGAGTGTGACACTAAATTCCTTTCTACAATAATAAAATATCTATCTATCAATATAGTGCGATAAAAGTAATAGATACAGTGTCGTTCCTGACCTTTTATGGACCTTAAGTAAAAAAAAAAAATCTTTCATTTAATATAATAGCATTAATACATACTTCTTGGGTATCTACCATTTTGAAAACAAATTTTTCAAGAGCCCCTTGTTGTGATTTTATTAACTCTTCCTTTCATTTTTTTTCCAATTTTTCTTTACCACATAAATGTTCTTTATGCAACATCTTCTAAACTTCATATAGAAAAAAAAAACTCAAGTAGAGAAAAATAACACATGGAAGTAGAATGCTGACTTCGAAGAACAATTGAAAAATTGTAAGATCCAAATGGTTAAAATTGGATGAAAAAAAATAACATGTTAAGTATTAACAATTTGTAGAAAATAAATTAAATAACTTGTTAATAAAATTAAGAACACAAAAAATAAAACGCCAAAACCTAAACAAGAAAAACCTATAACATTCTTACATATCTTACAAGAATGCAAGAATTAGAAAGAAAAAAACAAAACAAACTCAATAGGAATTAGGAACAAAGACAAGTGGTGTCGTCTTTTTGTTGTTCTGCGGGTTCTATTTTAATCTTACCATTATGCCTAATTATTTAGTAGGTATAAAAAAAAATTGAACCTTAATCACATTTTAAATATCACCTATTTCGTAGGCTTAATCATATTTTCAAATATAATTAATTTTTTTTAACAGTAGTATGTTTTCTTTCATTAAATATAATTAATTTTTTATTTTCAATAATAATAGATAGATATAATAAAATATTTTGGGCCCCTAAAAATGATGGGCCTTAGGCCATGGCACCCATTGTCTACCCTCAGGGCCGGGCCTGAATAGATATTTGGGATTTTTTATCTCTGCAGTTGCACGCATGATATTTTAGTTAAAAAATATATATTAGAGATGTCAACTTTTTAAATTGTGTTCAATAATTTAAAAAAATTAATCTTTTCAATTGCACACATGATATTTTGGTTAAAAAAATATATCTAATCAATCGAATTTGTGCATATATATTTTAATGAAATATTAGTGAAACTTTACATAGGATTTGACATATGTGGAATTTGAATCTTGTTTGTATTTTTTAACCAATATAAAATAATCTATAAATCTTATGAGTATTGTATTAAATATTAATTGAGGATGTAATAACGGCGGATGCTACGGCGAGAGAGCAAGTTATGTCTCTCACCGGTGGGTTGATGCTATAAATCATGAGAACCGTTGGATTGATATCTTGCATGTGTTCTTTCATATACTTGATTTTTTTCTCTAAAAAATCAACACAACCACACACCTAACTTTGATCTCTTTTTACCGTTTGTTCTTTGTCAAAGAAACACAAATTTTTATCGTTCAACCAAATCAAATTTTTTTTGAAAAAAGATCGGAAACTTTTTTTCGGAAAATATTTGAAACTTTTATTTCGTATAAAATATCGGAACATTTTTCTTGAAAAAAGATAGGAAACTTTCTTTCCAGAAAAAACTCCAGAATTGTTTTTATCTGAAGTCGAAACTTTTTTCCCCGAAATAATCGGGAACATTTTTTCGATAAAAAATCGAAAAACTTTTCCCAAAAAAAATCGGAAATTTTTTCCGGAAAAATTGGGAACTTTTTTTCAAATAAAATATCAAAAAAAATTTCCGACAAAAGATCGGAAACTTTTTTTGGGAAAAAATCAGGAAATTTTTTTCCAAATAAAATATCAGATCTTTTTTCCCCAAAAAAGATCGGAACTTTTTTTTCGGAAAAAACACCAAACTTGTTTTTTATCCGAAATCAAAACTTTATTCCCAAAAATAATCGGGAACATTTTTTGAAAAAAATCGAAAACTTTTTCACAAAAAAAGATAAAAAAACACTTTTTCGGAAAAAACAAGAATTTTTTTCGGAATAAAATATCTTAATTTTTTTTTCGAAAAAAGACCGAATACTTTTTTTCCATGATTAAAAAGAAACTATGTATCTTCATTTAAATTGTGTGGTAATTTATCACAGAAAAATAATTTGAGAGAAAGCCGAAAAAAGAACAAAAATTAGCAACAAAAAATAATTATGTGTGGATAGCACATAATTTGATCCATGTTACCTCATCATCAAACGGTTATAACTCCAACCCACCGGTGAGAGACATGACTTGGTCTCTCACCGTAGCATCCGCCGTTATTACATCCGTCGTTCAAGTACATGGATCCAAATTTACAAATCATGGTTTTTCACATTTCACACCCCCTAGTAGTGACACATTTTACATGATTGAATCACAATCACTAGATTCTCTTACACATAAGCATAGGACAGAACATTTTTTTAGTGCTATAAAAACACTGCCATACCCTCACTTCAAAATCATGTATTCCAATTCCAACTACAATTACATTGTTTCTTCTCTTCCTTTATTCTTTCTGTGTCTCTTCAGTTTCTTCTAATCATCATGGATAGAAACAACTCCCGTAGACAACTTGCTGCAATGAAACAGTCCCTCTTTGATCAGGTAGCTTTTGCTTTCTTAATATGAATCAAAAAAAATACATAAATTTTTGTTAACTTATATGTTTCTTATAAAAATGACCGAAAATAGTAATTTAGGATCACATTGTTGTTTCAAACATTATTGATCGCTTTTGATATTATGTTTAACTTTATAACCAAGGTACATATACTTAATACTCGATACACATTGATGTATGTCTAATGTGTGATTTACGGTTAAACGTTGTTGTGGCTCAATAATTAAACAAAACAAATAATTAACTAGTATTATTATCAATTGGTGGTTAATGCAAATTAATAAGTATTAATTCAAATATGTATTTTTCCTAAGTTACCACATTTTACAGTAATCTACATTTGATAGTTACCTAACCAATCAAATATTTGACCATATGAAGGGACATCTTGATGAGCAATTTATCCAACTTGAAGAATTGCAAGATGATGCTAATCCTAACTTTGTTGAGGAAATTGTAACTCTTTACTACCGTGATTCATCTAGGCTTATCTCTAGCTTGGAACAAACACTGTAAGTTAATTATACTATTAATTTGTCATACTTTGTATTTTTTTTTACATTAATTCTTGAATTTTAAATTAATTCATTTTTGTGCTTGTGGCAGGGAGAGGAATCCATTGGATTTCAACAAGTTGGACACAATCATGCACCAATTTAAAGGAAGCAGCTCAAGGTATATAATATAATTACATAAAGTTTTTTAAAAAAAATTAATAGTAATTTGGATTGAGTCAGTCAATTATTATATATTTAATCAGGTGTGTACAGTACTATGTTGCTTTACATATTTAAATTGCAACAATGATTTAATATATTTTCATTCATTATGGTTTGCAGCATAGGGGCTAAAAAGGTGAAAGCAGAATCCACTCTAATAAGGGAATATTGCAGGACAGGAAATGCAGAAGGGTAATCTAGCTTGCATTAAATCTGTGTACATTAACAACCACAATGGCATTTATTCAAGGAATATGATTCTTCTTTTATTAAAAAAAAATTTAAAAAAAATTCTCTTAAGCTTTTAAGTATCTATATATGAAAATTTAAATAAGAGTGTTTTTGCAAAACTAGTGATAAATTGTTTACAAGAAAGACGTGTTTAAATAACTAATTGTACTCCTCGTGGGTACAATTATTGGTCTGGCTTTACTTACCTTGCGGCCGAACTCTGGATTATCGGGCCTCATTTCCCTTAAAATTAGAGAGTTAAAATATATATAAAAAAAAAAAAACTCATTGTTGCTATATATTGCAAATTTCTTTTGATTAATACTTATTTTTCTATATATCCTAAATAGTGATGGAATTGTGTTACATGCAGGTGTAAGAAGAGCTTTCAACAAATGAAGAAAGAATATGTAGCATTGAGAAAGAGACTTGAAAATTATTTTCAGCTGGCTAGACAAGCTGGGCCTATGGAGAGAGCATGTCGCCCAAAGTAGAGACCTTATAGAGATAAATATGAATTTAATGAAGGCATGCAAATGTAAATGGTGAATTTTGTTGCACTAACTCTGAGAGGGGAAAATGTTTAATATTCACCAATAGAATTGGAAAGGCAATAGTGTCTATATAAGAGCATTGGCCTACCAAATATGTATAAGGTTTATCCTATGTTTTTTTTAATCAAAAAGGGCTATAGGAATCCTGCTATGGAGCTTTATAGTTTATACTATCACTATTCACTACAGAGGAAATTATGTTACATAATTTTACAATTACTGTCATTTGTAATTCTCTTTCTCTATCTCTACTATTTGCTTAACTATAAAACCCTTTTCATTTTTGTCTTCTTCAAAATAATGATTATAAATTGTGATTGTAGGCAACTATTACTTTAATTATGTGAATGTTTATTTTATTATTGATTTTAGTTAAGTTTATATATTTTGCATTTATTTTTATTTTTTTTGGTACAATAGAGGGGCAAAGCCCCTTATATTTTGCATTTATATATTTGATTTTAAATTTAATTTTTTATTAAAGTATTTTGACCGTATCGTATGAAGAAAGAGAAAGTTAGAAAAATCATTTGTATAAGCACTAATATAGTCTATTGTGGCCTGATACAAACATTGTTTCCACTAGGTGGGTGTGGCAATAGGTATTTTGTCATATTTTGCAATCGTAACAAAATTGAATGTTGAGTTGCATTATGTGATGCGATCAGCAATTTAAAACCCTGGTGAAAATCCTATGATGGCCACACACAACAGACCTATTGAAAAAAATTTGCACAATTTGTATTATAACTTTATTAAGGGCTCACTTGTTACATATTAAAAAAAAGAATATAATTTATAAGAGAAACTATTTAAAACAGCTTAATATTTTAAGCCCTTGGGTCTTTTTAGGATTCTCATTGTATCAATATATAACAATGCATTATTCCCATTACAAGCATTTTCTTATGAACATGTGTTAGTGTCTCTTTAACTAAAAGCAAGCAAACATGCTGAGGTAGATGAAGGGAGGCCACAACATGCAAATCAACACAAATTTTTGGCTTACATGATACCATCACCAGGAGAGGTAGGTGTCCCCTGCATCAAATTTAACTCTAATATTTCAAACTTGAAACACAAGTAATTGCAACTTATTCCATGCTTAACTATTGTATTCATCTAAACTTTGTCATGGCAAACTGTCAAGATGTATGATATGATGAACATGAACAAGTCAGATGATATTCAAACGCGAGAAAGGAATTTACATCTAGACGAGTGATATTCAATCGCAATTATAGTATACATGAGTGTGTGTAAACCAGCACATTTATCTCTATATTTTACTCATTTTTCAACATTCATCCCCACCTCCAGTCATACAACATATATCTGGAATCAGGTAACAATCGACTCAACTAATTGCCACAAATAAATACCAATAAGACTTGTGATGCAACCTTAGATATTTACAAGTAATATTGTCAATAATTGACTCAACCAATGCAAAAAATTTGAAAATCTTCTTTGGGTGAAAGAATCTCTAATAAGACAATGCTCAAAAGCATTTCCAGTAGCTTGGAATCGGGAAGCTGGTCTTAAACTTCAGAAACGAAGACTCCTGGATGATGCAATTGATGCCCTGTCACATGGTCGTGCAAATATGAGTAAAAGAAGCATGCATAACAGTTAACTGCAACAGATAGAATCATAAAGGTTCCTGAAAATACTGAACTACTAACCATGCTTGCCGACATTTGACAGCTTCATGGCGAACAGATCTCTTTGTATCATCAAGACACTTTGGTAGTGCTCGTAGAACCTAATATAATCAAAGTGAACAGTATGAAGCATAACAAATAGGCACTCAAATGTTTCCAGAAATATGAAAAATATTTATGAAAAAAAGTTGATTCACAGCATTGAGCAATTAGCACATATTGAAAAGTGAATCAAGAGAAATAGTGCAACTAAAAGCTTGACAAACCTGTGTTCTCAATGGGTATATACGTGCATGGGGAAGCTCAGACAATGCAACAAGACATTGAATAGCCGTCTCCCGAACAACCTGCACAAGGGGAGAAGAAAAAATCCACCATGAACATCATTCATTTTTATTTTATTTGGTTAGGAAATCATTACTAATTTTGATTGCTTTAAACAATTAAGATTGTAACAAAGTGATGAGCAGGCCCGGCCCTGAGGCAGGGCAACCAGGCCCACAGCCCAGGGAGGTGCCAGTTCGAATCCCACCTGGGACAGGTTTTATATTGTTTTCTTTTTTCTAAGAAATTCAGACAACTAGAGTTTATAATAAATGTTGAGAATAATAGTGCATATTGGTGCATTAATAAGCTATTTAAACAATTGTTTCTTTTCACAAAATAATAATTTTTTTTAATAAGTAAAATCACTCTATAACTTATAAATAATTTTACTACTTTATTTTAAAAAAAAACTACATTTGGTTATTTCTCTGAAAACAATGAATTAATTTCTAGAATTAAGTTGCAATTTTTAGTAAAAACACTATTAATGCATTGTTTTTAATAGTTTGTTTAGTGAAATGAAATATTTTTTAAAAAATATTTTTTATTAGGGGTCAATTTTTATTATTTGTCCCGGGCCTCCAAAATCTCGGGACCGGCCCTGGTGATGAGGGGTCTAGATGTTTGAGAAACATAAGTTCTTTTGAAGCAGCTTGTCTTTTAACTGACACACAAGATTTTGTACTATTTAAGTTACAGCCGAAAATAATCAGGAGTTCAGACATGTTTCACAGGCCCTAGTGTAGCTCAAAACTGCAAATATGTCTAGATTATTCAAAGTGGCAAAATGGTTTGAGAAGAGGCTATGAAGTTCCTATATAAAACAACTAAAGTCGGCATGTTTTAGCAGTAAATAAATTGTACAAAGAAATTATGATACCGTCTTATGAGGGTAGTCCACAAGCTTAATTAGACAATTGATGATAATATGTGCATTCTCAATGACAGCTTCTTGTCCTGCATGCATGAACATAGTTTATGTAAGACAGCATTTACAGGTCATTCTTTCTTGTCAAAGATCACATGATTAGTATGGCATGTTTTAGCATGCTAATACTTTGTGGAAACACGAGCAGAAGCTACATAAAGTATCAAGTGTATCAGTAAGGAACACACTAGTATTTGCAACTAATAAAAATTGCACCAGAATCTAAAATCCGTACTAACATCGAAACTGGCCCTTCTAATGGCTCAGTTTCTTTCCCACAAGGAAATTATAAAAAGAAACTAAGAATAAATAAAAAGGAACAATAAATAGATCACAGTATGAGAACGTAAAATTCACAACAAACTACAGCCTTAAAAATCAGATAAGTTAAATACTACAGCCATCGTAATTACCATTTTTCTCTGTCAACATCCCAGATAAAACTAGCAACAGACCATACAAGATATCTTTATCTTGGATATCTTCTGTCAACATAGATAAGCAATCCAGAAGAATTGGTATGAGCTGCAAAATTTACAAGGGAACAAAAAAAAAATTCAAGAGAAAAACAAACTTAATAGTCCAACAAATGTAATATGAGTAATTACTGATGGTTTAAAATTTCTCAAACTAACCTTTTTAGCTTCATTCAGTATAACAATCAGTGGAGTGTCGGACATGACATGTGCAAAAGCTCGTAACAGTAAAGATCTGAAATTGTAGAAATAGCAATTTAGATATTTGTGAGGCGAAGGGAGACAATATATAGCACAACTCCAAGTCAAAATAGCTGTTATTCATTGGCAATTTAGTAATGGAAAAGGCTATTTAGTAAGAAATTTGTTTGCAAGAGAAGAATCTTATGTGGCAATAGTTAACACTTACAAATTATAACCACTCTCCCCTCCATGTATGGTTAGCCAATTTCTAATTGGTCAAATTCCCTATTTTTATGGATTCTTTTCTTTCTTGTGTAAATATTTCTTACTACATAGCACTTCTCTTTAGTAATACTGCATTATTTTCGCATAGAGGGACTCAAGACAATGAACAATGAACACAGACTAGTTATAGTTAAAAGGGTATCGATCAAAATTTATATATATAGAAACAGCCACTGGGAGAGAAAATAGTTTTTATTTGAGAGAGCACACGGTATATCTACCTGGACAATGGTGAATCAGATCTTGAGATCAACTGCTGAAAGATGGGCATCATGGAAGAGAAAAACCTCTGCTTAAATAGTGGCCGTATTGTGGCATGAAATTTTTTGTTCAAACAAACTTCAGCATCACTCATAAGAACATGAAAAGCTTCCGCAGCACATTTCCTTGCCAAAGTATCCCATTTCTGCTCTTCATTATTTTCATGTGAACCTTCAATCAAAGGCAAGGAACTCTTTCTATCTGATATTAAGCACTCAGTAAATATCATAGTGATGTCTTTAATTTTTTCATGACCGCGCATCAGCAAACCTTTGCCAATCCATGAGAGTCCACAAATGGCATTGGTTTGAAGCAATCTATCATTTGTGATACTGAGGCATAAATCAGTAAGAACCATTTCACTTTCATTACTTGATCCATTAAATCTCTGCAACATATTATTACAAGAAACCCGTATTTTGGTGTTGAATATAACATCAAGAGCTTCTTCCAAGGTAAGATCACCAGACTTCTCTGCACCACTGGATTTTGAAATGAGTTTGTTGACCATAGAACCCAAAGCCTGTGCAACTGGAACAACACCCCTGAGGAGGGCAATTATAAAAAGATGCAGAAGTCCTCTGATATTTGGAATGTGTGTTTTGGGTCGAAGTGCAATAATTACTGATGTAAATAATAGAAGTATCCCTTCATCCCTAGGGGAAATGTCATATTTTCCAAAAGTTAATGGCAATCTTTCTACATCATTAAGCTGAAAGCTCGTATGTGACGATAATATACTGTAAGCTTTTTGAATTATAACATTTTGACTCTCTACAGAGCAACACCCAACAGAAACTTTCATCGCTTTCATCATTGCATCAAGAAGACCCTGCAGTACAAGCATGAAAATCACCATTGCTACTTGGATTGCCTATTTAGTTGCACTTATATAAAAATAGGAACAGGAAAAATCACCCTTGCTACTTGGATTGTCTACTTTCATCAAAAAATAATTGGTGAAGATTATAATACACAAGTGTCACTGTTAGATTTACCTTTTCCTCAAATGGAGCATTAGAATCCATGGAATTTCCTGCTTGGCTCCAAATCTCCACAGCAAATTGCACTACAAACTCTTCTGCACCTCCATTTTTATGGATCCTGCCCAGATTCAATTCAAAATATAAGATACATCAGAAATTGTCAGGTGTGAACAGCGTTTTATTGTGAACAATTGATAAACAGAAAGCACCATAAGTGTTATTTTTAGTACAAAATATCAAGCTATTATCACATCATAGTAAAGAAAATTCATATAGTCATAACAAAGTGAAAATAATATATAAGCCTTGAAGAGCAGAATACCATGGAAGTAGCTTGCAAGAATAGCACTCCAAAAGCTGAACAGCAATTTCAGAAGACATTAAATTTCTACAGACCTAGAAAAACAAATACCAGAAAGTTAAAATAATATTCAAATAAGTAAAAACACTATTCCATATTCCAGGCAGTAACAAAATAAGTTAAAGAACTTTCTAAAAGTGAGATAACATATTCCATGATGCCTTGAACATGACAGATAGGGTGATGAAATTATTATATATACAAACATGGACCTCGGATAGATTGGCAAATATAGTTCCTTCCAGCCCGTGAAGAATTGTTAGCATATTTTTCATGCCAGTCATGCCTATATCAGATAATGCTTCTACTTTGAGTGAAAATGGCAGAGCAGTATTATGGAGAGACAGCAGTTCCATAGTTTTGTCTACAACAAAACTCCTGTAGCTCATAGCTTTCTCAGACTCGCTGATGTTTTGAACAAAAGAGCCAATATGAAATAATGCTTTCAATGTGGCATTCCATAGTACTGCTTTGTTGAAATCCTCTATTATAATTGACATGAATTTCTTCAAAATATTCTCAAATGTTGATTTTGGTATTGGAAAAACATCTAAATGAAACATTGCCAGAATCTGCAAGCCCTTCACTGTGTATCAGCATCAAAAGCAAAAAAGAAATCAGCAATGTGAAGATATAATAATAAAGTCACAAGGCAGTGAATCAAAACAGATTTGACGATTTACTTAAAAATGAGAGAACGGATAGGAGAAAAAAATGTTTAAAATCACAGGACAAAAACCAACATGTGACACAAATCGTAGATAATTTGGTCCCTTAACCATTTGGTCCAAGGTTTGAGCCACTTTGCCCTGCTGTCTCCTTTTTCTATTTACTCTATCAGACAGATTTTCCCCAAAAGTGCTTTTCGCCCTTTTACTGGAAAGTTTTCATCTTTTATCAACATAAGTATGTAGTATGTATTTTGTCAAAAAAAAGTATGTAGTATGTACGTTACAAGTTCACAATACAGCTATTTAAGAGTACCACTACCACTTACCAAAATACAATTGAAATTCTCAAAAGGAAACAAAGACGGTGTATGTAGATGAAAATGTTAAACTAAATAAAGAGTAATCACCTCCAATGTATATATCAGGATCAGCGGGGCACCTGTCAGCACTTACAGCTAAGACTGAACCAAAGGCATTAAATAACACATGTGAGAAACTATGAAGTATGGTGCAATATGTCCCCTGCTTTTCCTCAGACAAAATAACTAACTCCCTGCATCCTGCGAGTATTTCTATACAGATATAAAGGAATCCAAACTTAACACGTTGTGAGTCAAAAATACCACCACTTTGCAAGCCATCAACATTACTAACCGAAAATCCCAAATTATCCATCATTCTTAAGAAAAGACTTTGAAACACGGAATTGCAGGAAGGAAGGGATGCCTTGGCAGTAATATAGAGAATGCGACCAATAGCATGTAGTTTCTGCTTTTCTTGCACAGAAATCGTGTCGTACATCTCATAAGAGGCAATGTTGTTGATTATAAAGTTGACATCATCAATTATCAAGGTAACTAACTGACTGCAATTTTGCACCACAAGCTGTTGAAGTAGGGACAGAGCTTCAATTACAATTTCATTCTTTGGAAAGTCAATACCATCTATGGATGCTATGGTAGAAGAAAAATCTGGCTCCCCCAAATAAGTATATATGGTGTCTTTCAATGCAGACCAAATAGCCCCAGCATATTTTGCGATTCTCTCTGCTCCATATTTGGATGAGCACACTCTAAGATATTTTAAGGAATCAATCTGAATGCATAGAAACCCAACACACAGGAAACTATAAATGGTTAAGTTTTTAAAAAAAAAATGATGGTAATTGCACATTTAGAATGAAATATTATATTATAATAACACCAACCTTTGCAGACTGTAGTGAAGAAGAAAGTTTCTCAAGAAGCAGAGGAATTACAAATGGCTCAAAAAGAGGAGTAGAAGAGAATGCAGACTGCAGAAAATTATAATAATTAGCTCATTGTAAAACACAACTGGAATAACATAAACTTGCAATTTTTTGTATGTAAAATATACAATATTGTATTAGACTTCAATTGCATTTGAGATATATCGAATATGCTCTTCCATTTACAGATGATAGTAAGACCAAATTTCATGAAATGAATCCCATGCACACATGTACATACAACTCATACATGTATATTGATATTTGCATTTTCTTCCTTTATTAGGTAAGGGAAACAGAATAGGACAATAGATCAGCCTAAACAAGACAACAATAAGCAACATATTTATTCAACACAAGCACATCTATTTAATATATATGTCACTCATAAATCTAGGTGAACCAAAAGGCTACTAATAAATGCAAACGCCAATCCAGAGCAACAAGTTACAAGCAGTTCACAAGTTTAAGTTGCTATATGCTCAAAAGCTGACTAACTATTGATTGTATGGTTGCTTCTAATTCAATGTACATTTCAATCAAAAGGTCCATGGCTACTGATATTTGAAATTTCCCAGAGTACTCACTAACTACACTGTATGAAACAAGTGTAGCAGCTGCTAACTTACACTATGCATAACTTCTAAATACAAAAAACCTAGGTGTAAAAAGCTTGGCTTATTAGTGGTACTGAACATTTCTAGATGATACAGAGAGCATTGTTCAGTATTGCTTGATTATCCCCCCTCTATCCAGCCCCGGTTTTGGGCCAGTGCAGCCAGTGCTGCAAATCTGGGGCCTCAATTTTTTTTTGGGTAGTATGTAGGGGGTGTAGTAGTAAACAGGAGGCCCAAAAAGCAAATGTATCTAACAAAAAAAAGATTAATGGAGTGAATTATTATTATTATTAGGGGTCCATTATTATTATTAGCACGGGACTTCGAAATTCTCGGAGACGGCCCTGCCTCTATCTTCCCCCAAAACACAGAAAATTGCAATCCAGGATACGAAACTTCATCAGGGAAAATCGCTTAAAATGAGAAAGAAGGAACAAAGATCAAGATATTAAAATCTATCCTCAAGAAAGTAATATAACTATGTGGATTTTGGTAATCACTGATAAATCTGTTATAAAAAACAGTGAAGTTGAATCCCATCAATTTCTGTCTATCTCCAGAACCTTGTGAGGTTTTCAGCCAACTACTGTCTATGTATGTTCAAAAAGAAAGCAAGAGCAAAGAAACCATAAAACTGCTCTGCTCTAACCTCCAATTTTATATCATGGACTCTTAGCATAAAACACATAAATTATAGAGAAAGGAAAACAGCCATTCAAAAAAAAAAACTTTAAAATTAAGAGAGTCAAGAGGAAAATTGAATAACATGATTCAAAAGTTCGAGGTTCTCATCAATGACTGAATATAAAAAAAATACAATGAAAATAAGCACCACAAAGTCAGACAAAAGTTCCACGTACCATCAGAGTCCTTGACAGGTCATCTCTTTGCACATGAGTGTCCCCGCTGGTTTGCTGGGAAAGAAACAAAGATTGCAAATAAATAAGAGTCAGAATGGATACTTTAAGAGAAAATATCCATCTTTCAGAGTCTTCCAGCATCAGTACTCAATAGATAATGACATAGCCACATAGGTGAAAAACAGGTAGATGCATTCATACAAACCAAGCTGTTAGTGTGTGGATCATATATAGTCACTGGCTAAGTGATGTATAGCAATCAGAATGCATAAATGGAAGATGTTCGATGGAAAAATATATGTGAAAGGTTAAGCTTACATGTGTAAAGTGAATGGGAAAATAAGGTTCTAAAATATCATAAAGATCTCTAGCAAAGCTTGCAAGTAGACCAGATGGATCGGGATATAATCGTGCCAAAGACTCAACAATATGAAAAGCAAACATTAAACATTCTGGATCCTTTTCTGCGTCTATGGCTTCACAAATTCCAAAAATAAGATCCTCCTCCTACAACAGAGTCAAGAACAAATGCATTACAAGATTACCAAAAATAAATGAGCCCACAGTGACAGAGAGCCGTAAGCAGCAAACTTGAAATCAAGTATAATTATAAACACAGGCAGGCTTCATAAAACACGCCTTCCTTTGGGATTACAAATTGTAAGTCATACATTGACCATTATATTTTTGTGTTTTAGTTGGAAAAAATATCATCTGCTCTTATACTTCACCATGTCATCATATCCATAGCAATATTTAATAGTATATTAAACATTAGAGTGAGTAAATACATATATCTCTATACAAAAGTGGAAAGATACACTCTTATTTTCAAATACTTTACAGAATGCCCTCAACATAGAAAATGTAGATGGTAGTATATAATAATCATATATTCATGCGACAAACTGGGATGCCACAGCACAAATCAACAGCCTGTGTTATGACTAGGCCAACCTATATTTTCTTCATAATCATAGTTATGTTGTCTTCAGTTAAAGCCATACTGAGAAACTGATTGGTAATAAATTGTATATATGGGGAAGTGGAAGCCTAAGGCAATGGTACTTATATGTTAAAACAAAACAATTAATATCATCAGTCATAATAATAGTATATTCAGGAATTTCTTTTTCATTTTTCTTTATTCATTGGTGTAATAGAGGTTTAGGGAAGCAAGGACTACCAATGAAGCAACTGTATCGGCGTGATGTTCTAGCAGGTAGTCAAGCAGTTCAAAGCATATCTGCAGTATTAAAACAGAGGAATTAAAGGTTAGACGTTTAACCGAATGTAGATTATATGAAGTATGAAGTCACAGGGGGGGGGGGGGGGGGGGGGGATTAATTACATAATAACTGCATCATGGGTTCAAGTTCAACTCCCCCAAGATAACTAACATTTGCTATTTTTTAAAAAAAAAAAACTGCATAAAAACATTTACCAAGAAGAACCAACCAGTTTTCAGACTGATTAATTAAGAAAATTAAGCCAATATATAGTAACTTCAAATTTGAGACAATGCTACTTTACAGCAGAAGCATAAAAATCTTATCGCCTTTTGGCAACAAAAATACTTTACCTTCCTGTCATACTGTCCTAAAGATTGAACTTGCAAGTATTGTAAAAATGATTGAGCAATGGCTTTGGCATCACTATCCGTTACCATACCCACAACACTTTTCCTCCTTATCAGTGCCAAGCAACCCACAATTGCACCTCGTACTGCTTTCCAATCTGCCTGATTATAAATAATATTAGAAAATATCATGGGACAATTATGCATCATTAAAGTGGTTGTAGATCATCAATCACAACACTTGGCTAATTCAAAATGAACAACAATCCACTTTAATCAGCAATACTGAAGGTTCAAGCACAAGATTTTCATAATATATCAAAACTTCAGACAATTAAGAAAACTACCAGATTTAGAGATGCCGTATTTTTTTCAAACTGATAAATGGAATAAGATTTAGGATTGAGAGTATCACAACACACAACGCAATATGTTATGTATATGGACTACGGAAGGGTCGTAGTAACTATAAAGCTTATAAACATAGCATAAGATATCTCCATCTCCACAATGAATTCAACTCAATCCCAACCAAGTCAAACTTTGGAACATGAATGAAATCTCTTGACAAGGATTTTGTAAATATGATGGAAAAGGAATCGTGATTTGTGAGAATAAACAGAGGGAATAAGAAAACCATCAACAAAACAAACTAGAACAAAAATTTGAAAAATCTCCTAACAATAACTTAAAAAATAAGCCATATAGCAGAATAAATATTTATACTGACCAGTTTTTCCTTGAAGAACCCAACCAAGCTATGTATAGTTTCACTGTTAAGAGGTTTTGATTGACTACGAGTAAGCACCTCTGCCAGAAGAAGAATTCCTGAAGAAGATTTTCAAGTAGACATTCACTAATGAGAACATAATCCAAATCAAAATACATGCTATTAATTTTACATCCATACACAAATAGGCATGTGAATTGTATCCATATGCTATCTGTATGCATAAATAGATAGTGTGCATATACATGCAAATTGTTAACTGGTACAAAATATTAGCATACAAATCAGGCTAAAGATAATTCAATCAAATGCCACACCGGATGAGTGACGGGGTTCGAATAAAATAAACTACTATAAATATGTAGATAATTACATAAAAAATGCATTCATGACCTAACAGAGATTGCTATGTATGTGCAATAAAAGTTTGAAAAATAAGCGAGAAACAAACCTCTTGACCGAATAACTGCATCCGTTGAAGTCAAATACATATCCAACTCTCTAACCTAAAATATTGAAACAGGAAAAACAACTCAAGTTAATAAAATAAAAAACACAAATTAAGCAAGCGTGAATGAATAATCTATTCTTTTTTTGGTCAAAAAATTGAAACACTTACAAGTGCTTCTAGAGTTAAAGCATTGGTCTTTATCAATAATCCAATTGCGTCCAAGCTTGAAGCCTGCAATGCATAAGGATTATTAGCAGAGAAACAGTAAATTGGGGAAATTGAAGTATGAATGGAAGAATGGGGGTGGGAGTGAACCTGGTGAGTTGGAGTGGAAGATGAGTCAACGTAGGACTCGATGTGACGAGTCAATTGAGTGGTTTCCGCCATCGATGATGATTGAAAGGGAATTGAAGGTTTTAGAAATGTAGAGAAGAGAAAGTGCAGTATTTTAGGGTTTAAGGATATTCGCAACTGTTGTGTAGTGTAGAGATGTTTGTTTGGGTTCATAAAGAAAATGAAAGGAAAGAATATAACGGAAAAGAAAGTAAAATGAGAGAAAGTGCAAGCCTCCAAAGAAAGGGTTATAGTTTAGTCAAAAAAAAAAGAAAGGGTTATTAAAAAAAACACTATTTTAACATAATCAATCAATAATACTCCCTCCGTTTCTTTTTAATTGTCTTTTTAGAATGATAACACCAAATTAAGGAAGTGTATTTTTTCATGTTATCTTCCTATTATACCCTCGTTTTAATCCACCAATAAATTCCTATTTTTTTGCCCACACTTTTTCTTTCCAATAAATTTAATATATTATGTACAAAAAAAAAAACAAATTAAAAAAAAGAAGATTTAGTTTTCCAAATATATAGCATTAATTGGTTTTATGGAAAAAGATAAGAACAATTGACAAAGGGTATACTTGACAAATCATACCCATAAAATACAAAATGGACAATTAAATAGAAACGTTAAATATGATAATAAAAGACAATTAAAAAGAAACGGAGGGAGTATTTCTTAACCGAGTCCTGAATATATTATGCAATGTCATATCAATTGAGTTAAACTCATACAAATCGTTAGTTGATTCAGTGGTGATTAGTGTTGAATTTGGTAGAAAAGACCAAAGTTTGATCTCCGCAACTGCGATCGGGAGGGGGCTGGAATCACTTGATGCCAGAACCGACTCCCGAACCAAATTCAATTGGTGGTGAAAGCTAAAAAATAAGTTAAGCTCATGGAATAAAATCAATGATATTTTATTTGGCTCAATTTGATTTATTAGTTCGCCCAAAAATAGACTAACAAAATAGTAAATATTTTCTGCTCTATTTTAATATTCTTAGATTGTATATTCTGTAATTTTTATATGTACTTTTCTATATTCTTTTCGTATTATTAGCATGTAATCTTAATATGATTACAATGGATCGTAGGATATCTTTTCAGATGAAGTTTTAGTTATGCACAATCCCAACATTTGTCATTTGGGCACACTCACATCAAAAAGAAAAAATTTAAAATAAATAATCAAGTCACATCAGCTATCATTAGTCATTTCTTTTATATTTAAATTTTTTAAAAATATGTGAGTGTGCCAAATGATAAGTGTTGAGGTTGTGCCCAACAAAGACTTCCTCATGTTTCAATATATTACCTTGCATAATTTATTTTTTGTCCGTATACAGAATTATATATAGCACATAAAATTCACCTGTACAAATAAGAGATCTGGGTTGAAATAATGTCGACATTTTGTCAATTAAGTCTAAACTTATAAATTAGGCACAACAACAAGATGAGACGGGGATAAATTTTGTCTTTTCCAAATACAAACTCATAAAATTGAATAAAAGTAGAACATTAAATTCATACCAAACAAGATTTGAGTATCTAGTGGAGTATAAGTATTCTCATTCCATCTCATCTTTATATGAACTTGAATTGAATTTCAATACTTTTTTATTATTAGTAAATTTTCTTCTGATTTTAGGTTTAAATTAGTTTCGACAAGTCTCTAGTTTAGTTTAATTAGCAGAAACATTGCATGAAAAAAAAAAAACAAAAGAGTTGCTTTAGATGGTCATAGCCCAATTAACATGCCATTCGGTGGCGCTGCTGAACTTGGTCACAATTTCCATCCAGGTGGAAGAAAGACTCTCTGATCTCTGAAAACACAACAATACTCGCCATCTACAAGTTTCCACCAATTCATCATCTTCAAACATGTCCACCGAAAACGCATTCATAGAAATCCAAATTCCCGAGCAAAAGCTTCTCCCAAACGGACTTCGTTTCCCTGCAGTACTATCTCCTTCTTCTACACCATCCACACTCCCTCTAAACGCAACACACTCAATCAAAACCCACAAACCTTATCTCCAATCACTCCTTCTCCAATCCGGCGCAATCATCATCAGAAACCTCCATCTCCAAACCGCATCTCACTTCAACGACGTCGTCGAAGCTTTCGGTTACGAAGAGCTTCCTTACGTCGGCGGTGCAGCACCGCGGACCAAAGTCATCGGTCGTGTCTTCACAGCTAATGAATCTCCGCCTGATCAGAAAATCCCTTTTCATCATGAAATGGCTCAGGTTCCTCAATTTCCATCGAAATTGTTCTTTTTCTGTGAAATTGAGCCTGCTAGTGGTGGTGAAACTCCGATTGTTCTCAGTCATGTTGTTTATGATAGGATGAAGATTCGTTATCCTGATTTTGTTGACAAGCTTGAGAAGTATGGTTTGTTGTATGTTAGGGTTTTGGGTGAAGATGATAATCCTAATTCTCCTATTGGTAGAGGCTGGAAATCAACGTTCTTAACCGATGATAAGAAAGTTGCTCAACAAAGGTTATATTCAATTCAATATACATTCTTTAGTTTATACAAAAAATGTTAGTGCTAAGTAAGTTAGTGATTATGGCCTGTTTGGATAAATAGATTATAGATTAATTAAGTACTCATAGTATAAGCTTATGTCGTATTAGTTAGTGCTTATGTATAAGTTATTTCTATAACAAAAGAAAAAATGAAGTTAGATTGTTTATAGCGGAGAACTTGTGAAAATAAGCTGAAAACATGTCATGAATTGTTCCTATAAACTCTCTCAAAGGTCGTGTTTGGATTGACTTATTTGACTTTATTTAACGACATAAGTTTTGTGAGTATGTATGGGAGAATTTATAAAAATAGTTTATGGTATATACACATATAATTTTATTTTAGTTTATCTTTTATTATAGAAATAGCTTATGTAAGCTTATATATAAGCATTTATCATGATAAACATTTGTTCTATAAACTGCAAATAAGTTATTTATCCAAACAGGGCCAAAGTCTCACAAGTACTTATGCTATTGCTAGTAGATAAACTCATATAAACCATTTCAAATTGTCCCTGTTCAAGTTTTCAGGGTCTAAACTCTAAACTTTGAACCTTCTTTTTAAAATCTCTTTGCTTAGGTCAAAAGAGTTACTTATGTGGGATAAAAAAACTGCTTTTATATTGATGTTATGAACAAGGTTTTGAATTATGTTTGCGATTGTAATCAGTATCAAATACAGCTTATGCTGCGGTCAAATAGACACTAAAAACTGTGATTACACAGCCCAAAACACTGCTTTTGTTGTGCTCAATTAAAACTATGATGTCGCTGCCCAAATTATAGTGCGTACTTATTTAAAAGAACTTTGATTGTGAATATTTGCAGGGCTGGTGAACTTGGTATGACATTGGAATGGTTGGAAGATGGAGTGAAAACGATAATGGGGCCAATTCCTGCAGTGAAATATGATGAGGTAAGAAAGCGCAAGATTTGGTTTAATAGCATGGTGGCCGCTTATACTGGTTGGAAAGATGAAAGAAATGATCCTGTTAAGGCTGTGACATTTGGGGATGGTAGCCCTTTACCTGCTGATGTAGTGTATGATTGTCTTAAGATACTTGAGGAGGAATCTGTTGCTATTCCTTGGCGTAAAGGGGATGTTATGTTGCTTGATAATTGGGCTGTTCTTCATTCTCGAAGACCCTTTGATCCTCCTCGAAGGGTGTTGGCTTCCCTTGTCAAGTAGATTACCAATTCCTTCCTACCTTGCACAGGAATAAGGGTTGTTCTAGATTTCAGCTGCCTAAAATTCTTAGTTGTATTGTATTTGTAGTTTCAGAAAAATAACAAGATATATACCCTAATTTGTTGTGTAGATATGCATAAAATACCACCATGCAGTTGGTCCAACCTAAGAGAAAGTTTTAGCTCCTTAGTGGGTAGTGACTATATGTCTATAATATCCATTATCTCTTTTGGAGATTCTATACTGTAGAATTTTATACTGAACAAGAAAGGCTATTCTGAAATTTTCTTCTGTACACATGATCATCTCATGATAATCGAGCAAAGCATTTGGCTGTATGAAGTACCTGAAAGGTGAACTGTAATTTTTAATATAGAACAAAGCAAACATTTTCTACAAGCAAAATGTGGTAATCACTGTTAGAACTGGCCATGAAGCTCCAAGGAAAGGTAGAATGAAAAAAATGCTAAGTAATCAAAGAATACAAATATGTGTATAAATGTTTAGATAATTGCCAGATTACAAGTTACATGATGATATCAATATTCAATAAGAATCATGGCTGTAACATCCTTCCTCAACACCATTGCCACAAATTCTGACTCAACACCAGAAATTCACTAACAATGAATTGCAATTGAACACATAAAGGTTAACTACTTTAAAATCCACAATCATGGGGATATAAATCCATCATAATAGGATCAACATGATCTTTCATCCTTGTCGTTTTATGGGCGAAAAATTTGCAGTGTTTTATAAATGAAGTGCTATTACTATATATGTATATATTTATTTGTCTATTTACATGTATCCATCCTAAAACTTTTGCAACTTGGATCGAAATGGATAAACTTGAACATCAAATCACCAATAATATATATTCATTGACCAACTATGATTTTCAACATTTATCATTGACATGATTTTTTTGCATCTTAGCTCTATTTAGATTTGCTTGCCTATCCCCGATTTGCCCTCAAATGAGAATAACTTTAGCATTTTTAATTATGATGCTCCATATATATTATAGTGGTGCATAATACATCTTCACAATCATTCGGGGAATAAGTATTGATGCTTATAATACAAAACACACAACATAAAAACCTTTCATTCGCTTTATATTATAGTCTCAATTTTATAATTGTAATGCCTTTTTTTTTTACATTGTTGTTATTTTAATTAAAAAATGAACCGAAGACAGGAAATTCATTATAAAACAAAACACTGAGTTTAATTCATAACAAAAAATTTAGATAAGCTAAACATCTCAGACGAGAGTTTCTTTGGATAAACTTATTTAAGCTTATCTCTCTTAGGCACAAACTCAAAGATCAAATAAACTCTTATATTAAATACTGTAGAATGCTTAAATTCAATATTGAATATCTCTCACATTCAAGATCAAATGAACAAAACAGTGGTCCACATTGTCTACAAATAGTGGTCGGAGTAGACATGATATCGGTTTAAACGGGTTAGATTAGTCTTTTACATAACATTCATTCTTATAAAATCAGTTTATGTGATAAGTGTCCTTTTAAAATTTTCTTTATAAAATTTGTAAGTTGAGTTAATTTTCTCAATCCATAAAACAGATATAATAATACTATAATAGTAAATCTTAAAATCTTAATATAATAACTAGTCATTAATTTGGAACTAACTTTAACCTGGCTCACGCAACATATTCACAAATTAACTGCACTGTCCACAAATCTTGCACTCCATCATACTCTATTGGACTAATTTCCTCTCCCTCCACCCCCACCCCAAAGCATGACCTCAGTGCAGTGGTTCTTAGGCCTCACATGCCCAATTTCCAACTTACAATATAGTAGAGTCGGTGCCTTTATATTTATTATTTTTAGTCATGGCATTATTAATATTTAAGCATGAATTGAAAATGTTCCCTCGAACATTGCTCAGCTGATAGAAACATTATAATATATGAGTTTTTATTTGAATATGAAATTTCTCATAGATTTTTTTAAAAATATAAAATTATGATTAATAAATTACCAAAAAAAAAAGAAGAAGTGAATTATTGAGAATAGTCCTATCTTTTATTGCACCTAAACAGTTGAACCCTATTTTTCTTCTAAGGAACAGAGACACTATGCTCCAATATTGTGCAAAAGTGGATTCCATTACTTATCCTATTTACAAAATAGATACATTTTTGGTAGGAGTACTATAGCGGCGCATGAGTCAATCATTCATCTTAGTATAATAAAACGAGAGTAACTAGAGGCACCCTAAACCCTAACCCTAATATGAATGGTCTAGATTTTGACACGTAGAAAAAAAAATTATATCAACGGCTACGATAAAAACTTGAATACTATGTTGCCACATCAATTAATGAATGTGACACGTCAAACACAATACATGATGTGTCACTATATGATTGGATGTGTGTATAAAATAATTTTACAAAGGGAAAACAAATTAATAAACCGATCCAAAACAAAATTTCTCTTAATTTTCCTAAAAAGTTGCACTATCTCTCTATATTAGTAAAGGATGCAAAACAAAATTTCTCTACAAAATTGCATCTCTCTCAATTAGAAAGTAGAAATATTGTTTGTAACCAAAAATATCAAAAACATTGTTTCATCACTTTCATCTCTCCTCACGTTCTCTTTTTATTTTTTTACTCCTTTCTATCTATTTTTCTATATTTACCTCTTTCTCCTTTCGTTCCTTTTTTATTTTGCATATTTTATTCTTTTCCTTTTTATTCTTTGCAATATATTAATTTTGATTTATTTTGAGTTTGTTCAATTTCACTATTGGTTTTTGGTTATGTCTACTACAGGTGGAATGTTTGTTTGTTCATAATATTGGCGAAGGAGCCGGCCTATGTAATCGACGGAATATCCTCTTTAGTGATTGCCTCTTACAAGGTTCTTCTTTGTTGCTTTTAGATGAATGAATTTGTTTAGCTTATCAAAATATACATGCTGATTGTAAGATTTTTAACAATGCTTGAAGATTTTGTTAGGTTCATTGATTGTTACAATAGAAATATGAAATTGTTATTCTTTCAAGTGTCTTAAGTTTTTTGAATGGAAGTTTATTTTATTTTATATTTTCAATGGCTATGATAAAAACTTAAATAATCAATTTTTAGTGGTATTTAATTTTATTGGTCTAGATTTTGACATTTGGGAAAAAAATAATATCAACGGCTACCAAAAAAACTCGAATAATTAATTTTTAATAATAATATTCAATATTTAATAAAGATAAAACAATAAAAAACGGAACTGCGGCTTTGAAGCATCCGAAGAAAAATAGGAAAATAAAAAACCGCTGCAACTTTGAACTGCGACTTCCTCAAAACCTAAACAACCTAAATTGAGATAAACATTAAAAAAAATATAAAAAATTGAGATCTAATACAAAAAGAAGATAAACATGAATAAAACTAAAAAAAATCTTCAGAATCAGATGCGTTTAAAATGCAAGCAACTTAATTGAAGTAAACATAATTGAGATAAGCATTAAGTGTGGAACTAAACATTGAGATAATCATTGGCTCGAAAATTATGAATAGATTTTACTTAATTGAGTTGTATAAATATAAGCACCCTCAAAATATTTTTCTCTTACTATATTTTTGGTTTATAATTTATATATTTGTCTTTATATAGTTTATTTTGTTTCTATATTTTACTGGTTTGTAGGATACTAATTTTGATTTATTTAAGTTTGTTCAATTTCAATGAGTTAACTTCTTTTCACCTAACCATTCTGTAATTATATTTTGCAAATTGTTTTCATGCATTTGAATTACTTTGATTTGTTCTTATATTATTTTGCAGATCCACAAAGTTATCGATGAAAGTTATACAATTATTAAAGATCTATATAGCTAACAAAGATTTTTTTTTATGTAACTATTTATAGAGACAAGCACCCTCAAAGTATTTTTCTGTCATTATGTTTTTTGTTTATAATTTATATATATATGTCTTCATATATTTTATCGGTTTTCAATATATTAATTTTGATTCGAGTTTATTCAATTTCAATTAGTTAATTTCTCTTCACCTAACAATTTCGTAATTATGTTTTGCAAATTGTTTTCATGCTTTTGAATTACTTTTATTTGTTCTTATATTATTTTGCAGGTTCACAAAGTTATACCATGATTAAAGATCTATATAGCCAACAAAGATTTTTTCTATGTAACTGTTTATAAAGACAATAACCCTCAAAGTATCTTTCTCTCACTATGTTTTTGTTTATAATTTATATATTTATCTTCGTATATTTTATTTTTGTCACTATATTTTACCGGTTTTCAGTATATTACTTTTGATTTGAGTTTATTCAATTTTAATGAATTTGCTTCTTTTCACCTAATCATTCTGTAATTATGTTTTGGAAATTGTTTCCATGCATTGAATTACTTTGATGTGTTCTTATATTACTTTGCAGGTTCACAAAGTTGTTGACGAAGGTTAGACCATTATTAAATAACAAAGTTTTTTATTTATTTATGTAACCGTTTAATGTTTTATGTCGTTGGATCAAATGTGTAATCTATTTTGAATATATTTGAACCTTCTTTCAAATAAAATAAGTATTATTTGTTGTGGATTAGATGAATAGTAATCATGGATGGTGTATTATTATTAAAGATTAATAATAGATCATATAAATCTAAAAACTGCGAATGTTATTATTTTTCAATGTGAATAAATTAACTTAGTAGACATGTGTCATCTGTTATGGCACACACTAATATCCATCAATATTATTTTCCTTAATAATAGGATTTAACATATTTTTAAATGACGATATCATAGAGAAATATATGACAACTTAATTTGAGCTTTAACTTTTATCTTATTCATGGTTGTCCCCACTTAAAAAAAAAAGTTGGCTTAAAAGTAGTTGCAAGTAGTTAGTAACAATATATCTAATTTTATATCATTTTTTTTATTAAGTTTTTTTAACGATTTACGTTTCTCAATTTTGTATATTCACCTACTAAATAAACATAACAACAACTACATAAAATTGGATATGCATGTTTTCAATATAATTCCATTTGTACTGACTACTTTTAGTTTCAATATATTTATATTTTAAATTCATTTTTTTAATTGAAATCTTAATTATAACAATTTAATTAAATTGTATATCTGACACTACAAATAACATGTGCATCGCACAGGTCAAAGTCTAGTTTCACATAAAAGAAAACAAAAAAAGGTCACTACACAAAGAACTCATCAAAAAGACAAGTTGATGGGGGCAATGAATGAAACCAAGAATAAAACTATGAAAGAGAATTTATTTTTTTTTAAAAAGCCCAATAAAAAGGGGATATGGGAATGAATCAGAGTAGGAAAAATTAGCTACCCCCAATAGTGGAGTCATCTTATTAATGATGGCCAACATAATATAGTATTTTCTTTTAAAAATATATAATGTCCTAGTAATAAATAGGAGTAAACAAAAGGAATGAAAATAGTTGGTAGATTACTATTTACTAGCTAGTCATTTCCCCCAAAATTCGGGAGAGTTTAAAACGGAAAATAATAATAATAATTAATAATAATAATAATAATAATAATAATAATAGTTGGCATAATAGAATTTCTTAATTTGAAAATATGGTAAAAAATTTGAAATTTTTGTTTTTAATTTTACAATGATCCTCTTTATTGGTTTTAATCCTATTTGAGACATCATACATTAAATAAGAATATTATAGTTAGTCACTTCTATTATATTTCTCTCGTATAGCTCATTTTCTTCCGTGTATAACTAGCTAACCACTTCTATTATAGTCAACCTCATTGGTTTGATCTTTAGTTAGTGATCCTCTGCAGACCTCAGACTTGGCTAGTAAGGTTGAATTGGGTTGTTGATTCTTAATGTGAGAGGTATTAGATTTTAGATATTGTATATATGGCATAAACTATAAGTTAGAGTTTTATAGATATATAATTAGGGTTTCAAGAATCTATAACCTTCCTTTAATTGTACATCTATCTTTGGAGACAGGTGTAGGGTGTGTATATGATATGGTTTGTGCAACTTCGTATAATTCGAATTGCCCAATCCATTTTACGAGTGTGTCATGAGTCAGTTCAGAACTATATAGAAGAACAATTCAAATACATCATTAGAGTTCTTCTTAGGTATCTTCTTTATTACAGTCTTCAAATGTAACTAAAATACGGGATTAGTCTCGAGCTTTCGACCCGCTAAAAATTGGAAATGGGTGGGGATGGAGTGGGATCATGCCACAAATGAAGTTAAGGATATGCATCAAAGTAAAATGGTTTGTAATGGAGTTGTTGAAGGCATCTTTTGTGGCAAGTGTGTGTGTGTGAGAGAGAAATGTTGATGTTAAAAAACGTGGAAGAAAATTAGCTATACGTGGTCTCTCAATTCTCACACACACACACAGTCCATATACACGGAATGATCAAACAAACAGCAGCCTCTTTTTTTGTTGCACTATAGTATGTTTTTGTTTTGTACACACGCAAAACTTGAATAGTAAACACACCATTCTTAATTCTCTCTCACTCATGTTTTGGCCACTTAGCAAATTAAACGTGCCAAAGACAATGAAAGCAAAATTGAAAAAAAAATATTAATATATAGTCGTGTGTGGTGTGTGTGTTTGGACAAGTACAAGACATGAGATGAAAGGTCCAATTCCAAAATATTGTTTTTGATGTGGAAGCTGAGTCATTTTCATTCATTTGCTTTTATTGCTACCCTTTACCCTTCTTGTCACAATTTTATCCTTTTTCTTCATGATTGTTTGGGAAGAGATTTTTGGGCTGCTGCCATAAAGCTCAATACCGACTCCTTAGGACTAATATAAGCCTAACATTTGTACGTCTTATTCTAAATATGTAACTCAACCTAATTAATCTTTATATGAGCATTAAAGTGTTTGCAAGTATACAAGTGTCATGTATTTTATGAGATATTTATATCTTTATAGATGATCTCTTAGTTATCAAAACATTGACTTCGTTTGTGGAAAAAGGAGGTCTAAGCCACAAACGAGACCTAGCAGATCATTAAGGACTACTGTTTTGCAAAGCGAAGAAAATTTAAATATCAGAGACAAAGCAAGCTTCGCCTCCATCATTTTCCTATATATCACTTTATTATATCAATAAAACACACACATATATTTATATATAAAAGGAATCAAATTAATTGGTGTAATATTTAAGTAAGAGAAATAACCCCTCTTTTTATTAGCGTGGTATAACATGGCTTGAATATTATATTAGTTGATTTGATATCTCCTTTTTATACATGTGTGTGTGAGACACCCATAAAAATTTTCAAATTCCGCCACAATTCATTCTATAAAATATTATAGTCTAACTCGGCTACTAAATGAGCCCCTCAACAACATGATATTAGTATATTACTTTGTTATGTTAGCTTCTGTAAGACCCAAGATTTCATTGTATAGTTGGTTTAAGGAATATTAGGGTTTCGATGTGTTCGTGTGATGAAACATCGTGTAATTATTAAGATTTGCTGTAATCGAGTCTGTTTTGTGTTCGTGCATTGTAACTGTACAGACTTTTGTCTTGTGATCCTGTTGCTTGAATAAGAAGATATTTGTGGTTTCAGAATAATAAGTTTTGGATTATTCTTGTTTTTGGAAAAACGAGTAGGATTTTACCCGTCGTTGTAAAATCTTATTGCGTCTGTTTTGAGTGAGGTTTCGGATGGAAGTTTTATATATCTGCGCGAGTTAGGATATATTCTGAGATTAATTTTCTGAAGTATGGAAGAAAATTACAGTCGCGGAAAAAGATTCGGCGATAAGTTTTGGAATGGAAAAACGTTAGACGTTCTTTCCGTAGGTTTTATGTTTTTGTGTTTTACGTTCGTCGCGTCGCGCGAGAGCTGAACGTGTGAGTATTTCTATGAGGTTTTAAGTGTTATCTCAAGTGGGTTTGGTTTGGTTTGATCCAATGGCTAGGGTTTTGTCTTGGCAATGTGTTTTTGATCCAATGGCCATGAGCTAGCAAGAGCTTTAGCTTAGTAAGGAGGTTTGCTCATTGTGGACTTAGAAAAACATCACCAAACATATCCATTCTTTCTCTCTTTCACGTGGAACTCCATTACTCAACCCTAACCTTCACTAAATTTCATTTCCTCACCATTTCACTCCATTTCAAGCTTGGAAGCTTAGTGGAAAGTTGTAGAGAATCACCTTCTTAAGGTAACCCTCTCTTCTCATCTCCTAGGTTGGTAGATTTTTAGAGTTTTGAGGTTTTTGGGTTTATGTTCTTAAGAGGGTTTGGTGAGAAAGGTTGTTCTTGCTAGTTCTTGTTTCATGAAAGTTGTTCATGAGAGTTTAGTAAGCATGCTAGGCTTTGTTGTTTTTGTTTTCCATGAGTTGGTGAAAAATCTCATGAGAAAAATTAGGGTTTTGGTTTGGTTATGTATTGATCAATAACATGAGGCTATGTTGTAAGGTTTTGAAAAGAAAAGTTGTCTTTGAACCTTTGGGCGAAAGGGAAATGCGTTGTATGGTTTTGTTTTAGAAAATCCGATGAAAAATATTTTGAGGTTTATGAAAATATTTCCTAAGTGTTTTGGGTAGTGTTTTGGGGTCAAAATGATTTAAAACTCTTGTGACATGTGGTGTCGCTTTTTACCTTGAAAACATGTTTGAAAATGACTACCGGACGGTTAAGACCCGTAATAAAACTTGTGCTTGGATTTGGTTTTGATTTTGGAAATGAAAATCAAATAACTTGCACTCGAAGCAACCAACAAGCTTTCGGAAAATGAATTGCTTGCTTATGAAAATGGTTTGCTTTTATGCTTTGAAAAAGTGTTGGGAACTAATAGAATCAAACTAGGTTTGGGTGGAAAAAGGTGGTGTGAGTTGCTGTCTTGTGCTGTCATGACAGGTGCAACTCGCCGGGCGAGTGGTTACTCGCCAGGGCGAGTGTCACAGGTCTTGACAACTCGCCAGGGCGAGCTCCAGGGCGAGTAAGACCAGTACTCCCTGCCTTCACTCGCCACCAACTCGCCAGGGCGAGCTCTGGGAGTTGAAATTTTGGAATATGATTTCTAAACTTGGTTTTTAGCTTTCTAATCCCTTTTTATTAATTTATGGAAGTGGTTGGGATTGGAAACGAGTTTTTCGGGTACTCGGAAAGTACGTAGCTTATAACGCAAGAAAACGGCCATTTTGCAATTCAAATTATTTAAGACTTTTGGCAATTGTTTTGGGTCCTAAAAATAGTACAAATAACTCATGGGGGTTGATCAATACGGTAGTTTTTGGTTCGATGTCCGAAAGAGTGGTTTTTCTTAGGAACCATTAGGTTTTTGGGGTTTCGGTGTAGTTTCAATACGATTGGTTAGAGAACAATGTATTGATTGTTACGCTGCTTGTTTTAGGAAGCGCGTTGTGTTGTTCGAGCGTGTGTTGTTGACGGAAGCTTGCCGAGGTAAGGGCTCCACTTTATTTTCCGTCTTTTCAAACGGTTTTGGTAAACATGCTTTGTTTTGCTGTGTATGCAATTGTTTGTGTGTTGACATGTTTGTGTTATGTATGCTCGTTGATGAGAACGTGTTTACATTACTTGTGCAATTTACATATGATTTGGAAAATATATGTATGAATTGCTATGATTTAGTTACATATGCTTGAGAGGTATGTATGTGTGGCATTAGCATATGTAGGGAATCGTATGCTCATGCATTCATTGTGCGTAGTTGCGTGAGTGGACTACGGGGTGTTGGTTGCGTGAGTGGACCCACCCAAAATCCTACGGGATCTTTTTGAGTACAATAAGTGGTTGCGTGAGTGGACCACGGGGTGTGATTGCGTGAGTGGATCCACCTTAACCCTTTGCGGTTTTATTGGTTATGATTAGTAATTCCGGAATTCATTTGCATGTGGTAGCTCTGGTAGTACCACACCCATTGTAGAAGTCTGCATTAGGCTTGTTGTGCATTATATATATAAGCCCGTTGGCGGGAATTGTTGAATGTTTTAAGAGCTTTCTCTTGTGTTTTGTGGAAATTTTGTTAAGTGTACAATCTTTCGCACCGGTTATATATATATATACTTTTATTTTGTGGTGACCCTTTCTTTCATTTGCGGGCTCATCCCACCCCAGATGACGATGTAGGTCGAGAGGATGGTGTTGGCAGCTCTAGGCCTTAGTGAGCTCGTGTTGAAGCTGGAGTGGTAGTTTTAGTTAGACTATGCGCCGGTGTGTTGTGCACTGTGCTTTTTGATTAGCATAGGACATTCTAACTTCTTTTGGTTAGTTAGTGCTTGTAAGCACATAGACTTATGGATTGTAAATTATTCAGGTTTACACTTAACATTTTCGAATACAATATATATATATATATATATATATGGTGTGATATATATATGTGGTTCGTTTGTAATATTTAATGTCGGCTCAATTAAAAATGTTTTGCGCACTCTGAGCGTTTGTTAAAAAAAAAATAAAAAATAATGTCCTTTTTGCGTTATGAAAACGGGGTGTTACATTTGTGGTATCAGAGCACGGCTTTAAATCTTCAAAGGGAAAGTGTATACTTGAGTCGTTAGTCCAGAGTCGGTTAGAACGTAACTAGTGTGGAGTTAGTTCTAGTGTTTGTTCTGTGTCGGGCTTCGAGTTAGTAATCCGTGGTGTGAGATATTCTGTTAGGATTCAGAATTGTATGACTAAGGATCTAATCAGAATCGGTATTGTGCAGAAATCGAATGCCTCCAAGAAGGGCACCTACTGTACCTATGGCGGACAATGTGGATGTGAATCAGATGGCTTATGCCATGCATACAATGGCAGCGGCTGTGACTGCTCAGAGCCATGCTAAGGCGCAGAGAGATCTGGAGAAGCGCGAAAGGGAAATACTTGCGGCTGGATCTAGACTTCTTTCAAATTTCAACCATCAAACTCCTCCAAAGTTTAACGGGGAGGGAGGTCCGGAAACTGCTGATTTGTGGCTCCAATCTGTGGAGAGGATATTCGGGGCAATTCATTGTCCAGAAGGAGAGAAGGTGGTCTTAGCTACCTATCAATTACTCGGGGGTTCTGAGTATTGGTGGAGGAACACCCGACTGATCATGGAAAATGGCCATGAGGAATTGAATTGGGAGAACTTCAAGAGGAGGTTTTTGGCCAAGTACTTTCCTGAGACTGCAAGGGAAAGGTATGGTGAGGAGTTCCTGAGACTACGTCAGGGGCATGTTTGTTTTAATTGCAAGAAGCCGGGACACTTTGCTAGAGATTGCAAAGCCCCGAAGGCCGGGCCGTCGGCTAATGTGGCACAAGGCTCACAAGGTACCAGACCTGCGGCAAAGGCACGTGCTTACTGTATGGGCACAGAAGTGAGTGGGCAGGCTAGCAACGCCATTCACGAGAGCTGTCACATTGCAGGTAATTCTTTAACTGCTTTGATTGACACGGGGGCAACCCACTCATTCATATCTTTGGCATGTGCAAATCGGTTGAGTTTGAATGTTTCTGTTCTTCCATTTGATTTGAATGTCTTGACTCCTGCTAAGGATTTGGTAGTAAATACTGCATGCTTGCATTGTTTGGTAGTAATTCAGAATATAGATTTTCTGGTCAATTTGGTGTGTTTACCGCTTACATCTCTCGAGATCATTCTCGGGATGGATTGGCTATCTTATCATTATGTTATACTAGATTGTGCTCGGAAATTGGTTTTCTTTCCCGAGCCAGGTGTGCGGAGATACCTGTCGGCCAATCAGCTTACAATGATTATGTGTAACGGAGAGCCAGAGATTGTTTCACTTGCTAGTTTAGGGGTGACGTCGGAGATCCGAATTGAGGAAATTCGAGTGGTTCAGGATTTCCAAGATGTGTTTCCATCGGAGATTCCAGCTTTTCCTCCGTGTAGAGAGGTGGAATTCTTTATTGACTTGCAACCGGGTACGGGTCCGATTTCGGAATCGCCCTATCGGATGGCTTCAGCCGAGTTGGTAGAGTTGAAAAGTCAAATTGAGGACTTGTTAGAGAAAGGTTTCATAAGGCCTAGTGTGTCGCCTTGGGGAGCACCGGTCTTATTGGTTAAGAAGAAGGATGGGAAATCTCGTCTATGTGTGGATTATCGGAAGCTTAATAAGGTGACTATCAAGAACCGGTATCCATTGCCGCGTATTGATGATTTGATGGATCAGTTGAGGGGAGCCTCAGTGTTTTCAAAGATTGACTTGAAATCTGGTTATCACCAGATAAGAGTACGAGATGAGGATATTCAGAAAACGGCGTTTAGGACGCGGTATGGGCATTATGAGTACTTGGTAATGCCGTTTGGAGTGACGAATGCACCTGCGATCTTCATGGCCTACATGAATCGGATATTCCATTCGTTTTTGGACAAGTTCGTGGTTGTGTTCATTGATGATATTCTCGTGTATTCGAAGAGCGAAGAGGAGCATGAGGAACATCTTCGTATGGTTTTGCAAGTGTTACGGGAAAGAAAGTTGTATGCGAACCCGTCGAAGTGTGATTTTTGGTTGGAAGAGGTGAATTTCCTTGGCCACATAATATCAAAAGAGGGAATTGCCGTGGATCCAGCCAAGATTGACACAGTACTTGCATGGAAACAACCGCAGACGGTGACGGATGTGAGGAGTTTTGTTGGTTTGGCCGGTTATTACCGGAGGTTCATAGAAGGATTCGCTAAGATTGTGGCACCAATGACGCAACTTACGCGAAAAGATCAACCGTTTGCGTGGACTGAGCGGTGTGAACTTAGTTTTCAATTGTTGAAGGAGCGGTTGACGACTTCACCGGTGTTGGTGTTACCTCTGTCAAATGAACCTTATGAGGTTTATTGTGATGCGTCTCATCAGGGTTTGGGTTGTGTGTTGATGCAGCACAAGAGAGCAGTGGCTTATGCATCACGGCAGTTGAAGGTGCATGAGAAGAATTATCCGACGCACGATTTGGAGCTTGCGGCCGTGGTTTTTGCATTGAAGATTTGGAGACACTATCTTTATGGTTGCACTTTCGTTGTGTTTAGTGACCATAAAAGCCTCAAGTATCTGTTCGACCAGAAGGAGTTGAATATGAGGCAAAGGAGGTGGATGGAAACATTGAAAGACTTTGACTTTACCTTAGAATACCATCCGGGGAAGGCTAATGTGGTAGCCGATGCTTTGAGTAGGAAGAGTGTGTCGGTTTGTTCGGCACAAAAGGCTAGTCAACAAGAGTTGTTGAAAGAATTTCGAGATTTGCACCTAGAAGTGGAGTTTGCGTTAGGAAATATGAGATTGGGTATGATCACCATCTCGAATGGTTTGTTAGAGGACATTGCTAATTGTCAAGGTGACGAGTTTCTCATGGAGAAAAGGGCTTTGATTGTTCGAGGAACCAACCGAGATTTCAAGGTGGGATCGGACAATATCTTGAGGTGTCAAGGGAGAGTGTGTGTACCCGAAGCTATGGACTTGAGAAACATCATTCTAGGGGAGGCACACAAGAGTAAGCTTAGTATGCATCCCGGGGCAACAAAAATGTATCAGGACCTGAGGCAAGATTTCTGGTGGCCGGGTATGAAGAGGGATGTGGCCGAGTTTGTGGCGACGTGTTTGACTTGTCAGAAGGCGAAGATTGAACATCAGAGACCAGCAGGGATGTTGCAGTCTTTAGATATCCCCGAGTGGAAGTGGGATAGCATTTCTATGGATTTCATCACTGGTTTACCCAAGACCAGGAGGAAGCATGATTCCATTTGGGTGATAGTGGATCGTTTGACGAAGTCCGCTCATTTTCTACCGGTAAGGATTACGGATACGGCGGCAAAGTTGACCGATGTGTATATTGCTGAGATTGTGAGGTTACATGGGATTCCGTCAAGTATAGTGTCGGATAGAGATCCAAAGTTCACTTCACATTTTTGGAAGACTTTGCATGAGGCGTTGGGGACGAAGTTGAGATTGAGTTCCGCCTATCATCCCCAGACCGATGGGCAAACTGAGAGAACAAATCAGTCACTAGAGGATTTATTGAGAGCATGTGTGCTGGATGATCGTGGGAGTTGGGACGACGTGTTGCCGTTGATAGAGTTCACGTACAACAATAGTTACCATTCGACTATCGGAATGGCACCATATGAGGCTTTGTATGGGAGGAGATGTCAGACTCCTTTGTGTTGGTACCAAGATGGGGAAAGTTTGATAGTAGGACCGGAAATGGTACAACAGACGACGGACAAGGTCCGAAAGATAAGGGCAACGATGAAGGTTGCTCAAGATCGACAAAAGAGTTATGCGGATAGGCGTCGGAGGCCTTTAGAGTTTGAGGAGGGAGACCATGTATTTCTCCGTGTTACTCCGACAACTGGTGTTGGAAGGGCTTTGAAAGCAAAGAAGTTGACTCCGAAGTTTATAGGGCCTTATCAGATTACGGAGCGGATTGGGAAGGTAGCATACCGGATCACGTTGCCACCGGTACTATCTTTGATTCATGACGTGTTCCATGTGTCGCAATTGCGGAAATATACACCGGATCCATCACATGTGATTACACCAGATGACATCCAGCTGAGGGATAACCTGTCATTTGAGGTTCCGCCAATCAAGATTGCGGATAGGAAGATGAAGCGTTTGAGAACGAAAGAGATACCTTTAGTGAAGGTAATATGGAATGAAGCTACGGGAGATACCACCTGGGAGCTCGAGAGTAAGATGAAAGAATTATACCCCGTTTTGTTTGACGATGTTTAAGTTTCGAGGACGAAACTTCTTTTAGGGGGGTAGTATTGTAAGACCCAAGATTTCATTGTATAGTTGGTTTAAGGAATATTAGGGTTTCGATGTGTTCGTGTGATGAAACATCGTGTAATTATTAAGATTTGCTGTAATCGAGTCTGTTTTGTGTTCGTGCATTGTAACTGTACAGACTTTTGTCTTGTGATCCTGTTGCTTGAATAAGAAGATATTTGTGGTTTCAGAATAATAAGTTTTGGATTATTCTTGTTTTTGGAAAAACGAGTAGGATTTTACCCGTCGTTGTAAAATCTTATTGCGTCTGTTTTGAGTGAGGTTTCGGATGGAAGTTTTATATATCTGCGCGAGTTAGGATATATTCTGAGATTAATTTTCTGAAGTATGGAAGAAAATTACAGTCGCGGAAAAAGATTCGGCGATAAGTTTTGGAATGGAAAAACGTTAGACGTTCTTTCCGTAGGTTTTATGTTTTTGTGTTTTACGTTCGTCGCGTCGCGCGAGAGCTGAACGTGTGAGTATTTCTATGAGGTTTTAAGTGTTATCTCAAGTGGGTTTGGTTTGGTTTGATCCAATGGCTAGGGTTTTGTCTTGGCAATGTGTTTTTGATCCAATGGCCATGAGCTAGCAAGAGCTTTAGCTTAGTAAGGAGGTTTGCTCATTGTGGACTTAGAAAAACATCACCAAACATATCCATTCTTTCTCTCTTTCACGTGGAACTCCATTACTCAACCCTAACCTTCACTAAATTTCATTTCCTCACCATTTCACTCCATTTCAAGCTTGGAAGCTTAGTGGAAAGTTGTAGAGAATCACCTTCTTAAGGTAACCCTCTCTTCTCATCTCCTAGGTTGGTAGATTTTTAGAGTTTTGAGGTTTTTGGGTTTATGTTCTTAAGAGGGTTTGGTGAGAAAGGTTGTTCTTGCTAGTTCTTGTTTCATGAAAGTTGTTCATGAGAGTTTAGTAAGCATGCTAGGCTTTGTTGTTTTTGTTTTCCATGAGTTGGTGAAAAATCTCATGAGAAAAGTTAGGGTTTTGGTTTGGTTATGTATTGATCAATAACATGAGGCTATGTTGTAAGGTTTTGAAAAGAAAAGTTGTCTTTGAACCTTTGGGCGAAAGGGAAATGCGTTGTATGGTTTTGTTTTAGAAAATCCGATGAAAAATATTTTGAGGTTTATGAAAATATTTCCTAAGTGTTTTGGGTAGTGTTTTGGGGTCAAAATGATTTAAAACTCTTGTGACATGTGGTGTCGCTTTTTACCTTGAAAACATGTTTGAAAATGACTACCGGACGGTTAAGACCCGTAATAAAACTTGTGCTTGGATTTGGTTTTGATTTTGGAAATGAAAATCAAATAACTTGCACTCGAAGCAACCAACAAGCTTTCGGAAAATGAATTGCTTGCTTATGAAAATGGTTTGCTTTTATGCTTTGAAAAAGTGTTGGGAACTAATAGAATCAAACTAGGTTTGGGTGGAAAAAGGTGGTGTGAGTTGCTGTCTTGTGCTGTCATGACAGGTGCAACTCGCCGGGCGAGTGGTTACTCGCCAGGGCGAGTGTCACAGGTCTTGACAACTCGCCAGGGCGAGCTCCAGGGCGAGTAAGACCAGTACTCCCTGCCTTCACTCGCCACCAACTCGCCAGGGCGAGCTCTGGGAGTTGAAATTTTGGAATATGATTTCTAAACTTGGTTTTTAGCTTTCTAATCCCTTTTTATTAATTTATGGAAGTGGTTGGGATTGGAAACGAGTTTTTCGGGTACTCGGAAAGTACGTAGCTTATAACGCAAGAAAACGGCCATTTTGCAATTCAAATTATTTAAGACTTTTGGCAATTGTTTTGGGTCCTAAAAATAGTACAAATAACTCATGGGGGTTGATCAATACGGTAGTTTTTGGTTCGATGTCCGAAAGAGTGGTTTTTCTTAGGAACCATTAGGTTTTTGGGGTTTCGGTGTAGTTTCAATACGATTGGTTAGAGAACAATGTATTGATTGTTACGCTGCTTGTTTTAGGAAGCGCGTTGTGTTGTTCGAGCGTGTGTTGTTGACGGAAGCTTGCCGAGGTAAGGGCTCCACTTTATTTTCCGTCTTTTCAAACGGTTTTGGTAAACATGCTTTGTTTTGCTGTGTATGCAATTGTTTGTGTGTTGACATGTTTGTGTTATGTATGCTCGTTGATGAGAACGTGTTTACATTACTTGTGCAATTTACATATGATTTGGAAAATATATGTATGAATTGCTATGATTTAGTTACATATGCTTGAGAGGTATGTATGTGTGGCATTAGCATATGTAGGGAATCGTATGCTCATGCATTCATTGTGCGTAGTTGCGTGAGTGGACTACGGGGTGTTGGTTGCGTGAGTGGACCCACCCAAAATCCTACGGGATCTTTTTGAGTACAATAAGTGGTTGCGTGAGTGGACCACGGGGTGTGATTGCGTGAGTGGATCCACCTTAACCCTTTGCGGTTTTATTGGTTATGATTAGTAATTCCGGAATTCATTTGCATGTGGTAGCTCTGGTAGTACCACACCCATTGTAGAAGTCTGCATTAGGCTTGTTGTGCATTATATATATAAGCCCGTTGGCGGGAATTGTTGAATGTTTTAAGAGCTTTCTCTTGTGTTTTGTGGAAATTTTGTTAAGTGTACAATCTTTCGCACCGGTTATATATATATATATACTTTTATTTTGTGGTGACCCTTTCTTTCATTTGCGGGCTCATCCCACCCCAGATGACGATGTAGGTCGAGAGGATGGTGTTGGCAGCTCTAGGCCTTAGTGAGCTCGTGTTGAAGCTGGAGTGGTAGTTTTAGTTAGACTATGCGCCGGTGTGTTGTGCACTGTGCTTTTTGATTAGCATAGGACATTCTAACTTCTTTTGGTTAGTTAGTGCTTGTAAGCACATAGACTTATGGATTGTAAATTATTCAGGTTTACACTTAACATTTTCGAATACAATATATATATATATGGTGTGATATATATATGTGGTTCGTTTGTAATATTTAATGTCGGCTCAATTAAAAATGTTTTGCGCACTCTGAGCGTTTGTTAAAAAAAAAAAAAAAAATAATGCCCTTTTTGCGTTATGAAAACGGGGTGTTACAGCTTCCACTATAACATAACATATGAACAAATATCTATTTTGATGGGGAGTATGTGTGAAAAGAAATTTTAAATTTATTGTGTATATAAAAATTAAATTTTTCGAATAATATTAAACTCTTACAAAATTCTTTAAATATATAACTCGTATTAAATTCATGGTTAATCTGTCTTGTGAGTTTATCTCAATTGGTAGGACATTGGCATTATATATGCAGGGAACGGAATTCGAACTCCGGTCATTCCACTTATTCATCTTAAAGGTGAAATTTATAGCCAATATATTACTTGACCAAAATAAAAAATTCATGGCCAATCTAAAATTAGGTGGTGGTTCAGGGATGATTTCTTTTTTACTCTATCTCTTACTTCAAATATTTTGCATATAAGAAAAATGATATTTTGACATAAAATATTTATTTGTTGTCAAGTAGTATTATTAAGAAATTTGTAAGAATTTGTAGAAACTAACTCTAAACACTTCATATTGTAGGTTTTAGGCTTTCTTTTAATGTTTTTACTTTAAAATTAAGATGAGCTAAATATGCGTTTAAAATTATTGTTGTTGTTGTTATTATTATTATTATTATTATTTTATTTTTTCTTGTATTTTTTGCGGCACACTAGTGACTACACTGTGAATAATTTGTAAAAAGGGTATACCTTCTCTAGTGGACACATTTTTTACACTGAATTGAACTGATCGAGTCGGTAACGCGGATTGAGAGGAATTTAACCATGTACCATGTGATTTAATTTTACTTCTTATTTTTGTCTTAAAAAGTTAAGTCTGTTGATGACTAGTGATCACTCATTAGTGGGCCACTACCATCAATTTATTCTTAATCAGTTAGAGAATACACTCAAGTCTCAACACATATATGCTTGAACTTTGAATGAATATGGTTCTTTGAAATAAAAGTACTTTTAAGAACATGACAAAATTAAAGCAAAAACGAAAAATAGAGATAAGGGATAAGTAGAAGGCATTAGTCTAAATATATGCATTGGTTTCCATGTTTTTATTTCTCTCTTTTTTAATTCTCTCCTACCAAGCAAAGTAGAAGTGTTTTTTTTTTTCCTTTTCTAGATAAGGATTTAACCAAGTGTGCTTATTTTGATCAATTATTAGCCCATATTTGTGTGTGTAGATGCATCAATATTCATTAATTCATTTGAACAAAACTCGATCATTTTAAGGGGGCTTCTAGGATGAAAGTTCTAACAAATCTCTAATAAATGGACTACCATGAACAATATTTAAGATATTTGATGGAATTTTTATCATAAAACCACCTTTAAACAATTACTCTCCGATTCTATATATAAATAAAATTTGACTTTTAAAATTTATTGAAAAAATAATGTACCTAATCAATAATATAGATTTGATATGTTACTTGATTATATATAAAATCGGAGGGAGTATTAATTTAGTTTTTTGTTTATAATTTACTCTTCAAAAAGCTAAATTTTAGAAAGCTCAATATTCTTAAATTCAAATATAATAATGATTCTACATGTTATGTTCAAGTTAATACGAGAATATGAAATAAGAGTTTTTAAAATACAAATTTCACACCCTTTGGTGTTGCATAGTCGTTGGACGACATTATGGGAAGGGAATTGAGCCCCTGACTTCCTCATCTTTACTCCTTAATATATCCATCTTCAACCACCAAATCTTCCTTATAACTCCAACTGTTATCGATATCTTAATATGAAAACATCTTGAATTAGGCCTCTCTTGGGTTATGCGCTTTAGGTTCACGGTGAAATCCTCTTAAGTGGTTTGACTGCTATCTTAAATTTGTGTTTGGTTTTATTTTTGGGTTCAATAAGTTTTTGGTCCCTATAAATATCTCGAATTTTGTTTCTAGTCCCTACATTAGAACTCAAAAATTGATTCAGTTGACCAGATCGATCCAGGTGATAAAATGACTTATAATTTATGACGAATAAATGAAATCCTAGAGAACATTCGGTTTAGTGGTCAATTGCAAAAAATAGGGAAAATTTCGTCATTTAACCTATTTGATTACTACATGAAAAACATTTGGCATAAAAGAAACAATATCGTATTCAGGGGAATTTTAACCAATATATCTACTCTTATGAATCAAATTATTAATTAGTCTCTTGATTTTAGTTTATAGGTCATACTGAATGTAATGTAATGTTTCTCTTAATCTTTCTGATTGATGAATGTGTAACGACTCTTTAAATTGCTTTCATAGCATCTAAGACTCTGTTTGGTAAGTCAAATAAGCTAGCTTATAACTTATAGCTTTTAGTTTATACTCCCTCCGTCCCAAAATATAAGCAAAAATGAGTCAAAGAAACTTGATATATTTGGTTCAAAATTTAGACTAAATACATTCACTTTTGTTGACCAACTTTTGCTTATATTTTGAGACGGAGGGAGTAAGCTAAAAGTTCTGTTTGGTTACAGTTTTTAAAAAGAGCTTATAGCTTATTTTACTAGCTTGTAGCTTATTTTCCAAACGCTATTTCAAGTAGCTTATAGCTTATTATATTTTCTTCCAATTTTACCCTATCAAATTACTTGAAAAAAAAATTAAATATTAATTGAACATATCATTTTTATGTCATTTCATAGTTATAAACTAGTCCAACCGCTAATTTTACCAAACATTACAAATTCAATCAGCTGGCTTATTCACTATAAGCTAAAAGCTAGCTTATAAGTTATCCGCTATAAGTTCATCTGATATAAGCTAGCTTATCAGCTATCCGCTATTTTTTACTAAAGAAAACCTAAATGTGTATTCTCAAATTATACCGGGATTGAATACATTTTATACTTCTTATAACTTGATATTTTTTACTTAGAAAAATAAATGAAAACTTGACGATAAATTATTGAAAGATTATTATTATGGCTACGCAATCATGTACGGAAAAGATTAGACAATGTTTTCTTAGTACACGTAAAAATTAGACAATCTAGCTAACTGCTCTTATTGAATTCCTTATTTTTATGTGCGAATCTAACTTTATTTACCTAATTAATTTAATTTAATAACATTCCTATAATTTAATATAATTCTGTACTAAGAAACCTTGTTTTACTACAAGGAAAATGCTATCTAGTATCTCTGATGTACTAGTTAAGGAACCAAATATGATAAATTAGTTTTAGAACTTGTATAATTGACCTTTTAAAGAGATAAAGAATACTATTTTCAATACAAAAGTTGTTTGTTTTAGTATCATTAATTAGTGCTCCAGGACACTGGTCAGCCGGATTTATAAAACAAAAGTCCTTTGAACGTGAGCTGTGACGCCTTCTTTCTCATTGTCATAATAATATGTTAAAAGTCTACTGCATTGAAATTAATTTAATATACTTAGATATATATTTGTATTACTTTAAATTATTATATGTACTAAAATAACTTTAAAAAGTGGCGATAGAAATTTTGTTAGTGATACAAGAAAAAAATATTATTACGTTAGTAGCAATATATAGTGGGTTCAAATAACAAGAGATTTGATTTTTAACTAAGTGGTTATGAGTTTTATAAGAGAATTCACTTTATGTTAATTATTATTAACATATGATAATCAAAAGAAGAAATTTTGTAAGAAAAGTAAAAAAAATTATATTATTTTCTATAAAATAAAGGTCTTTCAAAATTATAGTTTGTATAATTTTTTAACATTTTTATATGCACCAAAAGCACTCATTTTTTTTCTATTAGTATGAAAATACATTAATTTTTATAAAAAGTAGGATGAAAAGCTCGTTTTTGTAAAATGTAAGATTTAAAATTGACTATTTTAGCAACTAAAATAAAAAAACAAATATTTTATAGTAACTAAAAATATATTTATCCCAATCAGATAATAAAACTCAAATGTTTGAAATATTTTTTTAATCACACTAACAGTTCAATAAGAAAAAGTTAAGGGTTATGTTAAACAGTACATTCAGTGCACTTGTTAACCATATAAAAAATAGAAATAAAATATAAAGTTAATATTGATAAAGACAGTTTTTTATATTTTGAATATATTGAATGTACAAATTTCAAGATAAAATTTCTTTATTTATGTGTTTAACTATACACCGAGTGCACTAGTTAACATTTTCCAAAAGTTAATTAACATTGTAAAAAATTAAACATGTAAATTACTCCCACAAAAGTAGTTCTCCTTTGAGCTGTTTAAAGAGCAGAGTTGATTTCAGAGTTGTCTTTTTTTTTCTTCTTTTGAGTAGAAAGTAGACAACACAAATCCCAAAACTAATCAACGGGAAGATGAGCAGGATGCTGTTAATCACACGATACAATTACGTACTCCCTCCGGTCTCATATATAAGAAACAAAATAAAAAAATTTAAAGTCTTAAATATAAGCAAAAGTCTACTTCAATTATTAAGTTTTATGACATTATTCCAATTTCAACCAATAAATGCAATGTTTTACATTTTCCAAGAAGGTATAATGTGTTTTTTCTCCTCGGTTAATGTAATTTAACTACTTTCTTAAATGAAGAGCTTTTTTGAAAATTTTCTTATATACAAGACTAGAGGGAGTACTACAGCAGATTCCAGCAAATTTAAAAAAAAAAACTCTTCCTTTAAGAAAAGTGTATTAAATGCATTTAAGCCATACACTTTTCTAATTTTAACCCTATTTTTTGACTTGGAAACCATTAAAAACATGAAAATGTGAAAAAAGTAGGGATATATTTGGAAAAGTAACATTTATTGTAAAGATTAGAGATTACTTTTGTTTATATTTGAAACTTTCAATTTTTTTATTTTGTTGCTTATATATGAGATCGGAGGGAGTATCATGATTACATAGGGGAGATATGTGGGAAGAGGAGAGAAAAAGAGTGAGAGAGAAAGAAAAGAAAGAAAGGAAAGAGTGCAGAAAACACTACAGAGGAGACAAGATCATGGGATCTGCATGTTTTTATTGCACAAGACCTGTAACTATGGATCATGCAAATCCTCTCCCTTTTAAAATCCGACATCCGTCCCAAAATATTTATTAACTATTATGTACACTAATGCATAATTTTAATTACAAATATTTATAAAAAATTGATATATTAAAAATTTTTATCGAAATAAATCAAATAAAATCTTACTATATGATAATATTTACATTTATATACTTTTAGAAAAAATATGTTCAACACAAGACATATACATAGTGCATTTAGTCAAAATATGTCTTATAAAATGGGATAGAGAGAGTAAAAACAAACTACTCCCTCCGTCCCAAAATATACGCAAAAGTTGGTCAACAAAAATAAATGTATTTGGTCTAAATTTTTAACCAAATACATCAAGTTTATTTGACTTATTTTTGCTTATTTGACTCTTTAACCAAATGATACATATCTCTTCTAACCTACGAAGCCCCGATACGAGACATGATACTGATACGATACCGATATGCTGATACGGGAAATTTTTTAAAATTCTCAATCCGATACTGTCGCGATACGTTATTTAAAAATTAAATTTAAAATTAAATATATAAATACACAATATATAAACATGACTAAAATCAATACTATTAATAATTAAAAGCAGAAAACATATATTGTTATACTAGAATTTTGGGACAAACTCAAATGCTTAACAACTTATTATATAATAGGACACCATAGTTTCTTTTTTGAAAAGTAAAAAATTATATTGACAAAGGAATAGCGCAAGAAGCGCTAAAGATACAAACAAACAGGTCTGATACAGAAGCATCATAATAAGCCAAAGTCAATCAATACTTGAAGCTCTCAAGGTCTGATACATGAGAACATCTTAAGTTAATACTATCGCCAAAAAATAATGATCACCAGTAAGCTATATATCTTAAGTTAAGTATTATACAAAAACAGATACGTTTTTTCCTTCTCTGTTCCTTCTAATATATATATATATATTGTTATCCACTTTTTCTTTAAATGTGACAAAAATAAATATAATAAAAAACTCTTGCATACGTATTGTGTACGTATCCGGACTTGTCAGCCGTATCGAACCAAAATCAAACCATATCGGACACGTATCGGGTATTATTTTTTATTTAAAAATAATGTTTTAATCGATACTTTTCCGATACGCGTATCGGAACATATCGAAAGAATATCGATATCTAGTACACGTCGAACACAATTCGTCACCATTTTTTAAGTATCGTAGCTTCACAACTTCTAACTATTCAAATTTCACAAAGTTTAATGAATTAATATCTGAAGTTGAGCGTAGTAAAATCCGATTTATAAAAAAAAAAAAAAAATTCCTACAAACAAAAATAGGAAAATTAAGTGTAATGCTAACGTGTCCCGCCTTTCAAGACTCTAAAAAAAAATAGTAATAATTTTATATTTTAGAAGTTACTATTTAGATTTTTTAAAAATTAAAAGTAATGATGTAATCATGTAAATTTAATAATTTAAAATTTATAAATTGATCTTTTTTACTAAAAATTTCTCTTATATTTTATTTTTCATCTTAATTACAAGTGTCCTTTCCTAATAGCACTTATGAGACCCTAATCATATTCATATTTTTCCATAACATTAAAATTTGTTAAAATTAACTAAAATTTTACAATAAGTATATCTGCAACACATTTTAAAAAATTTAGTTAAAAATAAATTGAGTTTACATTTTTTCACAAATATTTATCTAAATTCTTTAAAAAGGGTCTTTTGAAATTAGTTTTGACCCTCCAAAATGAAACACATTAACTTGAGGGAAGTTAATCACATTGACTGTGTGTGATTAGGGAGTAAATTAAACATTGCAACCAACAACAAGTCCCTTTCAGTGACAGTAGGGGACTAATAAAAAGGTGTTTGGGGCTAGTGAAGTTGTAACAAGAGAAAGGAAGGGACATAGGAACTATAAGACCATAGGGTATAGTGTGTGTGAAAGGCAGAAGTAGCAACAAGAGTATCTTTAGGGGAGGTCAGCACATCATAGAACAGAACAGAATACTACTTTACTTCCTGTACTAAACAACCAACCTACTCCTATAATTATAACGTTGTTGTTTTTTTTTTATGAGACCTTAGCTTGGTTGCGTGCATTATGCTCTAATTCTGTTCCTGTTTTGTGTGATTTTGTGTTTTTTTAGGAACTTTGCTTGGAAGTTGGAATCTCTCTCCTTAATTTTTAATTAGTACTACAAAACACCAACACACAAATACTAACACCAAAGTCCAAACACGACACAAATATTTATACACAACATTGATACCAAGGCTCTATTTGGCAAAAATAGCTTATGGCTGATAAACTAACTTATGACTGATGGCTGATAGCTTATGGCTGATGACTGATGACTGATGGCTGATAAGCTGATTGAAGTGTTTGGTAACATTTGCGGTTCAACTGACTAGTAAGTGTAAAATGACAAAAAAGGACGTATAAAATATCTTATAAAAAATTATTATTAAACCTATATCTAATTAATATTTAAGATACTTCAAATTTAGTTATTCAAATTTATTAATTTAATATATCTTTATATATTATTAATTTTTTAAATAGAATTAAATTTTATTCTTTGAATTTTATTTTAAATTTATTTTCTTTATTACACTTTATATAAAATATTAAAATTACATTTTTTAGGTTTTTATAACAAATACATAAAAGATAAATCAAATGTACTAAAAAAACGGTGACAATATACGTACAACATATTTTATAGTAATAAATACATGATGAATAAATCAAAAGTACTAAAATGAAGGGGTGATAATATAGTTATGTACAAATGCGCCATAAAATATTGTTACGTAAAACAATTTTTTTTCGGCCTTTATGTACAACAACATTTTAAACATTTATATATTTTAATTTTAATTTATTTCGGATTAAATCAACATTTATCTTCATTATTTTTATGTAGGATATTTATTTTCATTATATATAAATAAACTAATATAATAAATAAATTTATATTTTTATTAGTGAATGTTATGTAATGCATTTTCTTCCATCTAGTCTAGTATATTAAAAACTGACGACGTCGTCGAACATAGCGTAAACTATACAGATTGAAAAATAAAAAGAGTATTTGTTTTATTTCATAAGCATTGGAAGCAAAATGTCAAAAAAAAAAACATTGAAAGCAAAGGAATGACATTTTTATTTTATATTATAATAAATTAAAAAGGGTAAAAATGGATTTTAGGTAAAATGATAAGGGTAAAAATGGAAGAAAAGATGATAAGCTATAAGCTATAAGCTCATAAGCTAATTGAAATAGCTTATGGAAAATAAGTTATAAGTCAGTAAAATAAGCTATAAGTCAGTGTTGAAAAGGTTGTTATCAAACAGGTCTTTTAGCTTATAAGCTATAAGACATAAGCTATAAGTCAGTTTGGTGGTGTTGCCAAACAGACCCTAATAATTTGAAAAATAATACCGGTGTTATGATGTCAAATATTAATGCATGTTCGACATTGCAACATATTTATAGTATGTTTGGTTTCAATTCTGGAGCAAACAGAATTGATTCTGGATGTGTAGAATTGATTATAACTTGTTTGATTTCTCAAAAGTAGAATTGATTCTGCCTCCAGAATTGATTCTGCTTGAAGTTAGATATCGTAGCTTTTGATTCTAGAATTGATTTTTACACTCAAATTTTTTATTCAACTCACTTTTGCATGAATATATTCAAACATAAACTGCTTTAATTTAAAATCAATTTTTGTCAGAATCAATTTTACGAATCAATTCTGTCAAAATCAATTCTCGTCACCGCAGAACCATGTTTGATATTACGATGGATATACCAGAATTACGATAATCCAGTGTGATTTTCCAAAAAACTACACTACATAATTTCTATAAAATCATGATGAGTTATCGTGATTTTGAGAAACCGTAATATCAAATATAATTAAGTGTATGTTTGGTTCTGCGGTGACGAGAATTGATTTTGATAGAATTGATTCTGTAAAATTGATTCTGGCCAAAATTGATTTTAAGTTAAAGTGGTTTATGTTTGGATATATTTATGTAAGAGTGAGTTCAACAAAAATTTTGAGTGTAAAAATCAATTCTAAAATCAGAAGCTACAATTTCTAGCTTCAAGTAGAATCAATTCTGGAGGCAGAATCAATTATACTTTTGAGAAACCAAACAAATCAGAATCAATTCTACACGTCCAGAATCAATTCTGGCTGCTCCAGAAGTGGAACCAAACATACACTACGCTTAATCCAAAAATGTAATATGTGTTTCGTAGTATGATTTTACTTTTTTACTATCACTCTTTTTTGCTAAATGCTAAATACACCCCCTCTCACACACACTTTATCAAAAAGAGGAAAGAGAAATAGGACCCTTAAGCGTGCAAATAAAAAGACTTAAAAGCAAAACAAAGCTAGATCACAATCCTTTGCTATTATAACTCTCTCTACCTTTGTGGGGTTTCCCTTTAAAAACTCTTCTCTATAACATTATTTCTATTCTCTCTTCTACAACTTTGTCAATCTTTTCTCCTATATTTCCTTTTTCCATTAACCAAAAGTTCCATTTAAGGTTCATTGTCTCACACACATCAAACCTAAGCTACCTCAAAGCTGTGTTTTTTTCAACTTAAGGGTATCCTAACTTAACCTATCTATGCTTACTCTTGTTCTTTTTTTCACTTTTTATGTCTTATAATAACTTTTTTTTTGTTGCATTTTTCTTCTTCTTCAGGTTTGTTAATCACTTTTTGAGTTCATTGCAAAGTGACCATTTTGTTGAAGTGATGAATGAAATGACAAGAAATGAAAGAGAATCTTCAGAAGAAAGGAAGCTTGAGCTAAGACTTGCTCCACCTGGTGTTGAAAACTGGTTTCACACCAACAACAAACAAAGAGATTATGATTATGATTATGAGTCTAAACTCTCACTTGGTACTACTAATTACTTCTCAAACACAAACACAAAAAATGGTAGTTTTCAACAAACCAAGAATCATCTTCATTTCCCATCAAACAAGAGAGGTAAAGAATCATCATCATCACAAACATGTTGTCCTAAATCAGTAGAGTTACAGAATGGTGATAACAAAGTTACAGCTGTTTCCAACACTTCTCAGAAAAGGTACTATACCTTTTTTCTATATCTTAAAGTTTTTTTGTTTTTATTTTTATTTTAACTTTTTAAGACAGAGGATATTCATTCACTGAGTCACTTTGTTTTTTTCTTCTACTATTGTGGTCCATGCAAGTTGTTATGTTCTGTTTCTTTCTACAAGAATTAATGTGTAGTAATAGATTATAGATCTTGTGTTACACTTTTTAGTGTAAGAGTTTAATTTCATGTTTTTACATTATTAATTATTACATGCCTTTAATATACATGGCAAAAAAAACATGCAAATTTCTCATCCACAAAAAAATATTTATTGGAAATTTTTTAAGCTTTGATATCTCTTTGTACTATGTACTAGTAGTATCTTTTTATTTTGTTCTATTATCCTTTCCTTGATTCAGAGATGTCTACATCTGATTTATTTATGCTACTATATGTTATTTATTATGTGTCTTGTTTATCTATTTTTTCTTTGGGGTTTGGTTTGACATATTACTATTTGAATATCTGAACTTGTCTATCTATTTCAATTTTTCCTTGGTCCCTCTTTGTTAAATATAAAAGGCTATTTTTAATTTTTTTTAAACTATAAGTTGTTATTTGAGTGGTAAAATATTTGACTTTATGATCTAATCTCAAGAGATGGATTTCAAATCTCATATGAGACGATAAAATAGTACTACTTCCTCTTGAAGGAATGATTGACGTATTTTATCCATATTTTAGGTCAAATACATCGATCATTATATGAATTTAAAAAATAAACTTTTTTTTAGTCTAATAAATAGAGGGAGTACTTTTCAAAAGAGAGTCAAGAACAAAAGTCATAGTCATTATTATTAGTAAATTAAGTGGTGAAGGTTTAAGACTTTGAAGTGTGTTCCTTTCACCGTTTTAGGTTCGAAATCTTATGTCATTTTCTGTGTTCGATCGGTTCATACAAAGCGAAGTTTTCACTTTAAATGAGCTCACTCTAGTGGACGGTGGAAATTTAGTTTCCTTAATATTAATTGGTCCATTTGGTTGGAGGGAAAGAAAGTGAGAGGAAAGAAAATTGTAAAAATGAATGAATGAATTTAAACTAAAAGTTAATCCAAATTCATTCATTGATTTCCGTAATTTTCTTTTCTGATTTCCGTAATTTTCTTTTCTGGACGGACCAAACAAATATTAATGATAATTTCCTTTTTTAATTAATAATGTTTTTAAATAAATAATCTAACAAGTAGTACTATTTGATTTGGATAAGTGATTGGAAATGGGATTTGAAGGGTTTATGCTAATAGGATAAAAAAAATTCTCTTTTTATCACAAACAGCATCTTTTTATAATTTTTTTAACTTTTAGCTTTGTTGTTACAAAGTTTCACTGTTTACTTATCATGCTTAACTTTGTGTTTGGACCCTACCAAAAACAGAACTGCTCCTGGACCAGTAGTGGGTTGGCCACCAATTCGTTCATTCAGAAAGAATCTTGCAACAAGCAGCAATTCTTCTAAGCCATCATCACCACCTGAATCACATACTCAACAACATAACAAGGTTGCTGGTAAAAAACCTATTGACAATTATGGTAAAGGTTTGTTTGTTAAGATCAACATGGATGGTGTTCCTATTGGTAGAAAAATTGATCTTAATGCTTATCATAGCTATCAAAATCTTTCCACAGCTGTGGATGAGCTCTTTAGAGGACTACTTAAAGGTAGTATTAATATTTTGTCACCTTTTTTTTTTTTTAATTCAATGATTGTCCTCATGTTGTCAAAAAAAATTGTCACAATTTCAGTTGGAACTTTTATTTATTTATTTAGAGTACTAAGTGTATATTTGGTATCATGGTATATATGCCAGAATCACCGTGATTTTCCAAAAGTTACACTCTGTAGCTTATGTAAAATTACGGTGAGTCACCATAATTCTGACATACCCACCGTGATACCAAACATAGGCTAAGTACCCTCTGAATCGGCACAACACATATGGAGCCCTAAAATGAAACATTCTTAATTAAGGCTATTGTCTTACTGAATGATCTTACCTTTAAGCCACCCTAACACAAGGACTAGGAGTATAGTATACTATATGATATGACATTAATTCAACATCAATGCTTAAGGTCAATCAAGTTCACCAAACAAGTTTTCTAGTGCAAAATTCTAATTGGCCCTTTAGATTATATATTACTTTGAATTTTGATTTTCCAAGTTTAAAGTACATGACTTTGATACATAATAGATTATGTTATATTTTTTTACTAATTTGTGGTATTTTTTTATTTCTACTTGTGTATAGCTCAACGAGATTCCTCTGCTTGTAACAAGGAAGAGGAAGAGAAAGTGATTAGTGGATTATTGGATGGAAGTGGAGAGTATACTCTTGTATATGAGGATAATGAAGGAGACAGGATGCTTGTTGGTGATGTCCCATGGCAGTAAGCATCTTCATTATTATCACTCCTAATCTTATGCTATAGTACTACTATTACACTATATTTTAATTTATTTGATTTATGATAGTACCATTATATAGTATTTTATATTATTATATTCCAATTCCATCACTCAATGTAGCAATTTGTTTTGAAAGACTGCAATAACAATTTGTTAGATTCCTTGTGCTTAGCAATTAGTACTATTTATTGATTAATATTTTTTTAATTATATCTAACCATATTTATTATGACAAGTGTTACGAATAAATCTGTATAGCTACATGCCATGGCATGTCTGTTTCTCACAAGAAAACATTTGTTCTACTGTCCCCTCTTAGAAATAATACAAATTGTTGCTATAATTATAAATAAATAACTCATGCAATTTAATTATTGTTAGAAAACAATTATTGGTAGCAAAAAATTTATATTATTATGTACAGTACTATTTTTAATTTTTATTTGTGTGTGTTTGGCAGTATGTTTGTATCAACAGTGAAGAGGCTTCGAGTGTTGAAGAGTACTGAGCTTTCTGCTTTTACACGTGAGTTGGAATCTTATATGATTTAATTTTTTTTAAAAAAAAATCTAGTTCATTATTTTCCATTTCCCTTGTTTTATTTATTTATTTATTTATTTATTTATTTGTGGTATGATTAATATTTAAAAAACATTGTTTTTTATTTTTCAGTTGGCACTAAGCAAGACAAGATACCTACTTGATGTGAAGATTGAGGCTTTTCTTCTAATTTGATGTTTTTTGGTTCTTATTTAATGATGAAGATTATGGAATGGAAGTAGTAGCTTTACATTACATTAAGTAATGTGTATGAATGTTTTTTTTTTTTTTAATGAAGATTTGAAATGTTTATGGGTTTTGTATAAATAGGCAATGAAAACTTTACGGATGTGTGTAACTCATGATTTAACGATTAACTTTGTTTTGGTTTTGTATTTTGAACAAACTTTTTTTCTTTCTTTCTTAACTTGGCAATTTTTACATCTCTCAAATTTTGGAGCAAAATGGGTTTTGGTCAATAGAAAATTAGAATTTTTTTTTTTTTCATCACCAGTTTAATCTGGTTCGGAGGTTAATTCTGACATTAAGAATTTTTGTTTTGTTTTAACTATTTTACTTGTATGTTGTCACGGAATGGTAAAAAGTCTAACTTCAATATTAATTTTTCAAACAAAATAGATTTTGGTATTGGAAATTTAGTTTGGCATAGTATTTTCACACTAATAATAAGAATTGAGGTAAGGAGAGTATAGAAAAATATCACGTGTGAAATAATTTAAAGTTAAACCGACAAATACTTGTTTTGATAGTTAGAAATTCAAGTTGGGGGGAGAATTAATTGGTCGTTGTCGTTGAATTGTGTTTTGCCTAACTTTGATGGCTGCTTAAATGTGACACTGGTTTTTCTATACACTACCAATGTATGATGTGGTGAGTGAGGGGGTCAGTTTAGTAGTATAACTTAGGCTCTGTTTCCAAAGCAAATAAGCTAGCTTATAGTTTTTAGCTTATAAACTAAAAGATTTATTTGGTAATAGTTTTTTAAAAAAGAGTTTATAGCTTATTTTTTAAATGTTATTTCAAATAGCTTATAAACTTGTAACTTATATAACTTATAATTTATCATCTTTTCTTCCAATTTCACTCATATCATCTTACTTAAAAAAATTAGTATACTGTATTAATATGGGAAGTTGTTCTTGAAAATTCTGTATTTGTATAAAAAATTGTTTTATCATTATTAATTTTATTTTTTATTTCATCTTTTGATATACTTAATAAGTGCTCCGGAACCTTGTTTAGCTTGACTCATAAAAGAAATCATTAACTTTGCGTGACTCAACTGTATTCTTAATTTGAGTATAATGGCCACAGTTTGTTTAGGGAGTTGGAATCATGCATTGTTTGACCACTTAATTAGTAAGCTGTTTGACCATTTTATAGAGTAGTAAGAAAAATATGTAGTAAATGAAACTATGAAAGAGTGATTAATGCTTTTAGTGAAGTAGACTTATTAAATTTTTTTGTAGATTCAGAAAGTACCAATACAAAGTACAATATATTGAATCAAGACTTGAATCAATTTAAGGAGACCTGTTTTATGAAAATAAATGTCTTATTAACCCCAGGACCAGATTAAATTGGTAATGACAGTAAAAAAAAATCTTATTGAAAATATTGTCAAAAAAAGTCTTATTAGAAAATTATGATCTAAATGAATTTAAGCGTAATTTATGAATAATAACAATTTATGCGTATATTTTAGACAATAAAGATTACTTTTTTGTTGTTTATATTCCAAATAGAAGAGAGTATTAATCATAGAGTACAATTAAGAAAAATATCGTATTGAAAATTTTAAAAAAATCAACTATTTTGGAACATTTCGTTTATAAACGAATCAGTCATTAAGGTTGTTGGCAATGACATGACATGTGCAAATCAATGATATTTGTTTAAAGGTTTTTCTAGGAGATCGATGTCCCGTCAAGGAGCAGCAACATTTGTGCCGTTGGGGAAGCCTTGTGGATACGGTTGTTCTGTTTATTCACTTGCTGCTGGTTTTTATTTTCTTTTTTATTTCATTTTTTGTTTTTTGTGTGTTTGTTGGTGTTTGGAATTGGATGTGGGTGGTATAAGGTGAGGTGCATGGAATTGGTGTTGAATCTGGCGCTGAGGTGTGGTTGATACCATGTGTAGTTAGTTTTTCATTGATACTTGATTTCCTGACCATTTTCAAATCTGTTGAGATTTGCAGAATTCTTTTTGAATCGCTGAGGGTGTCCAAGTCTGTTGAGATTTGCAGGTTTCTCGTATCTGGTTGGACTCTACTGCATTGGTGTTGACCGTTAGTTATCTCTACCGGGGTTCACCAACTTTCGACTCAAGGAGTTACTTTTTTGATTCTGATGGGCCGAACACTTTTGATTCGAGTTCGGAAGTTAGTATCTAGTGGCGTCTTTACGAGTTGGGTTGGTGTTTTCTCCGGCGATCATTGGAGAATTTCTTTTGTTGTTCTGTAAGGGGTGGTTGAGGTGATGTTTGATGTAGGTGTTGACTGGTTAAAGTGTTTTCATCACTTTACCTTTGTTTGTATGATTCAACAATTCCTTATACTTCTTGTTTAGGGAATTGTTCATTAATAAAATTTTGCCGATTCAAAAAAAAGAATACAAATAATGTAGGTGCGTCGAAGTTACTCGCGAGTCGGATATCATGTTAAATAGTCATTATCTCTTTATAAGTGATATTAGAAGCTTTGGAATATTCCCCCTAATGAATTGAAGATAACTCTCCTTAATATTTCTATGATGACTTGTTTTTACAATATGAGAAATTACATTATCCATAATATTTTTAATCAAATATCAGCTGCTGAATAAGGTCAAGTTTTATTTTTATTGGTGGTTGAAGACAACAAATATCAGCTTAGTCTCTAACTACCATAGCTGATGGTCGAACCTGTTTACGTGTTTGGGCATGGTGTAACTGTGTAACTCTGTTTTTACTTTTGCTTTTACGTTTATGTATCTGTAGACTCTTGTAGTATTTTTGACACTCCTTGTGTTGAAGGGACTATTTTGATTGATTAATATATATTTCATTTTGCCTTGTACAAATAAAAATATTTTTAATCAAAATTTTAAAATTAGCTATTGTTGAACATAGACTAACCTTAGTTTTACAATATAAGAAAAATAAAAATTTACTTTACCAATATAATTTTTGAGATAAAACTCAACTTTTATGTTTTTGGGATATTTTTTGGTTGACAAACTCATTGTTTTTGTTTTATAGAATAATTTAAATAACAAATGAGGCTCACATTCAATGCTTTGTTTGAATTGGACTATGATCGGCCCAAATTATAAGGCAGCAGCTAACGGGCCATATTTCCATACATTATAATCCGAAATCTCCTTTTACTACCCTACTAATTACTATGCACCCAACGCCTTTTCCATTTTACCCTTCGTTACTTAAATAGAGAACGTTATAAAAATGAATAATTTTAGAAGAAAAATACCCTACATGAAAATTCAAGATTTTAAACGTCAGCTACTTAAGTAGCGACGTTATAAAAATATGAAATTTGAGTAGAAAAGACCCCCCTAACATGAAAATTTCTCATTTTTATACCGTCTGCTACTTAAATATCGGATATAATCCACTACTACTTACTTAGCGGACGTTATAAAAATGAGAATTTTGAAAAATACACCCTACAAACATGAAATTGTTGAGATTTTAAATATAGAATCCGCTACTTAAGTAGCGAAGAAATATATTTTGATGATTTTGTAGGGTGCGCAAGGAACCCAATAGGATGGCAAAAGTAAATTTCTTATAGTCCGATGAAAATGTTTCCCATACACTTAGTGGATACTCACCACCAAAAATGCCTCTTACTTAATTCCAAAAAATATAAAAAAAACCTCTTATCACCTTTTCCCCCATGTTTTACCCTTTAGATATGTAATAACTTTTATTGAATTTTTGAGAAACTATAAATTTGAGTTTTATAAAATAGCAAAATTAAATTTCTATTTTTTTTAATGATGTTTTTGGTACATAATTGAGAAAGTATACAAATTTAAACATTATAAAAAATAAAATGGGATTTTTGTCAGCATTGTGAGGGTAAGACTTAAGAGCTTGAATTCTTTGTTATAATTGTGTGACGTAATTAAGGTTCTTGACTTTTCAAATTTAAATTGATGTTATTTAAAATTAAGTTATTAACGATAATATGAATTATAATTAAGGTTCTATTCCATTTAGCTAGCTAGTTCCATATTTTTGTTGTCTAAAAGGAGGGTCATAGACTCATAGGTCCAAAAACAAATATAATGCACGAACGAACTTTGCATGAGAGGGTTATCCCCAACAATTTTTGTTGAAGAACATAATGGAACCATTTTCACATGAGGATAATGAAACCAAATGTACCCAATTATTATCAAATATGAATCATTACTTCTAAACTTAGTTCTATAAAAAATAGTCTAAACAAAACATGAACTTAATTAAGTTATTATCAATGCCAGGTTTTAAAATGTCTTAATTAATTAGATATGAAAGGTACCAAACTACCAATATGTATCTCTATAAAATTGTCTAATGATGGATCTTGATGAACATTTTAGTAAATTTTAATAGAATTCAATCTTTAAGGTAAATAAGTGGAGTGTTAAGGTTTGAACTCCGTTTCTGCATGCATATAAAATGTGATGTCTCTACCTACCGAGTTAAACTCACGGGAACATATATACAAACATCTTTTATACATATATAGATTAAAATAAATCATGAATACACAAGAAAAGGAAAAGGTGCAAAAAAAAACCCAAATTTCATTTTGCAAAAAAAAAACCCAAAAATTTCATAAAAGTACAACCATTAGCATGTATATGCACACAGAAAAAGGTGCAAAACTTGAAAAATAAATTATTACATCTGATTCCATCTAAATTTGTAAGTAATAGCTTGTTAATTTCTACCTAAAGCATGTATATAAAAAATAATATAAAGTGAAATTTGTAGAAACTTCAATTAATTACTAACATCCTAATCATAATATATATTTATAAGTAATATATCTCTCAAAATTCCATTGAAGATAAAATAATAGGCTTCATCAATAATTAAGTTATGTTGCCTGGCTTGAGCCTGTGTGCCGTAATTAAGAAGTTGTATAGAAAAAACAAGTTATGGAGTTATCACCTTCATCATCTTCACCATGTTTTCTTTCATCTCTTGAATTGGATCCACCATAATAGGCTGAGTAGTTTTAGGTAGAAAAGCCTCTGAAGCCATGTACATATAGAAAGAAAAAGGGTTATATTAATTTAATTGTAGGTGCATATATGAATGAAGTATAATGGAACACAGGGGCGGAGGGAGAGGGGGGACAGGGGGTGGCTATGGTCCCCCCCACCTCTTTCATATTTTTTTTTATAATATTACTAATAATTAATATAATATCTTCGGTTCTTTTTATAAGTCATATTAATTGAGTTAATAAAAATTGATGTGTATATATATTGAGTTTTTATCTTTTATTATAAAAAAATGTGCAAGCATGAGGTATGTTTGGAGTCAACTTTGTCATAGACATTTTTTGGAAATGAGGCTCTTGGGTTAATGTGTTTATGTTTGGTTAGTAAGTGTGGTTCCTTGTTTTTGTTAACCATTTTGGTGTGTGAAACTTGCGTATTGTTTTATTCATAGTACTAGAACTAGTTCATAGTGCTAAAATGGACTTTGTATTGGTTTTAATTTTAACTTATAACATAAAAATGTGGTGTAATTTGCTTTATCTTTTGTGTAAAATGGACTAAATTATAGTTTTTTAGACTTAGCCCCCCCTATGTTTAATTCCTGGCTCCGCCCCTGATGGAACACCTATTCATTTGAAACTTTTGTTCTTTGACTCAACCCTTCCATTCCTATATAGCCAAACAAGTAATCATATATGTTTTTTAATAAGTGGGTGAAAGTTCAATTCTTTCATTCTTTAATGTATGTATTTCACTTGCAATTTTTTTTTTGAATTAAAAAAATTGCAAATCTAGATGGACACACTCATATATGTTGTTGACGGCAGAAAAAAAAAATTCCCACACTTTATTTGCTTTTAGAAAGTTTTGTAATTTTTGTTTTCCATTTTCATTCTTAGTTATATATAAAATGATTTTTTTAAGCAACTAGTTATATATAAAACGATGACTTAAGTTTACCAATAATACATGTGGTAACAAGTTTGATCTCCGACTTTTGCGTATGATGAAATCCTAATTCAGGGACAATAAACTCACTTTGTGTACATGTTCCATATATTTCTCGACGGATATTAGTCACTGCTAAACAGATGATGAAAACTTAATAGTTATACCATAATAATCCAAAAGTAAAAAGTTTTTAAATATTTAGTACAAAATAAATAGTGTTTTGACAATTACAATAAAATTTTATAGATCTAAATATTTTGACAACTGAGTTATTCATGTGAAATTTAGAGTTTAATACCGTAATTATGTGTTGACACTCAGAGTCTAAGACCGTAATTAATTAACAACAACCTTGTGAAATATTTGTTTTTATTATTGTTTTTTAAAATGTGTTTTATTTTACTATGATAAGAGACTTTTGAAGTAAATCATTATTGTGATTGAGAAAATGCATAGAATTATCTATATGAAAAGTTTTTTTACCTCTTCTTGTTAATAGGTAAAATTAAAACAAATTTTAATAAATAAAAATACTTTTACAAATTAAGTAAACCAAGCATATATTATTCATGTGAAATTAGAGTTGAAGTGGTTAATTTTTTTATTATATATAGTATTCATATTTGAGGTGGGTCAAGTTTGTGAAACTTGTCAACTAGGGTTTGATTTCTCTACTGACAAATAGAAAAAAGCAACATTAATTCGAAGGAGACGGAAACAATTTGAGGCACTTTCGCCAATATAAATATTCTAATTCTAATGGGACCCCCTTTGTTAGTCAAAGAGTAATCACCATGTCAAGCGACTATTGCTTTTATTTATTTATTTTATAGTGTACAGCTACAACACAAATTAATTAGGAAAAAAGGAATATAGTGTAAATCAATTACGATTATATTTTCTGTCATATCACCTTACTTAACTTCTTTTTTTTAATATAATTTAACATGTTAAGTCATTCTTATTAATTATCGGTATATTAATGTATAGTGATGGTACGCTTCCTTTAAACTCAATTAATTATAAGTAAAAGATATCATTATAAATTTATAAGTAACCCATTATATGTTGATAACCCATTATATCTTTTTATAAGTAAAAGATGTTATTACCATTAATGAGAGTAAAAGATATATTAGTAGGAGCAATATGAGTTACTTCAAATCGTTGCATAAGGAGGGAGTATAAGAATGGCGGTATAATATGTTGTTTAATAAATGTTGAATACTCTGATACATTTCTTATTTGGACATATACCAATACATTGTTGATGTGTACAATTATAATAAGTCTAAAAATAATATTTATTAAAGAAAAATTAACAAACATTATTTGTGAACCTATATATCACAATTATCCACATCCTCAAATGTACCAATATACATTAAATAAAAGGTGTGCCGAAGAATTTACCTTAATAAATATGGGAGAGGGAGAACTTAAAGATTCGAATTTGTGAAAAACTATATATTTTTAGCATAGAGAAAGTGGTGGGAGGTGGTTTGTGGACAATGGTTCTAATTAAAAAGATAGGTAATGATAGTAACACGTTTTAATATGAACTATGGGTAGATAGGATACTCCCTAACTAATGATCGATTTTGTAGGTTTTTTAATTTAACCGTAGACAAAAATGTGTCTGTGAAAATATATATGGTGTCTAGCTATGATTCAGAGGGTGGTTGTTGGAATTGGAGAAGAAACTTATTTGCTTTGTGGGGTGAGTTTGTGGAGGAATATAATGTCTTATATCTTTGTAGGATAACGTCGAACAATGGCTGATCCAGAATTCTGGATTAGGGGGTGCAATTTTTTTAGGCTTAATAGATCTTTTGGTCCCTGTATGTTCGTGAATTTTTGGTTTTAGTCCCTGTATCTTGTTTTGTTGCAAATAAGTCTCTCAATGTACAAATTTTTTTGGTTTTAGTTCCTAAAGTCAAAATCCGCAGGAAAATCTGAAGAAAAATCTCTACAAAAACTGCAAATTTTCCTGCGGATTTTGACTTTAGGGACTAAAACAAAAAAAAATATATATTCAGGGACTTATTTACAACAAAACAAAATACAGGGACTAAAACCAAAAATTCGAGAATATACAGGGACCTAATTCGAGAACAAAATACATTCAGGGACTTATATATCATACTCATGTAATATTTTCATACTTATACCAACTTAGTTCAGTGGTGAGGCTTTTGAAAAAATGTGAGCCAGGATCAATTTCTCTTGTAGTTTTGTCCTCTAGGGAATTTCCCATTAATTCGTACAGTATAGAGAAATTCAATTAATTACTTGTACTAATGAATATAAATGTAAACAATAAGAAAGTGGAATAACTCTAAGTAAAGACAATTTACTACAACTAGTTCAAAATAAAAATAATTGACTCTCATTTAGTTACAGAAGAGAGTGATCAGGCGCAATATTAAAATTTGAGTGGGTACAAAACATAAATTATCAAGGATAATAGATGTAATTGCTATAGTCCAGGGTGGGCACAAGTCATAGTAGATTCGCCCCTGACGTCGAAGATGTATGGATTAATTTGGAACCTAATATCGATGATCAATTCTTTATTAAAGAAACGTATGAGTTGATATCAAATTTTGAAGACGTAAAAAAGTCCCCTTTATTCAGATTTATTTGGAACAAGATGGTTTCATCGAATATTAATTTCCGTGTTCATGTGGAGGTTAAACTAAGAACATCAAGAACATGCAATAGTTTCACGCAAAGTTCTATTTTTTTTTTATAGATAGTTTCCAACAAAGTTAATATTTTTTTTTTTTTTGGTACAAACCAACAAAGTTAATATTTCAATAACATAATTATTATATCATATGGCTTATTCCATGTGAAATTGGAGTACTGAAATGTTTCCATATATACAATTTTGACACCACTTTTTCTATATATTTATAAATATATTAGTGAAAAAGTAAATTCATTTTAATACAATTGTACAACAATTTTTTTTTCTCTATAAAATTAATTAAAAATTCAAAAATGTATTATATGAATATTTGAATTTAATCGAAAAGTCATGTTCAAGTTCAAAATATTTATTAATTGTGTCAATGTTTATTTCATTCTCAAAATGAAATTGTTGAGTTTTTGGTATTGGCTGCATTTTTGGTAAAATAAACTCTGTAGCAGGATGCTGGATACGATGCCTCAAGCATTGCGTAGAGCATTGTATTGTCTCACGAGGATCGCTCATGACAAACTCTATTTTTGGAATGTTGGTTTCTCTCTCATGAATCTTGCATGGCGCGTTTCAATCAGGTTTATATAAGGATCATTATTTATTGCGCAAAGATCTCCTTCAGAAATGTTTTTATGAAGAATCTCCTTGATAAGTATTTTTTTGTAGAGAATCTATTTTAATTAATAAGGAGTAATTGCTTGGTCAAACAAATCAAGACTTTGCATTTCTGGATCAAGGAATATTCTGACTGGAGTATTTAAAAGGAAAAGCTTAACCTAATCCTAGTCAGTTGTTCACGCCGTGGTTGTGTCTTGTGTCTAGTATTCTAGGTTTTGCGTGTGTGTTATTTTGTGAGCCTTTCTTGTGTCACCTTGATGCAAGCTTAGGACATTGTCATTGAGTTGTATTACTTGTGTTCCTCTCCTAAGCTTTGAAGTACGGAGTTAGGATCTTTGGTGGTGTAACACTCTAAGCCTTTAGGTACGAGTGTGTAGCTTTTAGGAGTTGTGTCTCCAAAACTCTTTTGTGTTTATGTTAGTTAAATCATTGCTGTTCTGTAAGGTTGTAAGGGAGTGAGATGGGATCTCATATCTAGGAGTTCCTAGGTAGAAGAGTCATTGGTAGTGCCTAGGTTATAAGTTGTAAACGGGGCGTTTGCTGGTAACTTAGAACTAGGGCTATTATAGTGATATTCCTTCCTGAATTGGTATCCCCCAGACGTAGGTTCGCCGAACTGGGTTAACAAATAACTTGTCTCTTTTATTTGTTCTTTTATACGCTTTGAATAATTACGCGTTAGACCGGACACAGTGTTAGAGCATCGTGTAGAGCACCGTGCATAGCGTGCCAGGAATTTCAGAAATCATTTCAGTGTTGTTTCTGTTGGAGTAATTTGAGAATAGAGAACGAAAAATGAATTGAATAGAAAGATTAGAGAAAAAGATTAAGTTGTTATTCATCCACTAGGGGCAAAGGTATTTATATACAAAAGGAGGCTTGCTTCACTACCAAGCAATTGCAACTAACTACCTAGGATGAAATCAAAAATCTAACTAACTAACTAACAGAGTGTTAGCCTGTATTTTCGACAGGCTTTAATGAATTGGAGTGAGATGATGAAATCTCATTTAATGTATATTATTGCATTTTAATATTCTCTTGGGAATTGACTCTAGTAATAAATCAAGAGAAGATTAAGGCATTTGACATCAAAAACTTTTAATGTGTAAAGTTGTTTGTCGAGGCCTAGAGATCTGTCGAATTCGACAGAAAACTTGTTTATCTAAATAAACATGTTTGTTCGACATTGGCGTATTCGTCGAATATATTATGTATATATATATATATATATATATATATATATTTGTTTGTTTGTCTAACGTATTGTGCAGTACGGAGAAAGCATACTCTGGACTTAGCAAAATATTCAAAAGTGGATAACGTTCAAAAGTCTCACCAGGTGTCAAAGGAATTCAAATTGTCAGAGACACGTGGAGTTTAGTTAGACGTTTTGTAGGTTTTTGGCAGTTATTCTGTTCGTCTATAAATATTAGTTTTTCATAGGAGAAACGGGTTCACAGTTCACATGCAAATTCCTAAAAATATTCAGAGTACCCATGTCAACGAGCGAAATGAATGCAATATGGAACATGTACGAATCTGTGTACCATTCTTTGTAAACACTTTTACAATTGTCAATGCAATTTATCTTTTCAAGTATTGATTACTTGCTTTTCTTTAAAGTTCAAGCACTTTAAGCCTTCTGCAATTTATTTTGTTGCATGCTTTTACTTTTCAAAGTTCTTCTTTAAACTTTATTTGCAATTCATTTACAAGTTTTCTGCAAATTTAAACTTTGAAGCCTTTTATTGTTTTTATTATCAATTTATCCGATTTAACCAAGAAAATATGAACATGTTTTCGTCAATCTTCTGCACAATCCATATGTCCCAGGATTTACTAGTTGATCCTTCTTGTAATAATTAAACTAGCGGTTGTTTACTAAAAATCGGGGTAAACACAGTCTCAGCGTTCAGAACCTGCGTTGTTCAGAACCTGCGTGATCATAGCCTGAGTGATCAGACTCTGAGTGTTCAGAACCTGAGAACATGAGCTTCTCAGCTTCTGAACCTTTTGACTCTTTAGAGCTTCTGAGCCTAGAGCTCAGCTTCTGACTTCCTTGAGCTTAGAGCTCAGCTTTTGAGGACCTGAGAACTTGGATTACAAACATCACACCTCCTAATTCATGTTCTCCAACGATCCCATTCCTATCAGTTTCTTCAAAGCATCAAACCTAGCCTTAGCCATAGGTTTAGTTAGAATATCTGCAAGTTGAATCTCAGTGTTGCAATATTCCAACTCAAGCTTCTCTTTGTTCACTTGATCTCTCAAAAAAGTGAAACCTTCTTTCAATATGCTTGCTCCTGCCATGACTCACAGGATTGTTAGCCAAGTCGATTGCTGACTTGTTGTCCACAAGCACCTTCATCTTTGTTACTTCAACTGCCTTTAGTTCTGCTAGTAACATCTCAATCCAATTTGCCTGACTTGCTGCAAATGAAGCTGCAACATACTCAGCTTCACATGATGATAATGCAACTATTCCTTGTTTCTTAGAACACCAAGAAATTGGTGCATTGCCAATCATGAACAAGTAACCCGCAGTGCTCTTTCTATCATCTTGATCTCCTCCCCAATCTGAATCCGAGTAGCCATAAGCCTCTAACTTCTTACTACTGTTCCTTTGGTTTGGAATCAAAATGCCATGATCATTACTACCCTTTACATATCTGAGCACTCTCTTTGCAGCAGTCAAGTGACACATCCTTGGTTGATCCATAAATATGCTTAGCAGACCAACACTATGACATAAGTCAATTCCAGTGTTGCACAAGTACCTCAATGAACCTATAATCTGCTTGTACAAGGTTGAATCAACTAACTCATCATCTGTATTCTTGCTCAGCTTCACACCAGTTTCCATAGGAGTAATTGCTGAGTTGCAGTTACTCATATGAAATCTCTTCAATATGTCAGCCACATATTTCTTCTGATGCAAGAAATAACCTCTGCTTGTCTTTGTAAACTCCATGCCAGGAAAATATGATAGCTCACCTAAGTCAGTCATCTCAAACTCCTTCATTATGTCTGCTTGTTCCAAGCTCTTGTTCCAAGCTCTTGTTCCAAGCTATCAATTAGGAATTTCAAATCAATTAGGAAGCTATCAATTCTCTTGTTCCAAGCTCTTGGAGCTTGTTTCAAGCCATAGAGTGCCTTCTTTAGCTTGAATACCTTCTGTTCTTGACCCTTGATCTCAAAACCTGGTGGCTGCTTCACATAAACTTCTTCCTCTAATGGTCCATTTAAGAAAGCTGATTTCACATCCAGCTGATGCATAGCCCACCCTTTGTAAGTAGCTACTGCAACCACTAGTCTAGTTGTCTCTATCCTTGCCACAGGTGCAAATACTTCATTGAAATCAAGTCCATGCTTCTGTAGAAAACCCTTTGCTACTAACTTTGCTTTATACTTAGCAATTTCACCATTGGGTTTCATCTTCAACTTGAAGACCCATTTCACATCAATTGGCCTCTTGTTGACTGTTTTGTGCATTAACTCCCAAGTGTTGTTCTTCTCAATAGACTTTAACTCTTCTTTCATGGCTGCCTTCCATTTAGAGTCATTTAAAGCATGTTCTAAGGTAACTGGCTCCAACTCAGCTATCATAGCTTCATTGATCAGTTCACCATCTTCTGTTATTGCTTGATCAGGGAACACATCATACTCATTCAACCTAACTGACTGCACTCTTTCTCTTGTTGATCTTCTCAACTGTTGATTAGGTTGTTCATTAGGCATGTGAGTGTGATTACCAGCTGCATCATCTTCTGGTTCATCATCTATTTCTTCAAGCACAAGCTTTCTATTGAGCATTGAACTAGTGTCCTCAGCACTAGTACTTCCAATCCAGTCCCAACCCTTTAATTCATCAAACTTTATGTCTCTGCTTATCACAACTTTATTCTCTTTTGGAGCATAGAGCTTGTAAGCACCAGTGGGGTGATATCCCAATAGAATCATTTGTTGACTTCTATCATCAAGTTTTCTTCTTACTTGATAAGGAACATGTCTAAAACAAAGTGAGCCAAAGATTCTGAAATGACTTACACTTGGTTTAAGACCTGTCCAAGCTTCATAGGGAGTTTTGTTCTTCAGCTTCTTGGTGGGACTTCTATTGATTATATGCACTGCTGTTGAGGTTGCTTCTCCCCAGAATTTATGAGGCATGTTCTTTCCCTTTAACATGCTTCTGGCCATATTCATTATACTCTTATTCTTCCTCTCAGCAACTCCATTGTGTTGAGGAGTGTAGGGAGCAGTAACTTCATGCACTATACCTTCATCTTCACAGAATTTTGCAAATTCTAGTGAAGTGTATTCACCACCTCCATCTGTTCTCAATTTCTTGACACTGCAGCCACTTTGCTTCTCAACTAGTGCCTTAAATTTCTTGAACTTAGTGAATACTTCACTCTTCTTTTCAATAAGATAGAGCCATACATGTCTAGTATAGTCATCTATGAAAGTTAAGAAATAGCTATTACCTCCAATGGACTTTACTTCAAAAGGTCCACACACATCTGAGTACACCATTTCTAACTTCTGAGTTGATCTCATGGGCAATTCATTCTTGAATGAATTTCTGGTTTGCTTGGCTGCACAACACTCTTCACACACTGTACTTGGTGTTTTTATCAGAGGCAAGCCATGCACCATCTCTTTTGACTTCAACAAGTTCAAACTTTTGAAGTTCAAATGCCCAAATCTATGATGCCACATCCAATCTCCTTCAGAGTTTGTAATTGAAGCGAGGCAGTGATGATCAATTACATTGATTTCAATTTTGAAAGTTCTATTGTTTGACAGTGGAGCTTTCAAAATTAATCTACTCTTAGCATCATAAATTCTCAACTCTCTATTGGCCAACTTCATTGTATAACCTTTCTCAAGTAATTGACCTAAGCTTATCAAGTTACTTGCCATAGAAGGAACATACAATACCTCATTGATGGTTGATTCTTGACCATCTTTTCTCTTCACAAGAACAGTTCCCATACCAGCACTAGTAATTTGACTATTGTCTGCAAACTTGATATTCCTCTTCACTGAATAATCAAGCTTCAAGAACCACTTCTTGTTACCAGTCATGTGATTGCTACACCTTGTATCAAGATACCACAAATTTGACTTGTCTGCCTCAGAATTTGTGATTGCCATCAGAAGTGAATCATCAGAATCACTACCACCTCCATTGGCATATTGGGCTTCATCTTTGTCTTCTCTGGCCACCTTCTTAGAACGACATTCTCTTGCATAATGCCCAAATTTCTGACAGTTGTAGCATTGAATTTCTTTCTTATCAATCTTCTTCTTGGAACTCTTCTTGTTCTGATTTGCATCTTTAGTGGAATCTACATTCTGGTTCTTTGAATTCTTGGTTGAATTCTCTGAATCCTCTTTCTTTTTCTTCCACTTATCTTTCCCTTTCTTGTTCTGAGTCTTGGCCTGTAATGCTTGTTCCACTGCCTTGTTGGAACTCCTCTGCTTAACCCTTAGCTCATGAGCTTCTAAGGATGCTTGCAGCTCTTCAATCTTCATAGTTGCCAAATCCTTTTATTCTTCAATAGCAACCACTATGTGATCGAATTTCTCAGTCAAGGTCCTCAAGATTTTCTCAATCTTGGACCTATCAGTCATGGTTTCACCACAAGATTTCATCAAATTTGTCAAGGCCAACATTCTTGCCAAATACTCAGAGATTGTTTCTTGTTCATTCATCTGCATCATCTCGTATTGCCTTCTCAAAGCTTGCAGCTTGATACCCTTCAATTTCTCATCACCACCATAGATTTTCTTCAATGTATCCCAAGCTCCCTTTGAGGTTTCTTCTTCTATTATCTTCTCAAAGATATTAGAATCCACACATTGATGAATGATGAACAAGCCTTTAGCATCTTTCTTTTTCAATTCTTTGTGTTGAGTTCTTGCTGCATCATCAACATTTGCAGCCAATTCTTCTACTCCATCAGTTACAATTTCAAGAACATCTTGAAATCTGAAAATCACTTTCATTTGTGCACACCAACGATCATAGTTATCACCTTTGAAAACTGGAAGATTTGCTGGAAATTGCGAAGAGGTTGTACTATTGTTCGTCAAGATTCTTGATCAAGGAATCAAATCAAAACGATGAATACGAACCGGGCTCTGTTATACCAATTTGTTGGAGTAATTTGAGAATAGAGAACGAAAAATGAATTGAATAGAAAGATTAGAGAAAAAGATTAAGTTGTTATTCATCCACTAGGGGCAAAAGTATTTATATACAAAAGGAGGCTTGCTTCACTACCAAGCAATTGTAACTAACTACCTAGGATGAAATCAAAAATCTAACTAACTAACTAACAGAGTCTCAGCGTTCAGAACCTGCGTTGTTCAGAACCTGCGTGATCAGAGCCTGAGTGATCAGACTCTGAGTGTTCAGAACCTGAGAACATGAGCTTCTCAGCTTCTGAACCTTTTGACTCTTTAGAGCTTCTGAGCCTAGAGCTCAGCTTCTGACTTCCTTGAGCTTAGAGCTCAGCTTCTGAGGACCTGAGAACTTGGATTACAAACATCAGTTTCCATGCAATTTATGTCGTACTAACCACTACTACTCATCACTACTTTGGTCCATACCACCACATATCTTGGTTTTTTTAAAGCAATGGTCGAGCACAAAAAGTTTTTAAACGGTTTATGGTGGATTCATTAAAATTTGCTCAAAAACTGACCACAAAGTAACCTTGCATTTTGTAGTAGTATAGATTATCCGTAGTTTTTTTTAAAAGATATTGAAAATCATTTAATATATCATTGAGAATTTAAGATTTATCAAAATTAACGATATTCAATAAAACTCAAGGTTAATATTGATAAGTCTCAATAACATATCAAATATTTTAATTCCTTAAAAAAAATATAGATGATTTATATGATATAAACTTTCAATCAAACCATTATAAAATTCTTATTTATTATAATGATATTCATGACATGTGCATCATTTGAATCACTTTGATGTAAAACAAAATTAAGTAGTCAATGCTCTCAATCTCTCATGCCTTACCGATTCCAAAAACGAGATTATTTGTTATTCTTGTAATTATGTCATGCAAGCTGTTAAGCCCCCATAATTGACCCGGGTAGGCGAGCGGGCTATAGTTAGTTACCAGTTTCGAGTTACTTAGCAGGTATTGCCTTGAGACGGAGACGGAACAGTCTATGTATGCCTATACTCCAAGATCTCTTCTTGATTAGTGAAGAGGACGAAACACATGGTGTAGTAGTGATGAACAATCGGGTGTAAGAAGGCAAGCGCATGAAATACGGTATTCGTTACTATTTGGGCTTCCAAGCCTTTTTTACTATTGTTTTTGACACCCTACCATTTACTCATGCGCATTACGCCTTTTTCATTTTACTCTTTTGCTATTTAAGTAGTGAATGTTATAAAAATGAATAATTTTTTTAAAAAAATATTGTCCACTACTTAAGTAGCAGATATAGATATTTTAGTAAATTCGTAAGACACGTGAGAAAATGGATAGGGTGGCAAAAGTATTTTTCAGCCTTTTTGGGTCATCTAGCACTTGAATTTCAGGATGATGGGCCATATGTCCTATTAGAAGAGGCGGCGGTTAAGATTTTATCTTTGATTAAAATTTTATACTATTGAAAAATATCTTTTGGTGAGGTGAGGGAGGGAGGGAGGAATTTAGAACAATGCAAGGGAGAAAAAAACAATTACCATCAGAAGATTGTTGTTAGTCTTGTTGGGTAAAATTTACCCCATATTTCTGGCATAGGCAACTGTTTGCTTGGGAGGAGAAAAAAAGTATAGGAGTGTAATCTTTTGTTGGAAAATTGTGTTTTGCAAGTTGGTTGATACTTGGGGGTGAAATCTTGACCCTAATGAAGGCTATTCAGCTAAAAGAAAGTATACTATTTTTTTCAATGCATGTAAATCATGTGGCTATTTCGGTGCACAAGGATAGATATTATTTGGAATAAACTTGTTCCTCGGAAAACTTGCCTTTTTGCGTGGAAGCTTGCCAACAATAGGCTCCTGACAAAGAATAATTTGTATTGGCGCGGTATTTTAATTCTTTGCTTTGTTATGGTTTTTGAGGTGTTTTTTTTCTTCTCTCGATGTCGATGCCCGTGTTTCAAACTGAGTACCTCAAGACTGAAGAAGTTTCTCTAACTTTTTAGGCACGTTTTATGCATAATTAATTGTTTTAATATATCTTTATTTTTTTTGACACAATATATATAATATATATCTTTATTTTACCTCCATGAAAAAAAACCCTCTACCTCATACTTTGACTAAACATTTTATTTTATCCTCGGATAAACTAAAACAAAAATTTAAATATTGCTGAAACACTCACTGGAACACTATTTTTTTTTTCAACTTGAAAACTTTTGGGAAGTTTTATGAAAGGAAGGAAAAATATATTGTCATTTTAAAAATAAATAAATAATATATGTGTTTCCGTGGTATAAAATATTTTTATATATGTATTCAATTAAAACATATTCCTTTAATATACTATTATTTATTTAATTAATATAAAAGAGATCAAGGACATATCATCATGTCATTTTCTTAGATTAATTTATAAAATCTCTTTAATTTTCTTGGATAGTCTAATGCTTAGACCACCAACAATATCTATAGTAGTTATCATCTGAACAATTTTTATAAAAAAAATATGGCCACATATTTAAACATAAACTTCCATACCTTTAAATTATATTCTCAAATTATTTTATAAAATTTTAGAGTTTGTTTGGTTCAACCGAGGGGGATGGGTAGAGCTGTAAAAATGAGCCGGGCTATCGGGATGGCCCATTAGCCCTATAGTTTTATACGGGCTGGACTTCAAAAAAAATTATTAGGCCTTATTGGGCTGGGCCTCGGGGACTATTTTTTAAATGGGCCATCATGGGCTGGCCCCACAGGCTTTTGGGCCGGCCCCTTAAAGAAATAAAAAAAATATCTAAAAATAATTTTACCTAAATATAAGGAATTTTAGTTAACATAAAATCTTTAGATAAAATAAGTAACAAAATATGAGATTTGTTAGATAAAAATATCCAAATTTGTTATGATTATCTTTATTTGAAAAAAAACAAATTTGTTATGATTACCTTTACTTGAAAAAAAAAATAATAACAACTAGTTTGTGTGCGATACATATGTAGTTTTATTGTCCATTGAATTTTTTTAAAAAAATGTTTGTCAATTTTTTTATAAAAAAATATGAAAATTTGTCGAGCCGGCCCATCGGGCCATGTAGGCCCTTGTTTATCGGGCTGGGCCTTGGGCCTTAATGGGCCGGCCCACTTAAGCCCCTTTATATGTCTTGGCCCTCTGGGCCGAGGCGGGCTGGGCCGGGCCGACCCCTTTGACAACTCTACTCGTCAGCACACATGTGGCAAGTGACTCACATACGTACAATGTCAACATATCTTGTCATGTGGACAATGACTCATATGCCACATCAACATACGTGGCAAGTCATGCTTATGTGGCTTGTGACTCACTGTACACGTAGCAGTACATGTTGATGTAACATGTGAGTCACTTGCTACATGTGCATTGACTTGATCAAAATCGATAACGGGCCATTCTTTTGCAATAAAGACTAAATAAGGGGTTAAAATGATATTTTGAAAGTTATGAGGTTAAAATTGTTAATTTATGAAAGTTATGGGGAAAATGTGCAATTTAGGTAATTTTGTGTTGTACCTCTAAAAAAAATAAAGTAAAAACAAATGAATTAATTTTTGATAGAAAAAAAACAAATGAATTAATGACAAAAGAGTCTAAACTTATTTATATTTTATATGTTTGACCAAGCTTTTTTTTTTTGGTGAATGTTTGACCAAAATTAAAAAGACTAAAAGATAATGATGAATTATTTTTTGACTAAAGATTATGATGAATTATTTTTTTTATAATATTTTTTTGACAGTATTTTTTTTTTTTTACATTAAAAGTATATATTTGTTACATTTGTTAAGTCGTTTAGCAGTTAAAAATTTCATTCTTAGTTCTATTAGTTTGACTCAATTGGTAGGGACATTGCATTATATATATATGAGAATTGGGTTTGAATCTTGTCCATCCCACTTATCCACTTTAGAACATCTCAAACGGTGATACCACTTTGGATATCATATATCACTACAAGTGGTCTCTATAATGTCATGTAATACTTATGCAACCTATATATATTTTGTTTCAATGGTGATACTAATGTGGGTATCATACATTATTAGCAAATGATACATTATATTTAATTTCATATACAAAAAAATGTAATATTAAATTGATGATACGGTACCTTAAATAAGATAATGTATCATCAATTTTGATACTTTGTATGTCACGTCATGGAACTCCAATGATAAAAAAAAATTAAGGTACGAATTATAAGTCTATGAAACTTCCTATGATACTCTTATTGGAGATGCTCTTAAAGGTGGAATTTCTAGCCACTAGACTACTTGACAAAAAAAATAAAAAAAATTCATCCATATATTATAAAAAAAATTATCTTTTCGAACTCCGCTCCTGCACATATAATACAACATTTTTTAAAGATGAATAAGTGAAGCGTTCAAGTTGGAAATAGTATAGTAAATGTGTTATATTAAAATATTAGCTATTATACATTGACTTAATTTACAAAATAAAAAATAATGAAACTTTTGACTAAACTTAATTTATTTTCATTTGAAAAAACAATATTTGTGTATTAAATATTAGCTATTATACATTTACTTCATTTATAAAATTTAAAAATAAAACTTTTGACTAAATTTTTTTTTTGTTGACAAAACTTTTGACTAAAATTAATTTATTTCCATTTGCAAAAACAAAATTAAAAAAATATTACCAACCTACAAAACCTTTTTGCAGTATATATAATTAACCTACTAAGGTTATCTCATACCATCTGAATTCTAAGGGTCCGTTTGGTTCGAAGTTTTTGGAGGGGAGGGGAGGGGAGGTGAGGGAATATTTTAAATTTTGGAGAAGTAATTTACTTTTTTACTCTTAACCTTATAAACTCAAAATAAGGATTAAATTATAATGGATATGTTACGTAAAATAAAATTTTTAATGGATATATAACAAAAAAAAAAATCTAATGAATAGAAAACCTAAATTTTTTTTGTTGTAAAAAAAAAATAAAACCTAGAATTTTAATATTTCAACAAGGATAATTTTGAATTTTAATAAAAAAATTAGGGTAATTTTGTCAACCTAATAAATCCCTCCCCTCACCTCCCCTCAATTGAACCAAACATACCCTAAAGCTTGAAAAAATAATAGCTACATTACAATCTAGCAAAGCATCATGAAATTTCAGTCTCTTGCTCTTTTCCTCCTTGTTTTGTTGGTCTCTATGGCCAAGAATCAAGCTACACCGGGCGGTTATACCCCGATCAAGGACATCAATGATCCACACGTGATTGAAATTGCCAAATTCGCAGTCACCGAATACAACAAGCGAGTAAAGACGGAGCTACATTTCACGAAGGTCATCAGTGGTGAATCGCAGGTTGTCGCAGGAATCAACTATCGCCTCAAACTTTCTGCCAGCTACGGTTCTAGTTCTAAGAGTGATCCATATGTAGCTGTTGTATATGACAGGCCACAACAACACCTTAGGAATCTCACTTCCTTTGTACCCATCAATGCTTAAATTATTAAATATTGCTTATTAGTTATATGATCTTATAGCATCATTCTCATGTATGTCTTATTGGCATACCAATAAAAATTTATACTTCTTTGTTATAATTTTCTCGATTTTTTTTTAACCTTTGAGTGCAATTTGAGTAGAGCTGTAAAAATGGGCCGGGCTATCGGGCCGGTCCATTAGCCCTATAATTTTATACGGGCTGGGTCGGGCTTCAAAAAAAAATTATTGGGCCTTATTGGGCTGCGCCCCCGGGCCTATTTTTTTAATGGGCCATCATGGGCTGGCCCCACGGACTTTTAGGCCGGCCCCTTAAAGAATTAAAAAAAATATCTAAAAATAATTTTATCTAAAAATAAAGAATTTTAGTTAGCATAAAATCTTTAGATAAAATAAGTAACAAAAGATGAGATTTGTTAGATAAAAATATCCAAATTTGTTATGATTATCTTTATTTGAAAAAAAACAAATTTGTTATGATTACCTTTACTTAAAAAAAAAATAATAACAACTAGTTTGTGTGTGATATGTAGTTTTATTGTCCATTGAATTTTTTTAAAAAAATATATGAAAATTTGTCGGCCCGACCCATCGGACCTTGTAGGCCCTTGCTTATCGGGCCGGGCTAGGTGGGCTGAGCCTTAATGGGCCAGCCCACTTAAGCCCTTTTATATGTCTTGGCCCTCTGGGCCGGGCTGGCCCCTTTGACAGCTGGATGGGAGGGGAGGTGAAGTGAGGGGAGGGATTTTTAAGGAGGGGAGGCGAGGTAAAACATAATTTATTATGTTGACAAAATTACCCTCACTTTTTTATTAAAATTCTAAATTATCCTTGTTGGAATATTAAAATTTTAGATTATATTTTTTTTACAACAAAAAAATTTAGGTTTTCTACTCGTTAGATTTTTTTTGTTATATATTTATTAGATTTTTTTTTGACATAATATATCTATTTTTTTTTTTTGAAAGAGACATAATATATCTATTACTATATATAAAAAGGATACAAATTTTTGGGATGGCTTTTTTATTATACCTATTTTACCCTTAAAAAAATCTACAAAAAAAAAACTAAATATTTGTATATGTTGAAAAATAACTTCCACGTAAAAATAGATTTTCAGTTTTTTTTAGTAAATAATTTTTTTTTCTCTTAATAACTAAACACAACTTCCACATAAAAGTATGTTTTCAGTTTTTTATAGTAAAAAAAAAATAAAATTTCTTCTTAATAACTAGTCACAACAAAAAAGGATGTTAAGTAGTTATCAATTAACTAAGTCCAATAAAAAAGGAGATTAAGTAGTTATTTATATTTGCACAATAGAGAATTTCGATCACAACAAATAAAAAAAAAGAGAGAATATCATTGGCGGCTAGTACATTATAATTTAATCCTTATTTTAAGTTTATAAAATTAAAAGTAAAAAAGTAAATTACTTCTCTCCTTCTCTCCTCTCCCCTCGTTAAAAAGTGATATTTTTAAATTTTTATTTTAGAGAATTATCCCACTCACTTATTTTCTTAGTTTACTATAGAGCTGAAGATTGAACTTATACTATCTTAATTTTTCACTGCTAAATCAAACCTAGTGGATTTCTACATCCACATCTTTGTGCATATCCTCAAAATTTTAACATTTATATAAATCCTTTTTGAGTGTAACCGGTTCCTATCTTTGTGCATGCATAAGTCTAAAATTAAAATCCAGTATATGCAAAAAAATATGCGTGAATTACTCCTAGTTAGTTTGAAAATAAAATTACAAGCAAATTACTTTCAAAATTTGAATGAATAAAATGAGATAGTAATAAGATTAATAATCAAATCACGTGGAGTATTAATTTTGTGTACCCCAAGGAGTCAAACAAAGCCATTGGAAATTGCATCATCATCCATGAAAAAAATTCCATTGATGGGTTCTTCCTAACTCCATTTGGAAAGGTCCTTTTCATCAAATGTTGTATCAGTCTCATTATCAGAAAAACTGAATCAACTTTCACAGAGAAAGTGTCATTGTCAGCAACAAAATTTTCTGCAATCACTGTTCAAAGATCTTTATCAGCACAATAGTTAAAAAATCCAAATTCTCAAAACCCATTTTCACCCCATTATCAGAGCCTAAAAGGGTTATACTGAAACTGAAAGGTTTGAACTTTGAACTAGAAAAGATTCAATTTTTATTTTTATGATTAGGATAAAAAAATAAAAATTTTAAGCATGTGAAATTGAGAATTATAGTGTTTTTTTTTAGGGTAATTGTGATTATTATTGGAGTGAGAAAATGGGAATTTTTAGTGGTGTTTCAATTTTTTTTGAATTTAAGAGGATCTTCTTAGGCTTTCTTCTAGTAATTATTACCACTTTTTCAATTTCATCTTTGTTCTTTGTTTTTGATGTTTAACTTTTGTCTTATATCCTCATCATGTGTGTCAGATCAAGTTTGTCCTTTAATATTTAATTTATTATGTTACTAGTATTTTAAAATTTGATGATTCTGTGTCAAAAAAAAAATGATGATTCTGTGTAAAAAATGATGATTCTCTTTATTACTATACTATTAATATTATTATATTATAGTACTAGTAAGTGTTTATGTTATAGTAGTATTTAATATTTATATTTGCATCCATAACTTGCATTCATCAATTCTCTATATTATATTTGTGGTATAGTTTCTGCTAAATTATTATTTGGCAACATTCTGGCACTAATTTCCACTTTGTTCTTGTTCATCCTTTTTTAAAACCAAATAACTGTGCCAATTTTCTATATATTTTCTATATATTATATTGCATTAGGTACCACTTGTATTCATTGTGTTATTACACTTGTTCATAACACTTGTCTTTTTTTTTTTTTCTTTCCACATTTGAGTTTAACTTTTTGACATTGTTTGTTTCACACTTCAGATTGTGACACACACACAAAAAAACTGTAAACATGGGAAAAGCTTCTAGGTGGTTAAAGGGGTTGTTTGGAATGAAGAAAGAGAAGGAACATAGTAACAAATCAGGGCCATTGGTTTTTGACAAGAAGGAGAAGAAAATATCAGTGAAAGATGATAATCACATTGATCATCAGAATCAAATTTCTCAAACCAATGCTGCAGAATTTGATGCTAATGCTTGGTACAGATCCTATGTTGCTGAAAAACAGAATGAGCATAGAAAAAATGGAATTTTGCTGAGGTCATTAAGCCATGGCAGTGGCAGATTGTTTATTGGAAGCAGGGAGAAGTTGGCTGTTGTAAAGATCCAAACTTTTTTCAGAGGATATTTGGTATGTAAATGTGACCAACTTTTGTATTATAGTGAAAGTTCATTTGTTTTAGGGATGTTTGTTTTTTTCCTCATATGTTTTTTGTTTCCACAAATCAATGCAATTTGTTGAATTTGATTGTTTTGTGAATGGTGATGCTTGTTTAACTTTGTGTTTGTAACGTCTATAACACTTACACTTTTGATCCATGATGTGCCCGACACGACATAGATACATATGATTGCCTTCAATTTTTCAAATTATTACCGTGTCGGTAAGTGTCATATCTGGTGTCTGTGTTGATGCTTCATACTTTGTGACACATGTCTTTTTTTTGTTTTGTGACAAATGTTCAGCGAGTTGTTTTTTATTCATAATGAAACAGTACCTCTTTTAATATTTGGTCATTGATTTGAAATAGCTGTCTTAATTCATAATGCTGTACTTATATGCTTAATAATAATCTTAATGGAAGCATTTAATCAGCTAGCTAATCAATATCATCATCTAATGCAAGCATTTTGTAATGCTATAGTAATTTGTTATGTTAGCAATTCAATTCAAATTCTTTATATCATTGTTTTATTCAGGCGCGAAAGGCTCTTAGAGCGCTAAAAGCACTTGTTAAGATACAAGCTCTTGTTAGAGGATATCTAGTTCGAAAAAGGGTTGCTGCAACACTTCACAGTATGCAAGCTCTCATGAGAGCTCAAGCTGTTATCCGGTCAAGGCGAGCTCGTAATTCCATCGACAAGGAGAACATATATCAGTCAGAAATCCGTGGGCGAAAACATGTGGTAACGATTTCTTAATAAATGAATGATTCATGCATGCCAATTCAAATGGATTTCGTCAAAAATTTAGTCTTATTTCCTTACTCTTATGTGTGTGTGTGTGTGCGTGTGTGTGTTTTCTACTCTTGCAGCAAACATTTGATGAAACTAGAAATGAACAACACAATAAATGGCTTCCAAATTCGTCAAGTAAATTTGCTCCGAACCCGAAAATTGTTGTGGTTGATCCTTACAAGTCTCGTTCGAGATCTACAATGTCTGAATCTGGAGATGATCTGCATGATTACTATGAAGCAACATCATCCACTCTTCCTTATCCAATTCCGCGTCGAATTTCAGTTCATGAATGCCAAAATTCTCAATATTTTGATTGGTCCGTCGATAATGTTAACAATGAACGTAAGTTCAACACGGCTCATAGCACTCCTAGATTAGCCAATTTTTTGCAAGCTAATAGTCTGGAGAAGAGTGTTTCTGGAGAGACCGGCTTGTTCTTGCCTTACGGCAATTTTCCTAACTACATGGCTAATACTCATTCATCTAAGGCAAGAGTAGTAAGGTCTCACAGTGCTCCAAAGCAAAGACCTGAGCTGAAGAAAAGGGTTCCGCTTGATGAAATCATGGCCAAAAGAAATAGCATAAGTTGTGTTAGAATGCATTGGTAATTTAATCAATATATTGTTTTGATTATGTTATTTAAAGCCAGTTGGAGAATCAAAAGGAAAATTTCATAGCATAATGAAGTAAAAATGTCTTTGCTGATACTATTTACTTTGAAATTTCTGTTTCCTCTTTTGCTTGCTTTCAACATAAGTCCTTTTTTTTTTCCCTTTCTTTCAAATGATTTGCATACAGAGAATTTGGTTTGTTTTATCATTTTATGGTACATATATGGAAACTTATTGAAGGATGGTTTGTGGCAGTTTATAATTAACAATTGCATAGTGAGTGATTTATGATTTTTATTTTAACCCTCCGATCTCTAGAAGAAAGAAACTTTGATAATTTGGAATACGATAGCAGTCAAGTACTAAAGTCTAGTCAATGATATTTTTCTTTGGTGAATAAGTCTATAGTAAATGATTCTTTCAAAAAAACAGTATATAGTAAATGACCAAATTCAAATAATCAGTGCTTTTGATTGTAGCAAAGAACCACCAAGCAATATGATGAAAATGTACATAATTAGGTAGAAACAATTATACTTCTTTTAAAGAAAATGTTACAACATTTGTATGCTGGTCAGTTGAGAGGGCGCATGCTGGTGAGTTCTAAACATAGTTGTTTAGTAACAAGTATGCGGCAATGGTGTGGGTTCAATTCCTATTAATGGCATAAAGATATCGTTCGTGGGTAATACGTTGGTGTTTCGAGACGCATGCCATATCCTAATTTTGGTGAGTCATTGGAGCCGAACTGACCTAAAAAAATATTCATAAAAAATTGCCTATCATCATATGCTACCAGTGCGATGTGCTCCCGTTCTGAACACCTTTTAAGATTTAAGGGTAGTTTTGGTTTATTTTTCCTCATATCCAACGAATATGACGAGTCATATATATGATGCTTGCCAATGGTACAAAGAGTGTGACCCACAAAGGCATGATAGGAAAATATATTGTTGATTGAAGTTCAAGTATCTTTCTTCATAGTATTATATTGTTTTTATTCGAGTATTCCTTCAAATTTCAAAACAAGTTACTATGAACTTAGTACTCGTCCTCATAGTAGCATGGTGTTTAAACCAAACTCACAATCCTCCATGACAAGAACACCTCTAGATATATATTGTGTTAAGACAACCCCGAAGATTTGTGTCACTCTCAACAGACGCACCACGAGAAGAAGTATTAGATGTGAGATGTCGTGAGTATCTAAAATCATTCGTGGGAAGACTAGCATGCATCACCAGCCAACAAAAATGTCTTAGATTTTCAATAATTTGTAACCGCCAAATCCAACTCCAACAAGTAGTGGGCGGCACATGTTGAGTTAAATCACCATTTCAACCTGCAGTCTGCAACCAGGCAGTTTCCAACCTCTGTTGACGAATGATGGATTCAATTCTCTGCCCTGGATTATCCCATCTTCTTTCCTTAACGCCATTTCCTTCAGTCAGAATATCTGATGAACCCATGGCAGATTGAGGCAAACTTGAATATGACACAGTTCCAGACCTTGCCTTTGTTCGTCCTCACTTGCCAATGCGTCTAAGAACAATTTCCAAAGGAGTTTGTAATGCTACTTGTTAGAAATAATATAAAGACTTATTCAGGTCATCTCTCAACCGATGTGGGACTTCTTAACACACCCTCTCACGCCCAGCACTATTGGGCTTGGTGCGTGGATATAAACGGTAGGTGGCCCGATAACGGGTGGTCCAACGGATCTTGAAGAGGCTCTGATACCATATTAGAAATTAGTATTGGGTCTAACTCATCCTCACAAAACCGGCTTGTAAGGTGAGGATTGCCTCTTACTTATAAAGACTTATTTAGGCCATCTCTCAACCGATGTGGGACTTCTTAACACTACTTAAACACCTTTCAACCCTAAGTTTAACATCTTCGTCCCCAAATGCAACATATGCTACGAGAACACCTGCTAGAAGAACCACACATTAGGAGAGGGAGCAGATGAATATATTCGATGAAACAATGATAGAATATGTAAAAATTATTTGAGGCAAAAATCCTGCATAAATAAGATATTACGATAAACCATGCTCTTTTTTTTAGATATCTTTTATTGCTAGGAACTTAACATTATTCTTAGGGATATGATATTTCACAAAATATCTAGTAACGGGTTAAGTGTCATTAGCTTCTTTTAATGATAGAAGTCATAGAACTTAACATAACTGAACTGAAAAAGAGACGTATGCAGAAAAATTTATGAAAAGCAAGTAAAATCTTGCTTTGCTTAGTGCATACAAGAGCAAACAACTAGAAGACAATCAATGGCTAGTTCCCATCAGTAAAAACGATGCATTAGTGAATGGCCGACAGCTTCAGAATTTTAAAATCATAAAAAGCATCTAGTATTTGGCTTGTTAAATGTAAAGAGCTTAGTACCGCTAGGTTTGAGGAAAAAAACTTCCGGTAATGCATAAACAAAACAAGCAAGAACATCAGTTTTTAGCACACTAACAGCTTACCTTGAACTTCAGATATGGACACAAACTTTCTGGGATCGTGTAGAAGCTGCCTTAATGTCTTAAAGTGGCACCTCTCAATACAACATGCCCATATGTCACATAACTTCCCTGAATCTATGCATCTAAACATTGTATTCCCAACATTAAGATCATCCAACAAGATCATCTATAACGGGGCTATTTGACGGCTTTGATTTCAAGTTGAAACCATCAATTTTTTAGGGCATATCCATATGAAGGCTGGAACTGTCATTTACTGCTTTTAGGTGGGAAGCAGTGGGTGTTGACTTTTGAGACATATATTGGAGGTCTGACTTGTGCTTGAAAGAAGAAATGTCTCTTGAACCACTTGATGGATCATCTTCAGTTGTCTTGCAGCTCTGCCTCCTGCTGCTACTTGACTGAGTATAATCTGAAGAAGGTACGGAACCAAGCTGTAAAAGAGTTGCTGTAAACCATGTTGAGCGTTCACTGGAAGTCCTTCACTGTTTCTCAGCCTCTGAGAGAAGTTTCAAAGCATTCTTAGTATGCTGTTCCACACGATTATCATGAAATCGGCTAAAGCTTTGGTATGCTTTTTCAATTTTTGGAAATTCTTACAAACTCTTGATTTGTTAATGATATATATAAGATTGACATTTTTCCATTTTGGCAAAACGGAAAGAGTTTAGTTTTGATACACTTTCAATAAATCACAACCAATCATATGTTTGACATTGGAAGTAATTATGATAAAAGTCAAATGTTTTTAATGATCTAATGATTACGATGATTGACAGGATAAAATATCTTCACACTGAAAGTATGAGTTAAATCCAAATGAAAATCAATAGAATATGTTAATTTGAGACTGGCATTGGTTGGATAGGCAAGAGAAAATTGATTTTGGATATTGATGGGATCTTTTATAGTGTAGAAGTAAGTGTCCGTTGAATAGCTTAACATGGTAGTATCATTATGTTGCTGCAAGTGCAACATAGATTTTGGGGACTAATTATGTCTTTGCTTAAGTATATTGACTTCTTAGAAGATCTGTAAAGCATTGAAATAAATAAAGACTAACAAAAAAGATAAAATTTAGCTTTATAAATATGATAAGTAGTATGTTGTAAGCATTTCAAAGAAATTAAATATTAACCTCTCCAACTCAGTTTCATTCACTGAGCATGAATTTCAATAATCATCCGAATTTAGGATTTTCATTAGTATAAAAGAACATATATGATAATCAAAAGGGATACAAAGCACCCAGGACATATAGGAAAAAAGTCCAAAGCAGATATAACCTTCTCTAAACATGTAGTGTATTGATAATGTGTACCAAAGCCTAAGATCAAAACCAAAAAAATAAGATCATGAAGCAGGCCCAAGTGGCATGTTGAAATTCATTATACAGAATACTATTCTATTTCAATGATTTGACAGTTTCCCAATTGACAATTGTGAAGCTCCATTAAAAACAAAGTAAATGAACATTGTAAAATATATAAACAAGCAGTTGTGCATTATCATATCAAATATCAAAACGGTAGGTCGCACCAAGGTAAACAGATGATATATTTCACTTGGCCCGCACAAAATGAATCCATAAGCTTGTGCATCGGTATATAAAAGTATTATGTAGCAAGACAATGCTATTGCTTCATATTTACCGATATCCTTTCTGTTCTAAAAGGAGCAAGTGTGCTATTTTCAATCACTCTAAACTTTTGAATGAGAAATTGCATGGAACAACTATATAACACCCCAACCCAAACTATTCTCTATGTTTAAAAGATTTTCCATCATATCAATGCAAAAATTATGATGAATAACAAACATAAAGGTCCTATGAAATGGAAAGAGAGAGATTGCACTCACAACTCCGATCACCGATGAATGGACCGTCAGGTTTGGTCTCAACGACTGCATATGATCCAGCAATGATGTCCATAATAAGCCCAACTAGTTGAGACATCAAAACCATTGGATCAAGATCAACTCCTGAGTCCATCAATTCTCTGGAACTTTTCACCGTCTTTGCAGTGTCTGCTGACATTTGCTAACTCCAAAAGTTCCAATAATTTTTCATCTGAAACAACTCCCACCAGTTGCAGGTAAATACAAAACAGCATAATTTGTAAATGATATTTGTGCATCCAAAAGAAAAACTTCTGTGAAAGTCAAAAGCATTGTCATAATCGTTGCATTTCATAGAAAAATAGTCACAAGCAACAAACTCACAAGTTCGTTGACAAGAGAATTAGTGATCCTTTTCCCCAGCAAACTAAGCTGCTCTTACATTGTCTCTGCATCCCGAAGTGAACCGTCTGCAGTCATGGCAATAAGGTCCAGTGCATCTGTTTCCACGTCAAGGTTCTCCCGAGTACATATTTTCCTTAACCTGGTCACAATATCCCCATCTTTCATTTTATTGAAAAGGTACTTCTGGCATCGAGACTATATTGTTCGTGGCACATTGTCAAGATCGGATGTTACAAAATATGAATACAACTCGCTGGGGCGGTTCTTCGAGAAACTCCCACCAGAATTCATTTCCCAAAGCAGCCAAGTGCTTTTTCCCTCCCCTTTCACACCCCCCACCCCCTCTCTGCAGCATTATACCGCCATTTATTTGGTTCTGTTATTGAATTCTCTACCTAGTTAAGTGGTTAGAAATTTTGTGTCTATGAAATGGAATGGTGGTATATATAACATACGACATATTGAAATCAATCAAACACAAGTGATTTCTTCACAACACATCTGAATTGTAATTACTAATTAAGATAAGAAAATGTAGATTTACTAGTAAATGATAGCAAACAAAGACAAACACATGTAAAATAGATATGAGTAAACAGTGAGTCACTCACTCAAAGAAATAAGTGAGGCATAAAATTTGAGCATACATTGATTGATTCATTATACAGAGTCTGAAATTTATCCTAAGCAGAAAATTACATGGAAGGGAAATCCCAGCAATGTAAGCTTATTTCACAAACAAAACAAAACGATTAATGGATGATTTTCCTCAGTGCTCCCCAGCCTTCACCTGAAACAAAGCAATGTAATCAGATCAAATTGATGCAATAAAAAAGAAAACCCTAATAATAATAAGAAGAAAATGAAGGAGGTTGGGGTACGTGGTGAGAAGAGGAAGAATCGTGATTGATCTTGTTGTAGACTTGCTCTGCAACAAGGTAGACACCAAAGGCAACAAGGGCGATACCGAGACCAGGAGTAGCGTGACGCATCTGATTGCCAAGCATGGGATGCTTCCTCCACTCGTCCCTTCTCCTGAAAAACTCTCCGGTATGCTTTCCGGCTCCCATTTCTTTCGATCGATAAACACTGACACAAATTTGGGGCAAAAAACCCTAACAATTTAGGAGGAGATGGCAATTAACGGAAAGGAGATTGAAAAGAGAAAGAGAGAAAGAAAGAACCTTTGAGAGGGATTTTGTCGTTCGTTTCGTTCACACACTCTTCCGAAATAATTCGTACCTCCTTGTAAGTGTTTTTTATACTCTATTTATGGTTCACTTATAAGTCATTTAAATCATATTAAATATATTTATTTAATGTATAATGATCTAAATTATTTTGAGCGCTTAAATAAGATAGCGAGTCTATTTTACCTTAGTCAATATCTTAAATTTGATATTTGAACATGCAACAACGTTAAAATTCTTAAGGAATATTTATTGTTCATTTGGGCTTCATAAGATTCGAGGAATTGGTCTATGTAATTGCGCACAGAGAATATTTGATTTATGCAAAAGAAAAAAAAACATTTTGATTGGATAACACCAATGAAAGTCCAGCAATTTCTTGTATTATCGCCGTTCTAAAATAAGTGTTGTGGTTGCACATATTCAATATACAATTTCGACCATTGAAATGAAATGATTCGCGTACAATGATTCACTTTACATTGAGGTAGTCAATAGCTACATAAAAAACACCTCTCTAGTTTCTATTAACGGTTAAACAATTCATCATGAACATGATATACTACATCTAGTACTCAATATAAGAAATAATTTTTTTTTAAGACAAAAGGTGTGCAGATGGTAAAACCACTGCAACACCTTAAAGAAATTAAAATAAAATAAAAATAAATACAAAATAATAAGGATGCTCTTAAAAAAATGGTCCTCCAATGTGTTGCTATAGACCAAAATGTCATGAAAAAATACAATAAATAAGTGTCGGAGATGCTGATGACAGGAATTTCTATGGTATTTTAGGTAGTATATTTAGTAGTAAAATGACCAAAACATGACCAAATACGAAGAAAAACCTACAGAATCAAGGAAAAACATCAAGACCAAGTCCAAGATGCAAAAAGACAAGAAAAAGCCCAAAAAATGAAGAAAATGTGTTGATCATCGTAGCACGATGGCTTCCATCGTGCCACGATGGAAGCTACTTGTTGGCCAAGAAATCAACAGAGAAAATCTGTAGAAAATCTGCCCATCGTGCTACGATGCCCCCATCGTGGTACGATGACATTACTTGGCGACCAAGCTGATGAAATGCACAGGATCAGTTATAATTCTGAACTGTATCTTCCCATCGTGCTGCGATGGACCTATCGCACCACGATGGCTTGCTGAGGCCCATTACGAAAACTATAAATAGAGCTCTAATTCCTCATTATTTTTCATTCAGAAATAGTAGAACACTCTCTACTATAAAGAAGGTGTTCAGAGGAGCTCTAAGGTAATAGTTTTCTCCCCTTACGGGAAAACTAACTCAGCAAGGTATGTTTTCATTAGGCTTTTATGTTTAGGTTATAATTCTTTTATTGTAATTTAAATATGTAGTCTTTTGTAATAGATGTCTTAGGTTGCGGTGGAGAAGATGAACTCCCCTATGAATATTTGGAGTCTGTGATTGAGTCAAAGTTATAATAAATCGTTATTCAGTATTATGTTTGTTATTTACTTTCTTGCACTTTAACGACGTATCTCGTAATCTGGCCGGATAAGCGGGATCGCTAATAGAATTGATATTGGGTATTAACTTGATATGGTCCGGAACTAGTAGTAAATAACGCTAGGTGTATAGAGACGGTAACGTCCTGAACTAGTCGCGAACTGAGCGGTTAGAGGATGAATCATGCACTAGGTGTGAACTGAACACTTAGAAGATGAATAGCCCGATACTAGGATCTAGAGGCATTGGATGGATGAAGGTAATAATGCATGTGTAATAAACAACTCACTTAGTAATTAGGGTATGTGACACAACGAGGTTAGGCTCTCGTAGGTACCTTAGTCATTAACGTAGGGAAACTTTAATATACATAGTGTAACAGTAAGGTGTTACTACAATAAAGGAAAAGTCACCGCCGAACAATAATCTGAGTAACTATGTTATACACCGTTCATGCCAAATATGAAGAAAGGAGAGAGTCCAACCACCATACCTATCCTCTATGTTTCTGAATCTATTATTTATTTATTTATGCAAGCATTACTCTTCCTTTTTATAAAACCTTTTTCAAAACCAAAGCGAATGCAAAACCCAACAGCTTAAATAACGCTAACGAAGCTTTGGCACGATCCCTGTGGATACGAACTCATTCTACTCAGTAGAGTGTGAATTATTACTCGACGACAGACTGGTACACTTGTCAGACCGTAATCAGATGCTCTTGAAAAAATTAATTCATTGTATTATGAGGGGTTGAGGAAATTGGTTGAGGAGGGTGTGGATAGCAGGGTGTCCTATTTGGGTCGGCCATGAATAATGGGTGAGGATATGGGTTGGAAATGGAAGAGGGTGTCAATAGTATGGGTGGTTAGAAGTCTTCTAAATTGGTGTAAAGAGGACTCTTATGGGGTGGGCTAGGTCTGGCCCATAAGTTGAATGATACGACCATCTCTACAAAAGGACGGGTGAGGTGGTCGTAATCGGTAAGGGATGGACTTAAAGTTTTGAGCCATTGGATTCATAGGACGATTTCAGCCCCACTAAGATGTAAGACAAACAAATTGACCAAGAAGTAGTTTGAGTTAATGTGGAGGGGGTTTGATGACATATATGGGCACAGTTAAATTCTTCGCCGGTACCTACAATGACTTGGAATGATTGGGTGGGTTCCATGGTGAGGGCCAATAGCTTGGTTACCCCTATCTTGGATAAGGTTATTTGTAATTCAGGTTTGACGATAAGGATAAAAAATTGTCGGCAGCAACAGTGACTACGTTGGAATTGTTTGTCGCAGTTGTAGCATAAACCACGCTCAAGACGCGATTGTAGCTCGATCGGTGTAATTGGGGGTAAGAATCAACCAAAATAATGCAAAACCCTAAGAATGGACCAAAATAATGAACAAATTAAAAAAACATAAACCTAAAATAATGTGAATCCGTAAGAGTCAAAAAAAATAATGAACAAATTCAAAAACCGAAACTTAAAATAATGTGAAACCGTAAGAAACAAACAAAATAATTTAGGTTTCACATTACTTTAGGTTTCAGTTTTTGAATTTATTCATTATTTTGGTCCATTCTTACGCTTTCACATTATTTTAGGTTCAGTTTTTGAATTTGTTCATTATTTTGGTCCATTCTTACAGTTTCACATTATTTTAGGTTCAGTTTTTGAATTTGTTCATTATTTTGGTCCATTCTTACAGTTTCACATTATTTTAGGTTTCAGTTTTTGAATTTGTTCATTATTTTGGTCCATTCTTACGGTTTCACATTATTTTAGGTTTCAGTTTTTGAATTTGTTCATTATTTTGGTCCATTCTTATGGTTTCACATTATTTTAGGTTTCAGTTTTTGAATTTGTTCATTATTTTGGTCCATTCTTACGATTTCACATTATTTTAGATTTCGATTTTTGAATTTGTTCATTATTTTGTTCAATTCTTACAATTTCATATTATTTTAGGTGAAAAAGGTTACAACAGCTGGCCTTTCTTCAATCATTGCCATTCATATATAAAAATAATATATCAATGGCCTTTTACATCAACTTGAACATCATGGCAAAATACTTTACTGGACCATTGTAAATGTCACACTCTTTTCAGCCTCTATCTTTCTCATTCACAAACTCCAAGATTACCCTTGTGCTTAGGGGAGGACAAAAATCAAAAGCCTAGCCCAAACCGTCAAAACCGATGACAAAAATTGATCTGAGTCGGATTTGAGCTGATCTACGGGTTGGCGTTTCCAATCAGCGGGTTTATATGGACCGAGACGGTCGATTCCAGGTTATTAAATCTGATATGCGGGTAGCTGGACCGACTGGTGCTACTTGCATAGTTGTTTTATTTTATTTTATTTTATTAGATGTTAGCTATACGATGTCATTTTGCTTCTTTTAACAAAACTCTTCAGTTTCCCACATACACTCATTTGCTCTTCTAACCATAGCGCAACCATAAAGAGAAGGAATGAATTGAACAATGAAGATTTGAAATCGCCGTCATACCCAGCCACCGTGTTCAAAGAAAACAGGTTATCATTCTCATCCTTTTCTTTCTCTGTGTGTATCAACCACCGTTTTCTTGTTTTCTCTCTAAGAGGATCCTCTATGATCCTTTTCATTCTTTTTTCATTATTCTCAAGCTTCAAAGTTAAGTTTGTTATTCAAGCTTCAAAGCCTTTGTTTATCATTATTCTTCAATCAATTTTAAGGGTTTTAGTGTGTGTTTGGTTTGACGGTGACTAGAATTTATTTTGGTAGAATTGAGTTTGACAGAATTGATTTTGGTTAAAAGTGAGTTGAGTTAAATTGATTTATGTTTGGATACATTCATTTAAAAGTGATTCTCATCAATTTATATTGTTTGGATAGTTTCAATCAAAATTGCTTTTGGATGTACAATTACCAAAATTGGTTTTAATTGTATTTAAAACTATATATTTCCTCTAAAAAAAACTATATATTTCATTTAGATTATAAATAATTATTTAAATTTAATAAAAATGGACCTATTTATTATAATAAAAAAATTAATAATTTTTGGTTTAAACAAAAAATAGTAATTTTTTGCATTATTTAACTAAATTGTTTGGTTAATTATAAATTATAATTCTTTTGTCTTTTTTTTTAAAGTAAAATTATAATTCTTTTTGTCAAAATCTAAAAAAAAAATGTGTTTGTATTAAACCATTTCTTAGGCAAAGAAAATTTCTCATCTCACCCCCCATGATTTCCCCCCCCCCCCGGATTTCCATTTTTACCCCTGTAAAAGTCAACTTCGGATTCTAAGTTCCGAAAATTTGGCAAAATAAATTTTCGTTCGGAAAACATTTTCCGAAGCATTATTTCGGGCTATACTTTTCGAACCTGGACGTTATAAAGGTGAAACCAGCCAACTTCCTCTCATTCATGTCAACACTCAATCTCAACTTCTCTTTGGAATCAAAAGCGTTTTTCTCCATTGTTGGCTCAATTTCAAGTTTTGGAGGCTATCTAACGGAATCAACACTCATTGATGCATTAACATAAGGTAAATTTCGATTCTAACCGATTAGATTTTGTTTATTTTAGCTTTGAATTGACTATTGCACCTAGGTTTCCAAATTTTCTGACAGGTGATCGTTCGAAAACTAGTTTCCGAAATAGTGTAAAACTGGGTTCGGAAAATACGTTCCAAAATTTCTTTTAAACTTCTTCTGAATCTACGTTCCGAAGTTGACTTTTCAGGGACAAAATTGGGTTTTCGGGGGGTTAAAAAGAGTGGTGGGGGTGAGATGAGAAATTTTCTTAGGCAAAGACATAAAAAATAATATAATGGGCATTTGAACTTTAGAGTCCATCTCTTTTTGACCTGCAAATATACAGTCCATTCGATCATCCCTAACCTTTGAAATTTCAAAGTAGCACAGAAGCTTGGTTTTCTAGCTTCAAGAAAACTCACGTCTGAAGATAGAATCATCGCCAAACAAACAGATACTTAGTATTAGAATTTTCATTTTTCTTATGTCTCTATTTTTAATACTACTATTTTATGTTTGGAAACAAAATTGGAGTGGACAATTAAGCTTGTTTATATAGTTAGATTTGTTCTTGATACTTTTCAAAAAAATTGAATAACCTCTTGATTAAAGATTGTTTAACAATGATTATTGGTTAGCTCGTGCACCAAATTGGGATTTACCCTTTGAACTTATGTATGAGCCAGTAGTTATTCCCTCTTAATTAGTCTTTTTAATTTTTTCCAAATTTAGAAAGATTAAATGCTTATTGTTTATAGGTTATTGATTTGAATTTAATTTCCATATCTTATTTGTAATAAATTGTATTTGATATTGATTTTATTTGCTTGTAATTATGGATCATAAATCTAGACAAGTGGTGCTTGGTTTACGTGTCTATGCAGTCGTTTCGAACCAAAATTTCTTTTAAACTTCTTCGGAATCTACGTTTCGAAGTTGACTTTTAGGGATAAAATTGGATTTTTGGAGGTTAAAAAGAATGGTGGGGGTGAGATGAAAAATTTTCTTAAGCAAAGACATAAAAAATAATATAATGGGCATTTGAACTTTAGAGTCCATCTAGCACAGAAGCTTGGTTTTCTAGCTTTAAGAAAACTCACACCAGAAGATAGAATAACCGCCAAAACAAACAGATACTTAGGCCCCGTTTGGCCCGGCTTATTTTTTACTTTTTATTTTAGCTTAAACGAAATAGAGAAGTATAAAATTATATTTGACACTATTTCTTCTTAAAAGTATTAAATAAATAAAGTAAAGAAGTAAAAAATAAAGAAAAATGAAGTCAAACACAATTTTTTCCTTCTTTACTATTTTTAAGGAGAAGAAAAAAAGAGGAAAATAAGCCGGGCCAAACGGAGCCTAAGTATTAGGGTATTCATTTTTCTTATGTCTCTATTTTTTATTATTTTTTTTTGTTTTCACCACCAGTTGAATCTGGTTCGGGGTCAGTTCTGGCATCAAGATTGTTTAACGGTGATTATTAACAGAAAAATTGAATAACCTCTTGATTAAAGATTGATTGTTTAACGGTGATAAAGACTTGCCACCATAATTAGCTCTTATATTTTCCTATCTATAGGAAATATTAAATTTTATAAATATCTTACATTAATAAGTAAATATATATTTTTTAAAATAATTCTTTATCATTTAAATAATTATAACAACAATATGTTACTCCTATTTACAAAAACCGTAAAAAAAAAACTAAATATTTTTTATTTCAATTACTCATAACAATGATATTGAATAATTACGCTTATAGATTTTATTTTATTTTGAATAGTCACTTATATATAATCTAAAATACAATAATTGAAAAAATAGCTTTTTAATTTATAAAAACAATGGTCAATTTCATTTAAAACCATGTGTACCCAATTTTACACCTATATGCTATAAAACTTATGCTAACAAAATAATGGTTTGAAATGTTCTGAGAACCAATTTATATTGATAAAATAAGCTATAACAAATGTACTAAAGCTTACTAGACCAACTTCAGAGAAAAATCTCAGCAAGTCTGAAGAGCAAAAGCATTTGATTTATGAGTAGTTAAACACCTCTCATGCCATTTAATCTTAAGCAAGTAGGCTGCCTGAATCACCACTCAATAATTGCAATTTAATTTTTCAAATTATTCAACTTTTAAACCAATATAACATCACAAAATAAAAATATTAAATAACTTAAAAAAAATATATCAACCATACCAAATAGATTACTAGATTTACAAATATACATATCATAGTAAAAATTGGTAAAAGGTTGATTAATTTGTTATTGGGTGCTGCATTCATCTCAAAGGCACATGATTTATAAGCCAAAGAGCCAAACTCCAGACCCTTACAAAATCTATATAATTTCTTTAGAACATTATGATATTTATTATTTGAATAAAAATTAGGGAAATTGAAGATCATAATTTAATTATGTAGGGAAAATGATTGTTGTGATTTTCAACATAGAAAATGAAACACAACTGCCCATTTTCTCAAATTAATATTGCAAGGGAACACTTTCGGAAGAATGCATAAATCATAGCACAACACCGATACACACTATCCCTGCTTTCTAACAAAATATTAACCATTGTATTATACGAAGATATAAATATAAGAAAAGATTAAAGAAACTAATAAGATCTAACATACATAAGCGCAGAAAAATAAGTAATATGATTTGAAGAAGAATAGAAAAAATAATAGTGAAAGATTAGAACGATGAATGAATGAATGCATTATGTGGAGGCAGTGAGTATATATAGGAGGAAATCACAAAACCCTAAACATGTGATGTATGTGTATCTAATGTATTGGGCTCGGGTACATGAAAAATATAATGGACTAAACTAAAAAACAGGATGATTTACTAATACCACCCTCATACTTTAGAATACACCCTAACATATAGTAAACCCCTTTTGCACTTTTTACGTATATTAATATTAAAGAAAAAGAAAAAGATAAGTGTTATTTCCGCGAGCATATCTTAGTTGGTAGAAAAATTACATGTAATACATATGAATAGGTGTTATTCAGTTGGTATATATGAACATTACATGTAATACTCATGGATAAAAATCCGAACTCTACACCAATTGTTAGAAATATTTTCTTTAATCTATGTTTGGTTTTCACCGTTTTGAGTCTCCATAATTGATTTTATAGGTGTAAAAGTGATTTAACATGTTTGATTACTCTCTGGTAAAATTGATTCAACTTCTAATTTTAACTCGAAGTTAGGATTTATAACTTTTAAGTCTAAACATCTGTAAATAAATGTATGCAAACATAAATTATTTTACATTAAACTTACTTTTAACTAAAATCAATTTTATAAAATTCACTCATTCAAAATCACCGCTCTTTTATGGAGCGAAATGTATGTGAACTCCGGGCAATTTATGTGAGACTTGTTCTAGAGTGTGGGACTTATATATATTCCGCTCAACAAAAAATTGAATGTTGGAAAACAGTGTTTTTTATTTTTCTCAAAAACAAAAATAGTATAATTAATGTGTTAATTTTGTGTATGGATAAAATTAGTGTATATTAGAAAACATTGGCCAAATTAATAACTTTCAAATCCAACTCCAAATTATCATCATAAATCACACTAGAATCTTCTTGTAGAGCCAATAGTAACCGGCCATTTCTTATAAAATATTTATCAATTCAATACCACTAAATTGATTTGGGTGTATTTTCAGGTATACCACACAACCATCAGAAGATCCTAAATTCCTAATAATATATAGTATTTTAAGTCCAAAAATTGACATCTTAGTCATGAATGTATAAAAGTATTCACGCATGCTTTATCTAACACATACAAAAAATTACTAGTAATTTAAAATGTCACTCATGCATATATTCACGAAGAAAAACTAACATACACATGTTAATGCACGCTTTAGGACCAGCAGCATGCTTTAGGTAGATGAAGTTGATCATACTATATATCAAAGTCATATCTCCTTGTCAAATTTGATTTTAAAATTAATAAAGGAAATTAAACTAATTTCGTTATAATATTATTTCATATTTTTCTAAGTTTTTTAATAAAAAAAACAATTAAAGCGAAGGAATGGTACTTAATATAAAACAATTATATTTACCTCATTTAAATTGAGTAACGGAGTTAAAACTAGAATGAGACTATAATATTCATAAAAAAAAAAGAAAAAAAAAATGAGACTCTGATAATATTTTTAGAATAAGACACAGATATATAGTGCATAGATGTCAAAATTAATATAAACAAATTATTATAATTTTTTTATATTGAGTACCATTCCTTCGCTTTAATTGTTTTTTATTATTATTATTAAAAAACTTAGAAAACTAGAATGAGACTATAATAATAATATTTTGGCTTAAAGGACCTTTTGGTCCCTGTATGTTCTAAATTTTTTGGTTTTAGTCCCTGTATCTTTTTTTCTTGCAAATTAGTCCCTGCATGTGCAAAAAAATTTGGTTTTCGTCCTTGTCGTCAGATTCCGTTTAAAAAAAGCTTATGTGGCAGACGGAATCACACGTGGCACTATGAGTAGGCAAGTGAAGCTGGTACAGTCACAAAGGAAGGACCAAAACCAAAAAATTTGGAATATACAGGGACAAAAATCAATTGTTTCATTGAAGTTCTTGATTTTTTCCGGAAAAAAATTTCCGATCTTTTTCGGGGAAAAAATTTCGATGTTTTTTCGAAAAAAGTTTCGATTTCAGATAAATACAATTTCGGAGTTTTTTCCGAAACAAGGTTTTCGATCTTTTTTCGCGAAAAAAGTTCTGATATTTTATTCGGAAAAAAAGTTCATGATTTTATAACACCTCACGTTAAATATCTAAAATATAACATCAAATTATTATAAAGGTACTGAGTTCATTATTATTACAAAACGGGAGTTCAAATTGCACACACAGGTGCTGGAATACATCGATTAGAACTTAGAAGGATACATCATTAAACAGGATACAACAAGGTAGTGAAAAATATCAAGGTACAACAAAAAGAAACAAGATATGACAAGCATCAATAAGAAACATCGTGGAAAAGAGGAGAACAATTCCAATGCAGCCGGAACTACTCCATGGCCTGCTTTTTCCCGAAAAAAGATCGGAAACTTTTTTCCGAATAAAATATCAGAACTTTTTTCGCGAAAAAAAATCGGAAACTTTTTTTCTAAAAAAACTCAGAAATTGTATTTATCTAAAATCGAAATTTTTTTCCCGAAAAAGATCGGAAAGTTTTTTCCATAAAAAATCAGGAACTTTCGCGAAAAAAGATCACAAACTTTTTTTACGAAAAAAATTCGGAATTGTATTTATGTGATATCGAAACTTTTTTCTGCAAAAAAATCGGGAACTTTTTTTCGAAAAAAATTGAAATTTTTCCCGAAAAAAAAGAAAAAAGATCGGAAACTTTTTTTCCGGTAAAAATCATGAAATTTTTTCCGAATAAATATCGGAACTTTTTTCGCGAAAAAAAATAGGAAACCTTGTTTCGGAAAAAACTCCAAAATTATATTTATCTGAAATCGAAATTTTTTCCCGAAAAAAGATCGGAAATTTTTTTCCAGAAAAAATGAGGAACTTCATTGAAACAATTGATTTTCGTCCCTGTATGTTCCAAATTTTTTGGTTTTGGTCCTTCCTTTGTGACTGTACCAGCTTCACTTGCCTACTCATAGTGCCAGGTGTGATTCCGTCTGCCACATAAGCTTTTTTTAAACGGAATCTGACGGCAAGGATGAAAACCAAAAAATTTTGCACATGCATGGACTAATTTGCAAGAAAAAAAGATACAGGGACTAAAACCAAAAAATTTGGAACATACAGGGACCAAAAGGTCCTTTAAGCCTAATATTTTTAGAATAAGACATAAATATATAGTGTCAAAATTAATATAAACAAAATAGGCATACCTTCTAAAAATTGTGTGACTTCACAAACGGGGTTGACATTTATTATTGACATTTATTTTCCTTTGTGTTATTCTCCAATCTCCATCAACATCTATTATTGACATTTAGGGTTGCAATTGATGGGTACTTTATTAAAGGAAGGAGAGAAAGAAAAGTTGTGTGGAATTGTATGCATTTAAACTAAAAGATGGTCCCTCTAATATTTCAATGAGGTGTATCCATTGATTAATATTTTCATTTCAATAAAAGTCCAAAAAACGTCAAGTTGCCAAATTTCACTCCTTTGACCGATTTTAAGACTCTCGCGATCTTCGTAAATATCTATGAATTTAAGAAAGATTCAGTTGTCCTGTATTTGATATTTGTCTTTTGTAAACAATAGTTAATTTCGTATGAGAAATTATGAGTGATCTCACAAAATTATTCTTCATTAATTAATGGTTTAAGTTGTGAAGATAACTTGAGACACCCAGTAGAGGTTAAATATTCTAATTACGGGGAATCAGTAAAAATATAATACTAATAAAATCTAACGAAAATTGAGTCTAGCGGAAAGAGTCGGTCTATCGTAACATTGCGAACGGATATTTGAAAATTCGAAACTGAGTTGGAATAGGTGCTGTCATTTAATTTCTGAATCTCAATAAGTTGGCTCTATAAACTATTGATAGTTTGGTGGCTTTTCAACTCAAGTAAAAGGTGAAAAGTTCTAAAGTTAGTACTAAATCAGAGGAATAACTTTAAGAACAAATATTTTCGTGAAAAATGAAGATAAAATCATTACTGTTTTCAAATAGAAACCAAATATAGTAATATTTAATTATGATTCAGACAACAATTTAGCTATAGAAATTCAGTTAGTTCCGGTGTAAAACCCGCCACATGATGAATAAATCATTATTTAAATCCATATGATATTACCTATGTACTAATACTATGTGCTGTATATATATATTCATGTGTGTGTGTTTTTGCTAAGAAAGGAATAGTAAAGATATTTCAACAACTTTTAGGTGAAACCTGCGGGATAAACAAAAAAGAAACAACCATGGCAAATCAGAATTCTGGTATTACAGTAATATCCAACAACGCCATGTTAGATTCTGTTACTTCCCATGTTGAAGCCAACACACATGTCTCTGACTATTTACTTGAGGATGTTCCTCACTTATCTGATTACATCACTGATCTTCCTGTATGTAGTACTAACTTTTTCTCTTTTTGCTTCTTTTTTTCATCACTTCTTGGTTCTATTCATGTTTGGTTTAATTGCCATAAATCAGTGTTGTTTTAATGGTTAGTTATATGTATGATTGTGTTTCATGTTTTTTTTTTTCTTTCTTGTTTTGCTTGATCATGCAGACATATCCTGATCCATTACAAGATAATCCTTCTTATGCAGTTGTTAAGTAAGTGATCAATTTGATTCATATGTGTATTTGTTAGCTTATTTTATGTGATAAGCATTTGTATCAATATTCGAGTGATGATTTGGGCTCTGGTTGGATAAACAAGTTATTTTACAGCTTATAGCATAAGTGCTTATAGGATAGTAAGTGCTTATATATAAACTATTTATACACAAGATAAAATAAAGTTAAACTGTTTTTGTAAGGTATCATGGAGAGCTTAGGGAAAAAAGCTAAAAACAACTTATAAACATGTCATACGTTATTTTTACGAGTTCTTTCAAATAGTGTCACAAATGTTTATGTCAGGAGATAAGCTCAAATAAGTCAATCCAATAGACCCTAGAAACACATGTGCATAAGCTGTTTTCAATCAATTTCCTAGCCTAATTTAGAAACAAGCACTTAACTCTCTACAATAACTTATTGAATATAGGCTTAATTGAAAAGTTTGATTCTTTCTTGTGTTGGTTTACCATGTGTGCTAACAGTTTTTATTCAGTGATTAAGCCGGTTAATTTATGTTTCCGCAGACAGTATTATGTGAATACTGATGATACCGTAGCGCAACAGGCAAGTCATTTTTAACATTTTAATTCTGTTACTTTCAGTGTTTATGAGATTTAATTGTTTTCTGTTTCCTTTTTGTAGATAGTTGTACATAAAAATAGTCCAGGAGGGACTCTTTTTCGGCGTGCCGGGCCTGCTCAGAAGGTTAATTTTCCTTTCTCTTTTGTTCAAAATTGAAACATTTGATTCCTTCCACATATGCAATGTGAAATGAATGTTTTGCAGGTATATTTTGATTCAGAGGAAGTATATGCTTGTGTTGTTACATGTGGTGGTCTTTGTCCTGGTCTAAATACAGTGATAAGAGAATTAGTTTGTGGCTTATACCATATGTATGGAGTGCAAAAAGTTTTGGGAATAGGGGTATGTATAATTTATGTAACATCCATAATTACCTTTACTTATTTATGTAACTTTGTTCATTAAAATTATGATTTAGATTCTACTGGTTTGGTTGAATGTAGGGAGGATATAGAGGTTTTTACTCTAGAAATACAATTCCTTTAACACCAAAGATTGTGAATGATATCCACAAACGTGGTGGAACCATTTTGGGGACATCATATGGAGGCCATGATACCTCAAAGATTGTTGATAGCATTCAGGATCGGGGCATTAATCAAGTTTATATACTTGGAGGATTTGGAACTCAAAATGAAGCAGCTATGATTTTTGAGGTAGTGATTAATTGATGTAATTTGAGTGCTTATTATGATCTATTAACCAATTAGCTGTGCTCAATTGATTAATGAATTTCACTTACGGTCAAATTGACCAGAAGCACCTTAGTTCAATCTTAGACTTTAAAAAATTATTTGTCAGACTCGAAATTACAGTACTAGATATTTTTCTCCTAAAAACTTGAGGCTAAGGTCAAAAATATTTGTACTCACGCGGTTTAGTTATTTACTCAGGAAATTAGAAAACATGGCTTGAAAGTTGCAGTGGTTGGAATTCCAAAGACTATTGATAATGATATCCCTGTAAGGATGCCTTGATTCTATATGCAAAATCCTATATTTTTTATTGCCGTTGCACTGAAAAATTAAAAAGGATTAGTATTTAGACATGATTATTTAAGGTTTTTATGTATCTGAAATAGGTTATTGACAAGTCAATTGGTTTTGACACTGCTGTTGAAGAGGCACAACGAGCTATTAATTCTGCCCATGTTGAAGCAGAGAGTGCTGAAAATGGTATTGGTGTTGTGAAGTTAATGGGGCGTTGCAGTGGTAAGCTTCATATTCTTATGGTAATCAATATACAACCTTAGCCTAATAGTATAAACATAGTGTTGGAATTTAAACGTGAGTGGTTAATCTTATATCGACTATGCATGAACTAAAAGAATGATATATAAGAGTAATGAATCATTTAAAAATCGGTTGAATCACAATTGAACACCAGATCAATATGGTTCAATGAGACTGCAATATAACCGAAATCAAACCAACCGACGGAGTGGCCAGTTCCCAACTCAACTGTTTGAACCAGTCGATTCGACCAGATTTTTAAATGACTGCTTGACAGTTCTCAGTTCAACCAGCTGGTTTGGCCAGATTTTTAAATCACTGCTTGGCACTAATGGTTAGTTGTTATGGCGACATATTGGTGCAGGATTTATAGCCATGTATGCAACTCTTGCGAGCCGAGATGTGGACTGTTGTTTGATTCCAGAGTCACCCTTTTACCTTGAGGGTCCAGGTGGACTCTTGGAGTTCATTGAGAGAAGACTGAGAGAACAAGGACACATGGTCATAGTAATAGCTGAAGGTGCAGGTCAGGAGCTAATTCCTCGTAACGACACATCTAATAAGAACAAGCCAGATGCTTCTGCTGATGACTTGTTTCAAGATGTTGGTCTGTGGTTATCTAAGAAAATTAAGGTAAAAAATTTCAAAGTTTTCCCTTACTACTATGGTCAATGTGTTGTTTCCTTTTCTTGCATGATTATACAAAAAATTCATTTAAATGTAAATAGTAGATTTTCATGCTGTAGAATTTTCTTTAAATTTTTTACATTTAAATGTTTGTTTCTGGTGTAGGATCACTTTGCAAGAAATACAAAAAAGACTATAAATCTGAAGTACATTGGTGAGTTCTCTAGTTGGAACTGTATATGTTTACTAATCAAAAGAACAAAATGCTGTAAACAATAAAAGAAATATTGTATTGCAGATCCTACTTACATGATCCGTGCTATTCCAAGTAATGCATCTGATAATGTGTTTTGCACCCTACTTGCTCAAAGTGCCGTTCATGGCGCAATGGCTGGATACACCGGCTTCACAGTTGGCCCAGTTAACGGCAGAAATTGTTACATTCCATTTCATGTAAGTTATTGCGACTCTTCTCGCTATCACATCTACATAGTGTTTAGTATCACAGTGAAACACATGACACCTATTTCATGTAAGTTACCGAGACTCTTCGCTGCTTGAAGCTCTAATGGTAGCTTTAGCCAAAAGATCGTTTGATAGTCCACCATAATTCACTGTCAAATCAAACATGCAGAAAGTGGACGTACAAGAAACATACATTTGATATATCAAATTCTCCCTTCATTTTGATTGAACTACAGCATATTTGACACCTTTTTCTGCACCGTGCTATATCTTTGTTTGTTATAGATACTATTTTTGTACTATTATATCATTAGTTTACGTTACGTGAAAATGTTCTTTGTATGTGCAGCTTATAAATGAGGGGCAGAAGAGAGTTGTGATAACAGACCGGATGTGGGCAAGGTTACTGTCCTCAACCCATCAGCCCAGCTTTTTGAATCCTCAACATATCACAGAAGAAGCAATAGTAGAATGAACAGAACACACAATATCAGAAGTAGAAGAAAGTATGCTAAGTTCTAGTTATAAATTATAATAATGCCATTAAAATTGGCGAGTTACTTCAGCAAATGTAATGCTTGTAACAACTAATTACATAATTGACACTAGACAACCAAAATGAGAGAGAGAGAGAGAGAGATTTGCACAATACTGGGAGCTTCTTTCAATTGTTTTTATCTACTGAATACTACGTTAATAAACTCCTTCAGATTCTTGCAACCTACTATTTCAATGTTTTCTAGACCTTCAGTTCCTAAAGCTTTTACAGCTTGCTTCGGCAATACACAGGTTTTGTAACCCAACTTTGACAATGCGTGAACTCTTTTGTCGATTCTAGGAACCTGCATCGTTAAATAATCAATCAACCAGGCTAAGGCTCAATAAAATAAATAAACCAAAATAGTGAGCAGTTCTAAAAAAGCACGGGAACTAAACAATCATGTCTAAAGAAATGCAAAGCATACAAGACGATGTTTAGGTTAACTCTGGGTTGCACGGATTCAATCAAGCTCAGTCAAACCTAATACTAATAGGAATCAATTCCTGTCTAACAAGGTGAGATTGCATTACAGATAAAATACTGCACATAGTAAAGAATTGCAAAGGGCAATGGCAATGCTCTCAGCCAAGGAAAACCCCCTACATCTAAAATTTCCAAATTTAAACAGATCCTATATATGCTTCACAATAGTTATTCCCTCTTAATTAGTCTTTTGCATATGAAAGTAGACTTGTACAGCATTTTCGGAACCAGCTTTAGCCTTTAGCAGCAATTGGGCACACAGTTTATCACAACCTCTAATGCAGTGTTAGGATTAGGCAGTAAAATGCTTGACTTAGCCGTATCATGCTATCATATCATTAAACTGTATAATATAAATCGCAAGTATACAACTATACTATTGAGGACATGAAACTTGTCTTTAAATATTATTCTCATAGCAAGTAGGAACATTTAATATCAGAAAGAACAAGCTCACCGTGCGAAGCTCTCCGCTAAGGCCAATTTCACCAATGAATGCAATGCCCTTTGGAATAGGGTACTCCAAGAAACTGGGACAAAAAAAAAACAATAACTAAATGAAACAAAAAAGATCTAGAGTATTATATCGGAAAAGAGATTGCAAATGTAATAGTCCTTGTTAACTTATTTTCCAGACATGGAGCTTCAAAGATAAACAATAAGTCAATAACCCCCTCAATTCTCACAATACATTAGCCATTTCAAACAAGTTAGAATACAAACCTGCTGCAAATTGCAGCTGCTATTGCAAGATCTCCAGCAGTCTCGGACAATGTCAATCCACTAACGACATTCAAATGCACAGACTGTTGTACAAAGAAAAGATAAGGAAACAAAATATAAGTATAACAATACAAATATCAAAACTTGAATATTCCACCAGTTATATTTTAAGCATTAAACAGACATGGACATGGCAGACAACTATTTTGGAAGACAAGAGAATTCACACAATTTTTTGCTGTTAATTCGAAATGAACTTGTACATGTTAGAAAGTCAAGCCAGAAGTTAATATTACTATTTGTTGGAGTTCAAGCCAATTAAATGCCTTTTCAGTTTACTGAAATCACCTACAGTCACACACTGCACATGTCTTTATTCTCAAAGCAAAGAAGCAGGACATACTCATAAGCATGTCGAAAAAAGGTGTGAGATAGAATGGAAATTTAGAATTACGACATTTTAGTATTTTGGCAACACAGCCCCTTTGCAAGTTTTTTCCTTTTATTCAACTGTTGGATGATAAGGCAAAACCAATAAAAAAACACCTCAGCCACCAGGGACCATAACATTCCCCCCATTGTTATTCTAGAAACCAAAAGAAAGTATCAGTAAATCAAGATATGGAAAAAAAGATGGGAATATGTCACACTTTCAATTTTTCATTATCTAATTTTGCTCAACCGATTTAGTTATGTAAAAACATCAATATTTACATGATATGGATATATTATGATGAAACAGAAAGAAAAACATGAAATCTACTCTCAGGCAATACATTGAGAGAGGAACAACAAACTTGAAAGGATATATCATGTTTATTACTCAACTTACATTTACAGGGATATTAAGACCTGCTTGCTTTATAAGAACCTGCAGATCAAGGAACAGAGCGATAATCAATGCACAAATGAACAAGTTCCAATGCAGCAGATTATATTTTAAAGAAGAAAACCAGTATCCCGCTCAAGTCTCCCTTCCATTCATTTTCTCATTGAGAAGATAAAGGAAATATATTGAACATACAGTACAATTGTCCAAGCAATAAAAGATTGTAAAAATCATGAACACAAAACTTACACATTTGATCATGTTAGCTCTATTTATTTCAATTCCATTAATTACTCTTGAAGTTGACCCTTCTGAAAGGCAGAGTGCCTGCAAAGTAGATTTTAAAATTAGTCTAAATAATTTCTTTAAAGGACCTCAGAAAAGAAAATAATAAAGGTGAAGATGAGCACAAAACACAGAATCAAAGATGAAGAATTTCAGGAATATTCAGAGATAGATACATTATCAAAATAATGTGATTGGTGCTTTGAGGAAAAGTGTTGGGGGTGAAAGTATGGATTCTTCAAAGGCCTCACCACCATGTACTGAAGCCAAGCTCCGGTACAGTCATACAGATCAGTTCTTACACTGGCTTGTGGTGTATCCACAGTTTATGACAAGGGTGATAGTGATGGTCATGTTTCATGAGAAAATTGTCCGATAAAGAACAAAATTCATAGGGAACTTAACAGCTTATTGTTTTTATACAACTATATGTCAACCCCCGTAAATCAAAGATGCTTGAGATAATAAAAACTTCAATTTTATCAGTGTATGATTTTAAAATATTACTGCGTAAAAAAAATGATAAATTCTAAAGATTTTGCCTATAAATTATTAAAAATGAGGTGAGATTCTATTATAACATAAATAATAGGCAACTTGATGCTATAAGTCCTGCCATGGCAAGCTTCACGGAAGAGTCAAACTCATTGTGGGTCTATTATAAGCAGCCTTGCACTGCATTTGCAAGAGGCTGATTCCATGGCTCGCATCCATGACATCGTTACATGACAACAACTCAAACCATTGTGGCAAAAATCATCACCGTTATTTTTTTACACAATCAGAATTAAAAAATTACCTGAACTTCAATTATGAAAGTTCTTGAACCATCCATTATTACAGTAAAAGCTAAGCCAACTAAAACATCAGAATCAGGGTCTTGTTCAGTGAGAAACATTTCAGTGGCATTGGAAACAGCCTTAAATCCCGATTCTGACATCTCAAAAACTCCAAGCTGTTCACATAAATCAAAGACAAACATTAATTTTCTCAAATAATCATGATTAAATAAAATAAATCGAACCCCAGATACTGTTAACATATTGTCATTATTATACATAAAAAGTAATTCTTTATGTAGTTAAATCGAGAGACTACAAAAAGTTTGACATGTAAAATCCTTTAAAATAAAATTATTTTAAATTTCAGTCACGCGCACATCAGATCAACTGACACATCACCCATGACTTTGTAATATAATGATTTAAACGTATGGCCAAATATGCAGGATAAGGTACACAAGTTGATATATCCACATTCTCAAAATTATAAAGCATCACAGAAAATACATATACATATACTATAAGAAAAGAGCAACACATCCATGCTATTACACACTATCAGGAGTATTGCGGATAGACAGTTTCTCACAAATCCTGAGTAGTGATTATCAAGAATAGTTCCTTAATTGAATAGAAATTAGTCCTGGCATATACCTCATCAGTGGATCCAAACCGATTTTTCACAGCACGAAGCATTCGATATGAAGTGAACCTCTCACCCTATCCATTAATATAAGCAATTAGAAAGGAGAAAAATGCAATGACATCTAATAATCAAACTATAAGTAACATACACATAAAATACAATGTCTTATAAGCAAAGCTGTCAGAGTTTAGTTTAAATGCAATATTATTAAATAGATATCAATTATTTTTTTTAAAAATCATTGGGGAATTGCAAAAACCATAAACTTTAAGCATAACAAGTTTCAGAGGAATGAAAAAAATGTTCGCAATGACTATTTTTTTTTTGACAAAGCAATGACTATTTTTTCAAGAGCATATTATGCAGCATATGTGTTAGTCTTGTTGCACTTCATATCACCATCTTCCTAATTATTACGATTGTTACTTTTTCTTATGTCTTCTAATACTATTTCATCACTGTTTGAGGAAGTTGACATCTGAATTGAAAAGACAGTATTCAAAAAGATATCTATAAAAAAGAGGTTACAACAGTTTTGTTTTCTTTGAACATCAGGGATATTTCTCCCTTATTGTAGCGTGATTTAGCAAAAATTTGTTGTAACTCAGCTAAACTGAAAATGAACGGCCTTTATTAAAATTTCATTATCTGAACATATCATATGATAAAACTATAATCATAGGCACAAATCAACTTTACTAACTACCCAAAGAAAGATAAGTGTAACAAGGTACCAACTTCTAAGTACAAGACAACATCCACAATATGCTCCAGAACACGAGGCCCAGCTATGTCTCCAGATTTTGTCACATGCCCAATCTGAAACATGAAAGAAAAAAGAAAAGTAAAAAAATAAATTAAAAGGTTATCATGAATGTAGTACAACACCAATCACACCACCCACACCCAGCTCTTTTAGGCTCACAAAGGAAAAACATTTCTACTTTTACCATACCAGCACATTTCAATAAACTTTTAGTGATGGGATTAAATCTTTGGTAGGACAAGATGGAAAAGTCCATTATTGTCTTCTTTAAAAAAGTAGATATGATGCAAAGCGACACTACGTAAATAGATACAATTAACCAGTTAAATATAATTTACAAAATTGATAAAGGCTATGCTCACCAAAAGTACTGGGATGTTGGTCGTTTTAGCAAATCGCATCAAAGCCGAAGTACATTCTTTCACCTGTCGCACACCTATACAAAGTCATTTACCAATAACCAGCATTTGACTTCACTGAGAAAAAAAAGAAGGTATATTAGTGCATTTGGATGCTTTCGGTAGATTCTGAACCTGTGTAACTCCTCCAGCACTTCCTGCTATTCCTTTCAAATAAACAGTTTGTATTGAATCAACAACCAGAGCTCGAATGGGAAGAGACTGAGCTATCCTTAATATGTCCTGACACCATGTAAAACGACAATTAAAAATAAGACAATTATTGAGACTTAATGCTCCATGCTGGTCAATTACAGAACAAAATTATATGGGAACAAATTCCTTGATAGTGCAAGATAATAACTTTATGATAAAAAACATGAATTAAAATGAGCAAAAAAGCAAGAAAAAATTATAGCAGCAAACCTAATCAACAGAATCCAAGACAATACCTCAATATCAGTACTTGAATACAAATAAATATCAGATTTAATCCCAAGGCGATCTGCTCTGTGAGCAATTTGCTGAAGGCTCTGCAAGTGGTGAAACAGAAATACACACTAAGTCAGAGTGCCATAGATGATAGACCGAAAAGAAAGTTGGAGATCAAAAGCTAGCCTACATTATCCACCTTCAACAGCAGTGGAATTAATGACTATCTATGTTCACAATATAAAATACAAGATATGCTAAGAAGTAAAGGCCAACAGTCAAGGTTGTCAAACTCGAGAGCCTACATAAACACATCAGCTTATGTAAACTCGACTTGTGAACTCTTGTGACTTGTGAGTGAGTTTACAAGTGTACCTTAAATTAAAACTACTACTCCCTCCGTTCCTTTTTATAAGAAACAAAAGTGAAATTTTTTTTGTTCCTTTTTATAAGAAACTTTGACTAATTTTCAAATGTTTTAAATGTTCAATTTCACTTATGCCCTTATTTATTATGAAAGAGAATATTAAAAATAAGTGAGTTAATTGAATTTAGAGAAATTAAAAAACCCCATAAATGGAATATTATACATAATATAATACCATTAACATAGTAATAATTCAACATTCCAACTCCCTCATAAAAGAAACTTCCAAATTGCGCTATCAAATAACAATCACAAAATGGAAAAATTCATGGGAATAGTGAATAGAAGTATGAAATTGATTCAAACTCATAATAAATGGTGATTAGTTTAATTAAAATAAGCTATACTCGTAATTTAGAATCTATAATCTTTGTTTTTTTAAATAAATGTTCATATTTTCTATAGATTAACACAGAATCAATGTCCAATAGTTTTCATTTTCAAAACCGTTATTTAGAATCTATAATCTTTGTTTTTTTTTTTGACATAGCACAACAAATCTTTTAAACAGTAATAATTTATATTTAGTAGTACATTTTAGTTTACAGAATCTGTCCCTTTTTTCTCAATAGGCCCTTATTTTGCATTAGTTGTATTCAGAAAATTTTGAACTTATTCTATATTATAAGGGAGTTATCAAAGCAATATGAAAATGTTTCGAGGGAAAATATAAATATGAACAATATAGTTTTTGTACTTTGAAAAACTTAAATGTTTAATATGAATGTGATGACACGAGGCTTATTAAAAGCAAACCTCTTCACCAGAGACGTATACAACTGGAAGGGCCTCACCGTCACTGCCATTGCATCCATCTGCTACCAATGCTGCCATCTTCCAATTTAACATCGCAAATAAACCAAGCATTAATGACAATCCACGTGTCCATTCAAAGAAAACTGATCGTATCAGACTTTTGAAAAAGTAATGCATACCTGCAACAACAGTGTACTCTTCCCAACACCAGGATCGCCACTAAATAAATTCAAAGAGCCTTCAAAACAACAGTAATAAATAAAATTATCCATGAAAAGAGAAATTCACTATGTGCCAAAGTAACAAGTAAACTAGATTTACAAAAGATATTATGACTTCTTGAACAATCAGCTGGAAGCATTTTTATACAACAGCCAAGCCTTACCCCACTAAGTAGGGTCAGCTACAAGGATCAAATGGTGCCATAATATTCTGTCATATATCATATTATCCAATTCATTAATCTTTAGATCTTTCTGAATAATTATCTTATAGTTTTTCTACGTCTTCTTCTGTCTCTAGCAATTTGAATGCCCTCCACCTGATCTATTCTCATTACTATAGAAACTACAAATCTTCTCTCCACATGCTCAAACCATCTAAGTCTGGTTTCCACCATCTTTCGACAATAAGTGCTACCCCAATTCTCTCTCTATGGTTGGCATTCCTAATCTTATCTTGTCTAGTCTTTCCACACATCCAACAGAACATTCTCATCTCTGCTAGGCTTATTTTATTCTCGTGATGGTTTTTTACTGTCCAAGACTCTGTCCCATACAACATCGCCGGCCTTACACGTGGAGGCATTTTTATGAAAACTCAAATATCACGCTCATTGAGAAGAAGAATAAAAGGAACACAAACAGTGCTCCAGTAATGATCCACTCACCAAGATCAATCACCAAATGCATTGACTCTTCTGAATTAGCCCCACCCACAAAACAGACAAACATAGTAAAGGCAAAATGGCAAATAAGAAAATTGGACCGAACCTGGTACAAGACCACCACCAAGCACAATAGACACTTCATCTCCAAAAGGGCCAGACCTAATAACAAATAGAACTACAAAGTATAAGTATACCACATGAGAAACACCACATCAAAAAGCATATGTTCTCATACAACCAAGGCATGGTATTATAATCAAGTCCAACTAGTTTACCCGACTGCTTTACAAAGATTCGCTAGTCATTTCAAAATCTTAACCATTAGGCCACCAAATTTCAATCAACACTAAAACCCCCAAATAGCAATCAACCACTAAATGATCTAAAATCCACAGAATTCCAAATAGACAACAACACAATCCAAAATATAATAAAAAAGATAGAAACTTACAAAGGAAATCGCCAACCCTTCTCGTTGAATCCACGGTTAACCTCATTCAGTTTAACAGGGCGCAAATGATCACCTCTCTGTGGTAGCCAAGCTCCCATTGCATCTTCAGAAACTGATATACCACTTCTAACCTTATTATTATCAACACCATCACTTAGTTTTGCTTCATGAAACTCCTTCATTGTTCCAACCATGGTACAAGAAGGACAAGTACCCCACCATTGTCCAGCAGTATACCCACAATTGCTACAAACCCACTGAGTTTTCACCTTCCCTGTACCCCTCTTTGTCGGCGTCATTACCGTCCTAATTACACTTCTGTTCTTCAAACTCATCATGCTACCATTTTCACTCTCACTTGGTTTTTCCTCCTCGATTTTTTCGTCATTGTGAGAGCTGATTCTCGGATTCACAATTACATTACCGTAGATACTCCAACTATTGGTGGATTCGTTTCTAGGATTGGTGGAATGTAGGGGTTCTGTATCCTCCGGTGGTGGTGGTGGTGTTGGTGAGGATGAAACTAGAGATGAAAAGAAGCATTTGGGGTTGAGGAAACGGTAGCGTTTGTGGATATGGTGGATGAAGATTGTTGTGAGGAACTTCTTCATGGTTATTTGATACTTGTGGTGGAAGAAACTTTATATCATTTTTGCATAAACCCTTTGCTCCCAATTTCTAGGGTTTATGGGAACAGGTTAAAGAATGTGTGTATGGTGCTTTTTTAAGAGGGAAGTGTTTTTTACCTCAAAAAAAGAAGAAGAGGGAAATGTTTTTTTTTTCTTATTTTAAATATTGATAATTAAGAGGGAAATGTTTTTTTTTTTAATATTGATAATTAAGAGCTCGTTTGGATTTCACTTATTTTTGAGCTTATAAAAATAACTTATGGGAATAAATAAATTTTTATATTAATTTATAAGTTTTAACTAAAAAAAATTATATCTTTACAAATTGTTTTTTTAAAAAACTTATAATAATATATAAAACTTTTAATTGTGTATTTAATAGAGGCCTTAAGAGGGAAATGTTAATCAGTGTTCCGATCACTAGTTAAATATATTAATAAGAAATTTTTATCTTTAAATTTGTGTATTTAATATTTTTTTTACAATGTGTATTTAATATCTTAAAAATATAAAAAGTTATCTTTATAATATTAATTTTATCTTTAATTTTCTTTTTTTAGTATACTTAACAAGTGTTTCAAAGACTGTTTAGCATGAATCTTTTTATAACTGGACTAAAGATAGTTTTGTCTATTTATATTTTGCCATATATTTTAAGGATAACATTTTTCATTAAGCTAAACACTAATTTCTTTAGTCTTGTTTTTTGAATGGCTCGAATTTATGAAATCCAAATATGTGACAAATTCTTTCATTATGAATAATCTCTTTTGCCAGTTGTCCTGAACAATTTTTAGATTGTTATGAATATTATTGATTGAATGTTCCTTAATGGTAATTTGATTTTGTATATAACACTTGTTATCAAGTTTTATGTGCAAGTTGGACTTTATGAACCCAACCAACTTGAAATCATACATCGGAAGTAATGAACCCGATGCAAGGATTTATATAGGATTGGACAATCCTCCCATTTGAACCATGATTTTGAGGTAGAGTTGGGTTCAATTCGTATCAATTGGTATCAGAGCTTGGTTAGATTCTTGGACGCTGGGACCGAATGGGAAGAATGAACCCTACGTCGGGATGCTGGTTGTTCAGCGGTGGATTTGTTACTGATTTCCATATGCAAGTTTGACTTCATTAACCCAACTTGGAGTCCCACCTCAAAAGTTTGAACCATGATTTTGAGGTGGAGTTAGGTTCAATCCATATAAACACTATAATTCAGGAAAATTTTCTCCATATAAAAAAATATCCCACCAAATTTCACAATACATAATACAAAAATCTTATCATGAATTTGAATGGGAATTTTCCACTTCTCCGGTGACAAAAAAAAATATATTAAAAAACCGACATTAAAGGGGAGCGGGGCTGATTGGCAAAGGTTTCCACGTCCGGCAGTATGAGTATGACTGTTGACACGACAAACAAGAATAAAAAAAATGTTTGTTTTATTAGTCAACAGAACAGACACTACCATAAGACAAGACAATAATTTCATTTCAACAAAATTAAAAAACTGTTCTTTTGATTCATCCCATAAGAGAAGAGGAGAAACTGAAGCAGTTGTTGCAAAATACAACACCATCATCATGTCAATCTCTCATGAACATGGGCTTCATTTGAGGTATTTTTTCTTTTGGATTTTCTTCCTTCCTTATTGGATGGATTTTTTCTAATCAATATCTATGTTTCTAGGTATAAACCACTAAAGAGTTGTTTAATGACCTTTTCTTTGGTTTGAGATGGATGATCTTTTCTTTTCCTTATTTTGATGATCCATGGTGATAATAGTGATGAAGAAGGAGAAGGGTATGAAGCCTATTTTAGTCAATTTTGGTTTGGCTTTGGCTATTTCTTTTGCTGGATATATCTGCTCACGCCTCAGAATCACAGGAATCAAACCCTCTTCTAACTCACCTACTTCAGGTCTTCTTTCCTTTCAATTTCATCATCAAATCCAAATATCCAAGTGATTTTTCTTTTATTTTGTTAAATCATTAAATGTAATTATGATATCTTTTTAGGTCATGAAAGTGAAGTTGATTTAGGAGGAGATTTCAAAGCAACATTGAGTACTTCTAACACTGTTTCAGAGGTAATTTTTGGCTTCATTTTATTTTTATATGAATTGTTTAGTTTGTATTTCAATACTGAACCAACTTGTGTGATAAACTGGTATTGTTTTTGGTGAATTGGTTTTGAACCTGCATATGTACATAACTAGTATCAAGTATTTGGTTCCAGTCAGTCAATATATGAGTCTTTCTTGGATATGATCATGCTATTTGAAAATATGACAATAAATAAATTATGTAAGGAGTTAAGTTAACTTTCAGGGATGGTTAATTGAATTACCATAAGAACCTTCTCCTATATGATCATTGAGTCAAAGATACTTTTGTGGAAACATAAAAATGTGTAGCTTTTATCTGCATATTATCTTCTTGTAACTAGCAACTAACATAATTAATGGACATGTTATATAAAATTGGTAGAAACTTCTAAGACGCCTTTTTTCAAACAAGCTATTGAATTTCCTATATAGCAGGAAGAAACACACACCAACGAGTTGAAGAGTGAAAATTCTCCTGTTGATATTCTCAGTAACAGTAAACAAAACGGTGATAAAGATGAGTTCCTCCTACCTGAATTTGACGAGCTCGTTAAGGAGATAGAGTTTGAAGTAGAGGCGCCGAGGTTAAAAGTAGGATCTTCTAGAGGATGTACAGTTCCTGATAAGGATGACTATGAACAAGAGATAAGTCAACTCAGAAACATGATTAGATTGCTTCAAGACAAGGAACAAAATCTTGAGTTTCAGTTGCTTGAGTACTGTGGTCTTAGAGAGCAAGAAACAGTTGTGATGGAGCTTCAAAATAGATTGAAGATAAGTAATATGGAGGTAAAGATGTTCAATCTGAAGGCTAAAAACTTACAGTCTGAGAATCGGAGATTAAAAGAACAGGTTGCCGACCATGCAAAGGTGCTGGCTGAGCTTGACACCGCAAAGGCAAAAATCGAACTGCTCAATAAGGAAATCAGGTGTGAAACTGAACAGAATAAGGAACAGATCATTACTCTTCAACAAAGAGTGGCCAAGTTGCAAGACCGAGAATGCAAAGATGCTGCTTGTGATCGAGATATTAAAGTAAAGCTGCAAAAGCTAAAGGTTCTTGAGTTGGAAGTAGAAGAGTTGAGGAAATCCAATTCAAGATTGCATATAGAGATTTCTGACTTGACTCGAAGATTCGATTCTACACAGATCGTTGCTAATGATGCAAACCGAGAAAGTGAGCGTCTTAGAAAAGAAAACGAGGACTTGATGAAGCAAATTGAACAACTACAATCTGATCGATGTTCAGATCTTGAAGAATTAGTGTACATGCGGTGGTTAAACGCTTGTTTACGATATGAGCTGCGAAATTATCAGCCTCCACATAGTAAAACAGTTGCAAAGGATTTGAGTAAAAGCCTAAGCCCCAATTCTGAGAAGAAAGCCAAACAGCTTATACTTGAATATGGTGATACTAATGGATCAGGGAGTATTGTGGACTTTGATTTTGATCAATGGTCCTCCTCGCAAGCTTCTTCTATCACTGACTCTGGAGAGTATGATGATTTTTCTTCTATTGATAATTCATCTGCTGCCAGAACCAACACCAAATTTTTTAGCAAGCTTAAGAGACTCATACAAGGAAAAGATAGTCGTCATCTTGATAGTCGGGTTTCAACTAGATATCAAGAAGATATCAATTCTCCACGGCCGAGTACATCAACCGGAATTGATCGTAGAGCGTCCTTTGATTTCTCAACATTGATGAGTATGAAGGAAAGGAATAGGAGATATTCAAGTTTAAGTAGAGATGGTTCCTTACCAGGTTCTTTAGGCATAGAGAAATCCGATTTGGAGAAATATGCAGAAGCTCTAAAAGATTCTAGTGTGAATACTAAATATCAAAGACGTGGAAGATCAACATCATTTAGTTAGTTTGTTTTAGGTTATTGTCAATATACAATGAATTACCTTTTCGACTGTGAATATTAATGTATTAGAAACATATGTTTTTCTGTTAACTGTCATTTAAATTAGCCTTTAGGTCCAGTTCGGACACCAATCATATATTACAGAAGAGTGTGTTACCAATGATTGACAAGCCTTCATCAATTAATAATAGCAGTATTTTACTTCAGATTACCACAGCATATTTAACTTGGAACATAGACTTTCAATACTTACAAATCTACAATATTTGGTTAACACATAACTGTGGATAGTGTGACAGAGGTTTGTCCATGTTATTCATAACATTAAAAAATATGTAGGATGAAAATTTTAATCTATTACTTCTGATCTTGGAAAGCAACAATATTGAATTCTTCACTGAACTTTCTTATAATTAGTTATGTCACTAGATCAGATAGCAGCTTTTCAACGAAAAAGATCAGATAGCAGCTTTTCAACGAAAAAGATCAGATAGCAGCCAATATTCCATCCCGAATTCGGAGTTCAGTGTTCCTTGATTTGCACAATGACCAAGATAGTGTTACTACGAGATAACACAATGTGAATCTTGGTTAATTTCACCAAGGAAAATTTGTTTTTTTTTTATTAACAAATTAGAGATATAAAAGAAAATAAATTTGGAACACAAACTGAACTACAGAATTCCCTTAAAAAAAACCAATATACTTGAACAAAATACAACGAAATTTCTAAAATTTTATTTAATAGGATGCAAGTCTCTCCTTGTTCAATAAATGCATCAGCTAGAACTTGGTTAGCAGCTTCTGAAGGATCGACACTGTCCCAAAACACATACTGAGTTGCATTAGAACAATAAGGACGTCGTCTCTAAAATCCTAGTTCCACAGCAGCCTCTCCTTCCCTCCGTGAAACCTATTGAATATCACAAGTTAGATTACAAGAATAAGTAACATTCTTTTACATAAAGAAAGAAACGAATGCCTTCTGTTATTCTAGTCAAAGTATTTCTTACCAAAATTTGAAGGGGATTGAACAAGTTCATAGAGAGGTTTGAAAAATATTAAAGACAACAATCTTAGGACCAGGAAGTTGCTTACACAACCTTTCTCATGAAATCTAAATAAAGTTCTTGTAGCAGGCAGGCAACCCAATGGTGGGAGTGAAGTCACTCCAATTTATCTAGCTCCTAAGTTCAAAACAAAGCACATTAATTTGATTATAATATTCTAATGTTGATCCTTTCATGATGCTATATGTCTTGCTCTTTCAATTAATAACCATATTTCAAAGCGCGACGATAAAAAAAATGTACCTTAACAAAACTTGAGAATGCATCCACAAGGCATGCAGAATATTGATCAGGAGCAACAACTTTGTTGATCAAAGGATTGACTTAATAGTTTTGAATAAAGTCACTACTTCCACCACTCAATATGTACAATGCACCTTTAATAATTGATGCTGCATTTTGTCTACCAGCTATCTTGGTCAGCTTGCTTTGGTATTTCATGTAATATTTTAACTGTTGCGATAATGGAATCGCATGCTGCCAAAAAAATAAAAGAGAGTTAAAAGACGTGAACCTTCTAAGACGCGTGTTTGTGTTGTTCTTCACACTTACATTCAAAATAGCAGCCTTTTCATCATAACCGGATGCAGCTGAAGCAAAATTTGCTCCAATAAGAAGGTTTTTTCCTGTTGCTTGAGGACTGAGATATGCTGGTGCATACCACTTGAAACCTAGTGTTTCAGCTACAAAAAGAACAACTCGATAAGAATGAAAGTTACATGACCGAGATGCAAACCCTGACGAAGGAGAAAATATTAACATACCAAATAATATATTAACATTTTGTCTTTCCAAAAAAATTGTACAATCCAAGCTAAGAGAGTTGCAAATTTAATGTTTATATCCTCACCAGTAATATCAGTAGCTAATTTGCCATTGCAAATTTGATGTTTTCTAATCATTAAATAAAAGGATAGGCATTTGAGTTACAAAAGAACAGAAAAGGTGAATAGAAAAATATTTTAGAGATTTCTCAAGTAAATAGCAGATACATAGTGTAAATGTTGGCAAAAATATATTGAATTATAATGCACGAGTGTGCCTTTCTGGTTTTGCACTGTACTTAGGTATTCCAAAATATACAAATACATTACAGATTTTAATTTGTATAATTTGAGTCTGGTGACAATGACAGTGTAAAATAGCTTTACGCAGAAGTCAAATCAGATATAAAGGAGACTAGTAATTTTACACAAACGTCCAATCAAATCTCAATATCTGGATATGTAATAATATTATTTCCAAACAGCTATTGAGCAACACAAATTTCATTATGAATCTACGATCAAACAGTTCAAAATGGAATATCAGTTCACTAGTAAGTTGAATAACATGGTATAAAATTATAGAGATGTCAAAACACAAGAAGAAAGAAATTATGTCAAATTCAAAACACATACCAGCTGAAAATAATGGAAGCCTTGACAGAGCTACCTAATTGCACCAGATTCCAGACGAAGAACCTTACGAGACAAACCATTTGCCCTCATTTCGCCATGCAATTTCTGAGCCTGGTCTATCATGTTTAACTTCAAATATCCATTAATCATACAAGTATAAGTATTTACATTTGGTGAACAGCCTTCCCACAACATTTTATCAAATAATGCCTGCGCCATAATCATTTCTCCAGTATTACAAATGGCAGTTATTAGAGTTGTATACGCGATCTGATCTGGATATACACCCTTGTCTTTCATTTCCTCAAATAAGTTGTATGCTATATGTATATTGCAATTACGGGTACATAGGTCAATAAGAATTGTATATGTTTTGACGTTGAAAGTGATTCCTACTTTTGTCATTCTTGTGAATATCATCACAGCTTTTTTAGGATTTGACTGTTTGGCAAAGCCAGATATAAGAGTACTATAATTAACAACTCCAGGAAGTACATTCCTTTTAAGCATTAATGGAAGAAGCTGAAGTGCCTTTTCTGGAAAACTTTCTCTACAAAGCTTGTGGATGAATTCATTATATGAATATGGGTTGAGGTTAACTCCGTGTTCTTGGAATTCCTCCGACAATACCAAGGCTTCATCGAAGTCACGTTCCCTGCAGTAAATACTAAGAATATGGTTGCAAGCAATTGTATCTGGCCATATACCACGTTTTTGCATGATACTAAAAACTTTCAATGCGTTAGCGAATTGTCTCAATTTGTAGAACCCCTTAATTAGACTGCAATAACTAAAAGCAGAAGGAACAATATTATTGCTACTCATCTCCTCCAAAAGCTTGGCGGCTGAATCCATATCACCTTCCCTGCAAAATCCATCAATTAAAGTTTCATAAATGGTCTGATCATATTTGTAACCAGAAGCACCACTTTCACGGAAGATATTCATCAAGCTTTGCATCGGCACATTCTTACATAGACCGCCGCGGATGAGAGAAGTATAGGTAACAATGGATGGTTTTATCCGGTTTTGATCCATATCCGTCATCAAGTGAGTCACTTTCTCATTATCTCCATTCTTGCAGAATGCATCAATTAAAATGCTATAACTATAAACATCAGGCAATACTCCAGAGTTTCTCATTTCTTCCAAAACTACTAAAGCTTCATCTACTGCACCTCTTTGACAAAGTCCATGTATAACAGCATTAAAACAATGGTTATTGAGAGGCCGGTTTTTACAATGCAAGTTACAAATTAACTTCCACGCAACATCAAAAGAACCAACTTTACAAAGTCCCTTAATATAAGTACTATACGTGACAACAGTCGGGGTTTCCCCACTCCTATATATCTTTCCTAAAATCTCCGAAGCCCGTCTAATATCAGCACTGCACCCGACATCTCTACAATAAAAATTCATCATGATAGTATAAGTATGGATATTCGGCGTTGGACCAAAGTTTATCAAACCCTGAAACAAACATCTGACACCATCCACTCTATCTTTTTCCACCAAACATTTGAACAAGAAATTACAAGACATTATATTAGGTACAATCCCAACATCCTTAGCACTAACAAAAACATAATAGGCATGATCAAGCATAGAGTTTGAAGCAAAAACTTTGATAAGAATATCAAACACAACAACAGACCTTTCCACATGGTTTGGTGAATCAAGCAAAACCGCAAACAATTCGAACGCGTCGCGATTTTCGTCTTTATAGTATCCAACAATATCTCTAAGCAAAGCAAAGACTTCCAAATGCATATCAGCTAAAGCAAAAGTATGAATCATGATTCTAAAGGAATTGATTGAATGAGAAAAACCATGAGTTTGAACCCAACCTTTGAACTTGATTTTTCTTGCATTACGCCAATTTAAAGACTTGAAGACACTAACAACTACATGAGATAGTTTTGTAGTGGTTTTGGGAAGTGGGGTATTGAAATTTGGAGGTTCATCTTCTTCAAACATCATCATCAATGAGGAAGAAGAAGTTGGAGGAGAATAGAACCTGAAGAAACTTGGTGGTGGTGGTTGTTGGAAGTGAACTCTGGTGGTGCTGCGGAGGAGTAAGCATTTCACCGCCATGAAATGCAGTTTTTACTACGGAGGAATAAGCATCTCATCAAATGGTTTAGAGAGAGAGAGAGAAGAATAGTGGCGGTTGCTTGGTGTTGTCTTGAACGAGGTCGCGGCGGCAACGACAAAGGGTATACTTTGCTGAACCGGTTGATGGTTCAGTTTAATGAAGAAAATTGAACGAACCTATTCAAACTATGTCAGAAAAACCGAACCAAACAGACCCGTGTTATTTTTTGGTGAACCGGTTGTTCAATTTTTCTTCTTTTTCTTTTTGTTAGAAATTCACTGTCAATAAGTCTGAAATTCCGGGTTCAAATTCCGGTCTTTATACATGTAATATGATGTTCTTAATAACTGAATTATGTTGCGTCAAAAAAAAAATAAAAAACACTGAGTTATGCTCATGAGAATCAAAATCAATATTTAACTTGAAAAATGTTGCTTAGTCTCAAAATAATGTTCACATATCAATGCACAATTTGACAATTAATTTATTTAACTCTCAATTAGCAAAAATTATAAAAAGTTGATAATTTTGAATGTTGAAGTTGTTAATAGTCGCATGTTGTTCAAGTTTAAGACGGTTGGATGTATAAATGTATAAATGCGATTCAAACCCATTTAATTTGGTATCATAGCCGAGTTAAGGGTTGCAATTTGAAAATTGTACCGTGAATATTGAAGTTGTTTGGAGCTCCACGTTGCTTATGTTTTTGAATCCCAAACTGTTGTATGTATAAATGTATTTGGGCACCTTCATTTTTTGAGCTAGCTTTTAAAATGAAATTCATACTTATTTAACATAGTATCAAAGTCGGTTAAAGATTGCAATGTGAGAATTTAATCCCACGCATACTAGGCGTGAAAGTGGATGTTGAAGTTGTTTGAAATTTGTTTGAGACCTCACATTATTCAAGTATTCGAATTGTTGGATATATGTATTTGAACACCATCATTATTTAAGCTAACTTTTGGATGGATGAAATTCAAACTCATTTAACATCAAAAATATCATTAAAACAAATCCAACAATATCTTATATACTAATACTTACAAATTTACATTTGATTTACACATAAATAAATGTGGATATATAGTGTGGAAGAGGTTAAAGGTTCAGATATCTGTTCATGTGATAACATAAAAATTTATGTTGGATGAAAATTTTCATCTATTACTTTATATTTTAAAAAGCAACAATATTGAATTCTTCATGGAACTTTTTTATAATTAATCATGTCACTATATAGTAGCTTTTCAACAAATAAATAAATAAAATAAATCAGATAAATAGCAGTCAATTTTTCATCTCGAATTTGGAGTTCAATGTCCTTTGATATTCACAAGATAGCAGTAGTGTTTGTACGAGATAACAAGATGCAAATCTTGGTTAATTTCACTAGGAAAAAATGGTTTTTATTAACAAATTGGAGACATAAAAGAAAGTAAATTAAATTTGGTACATATACTTGACCAAGTTACAACGAAATTTCTAAAATTTTATTTAATAGGATGCAGGTTTCTCAACACTAAAGAAATAACAAACTTTTGCATCACATTTACCACGATGAATCTTTAACCGATAAGGCTTATGCCTTGTACGATCAATGCATCGGCTAGAACTCGGTTAGCAGCTTCCGAAGGATGAACACTGTCCCAAAACACATACTGAGTTGCATTAGAACATGTTCCTAGTGATTTTGGATTACACAATAAGGATGTCGTCTCTACAATCCCAGTTCCGCAGCATCCTCTCCTTGCCTCCGCGAAACCTACCGAATGTTACAAGATAGATTATTCGAATAAGCAACATTCTTAAAAAAAAAAATGAATATCATATTTTATTATTCTAGTCAAAGTATTGTTTACCAAAATTTGAAGGGGATTGAACAAGGTCATAGAGAGGTTTGTAAATATTAAAGACAACGATCTTAAGACCAGGAAATTGCTTTTGGAGTCTCGCTGCGGTCGAGTTCATTTTCTTGTTAAATCCTTGTGCATCATTGTTGATTCTTGTGACACAACCTTTCTCATGAAATCCAAATAAAGTTCTTGTAGCAGGTAGACAACCCAATGGTGGAAGTGAAGTTACTCCAATTTTTCTAGCTCCCAATTTATACAAATCCTATGTTCAAAACAAAGCACATATAATTATGATATTCTATTAATATTAATCCTTTAATTATGATATTATGTTAATCCATAGTTCAAAGAGTGATAATAAAATAAACTAAATACCTTAACAAAGCTTGAGAATGTATCCACAAGGTATGAAGAATATTGATCAGGAGTAACAAATTTGTTGATTAAAGGATTGGTATAATAGTTTTGAATAAAGTCACTACTTCCACCACTCAATATGTACAATGCACCTTTAATTATTGATGCTGCCTTTTTTCTACCAGCAATCTTGGTCAACTTGCTTTGGTATTCCTTGTAATATTGTAACTGTTGCGACAATGGAATCGCGTGCTGTCAAAAATAAAAGAGTTAATAAAGACAGATCTTCTAGCGCGCGTATTTGCGTTATTCATCATACACTTACATTCAAAATAGCAGCCTTTTCATCATAACCGGATGCAGCTGAAGCAAAATTTGCTCCAATAAGAAGGTTTTTTCCTGTTGCTTGAGGGCTAAGATATGCAGGGGCATATCGTGTAAAACCCAGTGTTTCAGCTGCAAAAAGAAACAAATCAATAAGAATGAAAAATATATTTATTTATATAATGTAACATCGGTGGACGTTCAATCAAGATCAATCGGTCCAAATTCAAGTTCGATTTTTTGAATCACTATAAAACCAAAATTCAAATTTGCATTTTTTGGACTACTGATCCTGATTGAACGTCACTGATGTCTCAAATGCGGAGAGTTTCAACTTTCAACGACACGGAATCCACAATATAATCTAAGCTAAGAGTATTGCAAATTTGATATCTTATACTAACCAGTAATATCAGTAGCTAATTTTCCATTACAAAACCTCCCAGTGGGTCTATGGTTGACAAAATCTCTTCCATAAGGAGGATAGTTAGCTTTGAAAATAGTGTAAAGATAGTCATTGTTTCCCACATCAACAGCAGAGTCACCAAATGTAATAATTGCTGGAACAATTGCATCATCTTGTGCTTTCCCCCTCCATGTCAATAACACAAATGCAAAGATAACAAAAAACACTTCTCTAATATTCATCTTCATTTTTCTTTCTGAAGAAATTGATCTAATGTGAATTATAATTTATAAGCTAGAAAAAATTAATATGGCAGCTGAATAAATGACCCTATTGATGAAGGAAGATTGAAGTTGGTATAACTAATAAATGAATTGGCCTAATGTAGTTACATTACATAATACTGTACTATTTAAGAGTCTAAGACCTTCTCTTTTAATATGAAACCATAGGTTTTTAAGCTTTACCATGTGATTTAACTTTTTGGTCAAACACTCTCGTGTCAACATTATTTCTTTCATATGCTATTGTGGATCAAAGTTGTTGAAATTAATTTGTGGACGCAGAAAACATTACTCTTGTTCACGAGAGAGGTGCATGATCGGTTCATGAGTGTGTGTGTTGCATTTAAAGGTTGAGTTATGAGTGAGAGTTGCACTTAGAAAAAGTCCCACATCGGAAAACATAGGTTAAAGGATAGTGTTTATAAATGGAAAAGTGAAATAATCATTTATCTTTGATCATGAAGTGGTGTGAATGGGTCCGTGCAATAAGCTGGGCTCAGGAAAGTCCCCGGGCCCAATCTGCAGAAATGCAGGCCCGGTTACGGGTAAATCTTCAAGTTGGGCTTGTCTCATGTTTCGGTGTGAGGGGCTGAGACACGTGTGTGGAGCCCATGCAAGTCTACTGAAGAAAATTGGCCAATATAATACAGTCATTCACATGGTCATTGTTGTGACTAACAGAACGGGGCTTACACTTCATGATCTAAATCTTTTTGGGACTTTTTGACTGGGCTAACTCTTTTTTTTTTTCAAATATAGTATCATTTGAATTTCTATTTAGAAAATAAATCATTTCAATAAGTCTTACAAGCCCCACAGTCAAAATAATAAATATTATGCTAGCAATATCGATATTGCATCGTCCATTGTTTATAGTCGCCACCACTCTTAGCATGATGCAATAATTATCATTTTGATCAAAAACTTTCTCTCTCTAAGCTCTGTTCCTCTCACTTCTCTCTATAATAGCTACGTCGCCGGTGCGGCGGTCGCCGGAGCCAGACGGCGCCGCCGCCGCACCGGAAACCTAAAACGCCCTTTTCACAAAAACTTTTATGCCTCATCTCCTCGTTTTTCCGTGCTGTTTTCAAATCCTAACTCGAAATCCCCAGAAAACTTACCCAATTGGCTAGATCGGGAAAAAGGGGTGGCGGTTGAAACTTCTCTCTCGCCTCTGTTTTTCGCTCCGGTTCTGGTTTTTTTTTCCTCTTTTCGTTTCTCTGTTCTTCGTTCTCTTCTGTTCTTCGTTTTTTAGTTTTTCGTTTCTTTGTTCCGTGCTTGCTGGTAACAATTTTTGAACCGGTTGTGGTTTCTCCGATTTTGGCACCGTCGGTCGTGGTGGTTATGCTGTATTGATGATGGAGTTCTGCGCCTGTTGGTGTCAGATATGGTGTGTTGGTGTTTTAGTTTCGGTGCCGCCGGAGTTGGTGTTGTGGTGACGGATTGGTGACTGCAGATCTGCTTCAGTGTATGCTTGTTGGCGACGGATTTGGGGTGGTGTCAGATTTGGTTTTAAGATGGGCTGGCTGGTGGTTGGTGGAGGAGGTGATTTGCAGATGTTTAGGTGTGTTTTGGTTTGGATGGTGTCCTGGCAGTGGTGGTGGTGGCGGTGGTGGACTGAGGTGATGTTTTTCTTGGTCTGGAGTTTTGTCCTAGCACGCCCGAAAGGGTGGAGTATGTAGACACTCCGTGTTGACGGAGTTTGTCGCTTTATCGTACTCACGGGACGTATTGGTGATGGAGAGGTGGTAGATGGTTAATGCTGCGTGTGTGGATTCTCCTGATACAAGAGTCTCTGACCATTTATCAAATCTGTTGAGATTTGCAGGACTCTTCGAGTCGCTGAGGGGTGTTCAAGTCTGTTGAGACTTGCAGGTCTCTGGTATCGGGTCGAACTCACTGCATTAGGCGTTGACTGTCGATTCTCTGACTACCGGAGTTCCTCATCTTTTGACTTTCGGGGCCATTTTCTGGGTCTGATGGGCCGAGTAATTTTAATTCGAGTTCGGAAGTTAGTACCTAGTGGTGTCTCCTAGGGTTGGGTTGAGGTTTCTCTGGTGGGTTTAGCGGATCATTGTTGGTGTATGGGAGGATTGAGGTATTGATTAGGTGTCGGTAATTGTGTTATATCACGTTACCTTTTATTGTACTTTTTCCACGACTACTCCTTACACTTCTTGTGGAGGAGTAGTCTTTTAATAAAATTTAGCCGTTCAAAAAAAAAACTCTTAGCATGATGCAATTTTTTAAAAATAAATAAATATAAAGTTCTACTTATGAAAAATAAACGCAAATGAAAGATTAATTAAACTTATTAATCAATAGCTGCCAATAAATGCTTACATATCATTTTTTTATTATAAAAGGTTAGCTTGAGATAAGCTATAGTTCAAGCATCAATAGAGGTGTATATAATAGTTCCATTTCCATACCCACTTATCGTGTAGCACCAAAAGAAACTAACACAGTCACGCCATAAAAAATGAATTTTATTGATCTTTTATTTGTGTCTATCTACCTCTTTCATCGTTGAATTCATTGAATCTCCAATTGCACGATATGCACATTCGTCAAAAAATTAATAGGAATATGTCCATTGCAAAGTTGCTAACTTGTTTTTCAAAAATTACATGTATTCAGATGTTCATCAAACATCAAATATGATATATATCAAGATGTCAAAAAAGAATGATATATCAAGTCCAGAATATGAGCACACACATAACTATATCTTAATCTTAATTACTATAATGGTGATATACATTAAGGTGTTCATCATGTACTAGATTCACAAACATTATAACACTATGGAAATTTAAGTCTCTTGCCTCAATTTTATGTAGAGACCCTAAAGTCCAATTGTTATTGGGAATAAAAAATTAAAGATGGATAAATGTTGCCTTGATGATCGTTGAGCACCATAGCTATTGATTAAACAAATTATAAAATGGTTAAATATTGCCATGATGACACTTCAATCCACATTTCAAGACAAGTGTTCACTTTATTTTTGTTTCCATTTCAATTTTATTTTACTTTTAAATTTCAATATTTATTAATATGTCTTTTTTTTTTAATAGGTTGCGGTGAGAATTAAACCGCATGTGAAAGAAAGAAATTGCATAAGTGACGTTGGATTCTTTTGCTCGGAGAAAGGTACATACTTTTATCGATGATGGAAGTCTATTTTTTATCGAGTATATGAATTTTAAGACGGTTTAAATATTGTGTTAATGAACTTAAAGTCCATATGTTATTGGGTGTATAAATTCTTAGATGGTACCCTTAAATCTAATAAATTTTGAGATGGTTAAACGTTGCATCAATGACTCTTAAATCTAATAAATTTTGAGATTGATAAATGTTGCCTAGATGACCTTGAAGTTCGATTACTATTTTGAGATAGTTGGATTTTGACTTGATGTCACTTAAGTCATTTGATATTGACTATAAAAATGATTTTTAGACAATTATTTATTTGTCTCGATGACGCCTAAGTCCAACTGTTACTGACGATAGAAACTCCAAGATAGATAAATGTTGCCTAGATCACCCTGAAGTCCGATTACTATTCCGAGATAGTTTGATGCTGACTCGATGATGCTTAAGTCAATTGGTATTAACTATAAAAATAATTTTGATACGGTTATTTATTGCTCCGACGATGCTTAAGGCTAATTGTTATAGGCGATAAAAATTCTGGCATGGATAAATGTTATCTAGATGACCCTGAAGTTCAATTGTTATTGGCGATAAAAACTCTGAGATGGACAAATGTTATCTTCATGATCGTTAATCCCCTTCATGATTGTTAATTCCATAACTATTGGTTAAACAAATTATAAAATGGTTAAATGTTGTAACGATGACAGTTCAATATTGCTAGAAATAAATATACATCTTCCAAGTCGATCCAAATGGAAAAATCGCATTAGTACTTTTATCTACATTGATTTGGATCTTATCGAAACTATTTTTGGATGTATCAAACGATGAAAACTTCAATTGCATAGGTAAGCTGGGATATGAACAAAGTTGATTCATGTAAAGAAATCAAAATATTGCAATTTGCTAAATAAATTAATCTCATATATAGTGCAAATAAAATAATAGGCTAAAAGCAATGATACAACAACCACCTCAAACCAAAAGTTTTGTATCTAATAAAGTGGAGATAATGTTCAATGGATTTTTACTCTATTGCATTAGAATCTTTATCTTTAAAGATAAAATAGATATGTCTACTTTGTTGTTTGCATATTATTTGAGCCACTTGGGACATAACTATTTTATGCAAACAAGCCTTTGACTGCAGCACGAGATACCGACTGGTCTGCTACTTAAGTAGCGGACGACATATACAAAATTTCTCATTTTTATAACGTCCGCTACTTAAATAGCGGAAGAGTAAAATTGGAAACGCGTATGGCGTGCGAGAAATAGGTAGGACGGCGAAAGTAATTCTCCTATTTCTATCCAAGGGACCTGGATCCATAATCTTTATACTCGATGTTTCGTTCGATACTTCGAATCCTGTTGATGAACATTATAAAAGAAGAAGGGGTTGTAACCAAAAAAAAAAAAGGAGAAGGGGAAAAAGAGAAAATGGAGAAGCCATTTCACTTGACACTAAAACCAGACACTTTGAACTCAAATTAGGTGTATTGTTGATATTGGTTGTAAAGTTCCATCCTAGAACTGATGTGAAACTGCTACAGAAATTATACCAGATTAAATCCAGATAATCTCACCGATCTGCATAGATTTTGTTAGCAACTAGCATCTACAAAAGCTAAAACTATAACAGCTGAATTTTCCTGCATATCCAATACAACTTCTGCCTATGACACACGCCTGCCCCAAACAGCTCTTTGCCTCAATAGTCTACCAGCCCTCACTCACTCAATAAATTTGTTGGATAAATGAAACCAAAGGAATGCAACAAGGAAATTTCAACATGTAAAAAAACATGCGACAAGATTCAGAACATCTAATAACTTGGTAAGAGGAAATAAGAGATAAGGAGAAAACAAAAATCTAGATGACAATTGAGCCAACTAAACCAACCCATGTAAATTCATCTCTGAAAACATTGATAATTGCCACAAAGAATCTCAAAAATGTTGGCACAAGGCAAAACTGTGTCTATTACACACAGCTTGCAGCAGCAGAAGCAGGAATGTGCCCTCACCAGGGCTCGCAGCAAGAACACAACAATGAACAAAGAATGAATCACTAAATGATCACAACACACACACAATTATGAGAGAAGAGAGAAGAGAGTTAATTGTGCAAATGTAATTTTTTATTGAGATGATAAGAATTACATTGTTGTTGCACTTATTTATAGTACAAGTCACAATAGCTTGTGATACAAGTTACACACCAAAGCAACTAACTAACTACCTCAAACTATTGTAACTAACTTGTAACCAACTACAACATAATTGGTAACTAACTTTCAGCTATGAATTACACACACTTCTAACATAAAAAACCTAAACTTTCTTCCATATCATTCCTCGTCCCTTTCTTTCTATCATTTCCTCATCCCGCCACCATGAATCGTTGAAGTTGGGATTGCAGATCTACAATATTGTCACTATCATTTCCTCGTCTCGTTTCATTTAACCTGTCATTATTTGTAGACCAAATTGAGATTTTCGGCTCAGTACCTTAAGTTGGTCCGCCCCGACTAACTCACTTAAAAAATTTAAATAAATAATTTCATATCATTACTTTTCAACACCAAAAGATCTATCATAAGAAGCACTTAGCTTATGTATAAGCTTAAGCTATGTTTATAGCAAAAAGATAAAATAAAAAGAAATTGTTTTTATATATGCTATCAACCATTTTCATAAGCTATTATTGAAGAATTTATGAAAATAAGCTGAAACAAATTTATAAAAATAAACAATATTGAAGGCATATGGGAAGAGAGGCTTCCAAATATCTTCAACATGTTTTATATTGCTTGCACCAACCTTTTCCTTTCTTCCTCCTTTTAGCTGAAAGTACAACATGTGATTACAATTAGATTAGTACTGTAAAACATTTCAAAATAAAGGACAGAGAATGATGGAATAAAGTTGTTATTAGTACTGCAATGATGAAGAAAAGTACAAAATAGCTACTATGGTGAAATGATAACAAACTGATTGATAACAGAGAGAGAAATATCCAAAAGGATCCAATAGAGAGAGAAGAGAAAATCAGTTAAACCTTTCACACCCCAATACACACCAGAACATGGCTATTTAAAATACTTGGGATTTGGCTTCTTCATTCTCGTGCTCTTCCTCACCTCCACATCATGTGGAGAATTTGCCACCTGTCCTTTGTCCTTTTGTGCCTGTGGTCCCACACTAATGATTGAAATTTCCTTATCAATCATTGGATTCATGATTGGTTCTCTTACAATGTCAACCTTTGCCGAGGGTGAGTTTTGAATCAAAAAGGCCACCATCTTATCAGGAGGTATAGGTGAGTGATCATATTGGGGCATTGTTATTTTCAGTGACTTCAAATTACACAAGGAATGGAGCTCAACCTTCAATAAATCAGGAACTGTGGAAAGAACCTAAGCAATCATCCAAGGAACCTAAGCATTGTTATTTTGATAAAATTTCTAAATACAATATAAAAAGCAATTTTAATGATACAATATAAAGTACCTCAAGAGTATTTGAAAAGAAAGTCAATGATTCGATATTTGCAAGCTCAACCAGCCAAGTGAGTAGAAGTGATGAAGTCTCCCGCCCGCGACTTCGGAATGCCAAAATGACACCTTAAATCAATACTTACATGTTTTATAGAAGAGAAAACGCTCTTGCTCCCAAAAAGTTTTGGAGTAAAACAACCGGTAAAAGAAAATGTATGAAGACTTGGAGCATATAGCTCGATTCCAAAATAGATTCTAATATAGTAGGTCTCATCAGTAAGAGTATCCCACATAAGTATAGTTAAATTGACAAGCTTGGTACTTGATATGCAAAGCTTTTGTGAATTCAAAACTATACAATGGTCAATGATCAAAGTATTTAACATTTTAAATACGGAAAAGGGGTCGACACAACCATCATCATCATCATCACTTGGAACAAACGCAAAGTACTTTAAAGACAAGCTGGTTAATGCTGGCAAATTAAGAGAATTTGGAAATACGGGTTTAGGAATATCACATAAAAATGCATTGAACATCTGAGAAGAAAGATTAAGAGATGTTAAAGTGTGACATGAAAAGAAGCAAGATGGGAAATATTCAATATAGCAAGTGTTGGAGATTGTGTGAAACAGCGTATTTAATGGTTCTTCGGAGTATGCTAAAACGCATTAAATAACCGTTGGAGAAATTGAGGGTGTGGATGGACATTGAGCCATCGCGAAGAGACAAAAACTGAGACACAAAGTGGTCGAAGCTTTCCACGGTACTAAAGTGTGAATAACTTAGTGCAAGAGTGGGAAGACTCCTCCAGAGAAAGATCCATCTTTTGGATAAAATAGAGGTTTGAACAGCCTGTTTTGTGTTCAAAAAGGAGAGTATGTGAATCAGAACAGAATCGGTCAAGCCACTAATAATGTTAAACTAATAACATATTGAAATCTATGTTTCAATAATGTCTGAATAAAATTACTTAACAAAATAAGAATTACAAAGACAATTTATAGTAATACCTAATAACTAGACTACTAACATAAAGCTCACTAATGTTATTGTCTAACGATCTAAACTAATTAAAAAGAAGTTGGATTGATACCGTGCCTCTCGCGAGTGTGGTGGGAATGGTATGATCAACTCCTCTCATAAATAGTTAAAACTTTTACCGCCGTCGGAAAGAGGGAGTAAGACTAGAAATTCTGTTTTTTTTTTTTTGGTTACAAGAGAGAAAACTAAAAATTCGGTCTAAAGAAGATTAGTATAAAAAATAGTAGAGAATCAATTAGGAGATATCTTAGGAATTAATTAGGATATATATTATAACGTTGGAAACAAATCTGTTAAGATTGATATTTCTTTCTTTTTTTTACTGAAAAAGAAATTCATTCATTGAAATTGAAATTGAAAAATACATAGAAAATAAAGCTTGTGACTTGTATAAATAGAAAAGAAAAGAAATTGGAGAAAAGAGCAGTAGGTAGAAACATAGAGAAAACTATGTCATAGGGCCTATGAAATTCTCTAAGGTTTGATGTTGTTGATGCCGTGACTTCTATAAATAGAAAAGAAAAGAAACTATTAGGATTTAGCAAAATTGGAGAAAAGAGCAGTAGAAATATTAGAGAAAACTATGACTCATAGCATCAACAACATCAAACCTTAGAGAATTTTTCCACAATTAAGGCAAGGGGTTTGGTTGGTGAGTTGCAAATTAAGCTTGTATGAACCATGACAACTAGATTTTAACAATATAATGACATTTGGCTTCCAAATAGAAAAAATGTAGAATTTGTATTGATGATGGTAAATTGGTACCCTCGGTTGAATTCATTGAATTTTCAATTGCACGATATGCACATTCGTCAAAAAATTAGTAGGGAAATGTCCATTGCAAAGTTGCTAACTAGTTTTTCAGAAAATACATGTATTAAGGTGTTCATCAAACATCAAATATGATATATATCAAGATGTCAAAAAAGAATATGATATATCAAATCTAGAATATCTCACACATAACTACATCTTACTATAATGGTGATATACATTAAAGTGTTCATCATGTACTAGATTCACCAACATTGTAACGCTACATGGATCTCTACTGATCTTAACGTGAGTGTCACAAGCGATTCTCATAGTATTATACAAGCTTCAAGTAAATATAAGCAACAAAAAAGCACACAATATAGCCAAACCAATTACATAAAACTGAGGCAAGAGGCTTAAATTCCCATAGTCTTCTAACCAGCTTTGGAAGCTGAAGATTTTGGAGCAATGCTTGTAAGCCTATACAAGCCTTTCTGCACCTTCCGAAAGAGAGATTTTGAGGGTGCATTAGACAAAGTAAAGGCAATTGAGTCCAAATACCAATCTCCTCGTCCCTTAAAACCCACAACCTGACCTCCATCTATTGAGAAAGTAAACGGTGTCCCTTCTTCAACTCCATATGGTCCAAAGGTTCTCCGATTGCTCTTGAACGCTAATGATCGAATAACCGGGGTGCCAACACGAACAACTGGATAATAATAGCCGCTTACACTGATCAAATACTCGCCAGGGTATTGTAACTTAATCTGGGAGACATAAACAAACATGTACGTCATAAGGCAAACTACGTCTTATGAAATTCTGATGAGTAACGTTTTTAGAAAATTACTTTCCATTACTAATTATTATTTTAGAAAAGAATTATTAGGGCAAACAAACAGAAACTATAGCTTATATAGTTTTTAAAAATCTCTTAAATTAATTTCAAATTATTGAATATCAAAATCACATTTTTTTATAATCTATAATAAAGGGCATAAGAAAAAACAAAAATTGAACTCACCTCAGCTGTTTTGTTGCCTCCAACACCTCCATGTTTCTCAGCTGCAAAAGGCTTACCATTCTTATCATAAACCACGCGAATTGAGTCGATGCAACGATCATAAACTAGTGTGATTTCTCTTATCCCTGTAAAAGTTCCATCATCCCAACTAGTCCCACCATTGCCTCCCCATGGTCCAACTATCACACTCTTCTTCTTACTTGTTGCTTCCTACAATAATAATATTGCAAATACATGGCTGCTTTAGTTTAGCTCTAAAGAAATCTATCTACAAAGTAGATAAGTTTTTTATTTGATAGAAAGTGTATCTAGAAATGTTTAAAACCAAGGAAACACAAACTAAAAATGAAAAACAATAGTTATGTTGAAGTCTAAACAAATAAGGATAGTGATTCTTTACCATAAGGGCTATTGACAAGAAGTAAAGTGGTGTATCCTAGAGATCAGAAGAAGCAAGTATGGTTTGTATTGAAAGCTCAACTATTAATATTTGTAATTGTAATAGAGATTGGAGAATGATAATGAACAAAATTGGTGGCTTTTATGGAGTATCTGATTCGAGCAGCTTTGAAAGGATATAACTTTTGCTTTAGTAAAGCACAATTAGTTGTCTTATAAGGAATAATAAACACAAATATCAATTCACTGATTTTCAATTTATAATTTTAAGCAGTGGAGTGTGAATATCACAGATTTTATTTTTGAGCTAGATTGTATAAAAGTGGTGAATGGCATTCACTTTGTTAAGTCAAATAGATTAGAAGACTATAAATTATTACAGTGCTCTTTTTAGGTGCTCATGCTTTAGCAAGGACGTCTATCTCTTATGCTCCTCACAATAACTTTCATACTCCCAAGTTTTTATTCTTGCTTGATAATAATATGATTAACTTCATTTGAGTAAAAAATTATAAGTTTAAGAGATTGCAGCTGTTGTATCAAATATAATTTGGAATATAGATCTGGCAAAACAAAAATTTCATACTCAAAATAAATATATAAAGGTGTATAAAATGTTCCCCCAAACAAGATACCACTAATCACTTAAAACTTTATTTTGATATAAAAGTAAAAAAGAAGAAACCAATGGAGAGAAATACAAACGGACAGACATAGGAATAATGCCAATGGAATAAATTCCAAAGCACAGCTTACTTTAAACAATTTTGTGTCAATCAATGACTATACAAGTCTTTCATTTCATGCCTCCACCACATCAGGTTCAGGAGAATTCCATGATAACTTGAGATTAATTATCTTGGTGGGTGCTATATATGACAGATGCAACCAAGCATACAAAGTAGAAGTACTTTGGTCTTCAGAGGCGGACACAGCTCCGACGACATAAAGCATTTCTTCCAAATCCTCAAACTTGACATCATTCAAGAAATGCCGCCAGCATTTATTTTTTGTAGTGTTATATCTGCAACAAACTGGATCCTCGTCTTTGATCTTAATCATTTCATACACTGACTGCAATCACGTAAGTTAAAAAGTTAATACCAAAAAACAGTTCAAGTAGGATTTCAGCGAGTAAAATGTCTTGCTTTATCACTGATAACAGATATTTAAAAAATCAATACGGATGCATGCATCTTATGTATTGAAAAACCAAAAAAAGAAAGGGCTGCCATACCTCAGCGAATTTGCTGTCAGAGGAAGAAACTATAGATACAGATTCTGGGTGCAATGTTCGCATTAAACCATTCAAAATATCCTTCACATGTGCTGATGATTTGATAATCTCAAAGTTCAGGTCATGCAAAGGAGGGTATTTGATGTTGGTCAAATTTTCATGAATAATGATATGCTGAAATAAGCAGCCAAAGTAAGAAAAATAAATAAGGAGATGGTTATTTGGTAATGGCAATTCATCAAAGGAACCTGAGCAAGTATGGGATAAACATTAGAAATTAGAAGAACAGTACCTTATTAGAATGCATAATCAATTTAAATCCTTCACGACTGAACCTAGATAGGAAAGGTGTCACTGAAAACCACAGTTTGTTACCAAGTCCAAGTCCAACATCACTACGACCAGTTTTAAATTCAAGAGAAAGTTTGGCATCCGTGAGTCCAAGTCCAACGTCACTACGACCAGTTTTAGATTCAAGAGAAAGTTTGGCATCAGTGAGGCAGAAAGGGGAAAAGTCAAAGTGAGGCATGTGTTTACCCTTCAACTCAAAAGAAGCAAGTTTAGGAGCAAGTATTTGACCATAACTCAATTTCTTGCATCCTTTTAAAACAATTCTCTGAAGACAATGGCCAGTGACTGAAATAGATTTCATCTTATCAGAAATACATAGATCCAATTTTTCCAGCACAGGAAATTTGTCTAACTGATTTTCACATAAGTCACGAGACACTTGTGGATGATCTATTGTCAACTTTTTCAGAGATTTACAGTGCTCCAAACTAACTTTGCAAGGCGTTGATTTCTTGCCACAAAACCAAAATGTGTCCAGATCAGGAGCAAAAATACAAACCTTCTTCAGTTGATTGCAGTTGTGGATCTCAACCCTTCTGAGACTGGGACGACATATAAACAAGAATTTCAAACCCGAGCACTGTATTAATCTCAAATCCTCAATTGATGGGCAAGAGGAGACCAGATTCGTAACATTGTGCTCAGCTAGGTGAATTTTCCGTAGATAAAGCTTCTGCAGATGAGGAAGCCTTATATCACTGCAACTTTTCAGTATGCAACCACTTAACCTTAGTCCGGTCAAAGTTTGGGATATAAAGACAACTTCTGGTAGAGTATAGCGCTTCCTATCCTTGAAGCCGATATTGAGATCTAGTTCTTTGATGTCTTGTGCGAAGGCACCAGTTAGCCAGTTGTCCACAAGTGGAGCATCTATTAAGTCAAAGGATGTCATATGTAGCAAAAATTTATGTATCTGCAAATTCTTTTTAATGTATTTTAACAGAGAGTCAGCTACATATTGTCTAAACATTTTTTCCTTATCACCGTCATCTTCAGGTCCAATACCTGCAGCAAACTTTTGTTCATAAAAAACCAACGCCGCATAGGAAAACCACACCGTTCTCCATCTCCGAGAAAGACTTCTGGTCCGGACTGCATCCTTCACATTTCGAAAGAGGGAAAGAATGTGATGGATGACATGATCAGGCAACTGCGAGATACGATCCTCCGATTCAATACTCAGTGCCATTTGCTCCGCATCCTTTTCCCCTTGAATTTCTTTTGGCCTAGCACCCTCTACAACAAGTTATCGTTATCTTCCATCCCATGTTTCCTTTTCTTTCCATGATGTTTCCTTTTCTTTCCACGAGGCACGTGCATAGCCTCGTCACTAGATACCATTTGAAAGGACAGATATTTTCCAGTACTTGACACGCGTAATCAAACAAATGCTTCTTAATCCCCGCAAGCTTCAAAATTTACAAACCAAACAGATAAACAATAGGGTTAAGACTTTTTCTTTTTTTTTGACACAAATAGGGTTAAGACTTAAGATTCATTTTGTTCAGATTAATATAAAAATCATAACAAGTAATCAATACATAATCAAATAAACATAAGTGAAAGAATCCAAAACACAAATGGAAATCACAATAAGTAATAACCGTGCGCTGCCATTACAATTAACGTTAATCTATCTCTCCATGACTCAACTAAGAAAAAATCAGTAACTAATTATCATCAGAATCACTTCACAGGTAATGAATTCAACCGCAAAATAAAAAGCCAACAACTTCAAGAATTAGGATTAACAATTCTGTGCAATGCAAATCATTAAAAAAAAAATTGAAATAAAAATTTAAAATAAACGGTGCCTACGAACCCATGAACGTGTAAAATACATAAAACTAGGGTATTGGAAAAACAAAGAAATTGATCAATCAAACACAAACGATGTAATGAAATTGAAGTTATCAATAGTGAAGAATAACATACCTATAATTAATTGAGGGTAACGAATTCAAGAATTGAGAGTGATGGTGAAAGAAGACTCTTGTGATCAGTGATGATCATGTTTCCAACGACATTGAAAATGTAACCCTAAAAACCAAAATTGAGGTAAATAGGGTGGTTTGTTTTCGATTTGAAAAAAGAGCAGTAAAATTATAGTGGGCTATTTATTTAGCTACATTGGACACTTACAATAGAAAATATTTACTTTTGTCATCCTATTTTTTTTTTTTACGTCTTATAATTTTACTAAAATATTTTTATCTGCTACTTAAGTACGGATACACTCTAAAAAGTAAAAACACTCAATTGAAACTATTTTTTATAACGTCCGTGTTTTGGACTGGGCCTAAAGCTAGACCAATTCACCCTCTGCACGACATAGGGAGCTTAGAGCACCTGCTCGACATTATGGACTATGAGCTCCTCCTTGGCAGCTAACGAGCTCTCCTGCTCGAAATCTACATGCCGCCACACTTCCCACGTGTTCCTATTTACCATGACATGATATGTTTGAGGTAATCGCCTCTCCACACGATGAGGAACAGCTCATCACCAGGATAAGGACTAAATGACGGTTCCTTACTCCAACAAATGAGAAATCCTGACAGCCTCTCTTATTGGGCCGTACTGCACAGCCCATTAGGGAGACCTTGGCCCAGCACTGAGGATCTATAAATACCCTCCTTCACTGGAGGGTCAGGTATTCAATTCTTTCTCACTTTACTCTCTTGTATCTCTGTTCACTCTTCTGACTTAAGCATCAGAGTGCCTGCAGGTACACCCCCCTCAGGTGGTAATTTGCTATCCCACGTCAATGGAACTGCTCAACAGTGAAGAATCTACCGGGCTGTCATCCTTTCTGATCACAGGTTAGATCAGTGGCACCGTCTGTGGGAACTGGTTTTCCCCTTCTTTAAACTCTAAAGTTCAAAACGGATTCTTTCTTCAACAATTTTCATCATGACGGGCGGTGGATCCAACACCCGCAATGACGTCGACGACGATCTCGGCGATAACAACCTTGATTTCGTCCCTCTGCCTTCCTCTCCCGTGGAACAAGACACTGTTCTCAGCCCCGCGCACACAAACATTCAACCGCAACCGGAATCTGTCCCAGAGATGGTCACGAAGCCTCTGTCATCAGAGGAAGAGGACGACATGCAGATATTGACTGTGCGCCAATCTGGGAAACCCCCGCAAAATACGCAGGAAATCCCGGTGGCCAGCGCACAGCCGGCTGACCAGCCAACTAGGGCAGACTTTTTGAGGATTCTCGCCGCTCTTGAGAAAAATACGGAGGTAATGGCGCAACAGAACCGCATGATAGAAGCTCTGGAAAAAAATTAACGCCCCCAGCAGGCAAACAACTCTCCCACACGGAGACATCATCACTCTGGGTCCCCTCCCCGACAGGAACCAGCCGCAAGGCAAGAAAAGGGATCAGACTCCACCTCCCCGCGAGGGCTGAGTCTCCCCGACAACAAAGAAGGGAAAAACGGCCGAACAACCCCGCCATTCCCCTCAAGGGTTGCGGACACATGGTGAGGCAAGGTACGTCTTCCAGTCGCCATGCTCAGGAAAATCGCGACTACGACTACCGCAGCCCGACACCAATCCCGCGGTACAATGACTCCTCTCAACGTTCCCCCAACGGAAGTGAGGAGGAAGATAGCGACTGCCCTCTCTCTAGGGACATTATGAGCGCACTTATCCCCGCGGGGCTCGAGAAGCTTCCCAATCTCCCCGCGTACGATGGACTGACCGACCCTGACGACCACATCAACAACTTCAACGCCCGTAGGAAAGATGAATATTGGATTGTTTGTAGGGATGAAGAGTTAAATGTAGAAGTGGGGGGGAGGGGGGTATATAGCGGTAGTTTAGCTTATAACTTTTTTGTTATTGTTATCGAGTAGTTTAATAGTTAGAAATTCAACTCTTGAAGTGAATAAATATGAGATTTCGAGTTTGAACCTTGCCCTGCATATAAAATATGATATTCCTACCAACTGAGTTATATTTAGGGACAACCTATAACTTTATATCACATCAAAATGGTTAAAAAATTTATTATATTATAACATTTTTATAGGCTACTTTCAAGAAATAGCGTTTGACATGTATAATTTTCTTTCAATTTTACCCTTGTTATTATCTCAGTTGAATTCTTGTTTGACTTTTGGGCTAGCATGTCATATAAAGGAAATTTGCACCACCATTTAACCATAATTAATCTTCGTCTAGAAACTTGTGGGACAAACATGATATTTTTCCTCCCAACCAATTTTTTTCATATATAAGAGTTGGGAATCAAAATCTCAAACACGTACTTAAGAGCCCCAAATATTTTACCACTTTAACCAATCATAAACTTTAACAAGGTTCACATTCAACGAGTTTATGTTGGATAATTAGTGGGATTTCATAGACTTAACAAGTAAATTGTCTAAATTTCATATTATATGCCAACCTTTCTTTGCAAGAAGAGCAAGTTCAATACGTTTTATATTTCTAAACCCCATGCATCCTTTGCTTTTGGGTTGACATCATTTATTCCAGATGATCCAATGAAACAATTTTGATGGCAAAATATGGGATGAATGATGGTAAAGTTAAATGAAGGGGATAAGGGTTGAGTGCATTATTTTGGTGGAGTTAGTGAATGTTAGTAGAGCTGTCAAAATGGGTCTGCCCGAATGGGCTGGCCCGATTTTTTCCCGAGCTTGGGCCTTAAAAATCTAGCCCAAATTAACATTCGGGCTTTTTAGTCCGGCCCGATAAAGCCCGCAAAAAATATGGGCCGGCCCGAATGGGCCGCTGGCCGCCCGCAAGCCCGAATAATTTATAATTACATTTTTTTTTTAAAAAAATATGAGTAAATAAGGAAGGATGATTATAACAATTTCACTTGGGCCACCAATCCAAAAGCCCACACAAATATAACAAGTTAACAACACGGCAACAACATAACACACATGTCAAACACACCTTCCAATTCCATCAAACAGACATTTCAGAGAATAAATATGCACTAGTAACGCAAATTATATACATGCACTAGTAACGCAAATTATATACATAAGGAAATGAAATAACCTAAAAATAAAAATAATTTATCGTGTCATTAAAATAAAAAAATAAGCTAAAAATACAAAACCACAGCCGTGAATTATTTCTGTAACTAGCTTAAATAACTTAACATTAATTCTAACAAATTTCAAACTATTTGTAATTAATTAATTAATGTTCTAATCTCTCTGTAATTTGTTGCATAACAAGTTTCCTGAATTTGTCAAATTTATTGGGCACATAAATTTCTTCTTTTTTCATTACCCTTCATCTATCTAATTTTCCTTTAAAAAATCCGGGCCGGCCCGAAAGTTCGAGAGCCCGTACCCGGCCGGACTCGGGCCTTATTTTTCTAGCCCATTTTTTATCCGGGTTTTTTAGCTCGGCCCGACAAAGCCCGAAGCTCGAATGGGCCGGCCCGAAACGGGCCGGGCCGCCCATTTTGACAGCTCTAAATGTTAGGGATGGAGTTGGGTTGAGTGCAAGGAGGTGGTTTGAGGATAATGTTAGAAGAAAAATAAGAAATTGTGGAAAATGCATTATTTTGGAATGAAAAGTGAATATTGGGGTTCCTCTTTGTGTTAGATTTGGTAGACCTTTTGCTTTGTCATTATAAATAAAAATATTTCGGCAGCAGAAATGTTTAGGTTGGGATGGAAGAAGGAAGGTGGTGGGTGTAGTTGGCGCATAAGGTTATTTGCTTGGGAGGAGGAATAAGTTGTGGAATGTTGTACTGTTGTTTTGGAACATCATTTTTTGCAGGAGAATGTTTATGAGACGAAGTCTAGCATGGGAAAGGCATGTAGGTCTCCCATAGTGGGAAACAAATTTTCACCTTTAGATCATAAAGCTCTACCATAGACTATATTAAAGCGTCTACACCATATTATATCCTCTTTTATCAATTTTTTTTTTTAGTTTATATGTTATTATTAAATTAATTATATATTAAGTATTATTAAAATAATTTTTATATGCCAAAATTTTATTTTAGTGTAATATATATTTCACGTTAAAGTGTACATGTACACAAAGTTGAAAAAAAATCTAAAAATTGAACTTAAAAATAGAGAAAGTTGAGAGATTAAACACACATAAGAGGAAGTCTCATTGTACTAATTACTAAATATCTCATTTTATTAATTTAATATCTCATTTTTAAGTTAATTTTCACCTTTAGATCACAAAGATCTACCATAGACTATAATAAAGTGTTCACACCATATTCTATTCTCTTTAATTAAAATCATTATTTAATTTATATATTATTATTATTAAATTAATTTTTATATGCCAAAATTAATCTTTCTTTATCTTTCAAAGTTTATATTGTGTATCCAATTTTTAATCTTTGTCGATATTATTTTCATTTCTTAGTGCAATGAGACTTCCTCTTATGTGTGTTTAATTTTTCAACTTTCTCTATTTTTAAGTTCGATTTTTATATATTTTTTCACCTTTGTGTACATGTACACTTTGACGTGAAATATATATTACACTAAAATAAAATTTTGGGATATAAAAATTATTTTAATAATACTTAACATATAATTAATTTAATAATAATACTATATAAATTAAAAAATAATTTTGATGAAAGAGGATAGAATAAAGTGTGGACACTTTATTGTAGTTTATGGTAGACCTTTGTAATCTAAAGGTGAAAATTTGTTTCCCACCATGGAAGACCTATATTTTTATTGTAGTTTATGGTAGACCTTTTATTGTGAAGTTTTTTATAATCCGTGGAAAGGGATTGTAAAGTGGTTGAGAATAACTACTATTTTTTTTAATGATGCTCGCTATCATGTTTTACAATTTGATTGTAGTTATCTATTTAACAAAGCGACAAAACAATGTTTGTTAACACTTTAATAGTAGTTATCTATTTAGGAATTAGAACTGTGTAATCTATTTTTGCCTTTTAATATATGAAAAAAAAAAAAATATTGACACACTATATAATCATATATCTTTTTTTTTATCTTAATACTTTATACATTTTTTTAAAATATTGACAACAATGTTTTGATGTTTATCATTTCCCAAACCAAAAAGACCACGTTGAAAATATGATTAAAAGAAGTCAAATTATTGCCACCAAATCACTTTTAGTGGCGACAAATTCATTTTTCTCCTAAACTCCACACCAGAACCTTATAATAAGAAAACCTAAGCATCTTTATGGTTTCCATCTAATCAAACACATTATTATTTAAAAAAAAAAACCTCCACCAAGCTTCAGAGAGTAAAAAAACACTTTAATAAAAAAAAAACTTCATTTCTCACTTCAACAGCTGAAATATCCATTCATGACTTTCTTCAAATGGGTCAACTTGTTCATCATTTTTAGTTTCTTTTTATCTGCAACACCTACTTTCTCAGATTCCACCACTTCCTTTACTTCAAATGCAATCCCTAAGTTTCTTGATTTAGCCAAAGAGCCTAAAGTTTTTGATTGGATGGTTGATATCAGAAGGAAGATTCATGAGAATCCTGAACTGGGTTATGAGGAATTTGAAACCAGTGAACTTATAAGAACAAAATTGGATCAATTGGGTATCTCATTTAAATATCCAGTTGCAGTTACAGGTGTTATTGGTTACATAGGAACTGGTCTTCCTCCTTTTGTTGCTCTCAGAGCTGACATGGATGCTCTTCCTATGCAGGTCTATATTTTTATTATTTTCTTAAGGGTTTTGTTTTTAATTTTTATCATGGATTTTATTTAAGTTTTTTTTTCCTGTAAAGTAGCCTAGTGGCTAGAAATTCCACCCTTAAGTTGGATGAGTGAGATGATCGGAGTTCGAACCTCTGCATATATAATACATGTCCTGCCAACCGAGCTAGGTTCACAAGACATTGATGAAAAGGAAAAACAAAATGATGTTATTATTTTAGTCCTTGCCAATATAGTGTTTTTTGGTTTTAGTTCCAGTAAATTTTTATGTTTGGATTTAGTCTCTATAAATTTAAGTCACCTTATTAGGCCACATGACGCCACGAGTCAGGATTTTATTGGGTCACTTATGACGTTAGAGACTAAAAATAGTAGTTTTTGAATTTACTGGGATTGAATTCAAACAAAAAAAATCTTGTAAGGACTATATAACAAAGTTGCATTTTCACTCCAAGTTCAATCCTTTTTTTTTGACAATTTTTTTGGGTTGTGTTGTATTTCTATGAGGATACTTATATATTTCAATGATGGTTTTTTTGGTGTTGTTAACCTTAGGAATTGTTGGAGTGGGAGCATAAGAGTAAAGTGCCTGGAAAGATGCATGCATGTGGTCATGATGCTCATGTTGCTATGCTTCTTGGTGCTGCTAAGATCCTCAAGGAGCATGAAAAAGATTTACAAGTATGGTTTTTCATTTTTTTATTATAAAAATGTTATCTTGTTTTTTACTTTGTTTTTCTTTTTCACTTGTATAGATAAATTGAAAACAAATAAAGTAAAAATGGTGTGTTGTATTGAAACCAAGCATGCCGATAAACTGCAGAAACTACACACATTATGATCCTTGTGAATTGTGATAGTGGAAAATTGTAGAATGAATCCTGTGATGTGTAGTTGGGTTGCTATAGGTATGGAAATTTTTGAAACATTTAACATTGCAGTTACAATAACAGTCATATACCGCAATTTGAAACACTCCTGCGCCCTGTCGGATGATATGCACTTTTGCTGTGTAAGATGTTTCTGTGTTTTTAATTCAATTATGTCATGCCAGAGTCAAACATGAATTATATAGTATAAATTCTTATACTGTTATACATATCATATAATGCCAAGATCTTAAGCCCTTTTAGTGTTTGAGATGTTTCTGTGTTTTTATGGCAATCATGCCAAGGCCTTATAAACATAAGTCAAGTCATCAATGATTGTTGTAATTGTAACAACCACATAATCAAGAAGATTGAAAAAGAATCAAAAACGAAAAAAACATGGCCTTTGTATTATCTACAATCCCAAAGTGAGCCCCGCAAAGATTCTATTATTCTACTGTTTTTGACCTTTTATGGATCTGTGATGTCATTCCTTATTTTTAGTATAGGGAACTGTCGTTCTTGTTTTTCAACCAGCAGAAGAAGGAGGTGGTGGGGCTAAGAAAATTTTAGATGCTGGAGTCTTAGAAAATGTCTCTGCCATATTTGGATTGCATGTCCTACATAACATACCTTTAGGTGAAGTGGCATCTAGGTCTGGTCCTATATTTGCAGGAAATGGCTTCTTTGAAGCAACAATAAGCGGCAGGGGAGGTCATGCAGCCCTTCCTCAACATTCTATAGACCCCATATTGGCAGTTTCCAATGTGATTGTTAGCTTACAACAAATTATTTCTCGCGAGATTGATCCACTTGACTCCCAGGTAAACGTCTTATTTCATTTATTACTTTCCTTTCCAACCGGCCATTAGAACTTAGTTTGCACCGTTTTTGAATCCGTCATTGCCAAAGAAATTTCTTTAACAATTCTTGACACTCCTTGTTTTTAGGTACTCTTTTTTGTTATCTACTTTTAGTTTTAGAAGTTTCACATACACCTTTTTTGTCACTTAACTTAACTTAACTTAACTTGAGACCGTATGCTTGTTATCAACTCATCATTGTTTGAAGCATTAAAAGCTTTGTATTCTTTTGGGACTTTTTCTTGGAGGTACACTGTGTTGCGAAATATTGTGGCTATTTGAGGGAACAAAATGTTGGAAACCATACCAAAACATTATTTGTTTAATTTTTTTTTGAATCTGATGAAAACCTGAGGCTGAGACCTCTATATCTTCCTAATATAAATAATATCTCCTAGGTTGTGACCGTAGCAAAGATTCAAGGAGGTGGTGCATTCAATGTTATTCCAGACTCTGTCACAATTGGTGGCACTTTTCGAGCTTTTTCAAAGGAAAGCTTCATGCAACTGAGACACCGCATTGAACAGGTCTGTCATTTTGTGCTTTAAATAGAATAATGAGCTCAATTTTTTTTTATATTCATCAATATTGTGTTTTATTCTTATTTGTTTCTATACAAATTGTTAGACAACATACATTAAGTAGATTTTGCGGACTTGCATCCAGTTATGAATGTCGCATGACAGTGTCAGAGGAGGGAGATAGACACAGGCCCTTTGCATGATTTTTTTTAGAATTTGGGGTTAGTCTAACTCAACTCTGCACAAACGGTTTGTAAGATGAAGACTGCGCAAATTTTATAAGCACTACTTAGGTCATATCTCTAGACTGCGCAAGTTTTATTTTTTGTTTTAAAAGCACTTTATGTATAATAACCATGTATATGATAAGCGTTTATGCAATAAGCACTTAATTAAGTTGTTTATCCAAACAAGGTGTAGTCTTGATATAGTTATCATTGTGAGCCTATATTGGTGCTAAGGCTGTTTCATTGATGTAGGTTATCACTGGACAAGCTGCTGTGCAGAGATGCAATGCAACAGTCAACTTCTTTGATAAAGAGAAGCCTTTATTCCCTCCAACTGTAAACGATGGTGGTTTGCATGACTATTTTCAAAGTGTCGCCAGGAGTTTGCTCGGCGCAGATAAAGTTAAAGGCATGCAACCAATGATGGGAGGAGAAGACTTTGCATTCTATCAAGAGGTTTTGCCTGGATACATCTTCCTCCTTGGAATGGAAGAGATCTCAATTGAACGTCTTCCGTCAGGACACTCACCCTATTTCAAAGTCAATGAAGATGCACTTCCTTATGGTGCTGCACTTCACGCGTCGTTAGCTTCTAGGTATCTTGTCAAACTTCATCAGGAGGTACCTGTAGTAGAGGGGAAATATCATGATGAATTATAGCAAATATTACTATTAATATTATTATTAAAAAAAGGCGATATCATTGGTGCAACCAAGATGTAGTTTGGCATTTGGGTTGGACACATTTATTGTAGATAAATTTGCCATTTAAACTATAATAATTCCACAGCCTTTTGTTTTAGAATCTTTAATTGCAGTTAGTCTAGTGTGACAAATCTTAGCTGCAATTCACTCAGCTGTAATGAGTGTTTATCAGTTTCCACAACAATGTAACTCTTTAGTTGTAGTAAGAATTTGCAATGTTCCAAAGTGTCAAATTAAGGACATGATATACTAAAGTTTTACTTGTCTAATTGGAGTCAACACTATCAAATTGCAGAGGTGACAGAAGGGGTGTTGTTTTAACAGAAATCGAGTTAGAATTTTGAGCCACTATTTTTTTCTTTTTTAAAAACAAGTCCTTAGGCTTCTGTATACACTTCTTAATTATATTTTGATTATTTTTTACTATAACAAAAAAGTATTGGTGCCCTTACATATTTTGGGGGCCTATAAGATCATACATCCGGTGCACATAAAAAAAGCATGTCAAATCTGAGCTCCAAGTTCTCACCAAAAAGATAAATCATAGTTTCAAGTTAAAATTTATATTGAAAGCTAACTCAATTTTACAGAATTAAATTAAATACAATTGCCCGTCTTAACCCTCATCTGTAACACTAGTTTCAATTGACAATGTTAATATTGTTAGACGATATATTTTCACTCAAATTCCAACTTCAAACCTATATGTGAATTTCATATGTGATTTGTCCCTCCTTTAACATAATAATAATAATATCAATAATAATGATAATAATAATCTCATCGAAACTAATGGTATTTTGAAATGATATTTTTCATTAAAAAGTGTTAGAACTATTTTAAGACAATTTAATGAACAACTTTTCATGCAAAAAATTATTTTAATTTTTTTAATAATTATTTGTAGGCTCTAGTTTCGTGTCAACGGAAGTTGCGATGGTGACTTGTATATCTTAGTTGTCTTGTTGGTTGTTAAAAAATATTCCTTAATGTCTCCATGATTGTACGGTTGATAAAAATATGCCGAGATTTGAATCTAAAATTTCTCACTTATTTATTTAAGAAATGAATTTATAACCGCTAAACTATTTTATATATATTTTTTTTTACAAAAACTAGCTAAACTATATTTAAAAAAATAATTAAAAAATAACATATCTCTTTTCCATTCTTGCGTAAATAAGAGTGATGTATTGGCTATGGTGGTAGCAAGCATTGGGCAGACATAGTGCAAAAACCGCGAAAATGGCGACCATTTCAAACCTAACAAACACTCTCCCACTTCACATTCGCAAATTCAAATTCCCTTCTTCATCTTCTTCATCATCTTCACCGTATCGTTTTCCTCTCTCTACTCTCTCATGTTCCCTCCCAGAACCAGAACCAGAACCAAACACCACCACAACAACCTCAATTCCCAAAACCCCCAATTCCTATTTCCCAAAACGCGGCCAAACCCTAGAATTACTCTGCGAATCACTCGCATACAAAGGCAAAGGTCTCTGCAAAGTCACCGATACCGGTTTCGTTGTCATGTGTGACCGTGCACTTCCTGGTGAACGCTTCATTGGCCGTATAACTCGTAAGAAGGGGAATTATGCTGAGGCTACTAAGGTGGAAACTTTAACTCCTCCTTTTGATATTGTTGATGCGCCTTGTGTTTATGTTCCTCATTGCGGTGGTTGCAAGACGCAAAATTTGTTATATCAAGCTCAGGTTAAAGCTAAAGAGGAACAGGTTTGTGAGTTATGACGTGTTTGGATTCGTTTATTTGAGCTTATTGAATGATATTAGTATTTATGAGGACGTGTTTGGAATTGGATTGGTTAATTTGAGCTTATTGAATGATATTAGTACTTATGAGACCATTTGAGAGAGTTTTCAAAATTAGCTTATGACATGTCTATAAACTATTTTTAGCTTATTTTCATAAGTTCTCCATGAGAGTTTATAGAAAAAACAATTTTGGCATGTTTGAATTGGTTTATTTGGGATTCTCTACGACATAAACGCTTATGAGAATGTTCGGGAGAGTTTATAAAATCAACTTATGAAATGCCTATAAGTTGTGTTGTTTTCAGTTTATTTCTATAAGTTCTCCATGATAGTGTTTATGATAACACTAGTTTATGCAAAAACAATATGACTTTATTTTTATCTTTTTGTTATATGAAGAATTTTTATACAAGCACTTATATGGTAAACACTTATATGTCATAAGCGTTTAATAAGTTTCTTATACAAACAGGTCCGTGACTTAGTCATACATGTTGGAAAGTTTTCGCACAAAGAATTGGAATCGAATGGGATTATGAAACCTATTGTTCCTTGTGATATTCAGTTTCATTATAGAAACAAGGTTAGTTATTAGTTAGTTATTGCTCTGTTTGTTTTTGTCAATTTCAAAGACTATATATCTGATGCAGATGGAATTGGTTAATACTAAGTTGTTTGTGCTTTGTTTTCTTTATTGTGTAGATGGAATTTTCATTTGGTCCATATAAATGGTTGCCTAAGGAGTCGTTACATGAAAGAAATGTTGATGGTGGGAGTGAAAATTATGCACTTGGTTTGCATGTTCCTGGTTTTTTTGATAAAATTATCAATATTGACAAGTGCTTACTGCAATCTGATCCTGCTAATAAGGTATGAAATGTTATTATCTGCTGCCTGTTTATGTGACATGGTGACAGTAACCTACACTTATTTGATTTCATATCACAACCGGGAAGTTTATTACAGTTTGCTTATGTTTTGACTTGAACATCTGAATAGGTTCTTGCAGCTATCCAAGAATGTTGGAGAGATCCACAACTCGGGTTCTCTCCTTACAATGTTCATTCACACGTAGGATTTCTTAAGCATTTGATGCTGAGAAGTGGAAGGTATTTAAGTTGAATTTTGTGTTCTGTCTTAATTGTTTTAGTTACACATGTATACTATAGTTCATGCATCTATATTCGTGAACCATAGAATTTTGGTTGAGCCTAAATCAACTATACAGAACTACTTTATAAGGTTAGAGATACCTACCACTTATAACCACTATTTAGACTAATAACTATCCAATGTGTGACACTAAACATACACCTCTGATGCCCAAGAAGGCATGAATGGACATCTGGAGTGTTACTTGGGCGACCCAACGGATATATGATAGATTTTGATACTACCTTAAGATTTGTGTTGAGCCTGACTCAACCGCACAAGACTAGCTTATATGGTGAAGGATGCCCACCACTTATAACCACTATTCAAACCATATCACTAATATAAAGTGAGCAGTAATATCCGAAGAAGGCATCAAATTTAAAGGGGCGAATCACAATGTTTCATTTGAAGGGCACCTTGTTTCCTATCAATTAACATTTAATTATTTGATCCAGGGATGTAATGACTGGTCTACCTGAAATAATGGTAAACTTTGTGACCTCTTCCTACAAGCCCGAGCAACTGAAGGTCCTAGTTGATAAAGTTTCAACATTTCCTGAAGTGGTTGGTACTTAAGTCTTTCAGTTTTTTATTACGATTAAATATTCTGCTTCAGTTTCTTCACATGTGCTACTTTGTTAATTTTAAAACCCCTAAAATTTGTTATGCTTTGAACTAAGTTCTTTTTTCTTTTGAAGATATTAAATATTCAAGTGCTTCCTTCTATTTATCAACTTAAGCTTATATGAGTGTTAATCTTAACATGGTGACAGAGTTTCTTTGATCAAGTGGTCTAGAGTTTTGAGCCTTGTTACACCCATTCTTTATGATCAACTTTAATTTTTATACAAGGTAGAATGCGCTTGTGCATTCTCCACGCTTCAGCCAAAAAGGCAATAGCCCAGAGGGATGTCTAAATGACATGAAGCTATCTGGTGCTCCCTCCTAACATCTTAAGCTTTAAGGATAGTTGGTCCTTAAGAATATCTGTCAATTTGATTGACCCCTAGATTTCAAATTTCAAGGTATATCCTGGGAATGGATCTTGTAAATTTTATGCATAGGTGAACTTCCAGCATTTCTATGACAAGTGTATTTTTGTTTTAAAAAAGTTTGATGTGATTTTAGTTTCAAATAAAATTTCATTTTTGCACCGGGTTTCCTTCATATGTAATCAATATTTAAACCCAACTGTCTCTCTTTTTTTTGTGTGTGGATATTTAACCTTATTAACTTGTTTCCAACCTATAAGTGTTGCATTTAATGGCATCAAGTTCCTTCTCTGCATGCACGACAGGTAAGCATCATGAATAACGTAAATACTTCTGTTGGTAACACATCTATTGGGGAAGAGGAATACACTTTGCACGGGAAATCTAGCATTACAGAGACCTTAAGAGGGCTTACTTTCCAAATATCAGCAAACTCGTTCTTTCAAACAAATACTCACCAGGTTTACAATATGCCAAACAAATTGGCTCTCTCAATAGATCATGTCCCATATTTCATTTCTTAAATTGAATCATGACCACGGCAAAGAAATATAACAAGTATGTGTCCCCTATTAGGCAGAAGTGTTGTATAAACTGATAGAAGAATGTGCTGGCATCCGAGGAGATGGCTCAGAAATTGTCCTTGACCTGTTTTGTGGAACAGGCACCATAGGTCTGACACTTGCCAGAAGGTAAGCTTTAATCTTCATTTGGTTTTAGTATTTTAGGACAAACTGTCAAACAATTAAATTAATGTATCCTCTTCCAATTTTGAACAGTGTAAAGCATGTTTATGGCTATGAAGTAGTTCCTCAAGCCATCGCAGATGCCCGACTTAATGCCGAGTTAAATGGCATACAAAATGCAACATTTGTCCAGGGGGATCTCAATAAAATTGATGAGAATTTCGGGAAGAGTTTTCCTAAACCTGACATTGTTATTTCAGGTTTTGTTGCTCTACATTTCCATATTCCTACTTATTCTACCATTATATTTAATTTTCTCAATTAGTTTGGCTTGCTCAATTTATTTTAATTGACTGCATTCTTGATCAGAAGTATGTATTAATATATGGATCTATCCTACTTTGATGAAATTGCCATTGTTGTTCACTTTTCCCCCATTCATTTGTATATGTTAGAGCGGTACTTGCTTTGTTTTGTATTTTCTTGTATGGAGAGATATGCTGGTTTATGCAGTTGTTGGTAAATGTTTGGGTGTTGTTAAATGTTTGCTTTAAGTCATCAGTAGACAATTTCCATGCCAAGAAAACCAGATTAGCTCTATTTCAAGTGTTAATGTGTTGATCATATATATTCTTCACACTGACTGAAGTTGGTGTGACCAATACAGATCCCAACCGCCCAGGAATGCACATGAAGTTGATTAAATTCCTATTAAAACTTAGGGCGCCTCGCATAGTGTATGTATCATGCAATCCTGCCACATGTGCACGTGACCTTGATTATCTCTGCCATGGTGTGGTACGTGTCATTTTATTGTATTTTAGCTAAAGTTCTTGAGATTCAGCTATTTGAGTTGTTGAATGTTTTGCGCAGGCAGAGCTGAATATAAAGGGATGTTACAAGCTAATAAGCCTACAGCCAGTTGACATGTTTCCACACACACCTCATATTGAGTGTGTTTGCCTTCTGGAGCTTGTTGATCTGTGATTATTTAAACCTTTCCATTTAAAGGTTGGGCACCATTTCATTTTCGCTGCTACATCTGTTACTATTTTGCAGTTTGGATCTTGGATGTCTGATGAATTTTGAGTAACTTTCAATTCATTTAGATTATATTTGGGAAAAGACCGGTCAATTATTGTTAGGAACCCAAAATTTAAGAGAGAACAGAAGAATAGGAGAGAAAACCCTCCTCCAAGGGTTTCCCCTTTACAAAAGAGTCAATTAGAGATTCACCAAAAGTTTAAAATACTCAATAATCATCTTCTTCTGCCCATGCATTCTCCTATTTAGTATTTACACATGATACTCTCTAACTAATTAACCAACTAACTAATTCCCCTTTATTCTATATACAAACAATTATCGCAACACTTCCATGTGATTTCTTGTCTAATGTGACTACCAATTTTTTCTTTTTAACAACAAAAGCTAGTTGTTAGTATATTTGTTACAAAGTTAGTGGGTGAGGATCAAACTCAACACCTTATACCTCCCAATCCCTAAGTCCCTCACTCATTACCACCAAGTGACCTTATACCTCTCCCCATCTATAATTACAGTTTTTAATTTTTTTAATGAATGTGAAGTGCAATATTCAATGGATAACTGCACACTGGATTTATGCTTTTCAGAAGGATTAACTATGATGTGCATCCACAGCTATAAAATAATTCAATAAAAATTGCATACCCTCTTTCCCTGTATTTATATTTACCATGATTATACAATTCTGAAGACTTTGTTAATGGGCTTTGTGCAGCTAATATATTAATATAATGATAATGGGTCACCTTTAGTGTCTACTACTGATTGTATGAATTAAGGTGGCGAGTCATTGGGAGTTGGGCTAATATTCCAAATATTCTCCACAGTTCTATTGTCTGTTTGTTTGCTTATTTACCCCTTTTTCTTTTCCTTATTGCTCTGTTTCTGCCATGTCTTTCAGGAGATAACAAGCTTGGTACTAGATATAGGTTAAGTTTTGGTCTTCAAGGTGATAAACGAGAAAGATTTTACTTTCACACTACAAGGTTTGACTTATTTTTTGCATACCCAAAAACCATTGTATCAGTGTATAAAATCATTTTGAATGGTGGTACTGCATTGGTTTGCCGGATTTCTAAAATTCTCATATAATCTATTTATGCAGAGCCCTCAAAGGTTGGATAGTTCTTAACCTCTAAATGTGGATTGCTATCCCACTTAAGTAGACCATATCCTACACTTGTCAGACTCTTGCATAATTGAAGAAGGTTAGGTTATGGTACAAGTGCGTGAAATATCAGATGTTTTGCCATGAGTAAACATTATTCATTGTGAATGTGAATATATATCATATATATTCGGTATGAAATTTTGTTCTGTTCTTAACCTCTTTTTTTTTGTTGTTCTTTTATTTTATTTTTATTGTTTTCACCATTAAGTGCTGCTGTCATGCTAGGGTTAGAAAATAAACAATATTGACTGTGGTAAGCTTTCAGTTCGTTTTGAATGTTGATTCGGAGCCAGTTTCCCCCTGAGAATGAGATCAAAGGGGTACTAGCTCAAACTGGAAGCAGCCATGAATTTTACTAATATAGCACCTAATTTGTATGCTAAACATGGCCTGTATGATTCACAATTCTCAACTTATTATAGAATTTTGCATTTCCCCCCAAATATGTACATACTAAGTCATTTAGGGGGTTGGGAAAGTCTCTCTCTATATAGATGGATCCATGCTTGGTAGAAGAACGGGATCTAGAACAAGAACTGCATTGAAATTTGGGTCAAACTATTGGCACCCCCACTTTTTGCATCTACCCCATGTGTGGCATTCACAATCTATTTGTTATTTGTATTTATCATCCCAGTTTGGATCAAGCTGGTTGATGTTGATTGTTGAAGTTGTGAAATTGGGAAATAAGATACTAGTTGGTACATTCAACACCAACATTAAAGGACATGAGATGGTTGGTACATTGTTTATATTCCAGATGGATAATAAAAATGGTACGAGGGCGCACGGTAAATGTATTTTATACCAGCCAGGAAAGAACGATAATCAAAATTTCATTAAAAATAAATAAATAATCATGATAATCTTGGTTGCATTTGAAGGCAACATTGGCAAAACTTGTATATTAATTTTCTATTGTGGCTACAGAGCCGTTGAATTTTCTACTGTGGAACCAGTGCAGAGATTTTGGATCCGTAAAACATAGAAAAATGATGAATGAAATAATTGTAATGGTACTGAACAAAGATCAATTATTTCTTCAACTATAGAAGCAGGAGAAATCAAAAGAAAGCGACGCAGATGATACGGCGGGCCTGGTTTGTGTGTACCTGCATGGGAGTCAGCATCATAACCAACCCCACAGTAGGGTCCTATATTTGGTTGTTGAGCTAAAACCAATGTATTCGACAAACCTATTGTACATGCATGCATGCATGATAGTGACAGAAAAAAATTGCCAGTCACTACCATGAAAAAGAAATCGAGTTATCGAGATGAAAACATTTTCATGACCGCGACAAGTCATGTATGGTTGACATAAATTCTTCTTTCCTTTTCCTATCTGATATTTGGTCGACATGTTTGGTTTAACTTTTTTACTAAGAGCTTAAGCTATGTATTGCACATCATAGAAGGGATTAGGAATCAAAGATACATATGGAAAGAGCTGGCAAATGGGGCACAGTGTTTATTTGAGTTTGACATTATTATGAGAAGTGAGAACTCTTTGAATGAAGGGTTTGAGAATAATTAAGAGTGCTTCTAAGTTGGACCATTATAGCTAGAGATGTTATGGGTATGCATGAATCAGAATTCGAAGTCTATATCTAATGGTCCATACATAAGCTGCATGTGTAATTTCTTATCCAATTTCTTCCGGTGTTTGTCGGCAAAGGTTGTTGCAGTTAATGTCACAAACTTGTTTTACTCTTAATCCTCTCAATGATCAAAGTCAATGTTGTAAGAATGAAGATTGCCATTTGTTACGAAGAAATAATAAGTTTCCACTCAACGTAGCTATCACTAAGAAGCTTGCAGAAACAAAACTTGAACCTATATAACCAAGGTTCAACTGGTTAATATAAGTTTTACTAGAGATGACAAAAAAAATCCATAACTACATGTATTCATGGATAAAATTTGCCTCGAATAGAACGGATAGCTAAATGAATATCTGCAGATAAAATAAATAGATATTTCATATTTCAACTACTTGTTACCTAATAAATACGGATGTGGATTTAATGGTACTTGCACCTGCGAATATTTGTACCTCTTAATAAAGTAAGAATATTACTTAAATATCCTTAGTTATTAAATATGAGTCTTAAATTCAATAGAACTTTGTGATGAACTTTGTTTTTGTTTTGGTTAGAAATTAAATGCGGTTATTATATTTTTTGAAGAGAAATGTATAAAAAAAATATTATGTTTTGGCAAAAAGAAGGAAAATGAATGTGACGACTTTTGTTGTTAAGCTGTGAGTGAAATGTATGAAAATTATCGGGAGTTAATATATTTTTTTAGCTTCTTTAAAAGAAGCTGAAGAAATTAAAAAGTTTAAAATTCAATACTTTTTTAGATTTTTTCTTTATCGTCCATAGATATTTGTAAATATCTACGGATATTTCAAAACTCGTGGATTGTCTAATTAGCAGATATCCGCATAGATATGAGGCGAATAAAAATATCATATCTATGTAATGGGGCGAACATGGATATCATACTATCCGCACTATGAATATCCATATACATCCCTAAACTTTACTAATAGACATCTCATTTGGAAAAACTCAACTTTGTTTTTTGTGAGAAACAATTTATTGATCAAACTTTATTTATCTCGCGGCTGAAATTAGAATTACTAAGACCCTCTTCTCTTAGAAACGATGATTAACACTAATTAAAAAAAACCTTGAAACTATCTATAAAATTTATATGAGCTACTTTGGTCATTAATTTGAACTTCAACATCAAAATGAACTTTTGAACTTTATCTAAATATAATATATTCATGATCCTAAATTAGAACTCACCAATTATCTAAATATTATGCTTTGAAATTTGTCGGTGGAAAGCATAATAATATGAGATTAAAATAAAACCAACGATGAATTGGTAATAAAAGTCTTGTCTCTCTTAAATAAGTGGTAAGAAATTCGATTTCTAAACTCTACATAAGAAAAAATTCAATTAAGAGTAGGAAATCCTTCTCAAAGATTCTTCGACGAAATTTTGTATCTTATAAATTTTTCAATAAAGATTAGTCAATTCCAAACAAAATAACATTGAAAATTTCATACCATTAATATGCTAAAAAAATATTATAAAGTAATATGAGATAAAAAAAGGGAAATAGAACAAAACATCAACATCAAATTTAGAAGATTTTTATGGTAGAATCAAATTGAGAAGATTGAAAATGTGTAGATAGTACTACGTATAATGGATGGGCCCAGCCCGACCCAGTTAAGAATACACATCCATTGTTTTCACTTTTTTTAAATTCTCTATATAGGGCGACACTTATCTGATCTCATCAATATTTCAACCAATGAAAAATTGCCATGTCTTAATAAGCGCGTTCAGTTCACGTGTGACCCTCATGACATGCATTACTCTTGATTTATAGGCATAGGTTATAGGTATATATAGGTATGAATAAATAATCAAGGCTAATGTTACAGTACAAGTGATCCACCGTGGACAAATGATCGATACTATTATAACAAATACAAATTTTATAAAATTCACCGTTGGATTGAAAATTTATATCATATAGATCATCCAAACAAATTTTTAGAAAAATTGAAAATTATTTGATATGTTATTGAAATCTATCAAGATTAACGATATTTAATAAAAATTTATAAACCGTTAATCTTAATGGATCTCAATAACATATCAGATGATTTTCAATTTTTCTAATTTTTTTTATGGATAATCTATATGAAACAAACTTTCAATCTAACGATGAATTTTGTGAAATTCGTATTCGTTATAGTGTTATTTATAACTTGTCCACCGTGAACCACTTGATGGAGTGGTCCATTTTAGAATTTGCCATCAATTCAATAGTAAAATTATCGATCTATTAATATATCAATTTACTCTCTCAATTAATATATCAATTAGGGAAGGAACAATATGCCTTAATGTGGACGGGAGCTTGTTGGGTTCTTCAAACTCTGCGGGCTATGGTGGACTCTTACGAAATCATAAAGGTGAGTACATATGCGGGTTTTACGGGACGACTTCAATCCCAAGTATTCTTTTCGCGGAACTCATGGTTGTGTTGCATGGTTTAACAATCTGTTGGGAGAATGGATACAGGAGGATTAATTGCTTATCTGATTCGCTTTAAGCAGTTAATCTTATCCGTAGTGGGGTCTCTCCTCATCACAGGTTTGCTAATGAGGTTTTCAGTATTCGTCAGCTTCTAACTCGTGACAGGGAGGTGGTTCTTTCTCATACCCTTCAAGAAGGCAATTCTTGCGCGGATGTCTTAGCGAAAATGGGGGATGTTGTGAATGCTCCTTTGGTGATGACTTCCACGCCTCCAAGAACTTTGGCTAGATCACTGTTTGAAGATGCTAGTGGAATAATTTTTACCAGGGAGTAATCTCCCTTAGCGCTTTTCCTTTTTTTCCTTTTTTTTTCTCTGCATGTAACAAAAAAAAAATTACTCTCTCAATTTTTGCTAAAAATATGAAAGAAAATAATAATCCATGGACTAAATTAATAGATTATCAATAATTTAATATATTTATATGATTTAAGGACTAAATTAATGAAAGATTTATAATTCAGGTACTAAATTGAAATTTCACATGGATTGTCATTTACTCCTATGTATATGAACTTAGCTTGTATATGTTTTAAAGTTTTATAACTTTAATTTGATAATGGTGAGTTATAGTAAAAAAACAAAAAACAAAATTTAGTTTAAATTAATTTAATTTTTATCATCTCGTTAAAAGAATATAAATTAAATTTAAAACTATTGAAATTTCTACTGACAAAAATAAACTTTGAAAATTCGTAATTTCTCTAGATCCATTTGGCACCATTTTAACCCTATCTCTTCCGATTTCTTTAACTCTACGGATGTTCATGAGTGGCTTAAATTTGGCTCCACGAATTCTCAAGTTTTCTCTTTCTCCGTTGGTGTTTGGTGGGCTTGGCGACACCGAAATTTGATGTGTTTACAAAATGAAACTTAGTTTATTCATCGTCTCTTCTTCAATATTCAAAGTATGATTGTCACCCTTACTTCTTGTTTCTCATCCCGCTCAACTATCACCTCGGAAGAGATTCATGTTAAATGGAACAATATTAACCACTCCAGTGTCATCCTTAACATTGACAGAAGTTGCCCCAGGTCACCTGTTAGAACCGGCTTTGGAGGAGTTATTAGAAATTACTCAAGCTACTACTTGTCAGGTTTCTCGAGTTTCATCCAGGGATCCTCAGACATACTACGTACTCGCATAGTTATTTACCATCTACCAATGTCTCATTTTGGCAAAATATATGGCTATTGATGAGTTGGTCTGCTACTCCGATTCTCTCCACTGCATCAACCTCATAAAAGGTCCAACTATGAATTATCATGTTTATGCCTTGTTGATTGAAGACATCAAAGAGTTGTTTTCTCAAAGTAACACTACTCTTTACCACACTCTCAGAGAGGGAAACAATTGTGTGGATTTCTTAGCCAAGTTTGAAGCCTCTTCAGATTTCGATCTCACGATTCACGCATCTCCCCCAAAAGATCTTTTTGATATTCCCCGGAGTGATGCAGTTGGAACTTTACTCCTTAGAGAATAATTCTCATTTTTTTTCTTTTTCGTCTTTTATTATTTTGATTAGCCTTGTAACAAAAAAAAAACTTATAAAACGTTTTTTTCTTGATGCAACTTACAAACTTTTAAAAATGTCATATTACAGTTCAAACTTAGTTAAAAAAGAAGTTGTGCTCTGACATTACAAAATCTATCCTATCATATTTCCACCTCTACCCGATAATATATAATTTTGTTGGAGGTAAATAAAATATGATTACATTATATCAATCTGAATTCAAACTCAAATTTTTTGATTAATTCACTCTTAACTGATATTCATTAATCACTTGAGATAAATCACAAACTTATAATATTTTTTATTCCCTATATATATATATATTTGCTGTTGGAGTTTTTCATCCAACTAACTCATACTATTTTAGTTTCTACAATTTGATCATTGGATAGTATCAAAAAATGATTAAGAAAATTATAGACATCAGCATAATATAAATATATATTTTTTTCAAAAGAAGAAATCATTAGAGGTAGCAATTGGATACGGCATTGTCATGAAATTATTAGTTGTACTTCATGTCAAAGGAAGAAAGGAAAATGCAACAGATTTGACCGAATCATTATTTAAGGAGAGAGGTGAGCTTGATAAATAAGAAGCCTCTTATCTTATACGGCCTATGGGTGAAAGAGTTCTGTAGAATTCAATTCAATACCACTTGTATCAGTTGTATGGTCAACCATAAATAAAAATCATATAGATACACATAGTTATAACAATATATATAATTTAGATATTTAAATAATAATAATATAAACGATTTAATTATTTAAAAATGTATATTGTTAAAACCAGGTCAATATTTTATCTGTTCCTACACTACATCCCTCAAGGATGGGTGAGCTTTGAGACTTTTTATAACCCTAAGCTCCCCAAACCCCTCATATATTTTTCATAAAAAAGAAATTATAAATATTATTTGTTTTTTTTTTGTCAAAGTAGTCTAGAATTTCATTTTTTAAAGTGAAATAGTGGGAGTACTGTGATTTGAACCTTGATCCATGCATTTTACATGCAATGTCCCTTACCAACTGAGTTATATTCATGAGAACAAATATGATTTGCTTTGTATTTGTATCACACCATTTTAAAATCTAAAGTTTAAACTCTAACGTTATTTATTCTCTGCTGTAAAAAAAACATTAATTTATTCTCTGAATGTAAAGAAATATTTCTAATCCTATATATATTTCTCAATCTACTGGATAGTGAAAGAAACATGAAAGTTAATACTCCCTTCGTCCCAAATCTTTAGTTCTTTTATGAAATCAAGAAATAATTAGTGATACTTTATCCTTTATATTCTTACAAAAACTAAAACAATCATTAAATGAATTTTTTCTTTCTTAATAAAGTAAGAGTAAAAATGACTTAATTTATCAATCTTTGTTATTTCTTAATCCACGTGCAAAACTCTAAAAGGACCAACGTTTTGAGACAGATGGAGTAACTTAAGAGAGGTTAACAAATGCAATAGCCAATAAACAATAAGTGAATTTATTTTAATAAAAAAACTTTGACATCATACACTTGTTAAGTCGGTCATTTTTTGATCTAGTCAGAGTCTATTTGAATTACTATCTATTGTATTGAGTTTTTATTGATTAATAAAATAAAATAAATTTGCTTTTGTCAAAAATCACTAATAAGGAGCATGTGAGCATGTAGCTAGGCGCAATGATCAGAACTCAGACTCTGACTCTGACTCTTGAGAGCAATATGCAACTCATGCTAATATTAGGCAACTTTGTTTTCTTTATCCACAAATCTTACTAAGAAAAATTTAATTTTTCCCAAAATATTTTGTCATTAAAATATACTATTACATAAGAAAAATACTTGGTTAGACACAACATAAGTATCACATATTAGGTACACACAGTGGCGGAACCAGGGGGTGGCTGGTGGTGGCTGCGGCCACCCCCGAAAAATAAGAAATTACTAGGATACCCTTGGTATTTTATAAACTTTAAAATACATGTTATATATATTTGTTTGTGAGAATTATCATAGATAGCGAAGTCCAGCCCAGTGGTTAAGGTTGCGCCCCCTTGTAGTTAGAGGAACCGAGTTCAACACTTGCTGGGGTGCATTTTCTCATTTTTTTTTAGCCTTTTAAAGGATATTTTTCTTTTTTTTTTTTGACAAATAAAGGATATTTTTCTTAAAAAACTAATTTTCATATGTATTTAATACAAGAAAAAAACTGCACAATTTCTATATGCATTTTCTGTTTTTTTTTTTTTTTGCCTTTAGATGAAGTGGTAATCCACTGAAATTAAACTCACACACAACTGTGAGATCCCGGATCACGACGTCCGTCCTAGCAATTTCGGCATTTGCTAGTTGAGCTAGGACTTCTAGACTGCACTTTTTGTTTCTTTTAGCCATTTAAACGATATTTCCTTAAAAAACACTAATTTTCATATGTATTTATCAATACAAAAAATGCACAATTCTATTTTCTTTTTTCAAACAACACAACTATTTTCTAATAATTAAATTTTATGGGAGTATTTATTCAAAGTCAATTTTTGATTATTTGAAGTCATTAGCATGAATAGAGTATTATTTTAAAGTGTGTAATTTGTTTTATTAATAATTAAATTTTTATAGACAATATAATTTTTTTTATTTAATTTATATCCTATAACTATTTTAGCGGCCCCCTCGGAAAAAAAATTCTGGTTCCGCCACTGGGTACACACTCAACAAGTAAAAAAAATTAAAGAGAAGAGAAATAAATGGTATCAGTTAATGTGACAAATTTATTTTTCTTTTAATCTTTTTAATTCTTATGTGTGTGCCTAAATCATGTGCCTATATAAAACTTCCTTGTTAAATACGTAAATCATTTTACTTTCAGCTCAATTCACTAAAATTAATTTTTTTTGGCACAGCAGAACTAAACATACTATAAGAGAAGCTGAAGAATTATGGTTCCCTAACCTTAATACAAATGATAAAGCATTTATATAAAAAGCAGAGCAGAGATGCAGGGGACTCTCATAAGTCATAAGAAATAGTAAACTTGAGACTTGAGTCATCAATTCCACTCCATTAAGCATTGAACTTAGAGCAGTTTAAGATACAAAAAGTTAAGTCCTATATCAGTAGATTCCTCAAAGAATTTACCACCACAAAGACATAAACGAGTACTCATTAGAAAGTGAAACCATCACTAGGCTATGATTAAAACTATGATTAACAAAAAAAAATCTTTGTAAAAAGAGAGTAATGATGCTGTTGATTAAAAGATGCTCTAACTTTCACTGCAGTTTTCACTTCAACTTTACAGTGCGCATGGAATATACATAACCAAAAAGAAGTCAGAACTTTCCACTTAAAAAGAATAATAATAAAAAAAAGCAGAAAGAAAAAAATAATGTTCAAAATCTATGCGGCACAGACACTCTTTATATTAACTGTGTTTTGGTGGCGGACAATAATGATTCATCGGTATCTAACATTAACACGTCACTGGTATTTATAATTACATTAAATTATATCATTTTTTCAAAGTAGTCAACTTGTAGCGTCTGTGTTGTGTTGTGTCGTGTCTGATGTCCATTTTCAAAATCAGTTAAGAATTTAGATTCAAAATTGTTGTCTGAATTCTCATGCTTCCCTTCTGCAATAAAACACCCATCAAGCTGACCCAAAAGCCTTATCTTTTTCAAAAAAATCATATACTAATGTTCAAAACTGTTAAACTATATATTATAATAATAAATACCCTTCTCCTACCTTTTTTTCTTGCATAATAAATGATCAAATGCGTATATATATATTATACAATTTCCTTACATAATTGTACAAGTACCAATATTTGTTTTATTGCAAAAGTTTGTACTTTTTATTCTTTCTATCTATATAACTTTGTCTTCAACAATCACACACTACATCATCAGTAGTACTTGTCTTCCATGGCATATTAAGGTACAAAATTTATTCTCTCTTCAATTTTTTCTCAATGTATTTGGCCAAAGTTATAATATAAACCACACAACTTATGAAAAATTCTAACTTAACAGTTGTTTTACAATAAAACAGTACATAGAATTCTGTTTCACAATCTGACATGTTTTTTCTTTCTCTTTATATCACAATTTTACAGTTAATGAATGTTACTAATTACTACTAAGCAAGCTGATTCAATCAAACAAGGATTTTGGTGTTCTGGTTTTGGAACCAGCTAGATCTAGAATTGGTAAGTTCTTCAAAACTAAATTTATAAATGTTCCGACCTCAAGTTTGCCGCACTATTTTATGAGGTATTGTCCGATTTGGACTTTACGTAAACTCTCACAGTTTTGTTCTTAATTGAGAGCAGTTGAGGTTGGAACAGTACATATACTTTGTACCTAAACATAATACATTAGTTCGATGTATATTCTATGTAACACTGACACTTCAGATTGATGGCCGGACATGACACCAAAACATGTACTAGTTACACTCAATAATTCAATTTTTTCAAATTATTATTGGTGTCAATGTATTAGTGTCGTGTCTGATGTTCGTGTCTGTGTCGGTGCTTCATAGTGTATATTTATTTTATCTGATATATTGTTTTCAACATGATAGGCAAAGAAGGATCATTTCATCATTCAACTTTCAATTAGATCTCTCTCTCTCTCTCTCTCTCTCTCTCTCTTGGTTTGGTTTCACTTCATTAGAGATTGTTGTCAAATTAGTGACTATATATATATGGATAGTCTTAGTTGGAATGATGACTCACAACTTATTGCCAACATACCAATCTTGTGGAACACTCAACCACAAGATCTTGAAAGAGACTATTCAATGTCCAATCCAAGCTCAAATGTTTTTAATTATCAAATGCAAGATATGCAGAAGATTCAATCAGGAGCTGAAAACAATTGGGAAGAAACTTTAATATTCCAATCATACCCTTCTTCACTTTCAGTCAATATCAACACACCTAACAATTATTTACCAGATTTCAACATGTCCCATCAACAAAATAGCAAGAGTACTATTTCATGCTCTCTTGAATCATCACTTGAGTGTTTGCTTTCAGCAACTACTAATAGTAACACTGACACTAATTCTATTCAAGATGATGGAATTTCCATGATTTTTTCTGACTGCAAAAACAGAAATTCATGGAACTTCAGTGCAGTTTCCTCTGTTGAATCAATTAATGCTACAAACAAAGACATGCAGTATCCATTCAAGGAAATAGAGGAAACATTATCTCAAGGTAAAATCATTGATTCTAATTCCAAGGTTCATTCCACAAAAAGGACTAAGATTGATGAATATGATCCTTATAACTTCAGTATTACTCAGAATTCTTCTGCTACTGAATTTGGTTTCAAGCTTATCTCAGAGAAACCACCAAAGTCAAAGAAACCAAGATGGGATAATAAGTGTCATGGTTCATCAAATATCAATTTCCAGCAACCAAATTCATCGGTATCATTGTCAAATTCATCCATTCATGAAGAGCCTGATCCAGAAGCTATAGCACAAATGAAGGAAATGATATATAGAGCTGCGGCTTTTAGGCCAGTGATGAATTTAGGTTTGGAAGTGGTGGAAAAGCCTAAAAGAAAGAATGTTAAGATATCAAATGATCCACAAACTGTGGCTGCAAGACAAAGAAGGGAAAGAATAAGCGAAAGGATTCGAGTTTTGCAGAAGATTGTTCCTGGTGGAACCAAGATGGACACTGCATCAATGCTTGATGAAGCTGCTAATTACCTCAAGTTTCTTAGGTCACAAGTTAAAGCACTAGAGAATCTTGGAAACAAGATTGATACAATGAAGAATTGTCCTTCTACAAACATAGCTTTCTCTTTCAACCCTTCAATTCCCATGCAAAGTACTCATTTTCCCATCCAAAACCCTAATGACAACATCCAATATTCTCGGGGTTGAAATCGTTATTATCAAAACTACTGAAAAAAGTTGAAATAGCAACGGAAATTTAGAGACAGAAAAAAAATGCAAAATTCCTTTATGTCACTAAGTGTTATAGACGCCAAATTTTGTTACCAGTTAGATTTTTTTTGTCTCTTAATTTTGTCGTTATTTCAACTTTTTTTGGTATATGGAAGGAAAATGTAAAAAGGGTCAAAAGAAGAACCCAATAACTTCTAATTATTCATCCAATGACAATGTTTAACATATCATCATGTTCTAGTTAAAGTTTTAATTGTGTTCATTGTCTATGATCATGTAACTTTCTTCATTAATATTAACTTGTTATCATAATTAATTATGTGCATTATGCATGCATGAGATCATAGGGTGCTTTTTGATTACATTTACACTAATATGCTTTTGATGCAAATGAAGTATAAAGATGGTTATTACAGTGAAAGTAGTGAAAATAAAGGAAGTGAGATTCACAACCTTTTAGCTTACAGAAAGGTCTATAGCAATTATAACACCCATGATTATGATCAAGGGCTAGAAAGGGACTGTCACTTTAAGTTTTTTTCAAAGTATAGTTTAATCCAATCTATATGTACTTTGTTCTATTTTTATTTAAATGAGTGATTTGTAACATTGGTTAGCTAAACAATGCAAGAGACATTCTCTTAAGACTAGTGTCAGTGGTCCTGTCTCCTAGATTCAACCCAAAGCGTGCTCTTGAAAATCACATTATGCTTAGCACGTGTATATTCTTCTTTTTTGGCAGAACTGTCTGTCATAAACAATACTGTACATACACATATATTATAAAAACATGTATCCGCCGATGCGAGTACTGTTAAGAAGTCTCACATCGGTTGCGAGATGACCTGAATGTGTGTATATAAGTAAGAGGCAAGAATTTGGACGATCCGATTCAACAATGACTAGCTAGTGTGCTGACTGCCTGAATGTGTGAGATTATTGACTGCATGGCATCCGACGGAATTATAATTCTAAATTGTGTATAAGTTCTTAATTATTAGTATAATGTAACTAATGATATTGTTAATGATGATGACTATGATAAGGAGATTATTTTAATTTGGCTAGCACGAATATCTTCACTAAGCACATGGTTTTGTGTTACTGTATCTGCATGTGGCATATATTTCAAGTACAAAATGAAAACCTTTCAGCCTTTCCTCTGTCATGCTTGAGAATCATTCCTACTTTTTATTCACCATTGATCATCAATTATATAAAAGACTATATCTAATGCTACCACTAATTAATTATATAATTCTCTCTTCTTTTTGGTCTCATGTCCAAGTCTATCAACTAAATGTAAGTCTTTTTGTTTTACACATAGTTGAAATATCAGAAAAGACCTTATAACAAGCATTATTAATGTCTTAGCTAAGCTATAAGCTACCATGTTGGCTTATCTCATAGTAAACTTCACATAAAGAGTTGAAACAAGACATAAAGCAACAAAATTGGATTGTGTGTAGTCAAACTACATACAATCAAGCAATCTCAATCATCCAGGTAATATCAAACGGTCCAGATTTTAAGATCATAATCACACTGATTTTAAATATAAAATTAAATTAAATATTTGGACCGTTTAATTTTAATCAAACAGTCCAAATATGACCGACTGCACTGAATCCGAATCCGAATCCGAAAGTAACCTCTTGCTTTCTTGAATAATAATGGCCCCAAATTTAATGTCATCCATAGCTATATGATGCATGCATAAGACATGTGCATATATACCAATGTGGATCCTATTTTGAGAAAGATGCGTCAATGTTTTTTGAACAAGCCAAAATGAAATAATATATAAATGAGAACAAATAGTCACCTCAGCACAAGGTGTGCCGATGTAACTACGAGAGGTTTACACAAAAGTCAATACAAGTCAAGTAACATAAAAAATACAAACATTAGTCGATGCCCAAATAAAGCAATGGGTTCGACCACTAACAATGCAAGTTTATGCCCAGTGTGGCATTCGTCGTCCTGAGCCACCTAAATGAGAACATTTTGACTTTACCCAATAGATGATGCACTGAATTCTCTGCGTTTCTGAACAAGCGTTGATTTCTTTCGTTCCAAATGACCCAAGTACAGGCAAGCCAAATGAGCTGCAAGAAAGACCGTCGTGCGCGAAGCCCCCCGACTGAAGAAGTGAACTGAACAAAGTGATCAGGGAGGGCATGAGAATCTACCGCCGAAAAACCTATCCAAGACCGGACAAGTCCCCACAAAGAAGCAAAGGTACTACACGAGAGAAATATGTGTTGAGCCGTTTCTAAGCCGCCACAGCCGGACACACAAAGATGAGCCTCTGGAGAGATGATGCCTCGAGCTACCAAGTTTGATTTCGTTGGCAGCCGATCGCGCAGGAGGCGCCATGCAAAGATGGAGACCTTCAAGGGAACCTGTCTGTGCCACACGAGATCGTCTGCTGTCCCCAATGGAACTAGATCCTGAGATGTCAAAAGCTGGTATGCACTGCGCACTGAGTAACCTGTAACGGGATCCGGCTGCCACTGCCATATATCTGGGGTGTCATCCTGCACAGTAAAAGGAAGAAGTAAAGTCTGACACTCCCTCAACATCTCCTCCTCCCACACCCACAACTGCCTCCGCCACACCCACGCCTCCCCGCCACCCTCCCACCCGGATTGGAACATCTCAGCTACCGAGCTCGACTTGTTCTCTGCCAAATCGAACAAACGACCAAACCGCTCACACAACGGGACTCCCCCAACCAGGGATCAGTCCAGAAGAAAGTACCGGAACCATCCCCCACCTTTTTTGCCACACTCTCCCTAAACCACCCTCCCCTAGACCCCCCAACTCCATCTCGAATTCTCACCATCTCCCTCCACCATGCGGACCCTCGCCTCCCTCCCTCTCTCACCTTGTCTCCCTCCACCCCATAGCGGGCTGCAAGCACTCTAAACCACATCCCCCCTCTATCCACCAACAACCTCCAACACCATTTGCCAAGAAGAGTCAGGTTAAACTCTCTCAGCCGCCTAACCCCCAAGCCACCATTCTCCCTACTCAAACAAATAGATTTCCACGATATCCAAGAAGTTTTCCTAAAATCCTCACTCCCCCCCCAGAAAAAATTAATCAATAAAGATTCAATAGAAGAGATAGTACCTGAGGGAGCTTTGAAGAAGGAAAGGGCGTAGACGGACAAAGAGGTCAAGACAGACTTAAGCAGAATCAGACGACCACCAAAAGATAAGAAACGATTTTTCCACCCAGACAATCGATGCTTTATACGATTCAACACCGGTTCCCAGAAACCCAGACGCCTCGGATCACCACCAATAGGAAGGCCTAGATAAAGGAAAGGCACCTTCCCCACTTTGCAATGCAGGGCTGACGCGGCCTCGTGCATCCAAGAATCAGAGATGTTAACTCCAACCAACATGCTTTTATGAACATTCACCTTAAGACCTGACATTAACTCAAAAAGGACAAGAACAGCCCGCAGTGCACGGACATTCGCCGAACTTTTCTCTCCCACTAGCAACGTATCATCGGCAAACTGAAGATGCGAGACAGTTAGTGGAGCCTGCTCTCCAACGCGATACCCAGTAAACATGTTTCGCTCGACCATAGAAGTCATCATCACATTAAGGCCCTCAGCAGCTATGAGGAACAAGAAAGGAGATAAAGGATCCCCTTGTCTCAATCCCCTTTGGAAAGGAAATTCCTCCGTCGGGCTACCGTTGACAAGGACCGAAGCTGTGGCTGTACAGACACATTCTCTTATCCATTTTCGCCACAGGGATGGGAAAGCCATTTTCCCCATGACAGCATCTAAATAACCCCAATCCACAGAGTCATACGCTTTCTCAAAATCCACCTTGAAAAGCATTAGCTCTTTTCTAGACTTACGAGCCTCGTCCACCACCTCATTTGCGATAAGGATACCATCGAGGATCTGCCGACCCTTCACAAAAGCTGTCTGTGCCTCAGAGACAACACTACCAATAACCAATCTCAACCTGTTAGCCAACACCTTAGCCAGGATCTTATACAGACTTCCCACCAGTGAAATAGGCCTAAAGTCGTTCAGGCGTTGAGGGCTGTCCACTTTAGGAATAAGGGCAATAAAAGTGGCATTAATCCCCTTAGTTAACCTTCCATTTCGGTGAAACTCGGAGATAAAGCGCATCACGTCGTCCTTTAGTTCCGTCCAGAAGTCTTTAAAGAAGCCCAAATTTATCCCGTCTGGGCCAGGGCTTTTGAAGCTATCGCACTCCCAAATCGCCGCCTTGACCTCCGCTTCAAGGAAAGGTCTGGTCAGACTGCCACATTCTACCAAATTCAACCTTTTAAACACGAGATTTTCCACCCCAGGTCGGTCGATGTTGCTAGCCTGAAAATGCGAAGCGAATTGAGAGAACACAGCCTCCCTAATGGGGCTAACCCCCTCCAAAGTAACACCGCCCACCTGAACCGTAGAAATAGCATTTCCCCTGCGGCGGGCAGCTAGGGTGGAGTGAAAAAACTTTGAATTCGCATCCCCTTCCTTGAGCCACCTCGCTCGCGACTGCTGCCAACAAATGCTAGCATGCAACCGAGAAAGCGAATGCAAGTCCGACGTAATGCCATGAAACTCCCCGAGCGCACTGAACATGTTTGCCTTGTCGCCGGTAACAAAAACCCCAAGCGATTTTCCAATCTCCAAAATATCATCGGCTGCCTTCTCTGCATTCCCCTGTAAGGCTACCCAATGTTTCCAATCATTATTGATTGACGCTGACGATGTGCTTGCTTCGGTAGAGGCATGAGTCCCCTCCTTCCTAGTCAGTCGGGCAGCACCCCCCTCCTTTCTCGGCGTTCATTTTTCTGTAAGATGTGCAGCACCTCCCGGCGATCCTGAATAGGGAGTCTCGCAATACGTTTTAGACTGTGTATTGAATGACGCAGAAGGCCACCCACTTTCCTTTTTTTAGACCCCTTCTGTGTCGCTTGTTGTCGGCCCATCCTTGGGCGGGCTCCATTCTTCTTTGCCGAAAAGATAACCCCAGCCTCCCTATGACCCTGATCCCTCACCCATTCCAAGCTCCATGGTCCTGACATAACAGAGCGGCTAACCCCTGGTGGGCAAGACCTCGCTCGGTTGTTCCCTGACCCTAACACAACCCCCTCCGGCCTGCAGTCAACCGATCTAACAAAAGCTCGCCTGTCTACCTCCTGTCGTGATGGAACTGTCTCAGCTACATGGTCTACGCTATCCCCATCAGAATCCATACTCTCCACTGACGGGGCCATAGTGGGATGAAACTCTGGGCCAGGCATGTCAGGCTTCCCGGTAGGTCGCCGGTTAACGGAATCCTTTTGAGCTACAGTTAAAATGGGGCCAGCCTCTAGCACCAGCCCATTCGCGTAATCCTCAACTAACTTATCAACCTGATGGCTAGCTTCCGGATCACAGCGGAGCTCTTCGTCTCCTTGCAAAGATGCCTCTGTGACCCTATCATCCACTAAGAGGAATGCATCGTCGCCCAAGTCGTAACCCCACTCCTCTATAACCTGCACATCGACGATAGCCCCGTCTACAAGCAGTCTCTCCACTCTTTTAACCACATCCAGGGACGACGTGGCTATCAGGACGCGTGCAAAATCGAGTCTGTCCTTCTCGACTGTATAGTTGTCCGCCCGCAAGAATCTACCACAATCAAAGACACACAACCTAAAAAAATCCTCGTTCCACGCATGCAATGGAATGCCATACAGGCGTACCCAAGCGCCCCTCTGAAAAGGTATGGCCTGCGCCTCCCACCGTCCCCATGTTGAAAAGATAATCTTGAAAAACTCAGAAGCACTCGCAAGAACAGTCGCCACATCTAACCCGGCTTTACTACGGAGAAAAACTTTGTCTGCCCCTAGAAGAGTAACATCTACATCTGTGAACCCAGCATCCGCTATTCTGCTACGCACCACCGAGATCACTTCCCCATTTCTAATAGTAGCCACAACCCCAGAACGCGCCCACGCCACATCAGGCGACGTCGTCCTATATTTACGCAAATAGACTTTGTTAAGCTTCTCTTGGGCGACATCAACGACATTAGTCGAGGTTGGCGGCACCTCTTGTTGACTGACATTTGCACAGTTGCCTGTCCCTTGCCGACCACCTAACTTCACTAGGACGTCGCCGACCCTTACTCCCTCTGGACAGCCTGATCCCACCCTTATCGGAGGTGCAGAAATGTCGCACCCAACTTTAACACCCTCTTTAGGGGCAGCTGGAACTTTTAGACCCGACTTCCCACCCTTGTTGTCCTCAGTGGCCTTCACACTAACCTCCACTCCCTTCTTTTCACCACCGTCATCCAGACTCCCAGGTGGTCCGGATGTACGGTCGAATCTGGCCAAGCTTGCCCTGACTCGGTATTGGCCGAAATAAACGGCGTTCAAAGCCTTTGTCAATTTTGAGACATCTCTAACATTGGAAAATTTAACAAAACCATAGGGTTCACCAAATCTATTGCACTGCTTAGCTATGTAAACATCTTCCAGAATTCCACAAACTTCGAATCCCTTTCTAATATAAAAAAGCGGTAGATGAGCCGGGAAATTTGTGAAATAAAATGAAACATACCTTTTGAGATCAGAACCTAACATGCCAATACCTAGAGGTTTTCCAATGGGTCCCCCCTTGTCAAAACCATTCCACTGACTTGCCTTATTAGTCTCTTTGCTGCTTACGTGTTCCTCAGGCTCTGTATGATCAAAACGTTTCCCAAAATGTTGATGCCGCCGCCCACTAACCTTAGCATGTAGGTCCGGTCGGTTAACATCCCTTACCCCATGGTTGGGAGCCTCGCGTGCCTCTGCGACATCAAAATAACGCTGGAGTCTGTTACCAAGATGGTGATCGCGATGATTGAGCATGGAGCGGTGTCTCCCGTACTCAGAGAACGAGCGGCTGTGATGGTAGAACCTTCCACTGCGGTGTCGTCTGTGATCGTCTCGTCTGTCAGAACCTTCCTCCTCCCGTCGCAACGCTTTCCGACGTCGCGGTCTCACCTCAATCCAATCTCCCCCATCCCCCCCAATCTGTGGCTCCCTGCCGAAGTCCCAACCCCCCAGCGCTTCTGCACCACCGGCGATAATGAATACCGGCGTGAAGAAGAAGATCGGCGCTGCCTGAGCTTTGCCCTAGGAGCTCCTCGCTCTCGCTCTCTGCCTCTCATGTTTTTAATATCCTTCTAAACCCTATATTATATATTCAAGATGCGTCAATGTTGCACTTTACATAGCCCGTAAGCATTTTATACCATATGCCATCTTATGTATCAGATATCTTTTCTATCAATTAAGTCGAATACATTCAAATAATAAATACTAAATTTTATTTCCTCGAAAATTGATATATACAACGAACAAAAATGTTATATGCATGGAGACCCATTTTTCATACACACGCGACAATGTTAAAAAATGTTACTGATTTAGTTGAGTAGCTGATTATTCAATTCATATTGAAGATTATGGTTAAATTGTGCGGTTAAATTAACCACAATTTTGATGGTGAATTGAATTAGCCATCGGTTGATTAGCCATATTTTTTAACAAGACTAAAAAAGTGTCGCACTAGCTAGTGTACAAAAATGGGTGTTCATGTATCATTACTGAGATAGAAAATTGACTACCTACACACAAATTAAGTTAGTTAAGTATACGTAATTTTTTTAAATTTTTTTTCTTTTAGACAAATTGAGTCAAGAGTATTCTGAAATTTTTATATTAAATAAGATTAAGAATAAATTAGTTAACATTTGTGTGTAATTAAATCAACAAATTGTCCATAAGTATTTTAAATCAACCGACAAAATGTGAATTTCAGTAGTACTTTATATATTTAGTCAAAAAAAGTCGTACTTGACATATAATTGCAATACAAGTCTTTCATTCTAAATTATAAGGTGGGCAATAATTATATTATTTTATGTACATACTATTTTTTCCTAACAAAAAATGAAATTTTTTATACTCATTTCAGAATTAGAAGAAATTAATGTTGACCATGAATATGTTTTTTTTTTTTTTTTAATATGCAGCCTTGCTCGCAGCTGGTATTGAAGGCTGACAAAAATAGAGAGGATGAATCTTTGATTGGACTAAATTAATTAAAGAGGATAAGGGTTGTTGAGTTCCTTTGCTAAATATAGAAATATTTTGTGTGAAAAGGACCAAATCCAATTGGCTAGTGTTGTTGGTTTGGATTTTTGTACGTTGAATTTGATTTCTTAACAATTGGTGTTTGAAAAATGTTTTTGTTAACTCATCTCATTGTCTTGTAGGGCTTTCACAAGTGGGAGAGGAAGATCAGGAGAATAGTTACATTTGACTTTTTTTTTTAGTTTATGATGCCAATTTCTTATATCTTTTATTCGTTAAATTTTATTTGGATTCAATAAACAAAAGTCTAAATTATTTAGTACCTGAGTATTTAATAAAATATTTTTTGTTATGGTATAGTAAATTATACTCCATTTTTTTTATAAGAAACAACAAACTTTTTAAATTTATTAAATAATTGATGTTTTAATATGCGATATAAATCAGATGCATCAGTTACTCAATGAACCAAAAAAATTAATTATTTTTTATAAAAAAATTGAGAGGTAGTATAGTACTATCAAATAATAATACTAATAATAATAATAAATTTGTTGAAAAATATTTATTAATTTTTTTTCTTCGGGGCATAGTATTCTTGAGATTATTAATTCAAGAGAATCGACATTGGTGGTTGCAGATTTGATAAAGCTTTGTGATAGGTTCTTAGCCCGTGGTTCATGCATCAATCATCTTTCTGGTACCTTGAATAAGATCAAGCCGCTAGACTCGCCGTGTTTGAGAGAGAAGTCGGTTATTTAAGGGGAAATTTGCTGAAAACTATAACATCCGCTATAAAAATCAATTGTATTCATGAAATAAATTTAAATTTATAGAAGTATTAAATGAAAATAAATATTTACAATGTATTTTCTTGGTCTTAATAATTTATGTATTTTGTTTCTTATAAAAAGGATCGTAGTAACATTTATCTTTATATAATAATAAAAAATATATTAGTAAGAAAATAGGATCAAGTAGATTATGTTAATAGTGCATATAGTCAAATTAATTTGATTCTTATTTTGGGTTGAAGGAAGTACATTGTAACCAACCTTACTAAATAGAGTGAATTGCACTCATTTAATCTCACCCATTTATTTTTGATCTAAGGGTCAATAAGTATTCTCATCATTCTCACATAAGAAATGCATTCTCATGTGATATGTCCTCATATAGAGATAATGGGTTAAAAACTGACCCAAACTATTCTTGGGCTTTTCGGTTGAAATACAAAAACCCTAACTATTCAAAAATCATCACAAAACGTCTCTGTTTTCCCCCAATTTTGCAGAGTAACAATCAATAAATCAATCAGAAAAATCAATCACTGAATCATCATATACGTGATGAGTAGTGGTGGAGGAGCTGCTGCAAAACCCAAAGAAGAGGAACAAGATGGCATGTCCGTTCATTCTCCTTGCAAACCTCCTCCTTCCTCTGCTTCCTCTCTCCCTAAGGTATCATCTCTCTCTAACTTTAAACTTCAATTTATCTGAATTTCAATTTAATTGAACTTCATTTATGATCTTGTTAATAGGATCAAGCACAGGCTGAATTAGAGCTCAAATTATTGGAAGCACTTGAAATTTATCCTCCAATAAAACTTCAAGGTGGTTGATTTTTTTATTTTTGATATTTTTTACTTTGATTTAATTTTTTTTATGTGCATAAATAAATAATGATTTAGTTCTTAGTAGGTAGCTCAATTGGTGAGTTATGAGACATCAAGTTAATTAAGTTGGGTAGTTCAGAGTTCGAACCCTATAAATTAATATAATCACCAATTTACTAACATTTGGTTAAAAAAACAACAAATACCGAATTTTTGCATGAATTTGGGGACAATGTGGTTTGTTGTGAAGCACGCGCACAAAAATATGACATGTTGACCGACACTGATAAAATTTTAAAAGTGAAATGTTTGAATGTAATCATATTTGTCGGTGTTGGACATTAGACATGTATTCAATATAAAGTGTTGGTGCTTTATAGGTAGTTAGGCCTGTGTCCTCTCCTCGGGCCGTTTCTATCATCGGGTAATTTAGAGAGTACATATTAAGGGTGTATTTGGACAAACTTTTATAGGATTATCGTATGTCATATCTATCTGTCTTAAATGTTTGAGTGAAGCTATGAAAATAATTCATGACATGTCTATGAGCGATTTTTAGCTTATGTCATTAAGTCCCTCGGAATAGCTTAGGAAAAAACTTACAACTTGTATAAAAACAATTTAATCATTTTCATCTTTTATTGTAGAAATATTCTCTTGAAAAAAACTTTAAAATGGAGGATTATTAATCATTTTGCATCTACTGATTTTAGTAGTGATAAGCAACGAATATTGGTTTTGTTTGAAAATAAATTTCAGTTGTAAAATAATGTATGATTAAATTATCGCGTATAGAGTAAGCATTTGTTGAGACTAGAAAACAATAACGAATTAAGCAGGTGATTGAACTTATTTTTACATATGAACCTGCCGCATGTGATCGCTGCTTGTTTCGTTGTCATTTGATACTGTTTATTTCATCTTTTTACCAAGAGTAGTTATGCCAAGATAAGACGGATGATCACTTTTTTCTTGTAAAGCTTTCTCTTTTCATATAGTTTCAGACAAGTTATAACTCATAAGAGATCATGGTTCATCATATTTTATTTTCCTTGGGTGCAATTTTCATCAATTTTTATGCTTACAATTAATATTCGTTTCATGAAGGAATACATCGTCACTTTGTCCTCTATGGTCTGATGGAATATCTAAAGAAGAGGTTTGTTCTTTTTTCCACTTTTAAACTGTTTATTCTTCTGATAGATGATCTTACAACTATATATGCTTCATTCAGTTTTGACAGAGATTTCTCTTCTGAGGAGGTCCTTCAATTGCTCGATCGGTTCTACAACCTAGAGATGCTGGTATGCTATCAATAAGTTTTGATTCTTCCCGTTCACTTAACATGTTAGTTTGTGCTTTATGTTTTAACACAATGCTTTCAATTTGCTTATCACTCTACCTCAGAAAACAGACGATGAAGACGTTGATATTCTTAACCATGAAGAAGATTTCAGCTTGCCTCAGAGTTTCTTTGGCAAGGAAGAACCCTGAACTTCAATTTTTGTGGGATTTACATTTTCATTTGGACTAATGTCCACCCTTTGGTTTTTAAAGTTGGCTATTATTCCCCTCATTTTGGGTTAGATTATGTTTCGAAGGTGGTTCTTTTATCGTTTCTGTAAGTTATGGTGGTTTTAGCATGTACATCTATCATGGTTGCGTGGTGGTTCCGAGAATTCTATGCTCAGTTTAATAACCTCGGTTTGAGCTGCTTAATAATGTAGTATTTAACTGCAGTGACTTGAGTATAAAACATTTACACTTAAAAAGAGTATATCGAAATATCAATTTATTAGTAGGAATTTTTTTGGTGCGAACACCTCTTGCATCTAAATTTCGTCACTCATTTGGGTCTTACAAAATTGATTATTCTATACAAAACTGATTTTTTTCAACAAAGATAAGAAATGTAAAATTGGAGAATGTCTCCAAGTTCATATATTTCATGAAAAGTAAAAGTGCTGCATCTGTCTTTAAAAAAACAAACAAATGGACAACTTTTAATGCAGAAAAATATATGGTTTGACTGTAAAGTGTTTCTGTACACAAATTAACTTGAAGTATATTGAAATCTTACTGAAATCTTATCCTCCTTTTAAAAAGAGTAATAATTTAGTTAATTAGATTTTATATATCAGTTTCAGGACTTAGACTCTTAGAGTGTTTGAATATCATTATTATTCTTTCACACTAATTTCCTATTCAACTTGGAGCTAATATAACATTGACAATTGGCAACTCCAAAGAAACCTGCTCATGAAGTAACTTAGTAGTTTAAAAAAAAGGGTGTTTGAATATCAATTCTATAATACTTATCACTGTTGACTATTTATTACTTAACTTGGAATTCAAACTTTTACACCACCTACAAAACCATGACTAGTCCTAGCATATTACTATATATTCATTACATTCATGATCTAAATTTCATATCCCATATTTCTCAATTGTATTGTAACAATGGCAACCAATTCTATGAAGTTGACTTTGATGACCATTTTCATCTTTGCCATAGCTCTTTCTCCAACTTTACCATGTCATGCTGCACGCCTTCCATTAGCAGGTAATTAAGCACACTATATGTCACATTTTTTTTTGGCTTTCACCACCCGTTGAATCTGGTTCGGAGGTCAGTTCTGGCATTAAGTGGTTCTAGCCTCCTTCCGATTGCAGTTGCAGGGGATCGAACCGTGGTTCTCTCTACCAAGTTCAGCGCCAATCACCACTGAACCAACTAACGATTGGTTACTATATGTCAGATTTTAATTACAAAATAACATAAACTTTCAATTAATGTACTCATGAAGTTTATTTTTTTGATGTGCAGTTAGTAGGCCTATATGTATTCAATGTGTATGTTGTACTACACCACCCCCAGGTCATTGCTGCAGCAACTGTTGTGCTTCTCCAATTCAAACTCAGAACATTGATCAATCTCCATAGTATGGAAAGTTACCACATGCCTTATTGTATAAAGTTCATAATCATATCTATTATATAGATATAGATTCTTATTTTCAAATAATTGAGGACTCTTTTAAGTCTCTCATGTAATTTTATATATGTGTAAGAAATAAGAATGATTATCATAATGTTAACAGTAATTGCCACTTATCATCATATAAGAGATTAATTGTTTTGCAACTGTCACATTAAACAATTTTGACAAAGTTAATCACTTATTATCATATTTGCTGAGTTGAGAGTTTATACTAGAAACCATTGTAATTATTTTGTGTTCATTGTGAGGATAAATAATCTGTAACTGAGTTCAAAGAGATTGTAACTTTTTGGTTCCTTTGATACCATTGGTTTGTCACTTTTTTGGAAAATCTTCCAATGTCGCATTTCATCAAGTTATCGACAAAGCAAGAAAAACTTAGAGTAAATCACAAATTATATTCACAGTACATAATATATTACTTTTGAATATAGTAATATACAAAAATTCTTTCACTCACGCAACGTGTGAGTCTCATTCTAGTTTTAATTAAATTACTACCTCGCTAGAGAGCTCTCGCCACTAATTTTGTCGAAAGATACAGAATTAAAGGTGTCTGGTAAACTCTCAGGAGTGTAATCAGAGTCAGACAAATCAGTGATCTTGTTCTTCAAACATTGTTTGAGTTCCATAACTACTTGCCTCATGGTTGGCCTATTGATTGAAGTTTTTGCTACACAAGCCATTGCAATATCCAAAGCTTTAGTTGCATAGTTAATATCAAATTCTCCCTTTAATCTGGGATCCACAATATCCTTTACCTCTCTTTCCAGCAGCATAGAACTAATCCATTGAATAATATGGATTTTCTCTTCAGTTTTGGTTATGGCAGGTTGTCCTGTAATTATCTCAAGCAAAACTACTCCAAAACTAAAAACATCACTTTTTCCTTTCAACCTGCTTAATCTATTGTACCTGCAAAATATAAATTTACAACTTCTTAGAAGTTACATTTAACAACTTCACACGCATTAGGAAAATTTGATATTGTATTAATTTTCCATTTTGTATATTGATATTTTTTTTTTTTCAAATGAAACTTATATTTAAGGATCGAGTAGTAATAACTTACTCAGGGTCGAGGTATCCTATAGTTCCAGCAACAACCGTGAAGATATGAGTGTCGCCTTCGTTAGGAAAGATCTTTGACAACCCAAAATCAGCTAGTTTACCTTGGAATTTGTCATTTAGTAAGATGTTTTTAGATTTAACATCTCTATGAACAATTGGCGGATTGCAGCCATGATGCAGATACTCCAATCCTACAGTTGAATGTTCAAATTAAGCTAAGTTTTGTTGCATAAAATGTAACTCTTATATTTGGATTGATGAAAATCACAAGACTAATGACCAATAGGATTCATATATACTCACCTTCTGCAGCATCCACCGCAATTTGAAGTCGTTGATTCCAACTCAATATATGTTCACTTTTATCTGCATTCATGAAACAAACTTAACTAAGTATTCACAAAACTAAGAAAGAAATTTTTGACTAAACTTTTGGGGAATCCTTTGACTATTTAGATGTTTTATGCAGATGACAAATATTTACAAAATTTTGATACCAATTACTTGATTAAATATAGTATAACGGTCACTAGAATTATATGTAACATATTGACATGATCATGAACAATACCTGATAAATGCTTGGCTAAGTCTCCATTAGCCATATACTCATAGATGAGAGCCATGTTGGTGCCATCATCACAGTACCCTATAAGACCAGTCAAGTATTTATGATGAACTACGGCAAAAAGTTTGGCCTGTGAATCAGAAAAGAAAACCATAATTCCTTCAGTTAACATGAAACTCGTTAACTATACACACACACACGTGCGCACGCACACTCACACTCACACATACACACAGGAATGATGAAATTTGCAAGTTAATTAATGATACTACCTCTGCTTGAAATTGCATATATCCTTGAGCTGATTCGGAAGATAGCATTTTGACAGCTACCTCAGTATCATGATCAATCCAGCCATGATAGACTGTTCCAGATGCTCCTTTCCCCACAACCTTTTCAAAGTTTCTGGTAATGGTTAATACTTCTTCATAGGTGAATTCTTGTTTCTTTGACTCTAGTTCCTGCTTTATTCTTGAATAACCACCCATCTTGCTCACATGATGGGAAACTGGGAAAAACCAAACACAGTTAGTATCCAAATAGGAGAAAAAGTATCGTTCCTCGTTCGTTTATAGTTTGAAAAATTTATACATAAACATTGTATATCAATTAAATCCTTCATTTTTATACATAGACATTGTTTGGCTTTCGCAACATCAAATGAATAAAAACATGTACCTTGGTGTCTCTTGTAGTATATGCGAAAAGAAATCATTGCTACTGCTAATATCATGAAAGCACCACCAAGTGATGCTACTAATGGAAATACAACCTTATTCATCTTGTTACATGAACCTGAGGAGCAAAGATTTGGATTTCCACCAAAACTTGCATTTACAGTAACAAATTATAATGTTATTAATATGACATTGTTTACACCACATATTTCTTAAATATAAATATGAGATAAATCAGTATTAGCTAGCTCATGAAATGGAACATACTTGGATTTGAGCATACTATTCTCTGAACGCACGAGGAGTTGCATTGGAATTGCGCCAGATAACTGATTTCCTTCAAGGTTTCTTCAATAAAAGAGGTCAAAATTCTATTGAGATGTTCAGGTTGATACAATATGGTGCACATTGACTTGACAACTCAAGCATTAAAATTAATTGAAAAATCAAGTCCATCTAGCATCATGAAAGCTTCACCATTCTATAGAATTTACCAAGATGAAGATAGTTTACTTACAGAACTCGCAAGAAGCGCAGCTGAGATAGGAAATCAGGCACAGCTCCAGTCAAACCGTTATTCGACAAATCCCTAAAATAGGAACAAATTGCTTTTACTCAACTTTAGGAGCAGACTTCATTTTTGTGACCAACTGCATAGCTTACTATTTGTGTATAAAAGATTCAAGGACTTACAAATATTCTATTGATTTCAGATTGGATATACCAGGAGCTATATTTCCAATTAAACCGCTAGAAGTTAAGTTCCTAAACACATGATTATGAAGTTCATTAATATCATTGTAGACTAGAGGGTTATCATTAGCATATGTATTTCATTTCATGCGACATAACGTACAAGTATACGATCCTTGGTGAATTAGATTCGGCATAGCTGCAGTTTAGACCTTCCCACAAGTAAGACACTGGAGTACAAGGATCTCCTTGCCAGTTTCTCTTGATCTCATAAATTGACTTCACATTTAGGATAGCATCAACTATTATATTATCATAAATTAAAGTAAACAATAATAAGACTAAGAATAATGCATGTAAATAATGATATTAGAGAACAAAATCAGTGTATCTAACTAAGATATAGTACTTACCGTCCATTTGATATGTTTCTGATTGTAAGAAGTCCTTTGTCATATATATCTCGATTGCGTTGAAAAGTGGTGGAAGAGTTGATCTATTAGTCTTATTAAACCAAAGTTCCAACTTATTTTCATCTATAACTGATATATAATACTGGCTTTGAAGATACAAAGGAATTAGTGGATCATTATTTAAAAGCTTTCCATTTACAAAAATGTTAAACTCTCTAATTTGATTCGCCTCGAGTTTCTGGATTTCAGCAAAGTACATGTACACATAATATCTAGAGGCATTATACTTGGGAAGGAAGTGAAATTCTATCTTGTCACTAACATTTTCTGGAATTGATGTTGTTCTCATGACAGTGGAAGGTGGTAGTGGTAAAAAGTTGAATGAAGGTGCTCCTTGGTCTATGGTGAGTGAAGTATTTGCCATTTTCCAGTCATTTGAGTTATAAGGTGTCCATGTTCTGTCATAAATATCATCTGGATATCTTTGGGAAAGGAAAAAATGTAACACATTAGAAATCATTATATTACCTAAAATATTGTAATTTTCACTTTCAGTCTCTCAAAAATATTTCGTCTCATTTTGGTCCCCCAAGGTGACATATTTGCTACAGAACAAAATATGTCACTTTCAGAAACTGAGACCAAAATGAAACGAACAATTTTTGGAGACTAAAAGCAAAATTTAGCATATTGTTTATTGGAAAAACTCGAGTCTACATTAAATGGAGATAAGGTCTGAAATTAATAGAGATAGACTCATATTTTTTTGTCATAAAAACATGGCTAAATTGCACTTTTGATCCCCTAACTTTCACAAACTTGCGATTTCGGTCCCCTGACTTTCATGACATGACTTGGTCAAAATCAGTGGAGGGCCAACCATTTGCAAAAGAGGCTTAAGTTAGGGGGCCAAAAGTGCTATTCTGAAAGTTAAGGGGTCAAAATTGCAAGTTTGTGAAAGTTAGGAGGCCAAAAGTGCAATTTAGTCTAAAAATATTTTTAAGCTTTTTTTCTTTTAGGTTCACCTGATTTTTTGACTACCCTGTAAGCCTACATCAAACCTCCCCAAAAGCTCCAAAGAGTTAACAAGATAAGCATCACTGTTTAGAACTCTAAGCTCTAAAACTGAAATAAAAGGTGTACCCTTGCCAGTATTAAACAAACAAACATGAACATAATCTGAGGAAGTAGCAAAAATGATTTCCTTGGTTATTACACTAGATGAATCTTCAAACACTACAGATTCCCACCATTTAGCTCCAAGATAGATATCAAATTCAGGAAGAGTGTTTTTTCCATCATAATTACCATACACAAAACTGGCCCTGACTAAATATTTTTTGCTACTTCCTTGTGAAACAAAAAGGGTGTAGCAGTTCCTTGTTCCTTTTGGGAAGCTTCTAACATTCCAAAACTGTTTTTCAAGGGAAGCTTTGTGTTTAGATGATATGCTTTTACTTACACCAGTATCTGTGAAGTTAACATCCCATGTATAATAGATGGAAGTAGTTTCATCTGTGTAGCTTGGTTTATCTACTAACCCACAGTCAATACTAATGAATCCTGCAAAAGGCAAAAACATATGTCATAAGTCATGAAACACCGACACAGACATAAACATGGACACCGAACATGACACTGACACGTTGGCACGGGTAATAATTTGAGAAAATAGAATTATTCAATGTAACAAGATGTGTTAGTGTCGTGTTTGTGTCGGATACTGGACAGACCTTCAATCTGAAGTATCAGTGCCACGAGCACATGAAGCAGTTATATATTGAGAATAAAAATGTTATGAGAAGAGACAACAAACCTAATTGGTTGTTCTGGGCATGAACAATGAAAGGAGGAGTTAAAGAAAGTAAAAACATTATAAGTAGACATAGCAAGTGTCCTGCCATAGGTGAATTTGAAAACTTGTTACACACTCAATCTGATATCAACATATCATATGTTAAAATTTGTTGGTTCAGTTTTTAAGCTGGTATAAGCATCTCCATGAGATTAAGGAATTAGACATAATAAACCATTTACAATATATGACTCAGGTTAACCATTCAATGATGAAATTCATTTTAATCTTCATATGGGTTCTATTAGTCAAGTTCTTCTGCATATTAAATTATTTCACCTTTTTTTTACTATATTAGAAGTCTTCCGATTGAATTTTCTGAGTTGCCTTTGTACTTTTCTTTGCCTTATTTTATTACATGATGTGTAGACTTTATTTGATATTTGTCAATGACAATTTTTTGGAGGAACTTTTTTTCAATTTTCTTTTTTTTTTAAATAGGTCTCTGGTTTTTTTAATATCTTAAATAGTTTCTGTTAAATGTTTTTCAATTTAATTCCATTATGAACAACTGTTTCATTTCCGGTCAAATATAAGTTGTTGTCTGCATCCATTTTCTATCAAAATAGTCACTGACGTTTTCAATTTAGCATCAACATGACAGTTAACACTCTATTTCAATACATTTAACGGTTATAGAAAATGAATATCGACAGAGAAAACAAATCGAGAAACATTCAACATAATTGAGAGATTAAAAAAATCAAGTATTGTCAACAATTGTCAACAAAGATAAGGACAATGGTTACTCTCATTATTGATATAATATTCATATCAATTCTTAATTTTGATTTCTCACTTTTTGTTGCCATGTGCTTGTCAAAATTGATCAAGTCTAAAAACATTTTCACACCACAGCTACTGCATGACAATTGGCAACTCCAAAGAAACCACCGCAGGAGTTGGACTATTTATTAACTTAATTGGAATTCAACCTTCAAATTCAAAACTTATAAGCATCTAAAATACTTATACAATGGCTATATATATATATATATATATATATATATATATATATATATATATATTAGGAGGGCTAGTACTTTCTAACACACATATTTTGATGTACTTTTTTATTGGTTAAAATTCATATGAGTTCACATTTTTGTATGAGACTCGAATAAATTTCAACCAATGAAAAAAATGTATTAAAATGTGTGTTAAAGAGTGTGTTCCTAATAATATTCATACTTTTTGTATCCACTAGTCCCTAGTTCTTGACAAACTACTATATATATATATATATATATAACGAAAACATATCAAATCAACATTTCTCAATAGTTCTCTCTAGTATTGTAGCAATGGCAACCAATTCTATGAAGTTTACTTTGTTGACCATTTTCATCTTTGCCATGGCTCTTACTCCCAATTTACCATGTCATGCTGCACGCCTTCCATTAGCAGGTAATTAAGCACACATACTATGGTCACATCATATCATATATTATATGGTTTTCTATGATAATTAACATTAATTTTACTTTGATGTGCAGTAGTACTTAATGGGCCCATATGTATAGAGTGTGTATGTTGTACTATACCACCCCCAGGTCATTGTTGCAGCAAGTGTTGTGCTTCTCCAATTCACAATGAGACCATTGGTCAATCTCCATAGGATAGGGAAAGCACATGCCTTATTATACCACCATATAAGTTCTTAATATCTCTTAAGGATTTACTATTTTCTAATAAGAGGGGTCTCTTAAGTCTATTGATGTTATTTCATATATGTGTAACAATGATTATCATAATGTTATAGAGTAATTGCCACTTATCATTAAGGACTGAATGTCATATAAGAGATTATGGGTGTTTGGTAAAATAAGCTAGCTTATAGCTAATTGTATTAGTTTATAAGCTTGTTTCATAAAATTGGAGGTGTTTGGTAACAAGCTTTTTTTACTAGCTTATAGCTTTTTTTCAGATGCTATTTCAAATAGCGTTTGAGCATATAGCTTATAGCTTTTTACCTTTTATTCCAATTTTAACCTTATTATTTTTATTTTTTTAAATAAAAAAACTACCCACAAAAAAAAAATCACCCACTCACATAATACTTTTATGTCATTTTATAATTACAACAACTAAATTTACCAAACACTTTAATTTCATTCTACAAGTTTTTCAGCTATCAGCTAAAAGCTAACTTATCAGCTATCAGCTAACTTTTCAACTATCAGCTAGCTTATAGCTTAATTTTACCAAACAGAGCATATATCTTAAAAGTTATGAATAAGTGAATGAGGTGTTTTGTTCTCCATTCAATTTAGATTGGTTTCGAGATTTAATATAATTCAATTCAAATATTAAAATAGCTAGCAAACGGTTTGATTTTCAAACTCATTCATGTTTATGAGTTTTTGGGTTTCAAACCCAAATATTTGTTAGGAGAAAATGTTGTTTTTGACAATCTTTAGGAAAATCATTACAAGTTCGTGTTCTTATGATTTGGTGGCCAAAACCTCGTTAAGGCACAAAACATTCGGGTGTTTAACCTGTCTCATGATCAAAATTTTCCGCTTTGTTTGAACCTCAATTATAACTTTTAGAACTTTCTTCTCGTCAATAACCTTAATAGCACCATTGTCATAATTGGTTCTCAAGTCCCTTACATGATAAACTATTGCAAAGTTAACTTAGCATAATAGTTTGTCAAGCTCATATTTCTACATCAATAATTTCCCTTTATCTACATTTCAGGTAACATCGAAAAAGGAAAAAAAAAAAACTATTGATGTTGAAATATGAGTTTAGCAAACTAAAAGACCATGTTAATTTTGCATCAGTTTATCATGCAAAGGCCCTAAGAATTGTTGACAGTGTTATTATTAATGTTAGCCTAAATGTAATTCTGGTCCCGCAAATTTCACAATTTTTTATCTTAGCTCCCTAAGTTTCAATTGTTCAATTTTAACCCTCTAAATTTCACAATTGCTAATTTTAAACCTCGAAGTTTTAATTGCTCGATTTTGACCCCTAAATTTATCCTATTTTACATTTGCTAGTCCTCCATTGAACAAATTTACCCGTTTAATCAGTAAAATGTAAGTACTAGAAAAAACAACACCCGGCAAAATTTATGGTATTGAACAAATTTTGTCTTTTACGATGTTTGGCAGAGAAAATATTATTTTAGAATTTTAGACAATTTGTATAGAAGACAAAAAGTTATTGCATGGTTTAGTGAAAAAAATATAATTTTCAAATTAAATATTGTACAATTGAAATAATTTTGTCCAATTCCTTTGCCTCGGTTTATCAAATCCTAAGAATAATTTTCAAATCAAATATTGTACAATTGAAATTGTCATATCCTAATATTATTTCGAGACAAGCAATTGTTTTAGCAAATGGTATCATATGCTTAGTTCTCAAACTTTTAGTTGAGTTTAAAATGTTTTACAACAATTAATTTTTTTTATTCCCATTTTACAACAATTTTATGAATGAAATAAAATAAGTCAGCTATCATCAAACAAAAGAATTGTAAAAATTGCAAGTTTGTGAAAGTTAGGGGGCCAAAACTACAATTTAGTCTAAAAATATTTTTAAGCATTTTTCATTTTAGGCTCACCTGACTTTTTGACTACCCTGTAAGCCTACATCAAACCTCCCCAAAAGCTCCAAAGAGTTAACAAGATAAGAATCACTGTTTAGAACTCTAAGCTCTAAAACTGAAATAAAAGGTGTACCCTTGCCAGTATTAAACAAACAAACATGAACATAATCTGAGGAAGTAGCAAAAATGATTTCCTTGGTTATTACACTAGATGAATCTTCAAACACTACAGATTCCCACCATTTAGCTCCAAGATAGATATCAATTTCAGGAAGAGAGTTTTTGCCATCATAATTACCATACACAAAATTGGCCCTGATTAAATATTTCTTGCTACTTCCTTGTGAAACAAAAAGGGTGTAGTAGTTTCATCTGTGTAGCTTGGTTTATCTACTAATCCACAGTCAATACTAATGAATCCTGCAAAAGGCGAAAACATATGTAATAAGTCATGAAGCATCGACACAGACATGAACATGGACACCGAATATGAAACTGACATGTTGACACCGGTAATAATTTGAGAAAATAGAATTATTAAATGTAACCAGGTGTGTTAGTGTCATGATTGTGTCGGACACCAGACACACTTTCAATCTAAATTGTCGGTATCATGAGCACATGAAGCAGTTTTATATTGAGAATAAAAAATGTTATGAGAAGAGAGTCAAGAGACAACAAACCTAATAGGTTGTTCCGGGAATGAACAATGAAAGGAGGAGTTAAAGAAAGTAAAAACATTATAAGTAGCAAGTGTCCTGCCATAGGTGAAGTTGAAAACTTGTTACACACTCAATTTGATAACATATGTTAAAATTTGTTGGTTCAGTTTTTAAGCTGGTATAAGCATCTCCATGGTATATGTTAGACATAATAAGCCATTTACAATATATGACTCAGGTTTAACCATTCAATGATGAAATTCATTTTAATCTTCATATGGGTTATATTAGTCAAGTTCTTCTGCATATTAAATTATTTCACCTTTTTTTTACTATATTAGAAGTCTTCCGATTGAATTTTCTGAGTTGCCTTTGTACTTTTCTTTGCCTTATTTTATTACATGACCTGTAGACTTGGATTTGATATTTCAGTCAATGACAATTTTTTGGAGGAACTTTTTTGCACTGCTGTGAACAAAAAAGAGTACTACTCATAGTCATTATTACAGGAAACTACCAAATTAGTCTTTGTATCTGTAACTTATTTTTAAATAGGTCTCCGACTCTTTTAACTCAAATTAGTACTAAAAATTAATTATTTATATTTTTATCATAGCTGTTGATATAATATTTTTTTTCACGTGTTAAAATCTATAAAGCATAGTAAAACTGACTCAATTAAGACACAAACATTTTTTTTTTTTGACATAAGACACAAACATATTAAAACATAAAAAACTGAGTTCAATACGACAGAAACATAGTAAAATACGGCAACAAACAACGGTAAACACATCAAAACAGGACAAACATAAACACATTAATCCAATTTCTCCATACGGGCAAGCTTCTGAATTTTATTTGTTGCAGACAAAGCACCCCCATCAGCATAGTCACCACTCTCATTAGGCCTTTTTCTCAAAGTCTTGCTTGTGGGAGTATCCACCAAGTCATTAGCATTGATGTCATCTTTCGTCGAACCAACTCCTTCAACAATATCAGCATAGTCACCACTCTCATTAGGCCTTTTTCCCAAAGTCTTGCTTGTGGGAGTATCCACCAAGTCATTAGCATTGATGTCATCTTTGGTCGAACAAACTCCTTTAACAAGATCCTATAAATACAATAAAATATCAAATGATTAATATAGTGAAAAAAGCATTTAACAAAGTATATGAGAAATCAAGAATGATTACCATGATTACACCTCCAGCTTCAGCTTGGCTACCTAGATCAACACCATCGTCCAAATCTCTCTTCTCAATTTCAATTTCAATTCTACTAGGGTTTTCTTTCACTTTAATTCAATCTACACGCGACGAGACACAAACCCAAACTTTACACATCTACAGGCTACAGCCTAAATTTCAGTTACAAATACAATTTACAAGACTCTATAATAAGAACATAAACAAGCCAATTAAATACAATAAATGAGATACACTACTAACTCAAATTCAATTTATGGGTTTCAATAATTATATCTGTTTTTTTAGAAAATTTTTCTTTTTGTGGAGATTGGTATTTTTATTTTATTTTAGAAACTCTAATATTATATTATTATATTTTTATTATTATATTTTAATATTATTTCATAGGTGAAAATAATTTTTTTCGCCGTTAAACCAATAACCTTTTTGAATGACAAAATCTTTAGCATTAAAAGGAGGAGTTATAACCAGAGGTGGAGGTGGGGGTGGAGGATCGTTAACAATTTCTGCCATTGAAGCAAAATAATCGGGAGCAACGAAATAAGGTTAATGGTTGAAAGGTAACAAAAAATACCCAAAATTTGAGTATGGAAGTATGGAAAACGGCACGAACAGATTGATGTATGTTGTCTGTGAAAAAATTTCAAGGGAAAGGTTGCGAAGAAAAAGAATTGAAAGAAAAAAATTTGCAACTATGGCGGCTAGGGTTTATGCGGAAGCGCGTCCCAAAAATCGGGAGCTCATGATACCATGTTAAACTTAATAAAATATGTGTAATATTAAAATAGAATGTTATGAGTACAATTACTGAAGAGTTTAAATAGACTATGCTATACTTAATGGGCCTAACTAACAGGATAAATAAACCTGGATAAAATCTATAATAATAATTATACAATATTTACAACATGAAGAATTACGGTTGACACCGATTATTGGGCTAACATTTTGTTATGGGCCAAGTGCTCAATTATTAGAATGATATATTTTCATGAATAACAATTGCACCTACCCCCCCCCCCCCCCCCCCCCCCCCCCCCCAATTTCAAAAACCCTTCATTGCTCCCCAAATTTCCAAAATGTGTAAAAAGTTTTGCTTTGGAAGGAGTTATAGAGATTAATTGTTGAAGAAGATGTGCTTTGAAAAAGTTGGGTTTGTCTTATGTATAAATGCCTACCGAAATCTATCTTCTAGTCACTGTAGAGAACGGTTTCTAAGTACCGATTGATGTAAAAATAATCAAAAATTGGAGGCGGGATGCATTTTAGCCTATCAGATTTTATCTCGTGGTGAGGTGCCATTAGATTTTATCTCCTGTTGAGTACTTGTAGATTTAATTTTAGAAATTTTGAGAGAACATGGGCAATTAGGGGGTGAACAACAATCTCTTAGAATTGAGTATTGGGCTTAACTCAACCCTACAAAATCGGCTTGTAAGGTGATGATTGCCACTTACTTATAAACACTTGTTCAGGCTAACTCACATCTGATGTGGGCCTTCTTAACACCACCCCCCCCTCACGCCCAACACTATTGGGCTTGGTGCGTGGATATAAATGGTGGGTGACCCGATAACAGGTGGCCCAACAGATCGTGGAGAGGCTCTAATACCATCTTAGAATTGAGTATTAAGCCTAACTCAACCCTACAAAACTGACTTGTAAGGTGATGATTGTCACTTACTTATAAACACTTATTCAGGTCAACTCACATCCGATGTGGGACTTCTTAACACAATAATCTTTATGAAAGGAACTAATACATAACATTTTAGGTTCATACCATTACATATAGTAATTACCTTAATAATATGAGTCATGCTAACTAGTGACACTAGTTAAGGATACATAAAACGTAAGTTTTGCATTGAAAATAACATTTTTCATATTTTATAAACATTGACTATACAAGTTCCAATGTATTTTTACTATATTTGGTTTCCTTAACTAGTGCTCCGGGGCACCATTTAGCATTATTTTAGGAATACTGAAATATGACTATATGTCCATTATAAATTATTGTTGCTAATGCTTTAGCCCAATTGAATTTTCACCAAAACTACCGGATTAGTTTTAGACTTCGATTGCAGTTTTAGTTCTTCTATTTTTATTCACTCATAAATTGATTCCCATTTTAAACGGGTATGGATAATTACCCGAAAAATTGAACAGGTATGAGTGCGGTACGGGTACCTTAGTACCCACCCCGCCCCATATCCATAGAGTATATATTTATTTTAATTATATTATTATGAAATAATTATATAATAATATATATATAAATGAATTTTAAAAAATACAACATTATTATACTATTACATATTTTTAATAAAAATGTTTATTTGTAACATAATATAAATATGTCAACAGATAAATGAACTTTAGCATGATATTACTAATAATTTTGTTTATAATTTTCAAGAGTCAACATTAAAATCTTTGAAATTTTAATTATATTAAAATGATATGATATTTTATAATTGATTAATTTATTTTTATCAAAAATGCGGGTAACAGGTACGAGTATGGGTACTTAAGTACCCATAGGGTATGAGGACGAGCACAAAAATTGTCAGCCACGCAGGTATGGGGATGGGTACAAGTATTTTTACAAACTACGGGTTTAGGGATAGAGACTTTTTGTCCAGCCCCTTTGCTTCAGTTTATCGAGTCCTAGAAATAGTTTTCTACTCAAATTCGGTATAACTAAAATTGTCGTATCCAAAAATTATTATGAGACAAGCAATCGTTTTAGCAAATTATATCATATGCTTAGTTCTCAAACTTTTAGTTGAGTTCAAAACGTTTTACAACAATTATTATAAATGAAATAAAATAAGTCAGTTATCATTATAAAAAAAAAAAAATTGAAAAAAATTCGGTTTTGTTAACTTGTTTGGGCCGCGGAGAGAGAATGGGTTGACGAAAAATTCTCTTCCCCCCCCCCCCCCCCCCCCACCTCTTTTTCCCTCCTCGAATTTTCTTTTTTGTCCTTGGTTTTAAAATTCGGAACGTGTTTTCCGAATTATTTTTGCCTTGACTATGAACTTCGGAATGTATTTTCCGAAGTTTTCGATGAATTTGAACTAGAAAAACTTCGATAAATATGTTCCGAAATTTTTGGACAGGGATAAAATCGGAATATTGGGGGGTTAAAAAGAGTCATGGGGGAGAAAAGAATCATTCTGGGTTGACGATGGTTCGTGGAAGAAGCCCAAAAAGTTATAAAATAGGAAATTACAACGAAATCCCTCAATTCCTCAAAGTGATAAAAATCACAACAACGCTATTCAAAATTCTCATTCTTTCTTTTCGTCGATATTCTATCTCTGAAAACAAAAATTCGCAAATTTTGCTCAAAAATTGAAAAACCCTAACCATGGGGAACACCGAGAAGCTCCTGAATCAGATCATGGAATTGAAATTCACCTCGAAATCGCTTCAACGACAAGCAAGAAAGTGCGAAAAGGAAGAGAAAGCGGAGAAATTGAAAGTAAAGAAAGCGATCGAAAAAGGTAACATGGACGGTGCACGGATCTACGCAGAAAACGCGATCAGAAAACGAACGGAGCAGATGAATTACCTCCGATTATCTTCCCGATTGGACGCCGTCAGTGCTCGTCTCGATACACAGGCGAAGATGTCGACGATCAGTAAATCGATGGGAAACATCGTGAAATCGCTTGAATCTTCTCTTGCAACAGGAAATTTGCAGAAGATGTCAGAGACGATGGATCAATTTGAGAAACAGTTTGTGAATATGGAGGTTCAAGCGGAGTTTATGGAAAGCGCTATGGCTGGATCTACATCTCTTTCAACACCGGAAGGGGAGGTTAACAGTTTGATGCAACAGGTGGCGGATGATTACGGACTTGAAGTTTCCGTCGGTCTTCCTCAGCCTGCAGGTCATGCTGTTCCGGTTAAGGAGAAGGATAGTGAGAAGGTTGATGAGGATGATTTGTCGAGGCGTCTCGCGGAGCTTAAAGCTAGAGGTTAATGTAATGTTGATCTTAATTTCGAATATCGAATTGAAGAATGAAGAATCCACTCTTAGTTATTATACTATTGTTATTATGTTTCTATGTTTATGCATTTGATGAGTGGTTTGTGTATATTTTTAACTGAATTTGGCTCGTAAGCTTTAACATTAAGAGATAATGTTATGTTATGTTGTGTGCATATTTGGTTGCTTGTTTTAATTTTTATGCTTGGTGTTTGTGTTTTACTTTGTTTGTGTGGTAATTGAATGCTGAGTAGAATAGCAAGCTTATAGTTGTATTTTGCTATAGTTTGGAAGTTGGAATTTAATTGGTAACTGCTGTTGATGAGGGAGCAGGATTGAAGTTGGGCATAGCTAGGAAATGCCATGATTGGTTAGGTTACACAGCTGTGAAGCGTATGCGTGTGAAACTAACTTAATGTCGTGATTTTAATTGAAAACAAAGGTTAATTGAAGTGAACCATTCTTTGATCTTTCTTTAGAAGTAGGGATTTCACCTGAGAGTAGAGTATGATCCCTGATAAGTTGGTGGTAAGATGGCTGGGTTATAAGAATTTGGGTTCAAAAAATGATGCAGTTATAGTGCTTAATTGATCCACCGGAGGCTAGGTATTTTTCATGCAGTTCAGTTATAGTCATTGGGACTGCAGTTGAGAGCATTCCATGAGTACTTCAATAGTGCTCAACAATCTCTTTCCCGCGATTTTCCCAACAACAAAAGGTAAGATGATTTGATGTGAGTAATAGCCTTAACTTCAATGATCCTAAACGCAGAAGTTAAATTCCATTGATTTTTTTTATTGTGTGTGTGTTAATGATCCATTGATTTACAAAGATACTTGGTTTGAGTTTAAAATCCATTAGAAGTCTTAGATATCTAACAGATTGGGAAGGTCTGACCTAACTATTAAGTAACTGACCCCACTATTCCTTTGATTGTTGAGCTCATGTGAAAACATCTATATATAGAGAGCTAAGCTTCTGGAATTGGTTTTATAACTGGAAGGATGCAAATGCCTCACCTTCAGTGCAAGATATGTAAGTCTACATCAATGACATGTAGTAAGATAATGACATGTATAAGATAACCTTGATTACCACATACAGTTCTGATAAAGTAAATAGTATCTGGGATCTAGATCCTCTCCAGCTCTTTCTCTCGTACTGTCTGTGCTGATCATGTAAATAGTATCTGCCTTTTGGATTTCGTAGTGTTGGTAATTCCTTTTGCTCTCATAGCTTTGAACATTTTTTGGGTTGTTTCATAAATGAGTTTGTTGTTTTGTGCTTGTTCCAATGTCATATGAACTCCGTATCTGAAGCAAATTAATGAGTCTTGACATTAGTATATGTGACCTCTTGAGGTACTCCACAAATAATCAAACAATGTGTTGCTAGCCAACCAATAAGGATATCTTCACAAGCATCTAGTTTCCTTCTGCATGGTTTGGTATTCATACAGCATAACAGTTATGTTGGCCATGTAATAACAGTTATGCGGCCATGCAATCTTAGAAAGATTTCACTATTTTCTATAATCAGATATTATAAAATACATGTATATGTTTTGCGATAAGATAGAAATCAAACACAATTATTGGAGGGCAGACTGGAGTGGTTGAGGAATTTATACAAAAGTCACTATACTTTGCACGGATCAGTAAGCATATGTTACAAGTAGAGATTGTCTATCATTCAATCTTCTACCTTTGGTAACTTCGTTGCGATCTCTCTTTTAGACTACCATTCTCGTTCATCCAAATAATTTCTATTTAACCACCGATTTCTCTTTTAAATACACTAAATCACCAAAGTCACCAAATTAGCAAGGTAGAGAATCCATTCCTCTTGTTAAATCTTGAAGATTCTATACCTGTTGGTTAATAATATATTTTTTATGCGATATTGTGTAAACAATAGACTCCATAATTAGTTCCATTGGCGACTTTATATCCTAAGTCCTAACCACAGTTTTGGGTGTTGTGAAAGTGAATGAAGTCGAGAAAAATGAGTTAAAGTTAAATGTTCAAGTACATTTAGCTAATTGTTTTTATTTAATCAATTGAAAGGGAGAGAGATTGTTGGATATTTGAGAAACTACTTGTCACGATTTTTATAGCGGGAGGAAAGGAGAGAGATCTAACCTAACGTGTAAAAAGAAATTCAAGGAACCTAGAGTATTTTTTTTACTAAAGAAATCAAGAGGTTTAACCAAAAACCATGTGATTTTAAGAATGTTTCATGCAACATTAATAATTCATCAATGTATTAATGAATCTTTAGATTTTAAGAAAGTTTAATGCGACACTTCGGCCTCAACATGGTTTTTTTTGCTGTTTTATTTGGCTCAACATATTTCTAGCCATTATAAAATTACACATTTTATATTTTACATAGATTTTATACAATTTAGTCTCTACTTTAAAAATACTTTACAAAAAATAAATGTTTTTAGTGTGTAGCAACAAAAAAGTAATCCCTATAAAATTAAGATGTATTTTAAAGTACAATTCATAATTCTCTATTTATTTGCACTTAGCGTGAGTTTCATCACTAAACTTAAACTCTCTAGAGCCAAAGCAAAGTTAACCTTAGATTAATCGAAACAAATGTAGAAAATGAATGAAGAAGATTGAAAAATTAAATTGTGTAAAAAGTTCATATACTTTACTCAATTTTCTTTTTGATAATACACTATATTCAAATCACATTGTAAAAAAAAAATAGGACTTCCATCTTAAAAGGAAGAACTGAACCTATCCCAAAAAAAGAGAGGAAGGAAAGGCATAACGCACAACTCGGTGGAAGAAAAACTAGTATAACGAGAAGAATCAAATATATTACTGACTCATTGAAGTTAAGGTGCACAAAATTTTTTCATGAGCATATACGTATTTTATTTAATGAGTATAAGAGATACTTTAATTCGAAACAAAAAAAAAAACAATGAGCTACCCCTTTGTTTCATATTAAGTGACTCATTTGATAATTTCACGGATTAAAAAATATATAAAAGAGATAAAAAAAAAAAATATCAAGTATTAGTCCACAATTATCATAAATACAGAATGGAATATACTGAATAGAGAGAGAGCCTTGTGACTTTGATTAGTCTGCTTTCAGCCTTTTAGGCATGGTCTGAAGCTCTTGATTTGGTGCTTTGGCCTTGTATTAACCTTGGATGATTTGGGAAAATTTTACTTTTGCTAAAGTGTATTAAGGGGTGAGCCTTGTGACTTTGATTGGTTGATATGCATTGTTTCAAATGGTGTGTAACGATGTTGAGCTGATCATTAAAGTAGGTAGGTAGGTAGATTTGTTGGGTGCCATTAAACTTTATTTTGTGTTGTTTGAAGACGTGCTGCAGTTTGTGTTTTATCGACTCTGGTGTGGTATCAAGTTGGTCATAGGAGGGTTATAGGATAATTGTTTCAAAAGTTGTTGTTTCCCTAAAAACCTGTCTGAAATCTAACGTTTATCCAAGGGCAAAACCTCAGTAATGTCAACTTGAAGTTGAGGTCAACCAGTTAAGTACTATTTGTTAATCAAGTTGGCAATTAGGTTCACTTAAATTGCAAATAGATGAAACTATGCGGTCATAGAAAAATTATGGAAAACATTAGACACAATTTAAAGACAGTATAATAACATGGCACTTTAGTCTTGTATTGAAAAGGGAATAAATAATGTACCAAACTGAACTCCAAAAATCTAGAATTGAGTTCTAGAACACAAAAACTAAACAGGGAAAAACATGATCCATGAAAATGTAGCATGCAATTTAACTCTCTTCTCAATTCACTTCCTTCAAGCATGTCTGTTTCTCTTCTTTGCACCAGACTTTGCAACTTTGAGGCTTCTGTTGACAGCACTCAACCTTGCAAGAGCAGCCTTCTTGAGATCAGGTCTGTAGTAGTTATCTGCCACCTGCGACACATCACAAGCAGGAGATCAAATTAGCATCATATCATTATATAAATTAAGGCAATTAAGTTATTTCATGAAGTGGAAATTCATAAGTAAAAAACGTCGTAGCCTAGACAAGTAATATAAACTTGTTGGCCAGCATTAGGGGAGAGTCATTAAGCTACAAAGAGTTCAAGGAAGAATATTTGAATGATCAAATCTCAGAAGCCAAGCGTAACAAGCAAATTTCATTGAAGAAAATCCACATAGGGATCCTTCTTACGTGTTAACAACTCATCACCGATGCAAAACATTCAGTCACATTGACAGTGGTTCAAGAAAAATTCAATTTACACAGAAAACTGGCAAAACAGCATATGAAGAGAATATTTGACTTAAAAAAGGTCAGTGATGCTCACTAACAACATAAATAATGAAGAGATCAAAAGGTTATGTTCACAAAATAACTTTTGCATTATTGAAGCTCAGAAGCCAAGCGTAACAAGTAAATTTCACAGAAGAAACCCACATAGGGTTTCTTCTTATATGTTAACAGCTCATCACAGCACGGGAACACCATGTCATAGTGGAAGAGGTTCAAGACAATTTTAATTAATACAGATGATTTGCACGGTAGCAATTGGGAAGAATAGATCAACAGAAAAAGAGACAAACTTCAGACAATAAACATAATAATTTAAGAGACAGAAAGGTTTAAATAAAAAAATAAATAAAGAAGTTTCAGAGGTAGGTAAGAAAGGTTATACTCACAAAACAAATTTTAAATGACCAAAGCTCAGAAGCCAAGCGTAACAAGTAAATTTCATTGACGAAACCCACATAGGGTTTCTTCTTATATGTTAACAGCTCATCACAGCAGGGGAACACTCGACGCAACAGTTAAAAATGATTTCAATTAAACAAACATATGATTTGCATGGCCAGGCCACATTTGGGGAAAATAGTTGAGGTGTGAAAAGTACAAGAAGATAGCTTCAATCAATTAACAGTACAAACAAAGAAGATAACAAAAGGTAACATTCACAAATAAAGTTTTCAGTGATCAAAGCTCAGAAGCCAAGCGTAACAAATCTATTTCACCGAAGAAACCCACATAGGGAAGCTCCTTATATGTTAGAGGCTCATCACAGCTGGGAAAGACAGATAAAGAGGGAGGGGTTCAAATCATTTCAGTGCATTTTTAATGCAAATGTCCTTCACCATTTAACAAACAAAATGCCACAAAAATTATCAGTACCAATTCAAAACAATTATTAACAATGTCTATTGTCTAGGATGCAGAAGATTTTAATAGATAATTTAGCAGCTAGAATGACAGCAAAATAAAATAAACTTGATTCAATACAATTGATATGAATAAGGAAAGTCTCCTAACAAAACATTGATTAGGTTGTTATTTCTGTCAAAAAGTTACCTGATTCTGCACAGCCTTTGCCATCCTCCTGAACTCCTTCTTCATCACAGATTTGTGAAGCAAAGCTGCAGGCTTGTTCTGCTTCCTTGGCTTGGTGGTTGCCAACAATACAGACTGATCTTTACCAGCAGCTTGAATAGTTACTGTTTTCTTGTTGGCCAAACCTATCATACCATACAACCATAAACTTATTAAACTAAGCTTCATTCACCAAAAAAACATAAAATTTACAATTACAAAATCATCACATCACACACATAACATTAACATTATCAAAATATAAATCTCAAAACCAACTTCACTTATTTCAAGTTTAACTTATAACTTATCAATAAAAAACAGCTTTTACATTTAACTTATAACTTATCAATTATCAATTAAAAAAAATGTTCAAATACCCATTTCTTATCGAACTATGAAGAATCAAATACAAAAAAAAATCATTTTTATCAATACCCATTTCTAATCACACTAAATAGAATCAAATACAGCACAGAAAGGTAACAAAATTACAAATGAAGATATGATTTTTATATATACTAACCAGAGTATTTGAAGGAGTTGAGGTTGTAGAGATTGTTTGGCTCTCTGCTGAATTGAACACTCTGAGTGTTATTTCCAAACTCTTTAACCAAAAATGAGTTGTTCCTCTTCACGATCTCCCAAACAAGTGGACCAGGTACTGTTGCCATCTTCTTCTTCTTCTATATCAAAAAACCTGAAATACAGATCCAAATTAATACCGAATCTGAAACTAAGGAGAACCCGAAAAAAGCAAAATAACAGAAACATAGCATAAGAAGAAAGAAAGAAAAAAAAAAAAAATAACCTTCGATTTTTGTTTGAGATGGAGAAGAGTAAGAAGCCGTAATTTTTCTCAGTCAGGATTTATAGGAAGATGGAAACCAAAACCCTAATTTTGTATGTTTGGGTTTGTAATAGATAGTGGGCCTTTTGGGTATAAAACTAGCCCATAAAATTGCATTTAGAATAGGAAAATTGCTTTTTAGACCCCTGTGTTGCTCATAAGCCCCCCAAAAACTCAAAAATACCCTTGGTTTTGGAACCAGGGTGGTTTGGAACTTACGTTCCGAAAGACATATATTGACTGATTTCGGAAGTTACGTTCCGAAATTAAGCAATTTCGGATTGTAACTTCCGAAATAAAAAAAAAAAGTAAAAAAAAATAAAACCCCAATTCGAAACGTACATTCCGAAATCAAATTTTCTATGATTTTTTTTCAACAACTAAGTCTTTCTCTATATAAGTTAGCTTCGGAAGTTGCGTTCCAAAATTACTTAATTTCGGATTCTACATTTTGAATAAGGGAATTTTGGTCAAAACAGGGGGGCTAGGAAGCAACAGAGAGGACCTAAAGAGCAATTTTCTTAGAATATTTATAAAGAAAATGACAAAGTCACGTAAACTCACACACATCTGAGAGAATCAGGGTTCAAATTCCGGTCATGGTATTCGACCTAACAATTTTGACATTTTTTAATAGTTGAGCTACGACTTGTGGACAAAATCTTTTTTTTCTTATGTATGCATCTTGCATACAATAAATTTTAATTGAATGTCCAATTTTACCAATAATGGATTGGTCCAATTGGTAAAAGTTTTAGACCTCTTAAGTAAGCGGGTTCAATTTTTTATTTGTTTTGTGAATGAAAACCTATAACATGATAAAAAAGAATAATATATATATTGCAAGACTTATACTTAATTTTAAAAAATTAGATTATCCTAATTCAATACCATAAAACTTTTTTTTGTGAATCGGGTATATATGTGCATTACTGTAGAGACTGATCTCTCGAGTCGGTAGGACTGCATAGGGTGACAAAACTCTCCTTCAAGAAAATTTAACATTGTTACATTCTCAGAGTTGGATTTGAACTCAGGACCTCTGATTAAGCTGGAAGAGATCCTTTTTTTATCTCGTTTAAATGCTCTTGGTTCATTAGATCATCCGTTATTTAATGAGATTAATGTTTTTTCTTATAATAGGGACAGAGGAGGGAGTACTATCTCATTCATTCTTCCCAACCACAAATTATATAGTTGTCCATGACTATGGAATTTTCAGTTAGCCTTTTATTTTTAACTATAGTTTTGAAATTGGTTCCTCTATTTAACCCACAAAATGCTTGATAGCACAGCTGGCGAGAACTGGACAAAAATCAATGGTTCGTTTTGTTATCTTTTAAACTAAAAAAACTTGTATATTTTTTGTGCTAAAGGATAGTTACAACATAGATCATGCTTGTTATGCTGGCATCAATTGATAGAATTTGTCAAACAATGAAACGAGTATTTGGATCTACATTGAAACACACAACAATATTGAAGCAACAGAAGATGATTCCAAACAAGCTAGAAACTCCCATGCATCCATGAGCCGATGAACCACAACTAAGCATGTGTTTTTCAGACGCGGAAAGATTTTGCTAGATATGAGTTTAAATAGAAGCTACACATGGTAGCTTCTTTTTTTTAAGGCAGAATATTGCCAGACGTGCAGTGGCGGCAAAATAGAAGCCGAAGCAAACACACTATAAGTAGAAAATACTTCTGTGAACTATTCATGTGTGGTCTCTCATGTCAGGAATTTTTATGTTTCCTTGCTTATATTTCGAATGTTATGATTAGTAATTCAGTTATTTTTATTGAAAGAGCGACACAGCATGTACCTGCAAAGGTATTTCGACACTTCAGAATAATAATGATGGTGGGTATCAGTTACTAAAATATTAATCTAACAAGCAATTTGCCAAAAGTTTCATTTAATTTTTGAAGCACAAGCAAATGCGAGATCACACCTTTTATTCATTTCCAGGGTCAGGGTTTCGCAACTCGCATCATCACAATATTTGGAGCAATCATAGGTCTTTGAATAGTCTCTGCACGTGCCAAATTTATGAATAAGGACCACTAGATTAGCTTCATTAGATAAAATTACTACCCTGAAAAAATACAAGACATAATCATACAAAACCTCAAACTTCTTTGCTGAGCTTTGATGTCTCTTCATCAGCCAAATATCATCTTGAATCTGAGAAAATCTTGTGTTAAAATATTGCATATACCTTGAAAAGGCCAAGCTATATAAAGGAATCCAATCCCAACCTTTCTGCTATAACAATCGTACTTGCTACCACACTTAATGATGATGAGATATGAGGATTTTCACAAATCAGCTTCCTAATCTTTCATGTCATGATAACTGAATTGTAGTAATGAAGACATGTTTCAATTTTGGTTAAAATAAAAAAACAAAAATATACACCACCATAGGATCTTAATCAATAAGCTTCCCTAAGATGAGAAGAGTTCCTTAATCAATAAGCTTCCCTAAGACATGCACTGTGATCTTTCCAGAACCACTCACAATACATCTACGCAAAAATATAAATTAGAAGAGTTCCTGAATCATAGATATATACACAAAAAATCTAATATGCAACAAATTGACACAAGATAATTGGTTTCAAAAGCAGCAAAAAGAATAAACAAAAAAAAATAGGGTTAATAGGTCTTTACCCCCCTGCAAAGTAGGTGAATTTTGCGTTACCCCCCTGGAATTTTTTTCTTTGAGATTACCCCCTGCAAAATTTATTTTTTTGATTTACCCCCTTGGATGCACTTTTTAAATCGGTTATTTTGTTCAACCGATTTAAAAAGTGTTGTTTTTAAATCGGTTATTATGTTTTTTTTCCTGCCACGTCACCAAAAGGGGGGTAAAATCAAAAAAATAAATTTTGCAAGGGGGTAATCTCAAAGAAAAAAATTCCAAGGGGGTAACGCAAAAATCGCCTACTTTGCAGGGGGGTAAAAGCCTATTAACCCAAAAAAATATTGAAGTACAGTACACACAAATGGGAGAAATTTCTGATTTGAATGTAGTTTTGAACTCTCTAGAAACATTGTTAACTAAAATGAGTTTTCAGACCAACGTAACAATGTCTAAATAACAATGAGGGTTGGAAAGGTTGCACCGACACTGAATGAGTTCGTAGCAAGAATCCTTAAAGAATTGCTTAAAATAAAAGAGAAACCATGCTGGGCGAAAAAACCGTGCCTATACATGAAAAACTTATCAAGTGTAAAGAGCTTGAATCAATGACAAGCATGCTATAGTACTTGTTTGGATTTGTGTTTGCCTCACATTTATCGCGTCCCCATGTGCCATGATCGTGAATTTTGTAAAGCTGGAATTCCAAGCTTCTGTCTATACGCGTGTTTGATGCCTTTTGGACGCAGTTCCGGTCAGGCTAACAATGTAAGTTGGCTGACGTGAGATCTAGGCAACAATGTAAGAGGTTGCTAAAAAGAGAAAAAGCCATGAACAAGAAACAGAAAGGAGTATAGGACCTGTCACAAAAAGTGTATCTCATTGAGAAATTCCAAAATGAATAAAAAATAATGTAAGGTTATCATGTGAAATTTTTAATACATAGTAACAAATCACATCACCATGCATCCAGCAAGAACAGGAAGAAAAGCTGAATTACCAGGCTATGATCAGCAGCTTTGGGTCGAAGACTGGAGCCAGACCAAAATATCCTTGGTCCGGTAAATTTCTCCTGCTCGCTTTAGAGAAGCCTTGTCATAGATATGTTAAACACTGCACTATATAAGCTCACATTCATTTGTACAAAGTAAAGGAGTCACCCAAAAAACACTAAAACACAAAGGGGAAAAAAGTGAATAATTTACATTAACCAACTTCAAAAGAAATGACCTAAGAGAGAATGTCAAAATTACAAAATATGTAAGACACAAAGAATGTGTGTTCCAGGTTTGCAAAAGAATTATACCTCCCAGTTCAATCAGAAGGTAAGAAATTCAGACAATTATACCCGATAGGCCATCAACAGCGGTTCTATATTATGTATAATAATAACTAAAAGCACAAAAAGGAATCTGATAAGTGAAAAACCATGCTCACAAAGACAACAATGACAAATAATCTGATAAGTGAAAAACCATGCTCACAATCAAAGACAACAATGACAAATGATAATTGAAAGAATAATGGAATGCATATCTTTTTTAAATTGAACATACAAAACAGGTAATATTCACAACTCGTATAAGCCTTTATAGACAACCTTATGATAAAATGCTGGCAAATACATTCTTCATCATGGTGCATAATGTTTTAATCTTTTAAGCACAACTAGCTTATAGAATCTTCGGGTCCGGAAATACAACGCCAGACTGACCAAAAATGCTAGAAAAGTCACACCAGCCAGGATCAGAAACGACAACATGAAACAGTGGATGCCGAAGCATGAGTTATCTTCTTTATTGGCTTCCTTGTCATATATATATCCAACAACTCTCACAGAAAGGATATAAGACCCAAGTGGACTTGATGCAGCAATAGTGTTGAAAATGGTACCCATGTGCTTCACACCAAATATCTCAGAAGTGATTGTTGGCATTAAGGACCAATTTGTACCATAGCATATTCCCACCAGGACAGGACCCAAATAAAAATTTCCAGGAAAACCAGAAGCTATGATTAAAAATCCCAGAGTTACAGTCAACAACAGGGGCCGTGGCCAACCTTTTTTGTGCATGATATAATCGGATACACGACCGCCACCAAAACGGCCAAGAAAATTCCACATACTCCATAATGACACCATATTGCCGATCTCAATAGCACTGTACCCAAGAGATTCTCCTATCTGGCTCATATTATTTATCATCGAAAGCCCAGAACCCAAACCGGCTATCATGGTTACAAACAACATCCAAAACTCAACAGTACACATAGCTTGTAATAGGTTCATTTCTTGTTCAAGGGGCAACACATCACCTGACATGTCCTGTACTTGCACCTCCTCTCTAGGCAGCTCTTGGTATTCTATTGAAGGCGCAGCCGTCTCAATGGAGGGAGCATGTGAAAATATCCTTGAGTCCTCCCATTGAGCTTTTATGGCAATGCCAAAAGGCAATGCTAGTAGAACCATAAGGACCACAAATGTAAAAACTCGTGCCCAATATGGTAAGCTCCCGACGTTTTGTAAAACTATTATGAACATGAGATACCCAACAATAATGACAGTGACCACAGAGAAATCATCTAAATGCTTCTTGTAATCACAGTCTTGCACTTCATAGATCCTCACCAGAAACATAAATAACACAGAGATGATTGCAGGTAAGCAAGCTAGCATCAGAAGAAAGGTAGCTGGGTCACCATCGAAAAATGTGTGATACAGTTGAATCAAGATAGCTCCACTAAGCCCAAGAAAACCCTGAATAATGAAAATGAAATTTTATTAATGCAGTTTTAGCTTCTATAAAAAAAACACTTCAATTTTTCAGTGTTGTCATAAAGTTAATCACCAATTTCTAAAATTGACAAACTATATTGGGGGCCTAATAGGATTGTCTTATTTAAGCCTATCAGTTATCATAAGCACCTGCAAGAATATTTGAGACTTGGGAGAGCTTATGGATGCTATTTTCAATTTATTTACATAAGCTCTCCACAATAACTTATGAATCTATTTGGAATCACTTATTTGTGCTGATCTATTGACATAAGTATGGTGAGATTGTTTTTAAGAGCTTACAAAAATAACTTATGACATTTCCATAAGCTCCTCACTGTATTTACATAAGCTATCCACGATAGCTTATAATATGAAACCGGTTCGACTTTATTTTATCTTTTACTATCATAAAAATAGCTTATACATAAATACTTATACCACAATTGTTTATGTTATAAGTGCTTGCTTAAGCTCTTTATCGAAACAGGACATGATAACAGTTTGACTTTATTTAATCTTTTGTTATACTATATGCAAAGCTGTTTATCCAAACATGACTTTATTTAATCTTTTGTTATAGAAATAGCTGGTACAATACATAAGCACTTATTTGATACGTGATTGTCCTATAACTGCTTAACTAAGCTGTTTATCCAAACATGACCTTGAATATATGAAAATGAAATTGAAAATCCTCAAGTTACCTTCATGATACCAATGATGGTGCCACTATATTGAGGAAAATTACGCAACCCAGTAACAACATTAGTAGTATTCAAAAAAGCCTGACCATTAGCAGCAAGCCAAGCAAAAAAGCACATGACTGGAACAGGAGGCTGATGGATCAAGCCCATAACAGAAGCCCAAATGAAGAAAAAGCCCACAAAGATCTGAACAGCACCTGCAGCCACAACAATCCAAGGCCCACCAAGGGAACTCCATTTAGACTTATTGGACGGAAGTGGGCGGTCACCGTAAGGTGTGACGGCGGAGTAAAGGAGGCCGGAGAGGACGCCGAAGTTGGCGCCAATGTCTTTGAAGACGGAGACGGTGTCGAGCGTTGATTGGTTGTAGTTTTGTGTGGATTTGAGGAGAGGAGAGTAGATGCTGAAGGTGTATGATGCACCACAGCTCCACTGGATCCAGATTGCTGCAGCAACACCAGTCCAACGATTCACTAACCAATCCATGGTTGTTGATTAACCACCTCCCCCTGCGTTCTGATATGCCTTGCCAATGAAATATTGTGTAATTGGATGTTCATGATGGACACACACATTAGTTAATTTTAATTAAGTAATTAATTATTCCAAAACCCAGTTGTCATGACCATGACAGAGACATGATTGGAATAAATAAACATATTTTAAGTAGTTTATTAAGTAGAAAAGAACACGTTTTATTTACTTCAATATAAAATTCACAAATCTTACGTTGACATATTGATTGCTTCAAAAAAAAAAATATTGATTGGTTTGGTACCAAGTAAAAGTGAAAGAAAGGAAACATTGAGGATGTAAAGTTTATAAGGAAAGAAATTCAGACAATCATACCCAATAGTCCATCAAAAGTGGTTCTATATTTCTTGTATAATAACTAAAAAGAGAGATGCATGTCCACAGAACAATGATGTTATCTGAGAAGTGAAAAAAATATGCTCATAATCAAAGACAACAGTGACAAATGATAATTGAAAGAATAATGGAATACATATCTTTTTCAAATTGAACACATATAACAGGTAAAGTTCATAACTCATATTTTCCTTTATAGACAACCCCTTATGCCAAAATGCTGGCAAACACATTCTACGTCATCGCGCATAATAGTTTAATTTTCTAATCACAACTTGCTTATAGAACCTTTGGGTCCGGAAATACAACGCCAGACCAACCAAAAATGCCAGAAAAGCCACACCGGCAAGGATCAGAAACGACGACATGAAACAGTGGATGCCGAAGCATGAGTTATCTTCTTTATTAGCTTCCTTGTCATATATATATCCAACAACTCTCACAGAAAGTATATAAGACCCAAGTGGACTTGATGCAGCAATAGTGTTGAAAATGGTACCCATATGCTTCACACCAAATATCTCAGAAGTGATTGTTGGCATTAAGGACCAATTTGTACCATAGCATATTCCCACCAGAACAGGACCCAAATAAAAATTTCCAGGGAAACCAGAAGCTATGATTAAATGACCAAGAATCATAATCCCCAGAGTTACAGTCATCAGCAGGGGCCTCGGCCAACCTCTTTTATGCATGATATAATCGGATAAATGGCCACCACCAAACCGGCCAAGAAAATTCCACATACTCCACAGTGACACCATATTGCTAATCTCAATAGTACTATACCCAAGAGATTGTCCTATTTGGCTCATATTATTTATTGTTGCCAGCCCAGAACCCAAACCAGATATCATGGTCACAAACAACATCCAAAATTCAACAGTACACATAGCTTGTAATAGGTTCTTTTCTTGTTCAAGGGGCGACACATCATCTAAAGTATTACGCACTTGCACCTCCTCTCTAGGCAGCGCTTGGTATTCTATTGTAGGAGCAGCAGTCTCCCTGGAGCAAGCTTGTGAAAATATCCTCGAATCCTCCCAATGAGCTTTTACAGCAATGCCAAAAGGCGATGCTAATAGAACCATAAGTACCACAAATGTAAAAACCCGTGCCCAATACGGTAAGCTCACAAAATTCTGCAAAACTATTATGAACATGAGATACACAACAATAATGACAGTGACCACAGAGAAATCATCCAAATGCTTCTTGTAATCATAGGCTTGCACTTGATAGATCCTCAACAGAAACATAAACAACACACAGATGATTGCAGGTAAGCAAGCTAGCATCAGAAGGAAGGTGGCTGGGTCACCCTTAAAAAATGTATGATACAGTTGAATCAAGATAGCTCCACTAAGCCCAAGAAAACCCTGAATAATGTATGATACAGTTCAATTTTTCAGTGTTGTCATAAAGTTAATCACCAATTTCTAAAATTCACAAACTATATTTGGAGCCTAATTGGATTGGCTTATTTAACACTATTATCTACTTTCATAAGCACTTGCGAGACTATTTGGGAGAGCTTACGGAAGCTATTTTAAGCTTATTTCCATAAGCTCTCTAGGAGTCTAATTGGAACGACTTATTTGAGCTTATCTATTGACATAAGCATGTTGAGATTGTTTACGAGAGCTTACAAAAACAACTTATGAAATTACCATAAGCTCTTCACTTTACATAAGCTCTCCAGGATAGCTTATATGAAATCAGTGAAATCAGTGACTTTATTTTATCTTTTATCATAAAAATAGCTTATTTATACATCAATACTTGTGGCCAAGGGGTCCAACTTAGTCGAAATGTCTAATTTGTCATGTGATGCTTTTGCACTTTGAGTTTAAAAAAGAAAACTTATACATAAATACTTATATAATGATTTTTTTATGTTATAAGCACTTAATTAAGCTCTTCATCTAAATAGAACCTATGAGACAGTGTATAGTTTATACAATAACAGTTATAGAAATAGCCTATACGCAATTATACTATAACTGCTTAACTAAGCTGTTTATCTTGCAAACACGACCTTGAATATTTGAAAATGAAAATCTTTAAGTTACCTTCATGATACCAATGATGGTGCCACTGTATTGAGGAAAATTACGCAACCCAGTAACAACATTAGTAGTATTCAAGAAAGTTTGTCCATTAGCAGCAAGCCAAGCGAAAAAACACATTAAAGTAACAGGTGGCTGATGAATCAAGCCCACAACAGAAGCCCAGATAAAGAAAAAGCCCACAAAACACTGAACAGCACCTGCAGCAACAACAATCCAAGGCCCACCAAAAGAACTCCATTTAGACTGCGGTTGGCGATCACCGTAAGGTGTGACGGCGGAGTAAAGGAGACCGGAAAGAACACCGAAGTTAGCTCCGATGTCTTTGAAAACGGAAACGGTGTCGAGCGTTGATTGGGAATAGTTTTGTGTGGATTTGAGGAGAGGTGAGTAAATGCTGAAAGTGTATGATGCACCGCAGCTCCATTGGATCCATATTGCGGCGGCGACGCCGGTCCAACGATTTGTTAACCAATTCATGGTTGTTGTTAATTAACCACCGTAACGGAGTTTGTTATTAGATGAGATGCATGGACACGAGGCATTAATTAATTAATTAATTAATTCAACAAACACAGTTGTCATGATCATGACCATGGGGACAGAGACATTTTTGTGTTGGAAAATTGTTAGATAGGATCGGGGATAGGTTACGTATCCTATTCCTATCCTATAAGCCGCACTTTTCAAATCACTCTTTTGTCTTAGTCACGCTTCCTAATCCAATCTCTTATGTAATCAAAAATATGATTAAATATGGTCTAGTTTAGTATAATCAAGAATAGTTTAGTATATTTTTTTTTATGGTGAAAAAAATACTACAATTTTTTCTGTTATTAAAATTGATATAGGTTATTTTGAGTCTATCTACCGACCAAACATCCTTAATTGAAAGAGAAGAATTACCAACTCTATCTCAAGGCACGCTGCACGTTCGCCTGGGGGAAAATGGGCGAAGCCAGTCCTTCCTATACGCGTGTCTTTCAGCCTCATGCGAATATTGTTGCGCCTCACGCGAAAGACACTGACGAGTTGATTCCAACTTGGAACATTACAAGATCGAATATGTGCATTGACTACCGAAAACTGAACCAAACAACGATGAAAGATCATTTTTCCTATCAAATTCAAAAGCTGTCAAACACTTAAAAACTCTCTCAATCTCTGTATTCTAAGATTTCTTAAGTGTTCTTGTAAATTTTCTAAGTATGAAAATATAGTTAGAAATTTTCTTATTTATATTTTTGTCAAGTATGGTCGTAGTTATTTAATCCCTTTATTTTTATCTTGGTTGTATATAATTACAAAGTCATCTTTTTTATATACTCCCTTAGTTCCTCATAAAATGTATGTGCATTCATTTTTCTGTTCTTCTTTCTTGATTTATTGGAGTCAAGTATTATCTGCATTGTGCTCAGACTAATTATATAAGTGGCTTGAACATTATGTATTTATCTAAAATCTTAAAACATCAGTTTTATGAGTTTTTTTCACTTATAAAATATTTAATCTTTACTTTTTTTAAATAATATGAAATTTACTTCATCGCATATTTGCAATAATGATCTCCACTCAAGTGAGTCATTTTTAATTCATTGTTTTTCCCCTAAAGCGGGAAGCTTTTTTCGTCCATCGTTGTGCTCAACGGAACTCACCACCTGACCACTCTTGTTTAGAAGACTTTCGATACAAGGAGTTGATATTATAGAAATTAGTGAAATCTATGGTGTATCACTTACAACTAGTCGCCGACCCGTGCGATGCACGGGTTTGGCGGAGCGACATATGTATGTCAATCATGGTTGTTGTCAATCATGGTTGTTGCATTAGATTAGGGGTATGATATAAGGTAATTATAGAAAGGTTTGTTGTGAGTTCAAAGACAAAATCATACAAAGGGATTAACCAAATCAAATCAATGAACACAATCTCTATTCAACTGTTGGCCCGTGCGTTGCACGAGTTTTGTGGAACGCCATAACAAAGCGAATCAAGTGAAGCATCACACCAAATTTTATAGTGGAGCTTTCAAGACCCGTGACATGTATAAGATTTAATTTTTGCCTTAAGAGTTTACTTAATATAATCATTGATAATAGGATAATACAATACAAAAGTGAACCACTCTATTGTTGGATGGTTTAGTCACATCGAATTTCATAGTTGAGCCTTCAAAGACCCGTGACATGTATAAAATTTAATTTTACCCTTTTTTGTGTGCAATTAATATGGTTCACAAAGGACAACTATCAATGGATTAAAAAGAAAACTTCATGAAGACAACAAACAAAATAGTTGACTCCAAGGACCAAATCAAGTTAAGATAATTACATAAATTAATTGGAACTAATCATGCGCCATAAAGTAATGTTGGCGCATAAAGAAAAATAATATCGGATAATGTCAATTATTTGATCAAACAATAACAAATGATTTTGATATAGGAATAAGCAAAGTAGATGAACTAACCCCACAATCAAGACCATTTTTATCCAATAAATGTCTCTTGCGAGGATTGGAGATAGGATACTTAACCTCCTCACCCCATATATACTTCAAGCATCTCTATTAAACTCATAGCTTTAGCGATTATCTTAAAAATTCAGAACATGTTATTAAATCATAATTTTTAAGTGCTAGGTAGAAGTGGATAATTTTTTCGAGATTTCATCACCTAAAAAGCGAATCAAGTGAAGCATCACGCCAAAATTTTATAGTGGAGCTTTCAAGACCCGTAATATGTATAAAATTTAATTTATGCCTAAGAGCATAATTAATTTAATTTTCTCATGTTTAGGTGTGCATCTCAAACAATATAAATTAAGCTGGTCAAATTTTCTCATTAGTAGTATGTTAAAATGATGAAATTAAAAACCATTCATATAATCATTGATAATAGGATAGTACAATACAAAAGTGAACCACCCTATTGTTGGATTAATATGGTTCTAAAGGACAACTATCAATGGATTAATAAGAAAAGTTCATTAAGACTACAAACAAAATAGTTGACATCAAGGATCAAATCAAGTTAAGATAACTACATAAATTGGAACTAATCATGCGCCATAAAGTAGCGTTGGCGCATATAGAAAAATAATATCGGATAGTGTCAATGCTTGGATCAAAATATGAACAAATGATTTTGATCGAGGAAGAGACAAAGTAAATGAACCAACCCCCACAATCAAAACTACTCCTATGCAATAAATGTCTCTTGGGAGGATTAGAGATAGGATACTTGACATAATGCGCAAAAATTTAAAAACTTTCTGTAAGTGGCGTGCAGAAATTACAAACCTATTTATAAGTAGCGTGTAAAAGTTAGTTAAATTCGAAACATTAGAGTTTAATTAAGAGTTCAATCACCCGTTACAAATATTTTTTAGAAGAGTTATTAGATGTTATAGAAAGGTCTACGATACATCCCTATAGATCCAAAGTAGACATTCTCAGTTCAAGAGAAGTATATAACATAGAAGGATACATGCTTATAGCATTAAGCGCCATAATAAAGCGGATCAAGTGAAGCATCACACCGGATTTTACAGTGGAGCCTTCAAGACCCGTTATATGTATACAATTTAATTTTTGCCTAACAACACACTTAATTTAATTTTCTCATGTTTAGGTGTGCATCTCAAATAATATAAACTAAGTTGGTCAAATTTTCTCATGAGTAACACGTTAAGATGATGAAATTAAAAATCATCATATAATCATTGATAATATGATCAAGAAGTACATTGCATACTATTGTTGGATAACTTAGTGATAAGTGCCAAAAAGTAGCTCAAATTACATATATATTTTAAGCACTTATTAACTATTTTGTAAGATATTCTTTAGTTTTTCCTCACTTAAATGTACATATTTGTTTAAGTCATTTCTTTCAATTAAGTTTCCCTAAATCTCAACATTTGTGCAGAAATTTGAAGAAAAATTGCAAGTTAACTCGCCAGGGCGAGTTCAGAGCGAGTGCAGGGCGAGTAGAGGCAGAGAGCATCAAATTTGATATCTGATACACTCGCCAGAGCGAGCAGCAACTCGCCAGGGCGAGTAACAACTCGCCAGGGCGAGTGAAGGCGGTTCAAACTCACTTATGACGTGGCAGTAACCCTCTGGTGAAGAAAGGTCAACTCGCCAGAGCGAGTTGGAACTCGCTCAGCGAGTTCTAATCTTCAGAAATAGTATAAATAGAGCTTGCTGTCATTTTTCTGATATATCACTTGTGAGATAACTTGGAATAGAACTCAGAAACAGAGAGGGAAACCCTAGGAGACAGATTCAAGGGGATTTGGAGGTGGATTCACTACAATAGTTGGGAAATCATCATTGGTGTTTGTTCATCTCTCTTTTCTTCTTTATCTTTTGTATAGCTACCATGAAAATGAGTAGCTAATCTCTCTTTTGTTGGGATTGGATGTAATTAACTCTATTAGTATGTATTTATTTTGATCATGGTGTTTTATATGATTTTAGATTATTTATCAATGTTAGTGTCATCTTTAATCTTCATGTTTTATCTTTGGATTTGAATTTATAGACGTATAATGTTTGAATCAAGGAACTAAGATAAACACTTATTAAACTCTAAATTCTAGACATAGATTTAGGATTAATATTCACTTTGTGTATTGGAACTTAATGATATTGTGTTGTTGAAATTATCCGAGACATCGGAAGTTTAAATAATACAATATAGCCGTTGCATTGATTAATCACTCGAGACATCGAGGATTGATAGGTACAACGTGAACCTCGTCGTTATCTGGACACAGAAACGTACGTGAGCAATAAGTGATAATATTGATGAATAGCTAAAATCTGCATAACTGATTAGGAAAATACAAATGAATGAGTTGATGAAATCTAATCCCAGCAATTCAATCTCTCTGTCAATTTACTACTTTTATGCTTTCGCAAGTTTCCGTAAACACACAATCTTTTAATCACTATACTTAAAATTGTATCAATTGTTGAACGGCATCGATATCGCATCAGTCCCTGTGGAGACGATAAAAATTATACTTACTTTTGTGCTTTAACACTTAGTCACATCAAATTTTATAGTAGAACCTTCAAAGACCCGTGACATGTATAAAAATTTAATTTTTATCCTTTTTTCTTGCGCAATTAATATGATTCTAAAGAAACGCGTTAAGATGATGAAATTAAAAATCATTCATATAATCATTGATAATAGGATCAAGAAGTACATTGCATACTATTGTTGGATAACTCAGACACATCAAATTTTATAGTGGAGCCTTCAAAGACCTGTGACATGTAAGCGGATCAAGTGAAGCATCACACCGGATTTTACAGTGGAGCCTTCAAGACCCGTTATATGTATACAATTTAATTTTTGCCTAACAACACACTTAATTTAATTTTCTCATGTTTAGGTGTGCATTTCAAATAATATAAACTAAGTTGATCAAATTTTCTCATAAGTAACACATTAAGATGGTGAAATTAAAAATCATTCATATAATCATTGATAATAGGATCAAGAAGTACATTGCATACTATTGTTGGATAGCTCAGTTACATGAAATTTTATAGTAGAACCTTCAAAGACCCATGACATGTATAAAAATTTAATTTTTACCCTTTTTTCTTGCGCAATTAATATGATTCTAAAGGAACACATTAAGATGATGAAATTAAAAATCATTCATATAATCGTTGATAATAGGATCAAGAAGTACATTGCATACTACTGTTGGATAGCTCAGTCACATCAAATTTTATAGTGGAACCTTCAAAGACCGGTGACATGTATAAAAATTTAATTTTTACCCTTTTTTCTTGCGCAATTAATATGATATGCTCACTTTTGTTGTAAAAATGCAACAAAAAACAATTAGGGTTTTAATTTTTTTTGTTAGGGGTAAAACTGTAAATTACAAATCTATTTATAAGTAGCGCGTAAAAGTTTGTCAAATTCGAAACATTAGCATTTAATTAAAAGTTCAATCACCCGTTACAAATCTCTCTGCAGACCCATCAATTTTATTAAGTTAGTACACTTGTACACCATAAAATTGACCATGTTATAGTGGTAAATTGGTAATTGAAACTCTTAACTTAATAGATTCTTTTAAGTTGCGAGGTAGAAGAGATTTATGGTGGTTAAAAGCCTATCATATTAGAGCTATATGCTCACTTTTGTTGTAAAAATGCAACAAAAAACAATTAGGGTTTTAATTTTTTTTGTTAGGGGTAAAACTGTAATATTCAAAAATATTGGGACAAAACTGCAATTTTCAAAAAAATAGAAGTAAATTTGAAATTATTAAAAAAATTAGGAGTCAAAAATGCAATTTATAAAAGTACATGGGTCAAAATGGAAATAATGAAAGTGTGGGGGTGCAATTGTAAATATATAAGGTATAGGGGCGAAACTGTAATTTTGTAGTATGATGCTGACGTGGCTGGAGTGAGATGTGGTAGAAGGTGGTTGGGCTAAAAGTGACGTGGCGGATGACATGGGCATTGAGGTGTAAAAGGTGACGTGGCGAGATGGTACACGTGGCGGACAATGAATGAATGACATGGATTAGATGATGTCATCATGACATCATCAATGATGCATGGTAGTAGGGTTTTTGAAAGAGCATTAGGGTTCACCCTAATGAACCTTTAGTATAGTATAAAGATAAAGATAAAGATGTTGATCTACCTTATATGTTTGAGGTTAAAAATTGACGGAAATTACTATTATTATTGACAAAGACATGGTTAAGGGACCTAGAAGAAACATAAATTATTTAGAGGACTCAAACAAAGCCAAAAATTTAATTAAAAAAATCAAATGAGTAATTTAGCCTAATATTTAAATTTATATTTTACTGGATACTTACTTCACATATATTGTACATGCAAATGTATTCTAGCTAGAATTGATGAAGATTATTATAATAAAAATGTGACAATTTCTCAGAATTCAATGGAGATGTTTCATGACAGGAAATACTTCAAGATCAAAAAGTGCGAAAAAAATATTTAGGAATTAAATATAAAATTATGAAAAACTATAGAGACCATTTACTTATTTAATCCTAAATTTAAAATTTATGTTTTTTGAATTTCAATCGATAGACTTGCCTCTTCTAGGATTATTTTTTTTCATGGATGATAGTAATGAGAGAGAAGAGACTCAATAAGTCATAATTAGATAAAATTTTGTTCACGTATGTAAACACAAATGAGCTCTCACAGGTGAGCTTAGAAAATACACTGTTTATAATATCTTGGATCTGTTCCTCTTTTTTCCTTCTAAGTGCCTCCTTTTATAGTCCACAATTCATTGGCTTAATGGGCCTTTCACAAGATTTGGATGTCTAGGCCCAATAAGCTATAACTCTGATATTCATTGGCAGCTCGTCCGTACATGACACGTGGAGCTAAAGCACATGTGACCTACGTCACTCATCCGTGCAGATCATCTGGAGCTAGAGCTCGCCTAACTCAAGTCACTATGTTCGTACATGATCCGTGGAAGACTAAGGGTGGAGCTCAACATGACCTGCATGACCACGCTGAGCCTGTCGAGATGAAGGTTGAGCTTAACATGACCTGGATGATCCAACTGAGCTACACATGTTGAAGATTGATCTTATGGTTGAGTTGAGCTAGACATGTTGAATGATGAGTTCATGGTAGAGCTGAGCTGACCAAGTTGAAGGGGAAGCTCATGACTGAGCTGAGCTTAGCATGCTGAAGGATGGGCTGAGCAGAGTATGCTGAAGGTGGATCTCATGGTCGAGCTGAGCTGGACAAGCTAAAGGGTAAGCTCATGGTCGAGCTGAGCTGGACAAACTAAAGGGGGAGCTCATGGTCGAGCTAAGCTGGACATGCTAAAGGGTAAGCTCATGGTCGAGCTGAGCTGGGCATGCTGGAGGAGAAGCTCATGGTCGAGCTGAGCTGGACAAACTAAAGGGGGAGCTCATGGTCGAGCTAAGCTGGACATGCTAGAGGAGGAGCTCAAGGCCGAGATGAGCTTAGCATGCCGAAGGAGGAGCTCGTGGTCGAGCTAAGCTGGACATGCTGGAGGAGGAGCTCAAGGCCGAGTTGAGCTGAACAAGCTGAGCTTAGCATGCCAAAGGAGGAGCTCATGGTCGAGCTAAGCTGGACGTGCTGGAAGAGGAGCTCAAGGCCGAGCTGAGCTTAACATGCCGAAGGAGGAGCTCATGGTCGAGCCAAGCTGAACCTGCCGGAGGAGGAGCTCAAGGCCGAGTTGAGCTGTCTAAGCTGAAGGGAAAGCTCATTACCGAGCTAAGCTTAACATATTGAAGGAAGAGCTTGTGGTCGAGCTCAGCTGGACAAGCTAAAGAATAAGCCCGTGGTCGAGCTGAGCTGGACATGCTTAAGGTTAGGCTTAACTGAGCTTGTAGAGGGAGGGGCTCTTGCTTGAGCTGAGTTGGGCATACGATTACATGAATGATCAAAGTATAATAGAGTTCACATGGTATGGTCCTCCATACCAGTCCACAGTCCACCAAGCGTCAAGTCTGTTAAGGCGTAGACGTTTGTTCTTCCTCAGGTCGACGTATATCCAGTCCACAGTCCACCAAGCGTCAAACCTTTTAAGGCGTAGACGTTTGTTCTTCATAAGGTCGACCTATACTATTTCACAGTCCACCATATGTAAAATTTATTAAGGCGTATATGTTTGCTCTTCATCAGGTCGGTATGCCTCTTTGTTATTAACTTGACAAACATTTAATGAATGTGAGCTTGGGATATTGAAATAATGACATTCATCCCTTGAACTTGAACAAATCGACACTCTGCTTGGCTACTTTTATTATGACATCAAGGAAAATCTCTAACGTATCTTTTCTTATAACATGAGTTTGCCAAAGATTGAGTCTATACCAGTACTCGCTCTGGTCTTGAAGACGTAGCTCTTCTCGGCTGCCCCTATTATGATGTCAAGGAAAGTCTCTAACGAATGTTTTCCTACCACATAAGTTTGCCATAGGGTCAGGTCTATGCTGAAACTCGCCCAAGTCTTGAAGGCATAGCTCTGCTCGGCTGCCCTTATTATGACGTCAAGGAAAGTCTCTAACGGATCTTTCCTTATAACGTAAGTTTGCCTGAGGGTCAGGTCTATACTGAAACTCGCTCAGGTCTCGAAGGCATAGCTCTGCTCAGCTACCCTTATTATGACGTAAAGGAAAGTCTTAACGGATCTTTCCTTATAACGTAAGTTTGCCTGAGGGTCAGGTCTATACTGAAACTCGCCCAGGTCTTGAAGGCATAGCTCTGCTCGGCTACCCTTATTATGACGTCAAGGAAAGTCTCTAACGGATCTTTCCTTATAACATAAGTTTGCCTGAGGGTCAGGTCTATACTGAAACTCGCCCAGGTCTTGAAGGCATAGCTCTGCTCGGCTACCCTTATTATGACGTCAAGGAAAGTCTCTAACGGATCTTTCCTTATAACGTAAGTTTGCCTGAGGGTCAGGTCTATACTGAAACTCGCCCAGGTCTTGAAGGCATAGCTCTGCTTGGCTACCCTTATTATGACGTCAAGGAAAGTCTCTAACGGATCTTTCCTTATAACGTAAGTTTGCCTGAGGGTCAGGTCTATACTGAAACTCGCCCAGGTCTTTCTCATCTTGAATACCATGAGGATATTTTTATATCTTATCATAATTAAGAAAACATGTGGGTATAAGATTTACCAGGTTGGGTTGGAGGTTGCACCATGTTGGCCTGCCTACTCCAAGTTGTGAGTTGATCAATGAGTCCTTGAAGTCCTCTCATCCGAGTTGAAGAGCTAGGTACGAACTTTGCTGCACTGAGATTCCAAAGTCATCCCTACTGAGGTGATGAGGTCCTCTCATCCAAGTTGAAGAGCTAGGTGAGGACCTTTCAACATTTAGACTCCAAAGTCATCATCCTGAGGTGATGAGGTCCTCTCATCCGAGTTGAAGAGCAAGGTGAGGACCTTTCAGCATTTAGATTCCAAAATTAACCTGGTGAGGAGCTGACGTCCTCTCATCCGAGTTGAAGAGCTAGGTTGTGACCCTTCTCCACCTGATGAGGAGCTGGCGTCTTCTCATCCAAGTTGAAGAGCTAGGTAGTGATCATTTTCCTCTCCTCTTTTTATTGATGTTGCTCTATGTTTTTCTCTAGAGGTTCTCTAGAGGCCTCATATAATTGTGTTACTCCTTCAATAGAACCACATTGCAACAAGATAATGAGTTGATTAAAGGCGGAGCTCGGTCGTTGGAAAGTTTTACCGAGCCCTACGGTGGGCGCCAATGTTCACGTATGTAAACACAAATGAGCTCTCACAGGTGAGCTTAGAAAATACACTGTTTATAATATCTTGGATCTGTTCCTCTTTTTTCCTTCTAAGTACCTCCTTTTATAGTCCACAATTCATTAGCATAATGGGCCTTTCACAAGATTTGGATGTCTAGGCCCAATAAGCTATAACTCTGATATTCATTGGCAGCTCGTCCGTACATGACACGTGGAGCTAAAGCACATGTGACCTACGTCACTCATCCGTGCAGATCATCTGGAGCTAGAGCTCGCCTAACTCAAGTCACTATGTTCGTACATGATCCGTGGAAGACTAAGGGTGGAGCTCAACATGACCTGCATGACCACGCTGAGCCTGTCGAGATGAAGGTTGAGCTTAACATGACCTGGATGATCCAACTGAGCTACACATGTTGAAGATTGATCTTATGGTTGAGTTGAGCTAGACATGTTGAATGATGAGTTCATGGTAGAGCTGAGCTGACCAAGTTGAAGGGGAAGCTCATGACTGAGCTGAGCTTAGCATGCTGAAGGATGGGCTGAGCAGAGCATGTTGAAGGTGGATCTCATGGTCGAGCTGAGCTGGACAAGCTAAAGGGTAAGCTCATGGTCGAGCTGAGCTGGACAAACTAAAGGGGGAGCTCATGGTCGAGCTAAGCTGGACATGCTAAAGGGTAAGCTCATGGTCGAGCTGAGCTGGGCATGCTGGAGGAGAAGCTCATGGTCGAGCTGAGCTGGACAAACTAAAGGGGGAGCTCATGGTCGAGCTAAGCTGGACATGCTAGAGGAGGAGCTCAAGGCCGAGATGAGCTTAGCATGCCGAAGGAGGAGCTCGTGGTCGAGCTAAGCTGGACATGCTGGAGGAGGAGCTCAAGGCCGAGTTGAGCTGAACAAGCTGAGCTTAGCATGCCAAAGGAGGAGCTCATGGTCGAGCTAAGCTGGACGTGCTGGAAGAGGAGCTCAAGGCCGAGCTGAGCTTAACATGCCGAAGGAGGAGCTCATGGTCGAGCCAAGCTGAACCTGCCGGAGGAGGAGCTCAAGGCCGAGTTGAGCTGTCTAAGCTGAAGGGAAAGCTCATTACCGAGCTAAGCTTAACATATTGAAGGAAGAGCTTGTGGTCGAGCTCAGCTGGACAAGCTAAAGAATAAGCCCGTGGTCGAGCTGAGCTGGACATGCTTAAGGTTAGGCTTAACTGAGCTTGTAGAGGGAGGGGCTCTTGCTTGAGCTGAGTTGGGCATACGATTACATGAATGATCAAAGTATAATAGAGTTCACATGGTATGGTCCTCCATACCAGTCCACAGTCCACCAAGCGTCAAGTCTGTTAAGGCGTAGACGTTTGTTCTTCCTCAGGTCGACGTATATCCAGTCCACAGTCCACCAAGCGTCAAACCTTTTAAGGCGTAGACGTTTGTTCTTCATAAGGTCGACCTATACTATTTCACAGTCCACCATATGTAAAATTTATTAAGGCGTATATGTTTGCTCTTCATCAGGTCGGTATGCCTCTTTGTTATTAACTTGACAAACATTTAATGAATGTGAGCTTGGGATATTGAAATAATGACATTCATCCCTTGAACTTGAACAAATCGACACTCTGCTTGGCTACTTTTATTATGACATCAAGGAAAATCTCTAACGTATCTTTTCTTATAACATGAGTTTGCCAAAGATTGAGTCTATACCAGTACTCGCTCTGGTCTTGAAGACGTAGCTCTTCTCGGCTGCCCCTATTATGATGTCAAGGAAAGTCTCTAACGAATGTTTTCCTACCACATAAGTTTGCCATAGGGTCAGGTCTATGCTGAAACTCGCCCAAGTCTTGAAGGCATAGCTCTGCTCGGCTGCCCTTATTATGACGTCAAGGAAAGTCTCTAACGGATCTTTCCTTATAACGTAAGTTTGCCTGAGGGTCAGGTCTATACTGAAACTCGCTCAGGTCTCGAAGGCATGGCTCTGCTCAGCTACCCTTATTATGACGTAAAGGAAAGTCTTAACGGATCTTTCCTTATAACGTAAGTTTGCCTGAGGGTCAGGTCTATACTGAAACTCGCCCAGGTCTTGAAGGCATAGCTCTGCTCGGCTACCCTTATTATGACGTCAAGGAAAGTCTCTAACGGATCTTTCCTTATAACATAAGTTTGCCTGAGGGTCAGGTCTATACTGAAACTCGCCCAGGTCTTGAAGGCATAGCTCTGCTCGGCTACCCTTATTATGACGTCAAGGAAAGTCTCTAACGGATCTTTCCTTATAACGTAAGTTTGCCTGAGGGTCAGGTCTATACTGAAACTCGCCCAGGTCTTGAAGGCATAGCTCTGCTCGGCTACCCTTATTATGACGTCAAGGAAAGTCTCTAACGGATCTTTCCTTATAACGTAAGTTTGCCTGAGGGTCAGGTCTATACTGAAACTCGCCCAGGTCTTTCTCATCTTGAATACCATGAGGATATTTTTATATCTTATCATAATTAAGAAAACATGTGGGTATAGGATTTACCAGGTTGGGTTGGAGGTTGCACCATGTTGGCCTGCCTACTCCAAGTTATGAGTTGATCAATGAGTCCTTGAAGTCCTCTCATCCGAGTTGAAGAGCTAGGTACGAACTTTGCTGCACTGAGATTCCAAAGTCATCCCTACTGAGGTGATGAGGTCCTCTCATCCAAGTTGAAGAGCTAGGTGAGGACCTTTCAACATTTAGACTCCAAAGTCATCATCCTGAGGTGATGAGGTCCTCTCATCCGAGTTGAAGAGCAAGGTGAGGACCTTTCAGCATTTAGATTCCAAAATTAACCTGGTGAGGAGCTGACGTCCTCTCATCCGAGTTGAAGAGCTAGGTTGTGACCCTTCTCCACCTGATGAGGAGCTGGCGTCTTCTCATCCAAGTTGAAGAGCTAGGTAGTGATCATTTTCCTCTCCTCTTTTTATTGATGTTGCTCTATGTTTTTCTCTAGAGGTTCTCTAGAGGCCTCATATAATTGTGCTACTCCTTCAATAGAACCACATTGCAACAAGATAATGAGTTGATTAAAGGCGGAGCTCGGTCGTTGGAAAGTTTTACCGAGCCCTACGGTGGGCGCCAATGTTCACGTATGTAAACACAAATGAGCTCTCACAGGTGAGCTTAGAAAATACACTGTTTATAATATCTTGGATCTGTTCCTCTTTTTTCCTTCTAAGTGCCTCCTTTTATAGTCCACAATTCATTGGCTTAATGGGCCTTTCACAAGATTTGGATGTCTAGGCCCAATAAGCTATAACTCTGATATTCATTGGCAGCTCGTCCGTACATGACACGTGGAGCTAAAGCACATGTGACCTACGTCACTCATCCGTGCAGATCATCTGGAGCTAGAGCTCGCCTAACTCAAGTCACTATGTTCGTACATGATCCGTGGAAGACTAAGGGTGGAGCTCAACATGACCTGCATGACCACGCTGAGCCTGTCGAGATGAAGGTTGAGCTTAACATGACCTGGATGATCCAACTGAGCTACACATGTTGAAGATTGATCTTATGGTTGAGTTGAGCTAGACATGTTGAATGATGAGTTCATGGTAGAGCTGAGCTGACCAAGTTGAAGGGGAAGCTCATGACTGAGCTGAGCTTAGCATGCTGAAGGATGGGCTGAGCAGAGCATGCTGAAGGTGGATCTCATGGTCGAGCTGAGCTGGACAAGCTAAAGGGTAAGCTCATGGTCGAGCTGAGCTGGACAAACTAAAGGGGGAGCTCATGGTCGAGCTAAGCTGGACATGCTAAAGGGTAAGCTCATGGTCGAGCTGAGCTGGGCATGCTGGAGGAGAAGCTCATGGTCGAGCTGAGCTGGACAAACTAAAGGGGGAGCTCATGGTCGAGCTAAGCTGGACATGCTAGAGGAGGAGCTCAAGGCCGAGATGAGCTTAGCATGCCGAAGGAGGAGCTCGTGGTCGAGCTAAGCTGGACATGCTGGAGGAGGAGCTCAAGGCCGAGTTGAGCTGAACAAGCTGAGCTTAGCATGCCAAAGGAGGAGCTCATGGTCGAGCTAAGCTGGACGTGCTGGAAGAGGAGCTCAAGGCCGAGCTGAGTTTAACATGCCGAAGGAGGAGCTCATGGTCGAGCCAAGCTGAACCTGCCGGAGGAGGAGCTCAAGGCCGAGTTGAGCTGTCTAAGCTGAAGGGAAAGCTCATTACCGAGCTAAGCTTAACATATTGAAGGAAGAGCTTGTGGTCGAGCTCAGCTGGACAAGCTAAAGAATAAGCCTGTGGTCGAGCTGAGCTGGACATGCTTAAGGTTAGGCTTAACTGAGCTTGTAGAGGGAGGGGCTCTTGCTTGAGCTGAGTTGGGCATACGATTACATGAATGATCAAAGTATAATAGAGTTCACATGGTATGGTCATCCATACCAGTCCAAATTTGTTTTGAGTTCTTTAAAGGATGCTTAGGTTGATATTGTGGTGTAGGTAGGGATAAAACTTTTTTAATTGTACAAACAATGATTGTTAGTGAGCATAATGCTTTAAAATTTAAACGAGTGAACAAGTGAGAAAGCAGTCAACCCAACAAGCAAAGGAGAATAATTCATGATTTAAGATTTTAAAAAGTCTAGCCATGAAGCAATATGAACCTTCACCATTGTCAAATATAATTATGCTCTCACCAATTATCTAATTGAATTGCCATTTCAGAACATCAAATTAAGGAGGATCAAAGTCCTTCTGATCCTACATAATTATACTAATTTTAAACAATTATTAAACTAATAGTAATTGTAGTAGTATTGTCTTATATCGAGTAGTTCCATTTAAACATGATAGCCAGTGAATGTAAATCCTCTGCCAATAATCTCACCACCACAAAACCATGCAAAACACTCAAGTCCAAACAAAGCAGCATAGCAAACACTATCCATGTTCAAATCCTGTCTGTTCTTCATTATGCTCTTAGCATACTCCCATTCCTTCTGGAATGAATTGTAACGATGGGGAATACTACAATAAAAAAAAAGTGCCAAGTTCAATGCTCGATCAAATTTAATTGAAATATTCACAATAGAATGAAACACGAGCTTGTTTTTTTATAGGCAAATATTAGTAATTAGTTTGTCAGGAGAATAGAAAATGATAGTAAGAATTTTAAACCTCATGAATATATGGTAATGAGTGAGAGAGAGCGAACCTGGCAAGTCGAGTATAGAACAATTGTTTGGCCAATGATTGACATTTTTCAACAGTAGGTGGTTCTTGGATATAGTGTTTGTTCTGCTCCATCAACAGCTTGTAGTATGAAGCTCCATGGTTTGCCGCTGCTGCGGATGCTTGAGTCATCTTTGATTGCAACTGAGGAATCTTCGATGCCATTGATTTTTTCCTATACAGAATTATCAAGAATATCAACAAACATGTAACATTTATTCAAATCAAATCACATGATTGTATTTTCCTAAAATTTCCATATACAAGAGACATATTGAAAGAAGAAAAAAAATTGAATTAAACAAAAATGCTTATATATATTATCAATTATAGGACATGTAATAGAATACTAGAATTAGATTAATAGATTTAATTTGATAAAATTTCTTTGTCAATTGATACAAGTCATATTTTATTTTATACATACAAATTTGGATGAAACGTAGATTTTGTGTTGGTGAAATCATAGGTACAAATTTTCAAAAACAAGAATTACTCAAAATTTGAGCAATATTGTACAAAGAAATGGATCCTCGTCATCTAATCACAAACAAAGGTAAGAATGAAATTTGATTTACATGAAACAATTGATTAACTAGTAAATTACATGACAAAAAGAGTATGAACATTAAGAATGGAACACTAGATTTGTGTTTATGTACCTTACTTAAAGTTGATGTCACAAAAGCAATTTGCAGGAAATGGATGAATCTAGTCTCAACTCAATGCTAGACTTAGATTAACGTTTGTAACGCTTGTTTGTTTTGTCCACTGAGGATGATAGTTAGGTAACAATTTGCATGGATCATGGATGTGTTAAGAAAAAGTCACATGATGAATTTAAATGAAAAATAACTAAATAACCTGTTTTTTACATGTAGGACACTTGTTTTAATAATAAAACATGTTACGTCTGTTTGGAGTTGGCAAATGAATCATTCAAACAAAATATTAGATTTTCAAATTTCTATTTTATGATCGGAAAAACAAAATAATAAAAATTGAAATTTATACAATAATGTCTCGATTCTCGAAAGTTATATAATCATGTCATCAAAAGTCTAAAAAATCTTTTTTTACACAAAATTTCCTTTAAATATAAAAATAAAAAATCTTCGGCGAGTACCCTTAAAACACTTGTTAGTATGATCGATATAATTTATACAACAATGGCTTGTTTTGTGGTAATCTCAATTGTTGCTCTCTTTTCAAGACGTTTTATTTTAAAAAAATTCGACATTGAGCATGAGATGATCCATTTCCTTAACATGGTGTCGAACGTTGATTGGTCTAAATTTTGCGGGGATTTGAGAAGAGGGGAGTAGATGTTCAAGCTTTACAATATGGCATAGCTCCACTAGATCGATATCGTTACAGCAACGCCCGTCCTACAATTCGCTAACCACTCCATGTGGTTAATTAGCAATTTGGTTCATTCAACTTTTTTAAAACTCTTGCTCGCCTATTTTTCCTACTCGCTTTCTTTTCCCAACCAATCACGCGCTTAAGTACATACTACTACTAAGTATAACCACTGCAAATTTTATAGCATGCGCTACGAAAACAAAAGTTGGCAAAGACAATGATGTTTATCCTACATTGTTGCAACCTAAAACACTTAATACCTTTTACACAAAGATTAAAGGGTACAACAAAATAAGACTTTGAAACATGTCAGATAGAATTCCAACACAAAAATAATCAATGAAAAAATGACGTACTAGAGGTTTTAACTGCTCCATCTCACAGAGATATATCTGTGCTAAAAATAACAAAAACAAAAACTACATTTTTTAATAAACTTCCCTAATGGCAGAATATTGAACATCCTTTTAGTATCTGTTGTAGGAGAGCTACAATCACATTTTTCATCTTCACTTGCAAGCCAAAACACAATTTTGAAACATTGACTGCACCTCCTTCTCTTTCAGAAGAAGATACAGAAATAGGAGAAAGAATATTAGGGTCGAAATGGAGGAGAACCGCGAAACAAAAAAGGTAAAAAAAAAAAAATATCTTCTCCTACCCCAGAATTGGGAAACAGCCACTTCTGGATCTTTTAAAAGTTCTGAAGGGCACCTGTGGTGTGAGTGAGAGTTAATGTAGCCTCCAACTTAGTGGTTGGTGGTAGGAAAGGAAAAAGAAGCCTTCTCCACAAGCAAAATGCATGCATGTATGTCGTCTTCGATCATCTCTCTCGCTCTCTTTTTATGCATAGTACATGTACAAGCTATTTGCAGCAGCACAAGCGATTGAATTTTCAGATGGATGCCATGCTAAGTGCAACAACTTTGTCGTGAAATCAAACGAATTCCCGTTTGCATCAACCCCGGGATTTTCTGCTCCTGTTTAAGAAATTTGAACTTGTAATATTCTATATAGTAAGAAACAAAAAAATATGATAAGGGTAAATGAAAGAAAACTCACCCCGTCTTACAACGCGTGTTATACTATTTCCCAGCGATCTAGACGGCCTTGAGGGGGTCGGAACTTGTCGTCTGATAGAATGCACAAGTCAATATAGATGTCACAATGACTAACTGAAATCTAAGCTTGAAGTAAGAGCTCCGATAAAATTACCTCATTGGATTTTTACTGGCTTCCAAAGTTGTAGCTTCGGTACTTCCAGGAGCACAGCCAAAAACTCGGAATAAATTGCTGGCATCAAATGAAACAAAATAGTAACATGCATGATTATAAACAAATTCCAGCGACAATTGAACCATGGATTAAGTTTGTATCACACACCTGTAAGAACCAGTTGCTACCCGCAATCCGTCGCCACTCAGACAACACTCGAACTTGTCAAAGATTGAATCGTTTTCATACAAATCACAAAGCTGGCATGTTCAAACAAAAGCATAGTCAGTTATAACTCAATAAAGCAGCAGAAATAAATTTATGAATCATCATCGCTTATCTAACCACAGGAACCTAACCTTTGGTCTAAGATACTCATGAACCTGGTAAGTTGCAACAGGACCTGAATCCATATTAATGTCCCATAACTGGAAAATAAGTCAAGATGAGTGAAATGAGATGAAATTCAAAGGAACTAAAAAATTAAATCAATAATAATAATTTAAATAGAACTCTAAAGTATCCCCACCTAAAATAAGCACATTAACTTAGGGGTTTTGGCAAATAGATTCATCAACTTTAAATTTTGGCATATTAACCCCTTAAAGTTTGAAAATTGTGATAACCACTTTTGTGTATTTTGTTAGCCAATTCATAAATCTGCCTAAATAGAAGTAAAACAAAACATACAGAATGTAAATTTAGCAAGAGACACAAATCCTAGGTTAGAGTTGAAAATTGAAAAGTAAACGTTACAATACCATGTTTTAAGTACCTTGAGTCCCTCACACGAATGACTAGGAGATAGAGGGAGATATCAACTATAGTATTCAAACATGATGGGTAAAAAGGAGTGCTTTTGGTGTAATATGTGACAGAAAAGTACTGCTAAAGCTTAAAAGGAAATTTTACCGCATAACTATAAAATTTATAGTATGGGATTGGACGGTAAAGAAACAAGTGAACCGTGCCACATAGATGAAGACATTATGACAGTGGCGGCTATACATGATAAGAAGATTGACATTGAAATCATTAGAGAGAAAGTTTGGGTAGCTTTTATTGCAGATAAGATGGTAGAATCTTGTCTATGGTTTGGAGTTGGATATGTGCACAGAAGAGCCTTAGAAGCAACCTTAAGGAGGATTTTTCGAACTGTGAATTCATTGATAAGGCACAGTTTGATCCATGCAGCCAACTTCATATAACGGGAAAAGGGTAGGATACTATTATTATTGTATGTTAGTCAATCCATATTTAAAACGATTTAAAGAATATTTTTAGCAAAGTTAACTATTGGGGTGCTTTGTAAAGTTAATATATTTTTATTGACAAAAAAAGGGGATCTATTTCCAAAGTCCAAATTCCAAAATATTGTGAAAGCTTCAACAGGAGTGTGGATTTTGACATTATATAACTTCAAAGTTCAAACCTTTAAAGTCATGTAATCCCGGCTTAGTATGTATCGTCCATCCTTCCCAAACTTTATGTCAGATATGGAAGCAATAATCTCTGTGAAAAATGATCGGGAACCTGGGGCCTCCTGTTCCTCAAATCTGCACCAAAGGGCATTGCCTATTAGAGTCAAGAAAGTATATGAAAGTGCATAAATGCATACAACAGTAGGCTTCATAAAAATTAATTTTTTTAACATAAGCAACATTTTATCAGTTTGCATCAAAATCATCTTTCTAGTGCTTTTTCCTATCATCTCAACATGTTAAAAATGTCAGTTGTATGGGAGGAGCAAGATACGTATTTGTTAGGAATCAACAAAATTACCACAGAAAAACATTAATAGAACTACAGAAGATGTGCTTACAGTTTGGCATGAGAATCACATAATGCTGATTGCCGCAAGTCAATTAGACGGATTGAACCCTTTGAGCTGCTATATGCCAACGTATTACAATGTGTAGGGTGGAATTCCGCAGATGTAATAACCTCTACAATAACAATATATAGGGTCATGGCTCAACCAAGACTATACAAAAACCAGAACAAGTTGGCAACAATGATAGTCCACAGCACTCAAACAGTCTCCCAGCCATAAAATCCCATCCTATTGTTTACAAATCCCCTCGCTTTCGCAAATACCTGACCAACCTACAACCCACCTGTTTTCTTCCCTTGATTGAACCTACAAAACCTGGATTATTACATGTTGATCTAATCCTTCCACTATTGATCTTGTATTTTGACTGGGCCGGTTTTTAAGAGTCTGATCCCAACCCAAGACTCTAGTATAAATCGTCAACTAGAGTCTTAGGTTGCGCTGGATAAGTGACAGGCTGGCCCAAAGTTTAGCAATACATTAATCTCAGTGTTGTCAATCTTGTTGGATGTTAACGGCTAAAATATTAAAAGAAAACATGTAATTCTTTCAATCACCCTAAAGTGACAAATTACTCTTGATACTGAAAAATCGGGTGTCGCTAATACAGTCCCAGGCTCCCAGCTAAATATTTTCTTTGGACTGTCGGTCCATAACCCAACTTATACGATGACCTTGGGTCAAACCAAAACTCAAGGGTCAAGATCATGAACCTTTAAGCACTAACCTGTCAGTCAACTAAAAGTCTACAACTTGTAATAACTTCTTTAAAAATAAGACCTACAGAGTTTTAGTGTTCTACCAACAGAGAAATGTTCACACCCCACGTAACATTTTTCATTCAGCTTACCTGTCAGATCCTCCATGTTTGCAGGCTTTACATCAACAATATTAAAACTTTGATTGCTTATTTCCAGATTCCAAAGATTTATTCGCAAATCATCTGCTGATATGAAAGTTTCACCATCGCTACAAGGTATGAGCAACATAAGACCATCCAAATTTGATCAGTATCTATAAAAATATTAAAGTAAAAAATAAGGAACGAAAACTCATACTCTTCATTCATCAATTAATACTCCAGATTCCAAAAAGAAACCAACTACTTATCCTTTTTAGAGCACCACCACATTAAGGAAAATAAAAACTACAAAAACATGATTGACCCTAAATAGCCCAATGTGCACTACGAAAACTAAATCTCAAATTTACCAAAAACTTACGGATACAGCAAAATACAATGTGCACTAAGAAAACTAAATCACCTGTTATTTGAAATAGAATTGATATGATAATCGTGAGCATGGGCGTAAACTCTACGACATCGAGCCACCAAGCTGGTTTCGTGGCTACTTACCTGTGTATTTTAAAACAAGAGTTAGTACTGCCAAAATCTTTAATATGCACCCGTTATGGTTTGAAAATGAAAGTACTTGAACCACTTTATATAGTTTCTTCTATTCTAGAGCATCAAGATTAGATAACATGTTAAAATAAAATTTCATAACTCTAGTATTTCTCTTTTTACTAATTCTACTTCCTTTTTTCTTTATGAAGGGGTTCATGCAGGACTAAGACTTTAACAGTTATGGGTCTGTGTGATGCTTTGCTTCTTGACATCATTACCTCAAAAAGCATTATGAAATCAACCACTATTTGAAAATTTCAATTGTTTCTTGTACCAAGCATTTTGAGTTCAACCTATATCTTCCGCGGTATTATAACTTTAAATTAATAAGAAACGACATAACTGTGTTCAGTTTTAAAGAATAAAAGGTAAGCATTGCTGAGCTCTGACACTTGCATATTTATATATTAATCTATTGGTTGTTTATAATATATGCCATACCGTAGGAAATTTATCCCACATGCATAAATATCAGAAAAAGAATTACTAGAGGAAGGGATGAATACAACTACCACGGGTAATCTTAGCGATGGTATGCCTCCCGGTGGAAATGAGAAGTCGGAGCTTAGATAATTGAACGATCTATCTGAATCTGGATATCCTCCATTTTCAAGGCTTGGCCTAGCACTAATTGAATTACTTGAACTAGCAGTACTACCATTTCCCATTGATTTCGAAGGGTCGACATTCATCTCAGCAATTTTCTTGACCTTCTTTTCTTGAACCTGTTCAACTCTCAGATAAGGAAAAATATGAAAAAGTGAACTAAAGACAGATTGATGATATTATTCATACGAAAGAAATACAAATTGGAATGCAACCATATTCATTTTGTATAGAAGCATGAACAAACACTCAATGTGTTACATTCATAGCATGGTCTTCTTTCATATTTTTTCTCCCCACATCTCAATGCACTTAACTATTAATGCACCACATAACATGATAAAATTTTAGAAGTTGAAGTTAAACAGCAACAGATTTGTCAGCTAAGGTCCTTGAAAATTTTCAGTGTTCAGAAACGAAGTTGTGATATTATGCACTTAAAACAAACAGCCTACGCAAGCATTCACGCTCAAAAGTCACTCTCTACTTGCAAAGTTATCTGATTAACTGAACAATAATTCAATTAACCAGCCCTGCAAGTAGAATCCAACTAGAAAGCAGCTATATAAGCCTTATAAGCAATTATACATATCTATAGACAGATACACTGTCAGAGCATGCAGAACACGGGATCAAACTTAATTCCATAGAAGTGCAACCTTGTGAACTATGAATTGATAAAAGACAGCACTGAGCATGGTACAAATGAGGATTTCTTTCATACCTTCCAAAATTTGATGGTTTTATCATTTGTCGAGAGAAGGAAAAGGGCACCATTAGCGATTTGGCACCATCTGATTTTGTTGATTTTCTCTTCTATCTCCAAACTCTTAAGGTAGTCAAACTGAAACAATGATCACACATTATAAATGTTGATATTCTAAAGCATAGGATATTCGTGCAACATTGCTGAAAAAATGATGATTACCTCAGGCTCGTGACTCTGAAACTCTGTTTTGTAACGGAATTCAGGGTGCCTGCCGAGAGAATAGTCCATCCTCTCTGAATCCCTTCTAGATTCGCCATGCTGCATGTATCAGCATACATATTAATACATACATATTATAATACGAAGTATAAAACGTGAAATCTGTCAAAACATAAGTTTAGTTTCGTTTTACTAAAACAAAGCTTGCCTAAGCAAAAATCAGGCTTACATCTTTTGTATCTGTCCTCTCAAAGAGAACCACTCGACCACCACGATCACCAGTAGCAAGATGATCACCAGACTTGTCAAATTCGATAGCAGAAATTATGTCCACTGTAGAAAGACATTTGGGCAAATAATTAGGAAATTTTCACATTATCCTGCAGCAAAACTATGTCAGATTTGTCAACGACTCTATCGCAACTATCAGGACATTGACTAGTCAATCTTACTCCCACTTCCCCTTGAAAGCACCTAATCCCGTATTATAAACGGTACTTTCATATATAACACACTCAATATCACAGTCTATCACTAGTATCACTTAATCTAATGATATTTCCACTTTCATTTCCCTTTTCTTATAATCATGTTATATATACGATTACATAGTATCCATCACCGTTTAGCAGTGACTAATCTCTATCATGGAACCTATTGGACACACAAGATGGGTTCTCCCATCTCAATCGGGTTTCTCTCCATACTCAAGATTCAGTGATCGAACCCTTTTTCACTTGCTTAAGGTATCCGAATCTCTTATCGCTGAAAACAACCACGTGTTGGTTTGTTTTGACAGAAAATTATTTTTCCTTTTTGGCACAGATAGTGGCGACACACCCAATCTATAACTAACATCTAAGTAGTTTCCATTCAAGTGACGCCACTACCGTCATTTCCGGAACTCCAACCCACCAAACTATGCGAAAACCTTGTACTTTTGCATTGTCGAATGCACAGATTACGATAAACCCAACAGTCAAACTTCAACACTACTCATCAAATCAAACTACATAACACAACATTAAGATCCAAAATTTCCTACTCAAACAAACTCACACATTGATTAACAAACTAAAGAATCCAATTACGAACACCATAACTAACAACAACACAAGCAAAAGCTGAAAACAAGATACCAAACCCAAAAACACCAAACAAGTCACAATAACTCAGTTTCACAGTCTCAAAATCCAATCTAGTAAATTCGCAATGCAAAAACAAAACATTCAACAACAAAAAACACTCGGTCAAAGGAACCCACTACTTTCCCCCAAAACCAAACAACACCCACAATCAAACACCGATAATAGCAATGAACCCAAATAAAAAACAAACATTACTCAATAAAACAACATAGGACTAACAAAACACGATCTGAAACAGATCGAATCAAACCCTAATCCAAAAACAAAAATTGGATCCGACAAAGTCACACAAACAAAAAAAAAATGTCCCTTTTTCCCAACCCACCAAATACAACGTTGTTAAAATTACCTTCTTGAACCTCTTCACCAGCCGTACGTTCACCGAACACCTGAGAGAATTTCCAGTCAAGAGGAGCCGGTGGACCCGCCGGAGCTGCAACAACCTCATCGGCACCGTTCATTTTAAAAACGAAATCAACGGTTCAGAGAAGATTTGAGTAAATCTACCAATCCAATAAGTGCATCAAAGATTGGTTTCTGGGTTTTCACAAGATCATAGGTTCAGAAAGACTCGTCTAAAAAAGACATAAAATTTCTTTTTTCTTCTCTTTGGGTTGTTCTCAGTTGAACCATTGGAGCACAAAAAAGAACAAAAAAATATTCTCTCTCTTACAATCTTCACTAATCTCTTGTAATATTTTCTCTCTCTAGAAGGGTAAAATGGTAATTTTAATGACTTTTGATGTTGGAGATGAAAAAACAAAAAATAAAACAAGAGAGATACGTACACATGCTTCTGTGTTGAGTTCTCTCCACAAAACAATTGGTCTGTGTCTGGTTTTTTTAATTTTTAATTTTAACGTAGGTAAGAAAATATAATTAATTATTTGGTTTTTGATATTCTCATCTGTTTGTTACACAAGTACGATGTTTGATTGGACTATGATTTTGGGTGGATGGCAATGACTGTGTGGTACAGCTTGGTGAGGTTAAGAATAATTTTAGAGAGGGTTAAAGCTTATTAATTAAGAATTTGTGGATGGATTAGATTTTCTTTGTATAAAAAGTTCTCTTTGTTTGAAATGACTAGGATGTCCTTGTATTTATTTAGTATTATTCTTTTAGGAGAAATATTGGAATTTAGATAAACAATGCCTAATCTAAATCAACTTGAGAAATAGTGAAAGTTTCTTTTGCTATTAAATGGGTTGTTTGACACATGCCTAAAGAGAAAAAAGATTTAGTTACAAAGCTCCATATAACATCCCAATATATGGGCATTAGAGAGAAACATATTGTAGGAGCAACAAATAATGTTGTCATTGGCAAACAAAAAAAATTAGTAATTTAAAAGGGAGTTGATTATCAAATTCGTCTTTGATTTTAAAATTACTGATTTGATTTTATGAATATTTTAAAAAGTTTTATTTCTGTTCAATTTTATTCATATTAGTCATTCAAAAAATATGTTAGGGTATAAATTCAGAATAGGTGAATAAGCTCAATGACCAAATTGATAGTAAGTTGTAAAATATAAAGACTTAAATGATAGTAAATAGTTAAACATAAGATTAATTTGACATAATAAAGTCAAAGACTTTTGAAATATTTATAATGTTACGAACCTATATGAAAATGTTTTACATGGTCAGAACTAGTTTGGGGTTTACTCTTTAAAGGGCTCGCATGTCAATTTTAATTCTATAAATTGAATTATTTTATGTTGATGATCAAACATATTTTGGATGGGGATAAGGTTAAATTTGATTTGTTCTGCCCAAATGGTGTTGACCCAAGACAAGGGTCTAATTTTTCAACAGGCGTTTGTAATGTCTGTCGCCAAAAACAACCGTCTTTAATGTTAATCAATGCACTAAATGTTATTAGTTCTCTCCTCATTGATGACGATCTCGCGACTTATGCTTTCTCATCAATGATTTACGTTTTCTCACTAATGATTGCCGCTCTGCATTGGGGGACCAATATATACACTACTCAACAAATGACTCAAGCATTCCATTATTCTCTCTAACCTCGCATTTCACCTCTTTACTTACTTAAGTGTCGAAGTATTTGCAAGAACCTCACCCCTCTCCTTTATCAACAACCATATGATTGCGATACACTGGACATCTATCATGCCCACCTTTTAATCCATGTAAGACTTTTTTTTTTCTTCGCATTATCCATGTAAGACTAGAACCTACAAAAACCTCTTATACAGTATATAACAAAATAGGGTGGTGAGGGGTCTAGTGCTTGGCTGGGACATATGTTTGGAGTAAAAGGGGGAAGAGTATATAACCATAGGGGGAGGAGTTTATAACCATTAAGATGAAGTGATGAACATAAAATCATACTATACTATGGTGATACACTTCCAAGTTTACCAATCTCCCTTTAAAAAAAATATTACTTTAAAAATATGAGAAATCATAGCATTCAAGTTAAGTTTTTTTTCTAATATGTTCTCTTTTGAAATTTTAAACATCAAATTACTCTCTTTTGAAATTTATATATACAAAAATTCCGTACTTTTGATTTTACTATTCATTCCTTCAAACCAATTTTTGAAACCTTGATGAAATTGAATAAAATAGCTTTTACTCATTTCCTCCCATTCATTTGGTGGAAATATGATGCCTTACCCTTTCTCTGGTTGTTTTATTAATTTTGTATAATATTTATAAATTAATAAAAAAAGTATAATAAAAATCTACGATTTCAATAAAATATGACGTTGATGTGTGTTTGCACTTGACAAACTAGTTGTAATGTGGGTGTGGTCGTAATGTTGGGGTGGTGTTGGAACCCGAACTGTTGAAATGTTGATGGGTGGTTTGTGGTCGTATATGAAACAACCAGTTCATCAACTGCAAACACGGCGCATATCCTATCAAAATCATAACCCTCCACCATATGACACTTAGATAGATCTATGAAGTGTAATTTATTTTTAGAGATTTTTTATCCAACTTTTTATTAATTTATGAATATTATACCAAATTAAAAAAACTGAAAGAAAAAAAAAAAGGTAAGGCGTCCCATTTCCACCAAATGATTAGAGGAAACGAAGTAAAAGCTACACTTTTTTAATTTCATAAAGGTTCCGCCAATTGATTTTGAGGAAATGAATAGGAAATTAAAAGTAGGGTAATTTGGTATATAGATTTTAAAAAGGGTAGTTAGGTATTTAAAATTTTAAAAGAGGACATAAAAATAAAAATAAAAACCCTTCAGGTTGGTCAAAAAAATTACAAGCCTGTTTCGTAACATGTCTAAGTTAAAATCATCTAGCTCAAAAAACACATAACGGGTCATTATATTATTTTGAAAAAATGCCCCGACCTTATTTTTTATCTCTAAAATATGGTAATTTATTTTCATTATTTTTTGGCATGATTTATATGATAATACTAAAATAATAAAATTCATCATAAAATACTTACAACTAATTTTGCAAACATAAAAAAAATTCAAAACGATCAAAATTCCTAGTCTAGCTTGCAAGTAGGGGCGGGAATGGGCTAGACCGAGCTAAACTTTGTCAAACTTAAACCTAACCGGTTAAAAAGTTGAAGGCGTGAGTCTAACCTTTTGAAAGCCTTATATGACATGTTAGTGTATTTAAAAGCAAATTTCATATAAACATATTTAAATGAGTAATTATATCTATGTTTAAATATTTTTGGTTTACACCACCAGTTTAATCTGATTCGGGGGTCAGTTTTGCCATCAAGTGATTCAAGTCCCCTCCCGATCGCAGTTGCAGGGGAATCTATGTTTAAATATGTTAATGAACTAATATTCCAATGAAATTAAATTTTCTTTTGATATTTAACATTACATTTTAGAGAATTTAAATATATATGACATCATATTTCAATTATAATTTATAATAATACCTTTATATATATATATATATATATATATATATATATATATATATGTGTGAAAAGTGAATGTAAAATTAACAAACTAGCTTAAACTATTGTAAGGGTTAGGAGATATAAAATTTAATCAAGGCACAAAATCTAATATATGATAATATTATTAATAAAATAATATTTATATTTACTTAAATAGGTTGCCCTAATAGGCCTAAAAAATTTTTTTTATGGTCCGCAGATTGGCTTTTTTTAGCTAAATAAACTTATAAAAAAGTTTTAGTATGCACTATTTAAAAAATTAAGGCTTAAATGCAGTTTTGGCCCCCCAAGTTTTATAATTGTGCGATTTTGGCCCCCCAAGTTTCAAGTGTGCGATTTTAACCCCCCAAATTTCACAATTGTGCGATTTTGGTCCCCCAAGTTTAATTGTGCAATTTTGGCCCCCCCAAGTTTACCCCATTTTGCATTTTGTTAACCCCTCATTGACTTTTTTAAAAAATATTTTTAAAACAAATTAATATTAAAAATCAGTTTACCCCGTTTTGCGTCAATAAATGATTGTTTTTTTTGTTATATGTTGTTGATGAAATAATTTTGTTATAAAAAATAATTTACAAATTTTTTTATGAACTATTTTTTTAATTTACAATAATTATTAAAACTTTTATTAAAAAAAGTTTTTAATACATCTTTTAAAACAAATATTTTTAAATTATTGTTAATTTGTTTTAAATTTTTCTTAAAAAATTTTTAAATGCCACATAATCAATTTTTAGTCAAAAAATGTCAATGGGGGGCTAACAAATGCAAAAGGGGGTAAACTTGGGGGGCCAAAATTGTACAATTGAAACTTTGGGGGCTAAAATTGCACAATTGTGAAACTTGGGGGGTTAAAATTGCATAATTAAAACTTGGGGGGTCAAAATTGCACAATTGTGAAACTTGAGGGGCTAAAACTGCATTTAAGCCAAAAATTAATCTAGTCTTGTCTGAGCCTATGTAGATTAGACCATAGATTCCTGTAGGTGGCGTGGCCTATTTCCACCTCTACAGGCGAGCACAAAAACAAAAATCAAAGTGCAAGACTCCAAATTAACTAAAGTTATAACTTTTTATTGGGATTTTTTTCATATGAATGGCTTTTTTCTATGTGGGTTGAAAATTTGAATAAAAGTGTTATTCGATTCACCAGTATTCATTTATTCACCCCAAACTGTCAAATTAGGTCAATCTGATCCTAATTGACTGATTTTCCTGATCTTTTCCAACCCATTTACATCCCTATAATGTCAGAGACTAAAAATTAATCATTTGAGTCAGATAAAACCTAATATGGTGCTAAAAGAATACTATGTAATATTTCCTTCAAAAAAGAAAAACAATATGAGTTTGATTATTATAGTCTCCTATTTGGCCAAAATCTTTGTCATGTCATTATCTTAATTGAAAAACATTAATTAAAAATTTATTTTATGTTGTTTTATATTTTTTTTTAGCCAATTCAACAATTAATTTTATCAAATACCTCAAATTCAATCAACCAAACTAGTTTGTCAAAGGTTCGTTGGTCTGCAAAAGAAATAACAAACACTATCCAAAACTCATACTTATATTTGCAAGATTCCAAAATTGAATTCGAGTGAAAATGTTCAACCGAACAATATCAACATTATCAAATGAGTTAAATCTTACAAATTTTTTTAGTTCATAAATGAAGAAAAATTACAACCAAAAACTCACTTACAAAAATGTTCTAAATTTTATACAAAAAAAAATATTCAACCTAATAATAATGGTGTCACTTAAGAATATTTCACAAACATTTTCAAACCTAAATTTTTACGGAACACAACCTTTATCATAGTAATTCATTGTACTTAATTATAGTAATAATTTATGATGATATATGGTTCATTACTCAATATAGTATTTTCCTAAGGACAAAACTTACCCACAGTTCCTTACCTCCTGTTTTTACTGTTCTCGAATCATAACGCGACACCTGTATCACTTAATCCACATCATCTTTTAGAAACTTAACAGCGTCAAGTTTTTGCCGTTTCCTCTGTTCTCGCGCACTATCCGTTTTCCAACCAGCACCATCGATCGTAGCCATCTCCCACGTTCATTATCCTTTCCAATCCTTCAAAAGTGTTACAAAATTACCTTTCCAAACCCCTTCTCTGGTGGGTGCTTACTACATCTTTCCAGTGGTCATGTCGGTACTCACCCTTCCTTGCATTTCTCAAAACTATTTTATAACATAGGAACAGGAAGAAATCATGTGTTGTGGCTGTTTTTTTTTTTTGTGTGTAGTGAACTCAATAAGAACAAGCCTTTGTATAAACAGGGAAGGCTAAGAAATAGAGGTTGATCAAGGATAACAATTTTGCTTTATTCTATAACATTGCAAAACAAGTTTGGATTTTTAGTGATGGAACATTTCATTTTTTTCAATTCGTTGAGTCAATTATGCCTTCAATGCCTCAGAAGAAGGAGGGGTAGCCATTGTCTGTCTCATCTCATGGTGTGTCGTGTTGATTTGCAAGAGGCGGTGTCAAACAGAGTAACAGAAAAGTTAACGCATTTGATGGAGGTGCAATTTATTTATTTTATAAAATAAAATTAAAAAAACAGGTGTCGCGTTATGATTCGAGAACAGTAAAAACAGGAGGTAAGGAACTGTGCGTAAGTTTTATCCTTTTCCTAATACTAATTGAACTTAAATACGAATTAGAACGTACGTGGAATATTCCTTTAAACAATGGAAGTGGATTTCATACCTGGCCCAATTACACTAACAAATTCCCTTCGAATATTCGTTTTTTCATGCAATCTCATCCCTCTATTACTTAACCAAACTAAAGTTAATCACATCCAACGGTTGTAATTCAATTTTATTAAGAATCAAAACCAGAAATTGTAATATTCCCATTGGAATTGGAATCAAAATCTTTGTTGTTTCTATGGCTTCACAATCACGCCTTATATCACTCACTATAAATACATTTCATTCTTGAGAGTTACCACAAGCCACAAAAACACAATTTTGAGAACAGTTTCAAATACCCAATTGGAATCAAATTCTTGGGAATTTGTTCTTTTTTGTTTATCTTTTACATTCTTTTTAGACACCATTATGGCAAGTACTATTGTAGTGGTTTTTGATTTCGACAAAACCATCGTCGAATGTGACAGTGATAACTGGGTTGTTGATGAGTTGGGTTTCACTGATTTGTTCAATGAACTATTTCCAACTATGCCATGGAACAATCTCATGGTAAGATTTTGATTTTTCCGAAGATTTGTGTTTTTTGCTCTGTTTTTGCTCTGTTCTGTTTTATGCTCTGTTTTTTCAATATATTTTTTTGTCCCTCTAATATGCATTGTGTTAATATGACATAAATATAACCTTTTTTTGTTTTATTTTTGATTTATAGGATAGGATGATGATGGAGCTTCATTCTCATGGAAAAACCATTGAAGATATTGTGGAAGTTTTGAAGAGGATTCCTATAAACCCTAGAATAATCCCTTCCATTAAAGCAGCATATGCTTTAGGGTATTTATTTATTTATACACTCATTTATTATTATTTTATTCCTTTTTTGGTTTTCTAAGAAATAAATATTATTATAGTATTTGAATAAAAAACAAGAGGAGGAAAATTTACATGGTTACATTTTGTAACTTTTTTTTTTCAGGTGTGATTTGAGGGTTGTAAGTGATGCAAACACTTTTTTCATTGAGACAATTTTGAAGCACTTTGGAATTATGGAATGTTTCTCTGAGATTAACACTAATCCAGGAAATGTTGATGAAGAAGGAAGGTTGAGAATTTTGCCATACCATGATCTCAATAAGCCTCCTCACAAATGTAATCTGTGCCCTCCAAACATGTGCAAGGTGTGTATCCAATATTTGTAAAAGGAATTTTGTATTTTTAATGAGCCATTAAAAAAAATTACTATTATTAAATTAAATGATACAAATTAATTTTATTTTTCTTTAAAAAATTCTATAAATTAATTTACTTTTAATATCTCTTGTAAAAAAATTACTTTTAATATCTAAAGAATCTAATAATAAGCGATGTGTTATTGTTCATCTAATCGAACTTTGAATTACCTCCTTTAGGAAAAAGTTTTTTTTTTCCCAAAACCAGATGATTTAAAGACAAAAAAAATATTAAAATTCTACTACTATACCATTTTTTCCACATTTTGATGGGCTGGAAAACATTTTTTTTATAAATAAAAAACCATTACTATTAAGTTTTTTTTAAGAATAAAATATCATAACATCATTAGTAATTAATTAATCTTGTAAAAAAAACACTAGTAATAAGAAATTAATTTTTTTTTTATTACAAGAGAGTCGAAGTACAAAAATCTTTCATTTCTTTTTACCAAAAATATATGCCATTTCTTTTAAAAAATTGAGAGGATATTAAGTATTTTTGTTTTAAACTCGAGAGGATATATCACCACGTATTAACTTAGTGAGAAAAACTTACTCAAAAGAAAAACTTAGTGAGGAAAATGTTAAGAAAGATTATCATCCACTTGATGATCAACCACTTAAAAAGTAGTAATTCATTTTTGTACACAATGCTAATATAGTAGTAATTCATTTGGTATTATTGTTATATAAGATAATTCATCAATCAAACTAAAAAAGGACTTATTTGTAAGTTGAGAAGATTTCTATATATAATGTTATATATGCCAAGTTCTTATCCTAAATCATATCATTTTCAGGGTCTAATCATAAATAGAATCCAAGACTCTCTATCATGTAAGGAGAATAAAAGGTTTATCTATCTTGGTGATGGTAGTGGAGATTATTGTCCTAGCTTAAGGCTTAAAGAAAAAGATTTTGTGATGCCAAGGAAGAATTTTCCTGTGTGGGACTTAATTTGCAAAGATCCTTCACTTGTTAAAGCTAAAATTTATGAATGGAGTGATGGTGAAGAACAAGAAAGGGTTTTGCATCAATTAATCAACAAAATTTCAATGGAAGAAAATGTTCATTTAATTTCAACTGAATTCAAGAAGCAAATTCCATCATTCAAGCCTCACGAGGCTTTACCTAAGGCTCTATCTGTTAAGATATAATAAGCTATAGCTTAGTAATATGTACTGTTTACAAATACCTTAAGTATTTTTATTTTCTGCCAAAAAAAATATTTTTATTTTCTTACTTAGCTTTACTTTGGAATTGACCTTTCCTATAATTTGGAATTGGTCTAACTCAAATCTTATTTTAAAATTAAATACCAACTTTGGTTGCTCTCAAAATCTCTTTAGCAGCTATGTCTTTAAACTATATATGTATTTCTTTTTTAGAAATATATATATATATATATATATATATATATATATATATGTATTTATTGTTAACTCTATTTATATATTATATACTAGTAAAGACACTTCATTTCTCTTATATATTTTCACACAAATGAATCAATATTTCATTCTTTATATTTTAACCTCTCACTTTACATAAATATTTATTTGAACATTAAATGTACATTCTCTTTTACAAGTATAGATCAGACGCGACATTTCACCCACCAAAACCTTTATGATAAGATAGGATCAAAATTTGATTAGAAAATGATAAATATCAATCTAAGGTATCAATATTCTCAAATTTAAGGATTTTTTTACTGATCAAATTTAAGGATTAATAACGTGAAACAATAAAATTACATAATAGATCAATTTAGTATAAAAAATTAAGATAAAGCATATATAATCTGTATAACTTTACTATTCTGAGAACTAAAATTCAAAGGGAATTCTTGTTTTATTTTTATTAGAGATTAATTATTATGCACTATGTAAATTTATATTGGACAGGTTTCCTCGTTATAACAAATTCGTGGTTTAATTATTTTTCTTCTTTAAAAAACCAATTATTTTCTTTAAAAAAAAACCAATTTCTTTGGACTCTTTTCTTTGCTAATTATTATACTGCTTGCAAAATAGATAAAATAATTTAGTAGATAATGTTTTTTCTTCTACTCGTGTCTTTTATTGGTTGCATTCTTGCATTGCATCATTCATTATCTCTATCCATTTGCTTTCTATCTCGTCATCTTCCATATTAAATACCAACTCGTCTATTCATATTTTGGACCTTTCTCATCATCAGAAGTATCAGGATTACTACTATCCAACTCAGCACTCTCATACCCATCACCAACACCTTCACCATCTTCAAACTTATATTCATTACAACCTATTGTATCAGCTACAACCTTCATGTTTTGTTCATAAACTTTGTCATCCATATACCAGTCTCTACAAAGCCATCATCAAGCCCAACAACTCTTTCATCCTCACTGTCACTAAAATTCACTCCTTCACTGTCGCTGTCAATTTCAATTCCCTCATGACTAACATTATGTTCCACAAACACTTGGCCTTCAACTTCACTTCCACAAGCATATACAGCTACTTCATAAGCATCATCATCTCTTTTCAACTCAAAAAAATCATCAGCATACCCATCAAACCTACTCCAAACCCTAAAGCTATTCAATTCATACCCCCAACCCATAACTAATTTCCTCAAATAAGACATATTCCATTCATCAACAGTTTCACTAGTGACCAATGTTTGAACACCAGTTCTATAAATAACAGTGTTGTTTTCCTTCACAAATTCACCTCTATGATTGAAAACAACAGTGAATGGTTTGGATTTACTGCCAATAAAAAAAATAATTTTTTTGGTAAGACACATGTCATAATCTCCTACACACAAACCAAACTATACTAAACAACAAACATTGAGAACACAAATACATGTGAATAAGAATCAGTCCCTACCATACCAACAAAGAATATAACATTTGCTTAAAGCTTCTTAAAGCTAACATTTTTCAGATTAAAAATAAATTTTTTCGAAAATAGGAACTTACCTCTCGTTGTCGTTTTTCTCTTCTGCTTTGACATTTGTCGTTGTTGCTTTGACATTCGCTAGTTTATCCTTCTTCTTCGTTTCTTTCTTCTTCGTTTGCTTCGCCAGAACAAGCTTTTTCTTCGCCGATTTCGTTGATTTTCCGTTCGCCATTGTCGTTCTCTCTGTTTCGTCTCTGCTAGGGCAAAACAACTTGCAGGGTGGAATAACGAAACGACAACCTTCTAATTACTTATTTCCTGTTTTATTTTAATTTGTTAATTGTTTTTTGTTTTGTTTTTTTTTTTTAATTTCTGTTTTTTAAATAAAATGAAAAAGAAATAAAATTAGATAGTGACACGGTGACATGGTTTGAAAAAAATAAAAAAATAAATTCCACGTGGCATGTCCACGTGGATATTCTGCCCGGTCAGGAGCCAACATGTCAACCTAGGGGGGAAAACCAATGAGTTTGTATGTTGCAAGGGGCGAGTCAGACAAAAACTTTTTATAGGGGGGAAAACCGAAACTCGCCAACATTATAGGGAGGTTTTAACCTTTTTACCCTAAAAATAAATAAAGTATGTCAATTACCTTTGGAAGGACGATATATGGCTTGACTCAATCGCGTCGCACAAGAGCTTTTTTCAAGGTACGCATAACAATGACTCTATCCGGAAAGTCCTTTATATTTGGCATCAAGTGAGGTTTTTGATTTGCTCATAAGTTATGGACTTGTATTTGTGACCGAGTAAACGATATATTGTTTTCTCAATAGCACAATAGACACATTTTTCATTATGTGGTTATATTGGTATTCAAAAGGATGTTCATGAACTTTAATTTCTTATAATGAGAAAATCTGAGGAAGTTTTCACTGAATGTTTTGTTGGTAGCTTGGTTAGTCAGACGATCTGTTGTCGTTGCCAACACACATCGTCTTTACCAGAACCAAACTCTTGCCTTAGTATTCCATTGAAGGGTATACCCTTTTGGATTCTATGAGTGAGTTTTTTGGGCTTGAGTCTTTAGATGATAATAATAAGTATGATTGCCCTAATTGAGTCTCTACCTTGCCACAAGCGACATTGCCAAAGCAACAGAGGTCGCCACGGCTATAGTCACAAGGTTGGGTATGACGCTCATGAAGGTGCATGTGTTTCCTAACCCTTCATTTTTTTCCAAGAAAGATGACCCTGAGAGACACTAGAGAGTGTATAAGAGGTTGTCGGAACAGGTTGAGGAGGATGTTATCCTCTATTTGGAAGAGGCTGATTCTACTTCCCAATGGATTATGAAGAATTATGTAAATCATCTGTTGACGTTCACCATGACCCTCCTCCTTGAGTGTAAACTCAGAGAAGACCAAATTATAGCTCTCTTGAAGGAGGTCTCAAGGATATATTAATCCTTCTAACTTTGAAAAATATAAGAAGAGACAATTTGGATATAGTGATTCTTGTTTAAGTTTTGTTTAAACAAGTAATTTCGTGTAAGTGCTTCATTTTGTTTTTCGTTGATAATATAGTAATAATTGTAGATTTGATAACATTGGGATCGAGCACGCATCCCCTTCTAGTTACCTCATTAATGAGAGCGACAATTTCATGCTTTTCGAGTTGACCCTCAAGGAGGACACCCATAGTGATTATGAGGCCTTTCTATTGGCATATATATATTGATTTTATTTATATGTAGTATAAACTTTGATTTTTAAAATTGTTTAAAATTATTTGTTAATACTTTATCTTTTAACGCACAATGTTTTTTGCTAAACAATTACTCACATCTTTTAACGCATATTGTTTAAAATTATTTGTTACTTCTTTATCATGATTCAAATTTAACTTTTGTGGATCCACTCGGGTGGCAAGAACAAGTTGGAATATTCGGGATATTCAGACACAAGGGAACGTCGATCTTGATCCAAGTGGAAAACACAGTTTTCATGTTCCAAATTGCCACAATAGAGGACGGAATCGTCAAAAAAGACAACACAGTTTCCTTTGGGAAAACTCAATTATGAAGCATATGCAGAAAACGAACATTCACTCCTAAGAACAAAACCTTATCCCCTATATCCCTCAACTCCACACATTCATTATTCTTCTATCGAAATTCATCAACCTCACCCACTTATTCTCCTTCTCATCATCAAACTGAAATAAATCAATACCGATCACACATGTTCACTAACAATAAATTACCTTCACTCTCCACCAGCAGTTTTTGGGTCACACCAAGAAACAGAAGGTTGAACCATTAACTTGAAGCTCAACTCCGGTCCTATCACAATTGTCTGGCCAGATAAGTTGATTGCGTAAATATGTCCATTAAACATACAGTTGTCTTCATAGTAAGTTGACGAGTAGATCGGCGTCCAACGCTCATCATTGCCAAATTGAAACGTTTAAAACATAAGAGACCAAGTTGAAATCTAAAATAAACATAAGATACCAAATGTTCAATTAAGTTTTTTTTAAGTGCATTGAATAAATACTTTTAAACACGTTACATACTTTTTTTTTAACTGCCTTCATTATTTCTTTACTAACATATACTTTTAAACATGTTACATCTAATAAATACTTTATTGAAAATCTTAAATAATTTTATTTTTTGAAGAATAAACTTGTATAAACAATATCAATTGCCAATAAATTTAATATCACAACCAATTTTTGATTCAAGAAGATCTTATATATAGGGATAAATGTAGTATCACTTTTAGAGACGTTCTTAAATTTCAAGCATTTTTTTAGTTGAATTGGTAAAGTTAAAGGCCTCAACTTCTCCCGACACAAGTTCAACCTTTGACATTAGCAATATTTATATTTTTTACTTATTTTTAATAAAATCATATGTAACTTTTTTGTTTGATAAAACCTTGTAATAAAACTTGTTTCATGCCTCTAACTATGTTGTGTCAGCCTTGTTAACCATAGACCTAATTAAAATCATATATCACGTATAAAATGCAAATATAATACCTCATCCAATCAACCCTAGCATATTCCATGGAATCCAAAGGTCATAAATATTAAATATATTGCTTTTGCAAAGCTTGCACTTTATTTGGCTATAAATATTAAACACCCTCTGTTGGTCCTTGCATCTCCTTCACATAGATACATAATCTCAAAATTAGCTTTTGCTCATCTATAATGGCTAGTGTTATAGTGATTTTTGACTTTGACTCAACAATCATTGAATGTGACAGTGATAATTGGGTTCTTGATGAGTTTGGTTTAACTGAGAAATTCTATCAACTTCTTCCTAACATGCTTTGGAATCCTCTCATGGTTTTCTTTACTTTCCATACTTTTATTTCTTCTAATACAATGTTGTTCTATTTCTCTTTTAATTTTTTCTCAAGTTATGGAAATAATTTTCTTGTCCTAATATTTTGTAGGACAAGATGATGAATGAACTTCATTCACAAGGAAAAACAATTGAAGAAATTGTAGAAGTTCTTAATAGGACTCCAATTCATCCTCGCATTGTCCCTACCATTGAGGCTGCTTATTCCCTTGGGTAGAACTCTGTTTCACTTTTCATATTGCGTATATTCAATGTGCTTGGTATGAGAAATTAAGGTCAATAAAACGGAAGAGAATAAGTTGATAATTATTTTTAAAAAAAATTGGAGACGAGAAAAAACTTATTATTAACGGTGATACCAATTGCGTGATTTTAAAATTGTCTCATACAATATTTGAAACCCGACCATTATTGAGGGTACAAAATCAAATTATTATCATCACTCACCTAACATTTTATGGATGTTTAATTAATTATAATGTTTGTTGTAAAAAAAAATTAATTATAATGTTTATTCACTTTTTAATATAGAATTTTGTTTCCTTGATGAAGATACTAATGCCTAATCAAGATGAAATATTTGTATGCAGGTGTGAACTAAGGATTGTGAGTGATGCAAATAGTTTCTTTATTGAAACAATTTTGAAGCATCATGGGGTGCTGAATTGTTTCTCAAAGATCACTGCAAACCCAAGTTATGTCAATGAAGAAGGGAGGCTCATAATTTGTCCCTACCATGATTATCTAAAATCTTCTCATGGATGTAACCTTTGTCCACCAAATATGTGCAAGGCAATTGCACTACCTCCTAAATCTATTTATTTATGACCAAATATATAGTTATATTCATATTTAATTATCTATAATTAACTATGTTAAAACTCTATTCAGTACCTTTAAAAAAAAAAAACAAAAGAACTCCATTTAGCAAGTGAAAACATTTTAAATTTCCATTTTTTTTAAATATATGCTGATTTTACATGGGTAAAAAAGAGATAATATAGACTTTTGAAGTGAAATTGTAAAACAATAAAAATAACAAAAAAAAATGTTTTCATTATTTCCATAAATATATCATATATAACTAACATTTCATTTTCTCTTCATCATAATGGTTGACTTTAAAACTAAAATGAAATTTCATTATTTTTTTGTTGTTGTTGTTGGTAATAAGCTTTCATTTTCACTTTAATATCTAATTTGATGATATTTGTATATTTTAAAATTATTGTGATGTGTATGTTTATGGTATATGATTTAATATTAACATGGCTATAGTTTTCTGGATCGTATGTCATAGTCAAAAGAATTCTTCTGACTACACAAAAGGCAAAACCATGTTTCATGAAACATAGAGCTATAATATAATTATTAATTGTATCAATATTATATGAATTAATATTTAAGAAGTCCATCCTTTTGAATCTTTTATTATTATTACTATATAATTGACACATATTTTTCCCCCTCGAATGACATGCAGGGATTAGTGATGGAAAGGTTACAAAATTCACTTGATGAAGAAGGAAAGAAGAAAATTATTTACTTAGGAGATGGAAATGGTGATTTTTGTCCTAGTCTAAAGCTCAAAGAGAGTGATTATTTGATGCCTAGAATAAACTTTCCATTGTGTGATTTAGTATCTAAAAATTCTAATGACATAAAGGCACATGTACATGATTGGATGGATGGGGAAGAGCTTGAAAATGTTCTGCTTCATATCATCAACAAAGCTAACATTGGTAAGGAAAACAATATTATTGTTGGTCCAAAAATAATCTCAGTTGATTGCAAGTTGGGGACAATTTCAATTGATGCTCATAAGGTTTTCCCGGAAGCCATCACAGTTCCTCTTTAATTAGTAACCAAAAATTGTATCCGGCTCCTCTGCAATCGTATTACATGTATTTTGAACATCGGTATCTGTGTTTCGAATAAGTTTGGACGGTCTATATTGAATATCAATATTTCAAATTATTAAATAAAAAGTTATGTGACTGGATCTTGATGGTGTTTATTATTCTATAAGTGTTTTAATATAGTTCTTAGCTTTGAGTTTCCAATATTTCATCCAAAAAGGAAATAATAAATTACCAAGAATAAAACTTAATATTACTATTTTTTTTTTTGTTTCTAAACTTAATTATAACTATTTTGATGATTGTGATTTACTGATTTCAGCCATTGAACAAATAATGTTTGCTTAATTAATTGTTGAATTAGTTTTTGAGTGTGCAATTTGCAATGCAATAATGGATAAATGTTGATTTAATTTTTAGTACCTATAAATGTTGATTAATTTAATGAATCAATATCTTAATATGTGTAAACTTAAATATGTTCTCAATTATCATAGTCTAATTAAATAGTTCTAAAAAAGCTTCTAATTAGTTCTAACAATTTTTTTAAATACAAAATAAATGTAAATATACCAATAATTTAATAATTGTATGCGTCTATTATATATGTATATAAAGTTTAAGAGTTAAGATTCTCTCTATTTTCTATTATTTTCATTTCTTTCATTACTAACGTTTTTAAATATTTGTGTGTATAAAAAAATTTGAATTCATTTAATGTTACATTTATATTTCTAAAACTATATAATAGTGAAGAAAAATAATAATAAAAAAAATAGAGAGGATCTCAACTCTTCATTCACAGTTCAATTAATCTCTACCCATATAATGGATACTTTGTGATTTTTTTTTTTTTAAAAAAAATTAAGTAAAAAAATATGTTACCCTCAATTTTTAATTTGTTTTGGGCTTTTGGCTTCCAAGAAGTGGTGTGTGGGTAAGCACTCCAGACTCTGATCCGAGCAAACAAAGACAAATTAATGTGTGAGTTGAACAGCTCATGCTCAAGTGGTTTAAGTTAAGGGTTAAAATAGTTAAAAAATTAAAATTTTAAATTTCAAGTCTTGACTAAAGGTAAAAAATATTAACAATTAATTATTAATTTTGACCATTTTAAAAAAAAAAAAATTAACAAATCTCTAATGTTGGATCAGTTTAGTTGAGCTTCCGTGGGAATATTATAAACTTATATACTTTTGTTTGAGATTGCTGGTAGTACTAGGACTCCACAATTGGTTTATATACTTTTATAAATATGCAAAATTAGGTAGAGCCAAAAGTAGTACCCAATAATCATCAACATATTGAGTCTGAGTTATGTCTACTGTAGAATTAATAATGTTAGTTTCACAAGCAAGTATGAGAGTTCCATACTTCCATTTCCCTCTATGCTAAAAACTCAAATCTCAATATTATTCATGATATGAAAATACTAGCCAAAATTTTAGAAGATTAGGATAAATATCGATTTGGATAATGACACTTTGTCAATTGAGTTCCATTTTGGAAGATGAATTTGTGGTTACATGTAAATCGCAAACGTATAAATTGAGAAAAGGAGTGTAATTTTGACACACTTTTGTTACACAAATCCTACATATACACTATTTATACATATTTTTTGTTTTTTTCATAAGAAAAAGAAGATAAAAATTACACAAATACCCTTGTGTAACTATTGTATATGAAAAAATGTGTAGGAATATTATTTCTCATATAGATATGTTGGGTGCGTGGCTGTGAGATACATAATATTGTATATGAAAAAGTGTATAGGAATATCATTTATCAATTGAGAAATCACATAATATTGTCTTTGAAAGCGGTAAAATACAACTCTCAAGTTAGAGAATGATCTTAAATTTATTTAGCATATATGGATATTGTTCTTTTGTATTTGTTTTACCTTTCATTATTTTCTCTTCTTTTTTTAGTACATTTCTCTTCTTTTTTTAATTAATAGATTTTCGTTTTTGTTGCTTAAAAAATTGATTTTATTCAATTGTATCATCTTATTAATACTATATCATATGGTATTGTCACATGATTATCTATATATAACACATGATTAGCAAACATACTTTTTGGACATGGTCAAGATTCTGGTCAATGTTTAACTAAAAATAAAACACATTCAATTATCTCACTTTTCCTTCATCATGCCCCGTCCATTATCATAATTAATTTGTCATCATCTATGCTTTCCCAAAAAATATATTGAATTTGGTTGATTTGGTGTTTAAAGTAATTGAATCATGAAAAACTATGTGAATCCATGCAAACACATCAGTTTTGCCTTATTTGTGTGACATGCACTAAACTCACTTTTTTATTGCCTTTGTAGTTTGTACATAATGGAAGTATGGTTGGATCTTACCTAAGAAAAATAGAATTAAAGCAAGAAAAGAAAATATTATATATACAATAATATATAATTATAGATTAATTTAGGAATAGGAAATAAATCAATTACGGGAGCATTATTATTTCAAAGTGCCATTGCTTTTTTAAACGAATTAGGCTAATGCGTGTAAGAGAGTATTATGTCTATGTACGACATGTCTTTATATAAAGTCAGTGATGTAGGAGGACAAAAGTTTGCTGAAATAATTTCAAATTATTTTTCTTTTCATAAGTTCCATCAACCAAAAGATAGTGTTTGAATTATTATAGCAACCCAATTAATATTTCTGTTCCAAATTTTGTTCCAATTCATTATTATTTCTTTTCATAAGTTTTTGTGATAGTCCAATTAGAGATTATTTTGAGAACGATTTAATTCGGAAAATATGGCATAATTTGGACAACTTAAGTTCCCGAGAGAACTTTGACGAGGACCTCCAAGAAGCAAGGAAAATTTGGGAAGATGGGTAAGCAGTTAGGTCTTTACGCAAAATTGGAGGATAAAGTTCTTCAAAATCTATTTAGACTCCGACGAAGCACAAAGAAAAGAACTACCCCAAAGTGTTATAAATAATTGTTCTTTGACCTTTTATTTATTTAATTTTTTCAGGTGTTGCTCTTCTTCTAAGGCGTTGTGGTGATTTTAATTTTTGGGATTTTTGTTAGTGTTCTTGATCATTTTGTTTGGGGTTTTTTTTCAAATGTTCTCTTGGGGTTTTAGCGTTTTACTTAGGACAAAACTTATATACTGTTCTACATATACTGTTTTTACTGTTTTCCACTCAAAATTTAACACGTGTATTATTTATTTAAATTCACTTAAAATTAAACTAACGCCGTTTATTGTTTCCGTCTTCCATTCATTCTTTTTTTTTTAATAAGAATCTCTATGCCTCAATCAACAACCACAAGATCAATTCCCTTGTGACAGAACCTTCATATAATCGTTCTTCACCACCTCTTTCAGATTTGGATCTTGCGGCAGCCGACGACGGAACAGCTACCGGCGGAACTGCCGATAAGGGCTGTCTTTTTTGCTGTATTTTATTATTTGCAATCGGATATACAGTTACGTAGGAAGTAACACAGAGCGGGATGAAGATTTCTCCGGTACTGAATAAAACAATATATAAATTGGTTGGGAAAAGATGAACAACCCTTTTATCTTTAGCCATCGAAAATAGGAAAAGAAGTGCCAAGCATGTTGTTGTTGCAATTGTTGCAATATTGGGAAATTGGATTAATTCGTTACAGATTTTCCATTTGATTGATTTTCATAAATGGCATGTTGTGTTATAGAAAAATTATACTTCTTCACACGAGCACTGCAACTATGGTTAAAGTGGCGATGGTAGCAGAATTGTGATGATGAACGAAAAATAGGAGTTAACGAAGTTATCATATGACGTGGCAAATAATCCATCTGGCACATTATAATAGGTCAACAGTAAGAACAGGATATTTGGAACTGTACTTAAGTTTTATCCTTTTACTTATAGGTGTGTGGATGAATTTTGTCTTTTGCAGTTATTTTATACCTTTTTTCTTTCTTTCTAACCTTTTGATTATATCGTATTAATAAATTCTTAATTATCGAGAAAAAAGAGAAGAAATAAAAAAGCGAGTTTCCAATTTCTTTCAAAATTAAATAATTATAAAATCAAATAATTATATGTCCATATTATGTGACATGAGTTGGGCATGGAGATGATTTTTTTTTTTTTGATAAAATGGAGAGCCTAAGTCCAAGAAAATTACAAAGAAACTAGTCTGGAAGTACTCATCCCAACTACATCACCTGCTACTAAATGTCTAATTTGAGTCGGACACGACTCATAAAACATCAATATATTATCCAACTCACAACCAATATGTGCAAGTACATATTCAAAATTAGATAATTTTTTGCTTATTCACAAAATATATCAAGGGTAAATTATCTGATCCCCTACAATTTAGGGGAACCCCATGGTGATATACTTTTAGAAAAAAATTAACCATGTACATCAAAGTTAAGTCACACTTATACTCTGTAAAAAATAACTATAGTGTCACGTATAATCAAATTGTTTTCAATTTTCATCTTGTTTTGTATTTAGCTTTAAACTTGATGTGTGATACTGCCATGATAATACTCGTTAATTTTATTCGGTTCCGGCCAATTAATTTTAATTAATAGTTGAAGTCTAAAACAAATTTTAATATGAGATTTATTTTGTTTATTTATGTGGTATGGTTTTTTGTTTATAAAATCTAATTAAAACCGATTTTATTTTATCAATAAATCGTAGTTCAATCGGTAAAAATATCAAAATTGTTAGGTTGAATGATGACTGAAATTTAAATCTTGGTCTTTTACTATGTGTGTGTAAGTTTTCAATAATTTATTATTTTATTTATTTAAAAAAAAATGAATTTGTATTATATTTTACTCAATTATGACAAGGTGTCCGCAATTTCTGAAAGTGGATAGATTATGAAGATCCAGGGGTAGGTATTTTTTTACTCAGAACTTTCCTACTTACTAAATATTTATTTGTTTGTTCTATTGCTTCATCTATTTGGGTCCTCTGCTTTTAACTAGGCAAGAGTTTTGTCATTGTAACAAAAGATTGCGTAAGTATTTAAGAACGTTTGGATGAGATGACGCAAATCACTTTTAACTTAATTAAAATTTTGGATTTGAAATTTGACTTGAACATGCAACAATTTTAAAACTCTTAAAGAGAGTTTACTGTCCATTTTAATTTCACAAAACTTAAAAAATTAATCTTGATATTTGTATGCAGAGAATATCTGATTTACGCCAACAACAAAAATTGTCTAAGTGGGAAGAGTACAAGCACCATTCTATTCGCAGTAGAGTTAGGAACTCTTGAAATTCATCTCAATGGTGGAGGGATTTTCCTTTGTTTGATAAGATGTAAAGTGGTGGAGAGGGAATTGTGCTCCAGCTAGGGGGAATCTTGTGATTGTAATTTGTAACGTGTGATTCTCTATGTGACTGCAATGTCACAACATCTTTGGACTGAGGTTGACTATAGTAGTATTTTGACACAGTTTAACATACGGAGTATTAATCAATTTCAGTCGATAATTTAAGATCTCCGATTCCCTTTTTTATTACTACAACAATTAATTTAGTAACTGATTTTTATATTAAAAAATTGCTTCTTTGTTGTGATCAATTTAGTGACCAACATTTTAATGGCATGGGTCTTTAAATATATATTTTTTAGGGAGTTTAATGATCATAAATTCATCTTTAAATTAACGTGAATAAGTATATTGTCCTATATATATATATATATATATATATATAAAAAATGCGACGTCTCATCTTAACTAAATCACAGCACGAGTTAAATTTAATTTTTTAAAAAATAAAAATTGATAATGCTTCTCAGCATTTTTGCATCTAATTAGTAATTTAGATATAATTATGGAACCGTTATTCGTAACTTTTTAAGGATCCATCCATGCATGTATATATACGTAGTTTGCACAAAGATGGCAGACATATCCCCAATTGGATTCAATGCTGGAATCTCATTCTTCGACTTTTTTATTTATCTCAAATCACTTCAAGTTAATAATTTTATTTTGTAACCTTTTATATATTCTTTCATTTGTTCATTATATATTTCCATGCATGTGACATAGCATTGGGTAGATCAGTCCATAAAAGAATAAATAAGTGAAATTGAGCAAAACAAAGAATCTTTTGCAGATAATTAACAAACAACTTTAACATATTTTTCCACACGATAGCAACGTTAATGACGCAAATGACGACAGTTTTAAAATAAAGATAGATCTTTAATTTAGTCATCTAACACTATCTAATTCAACGTAAAAATAATAAGGTGTTAGAGTATATGAAATAATCATTTTTAGTCCATCCACATAAAATATGTGAAAATTAAACCAATTTTCCATGTATTTTATTTACTCATAAACTAATTAAGTAGGAGAGAGTAATACTCATCCTCGATGAAGTGTTTCCTCATGAAAATACATCAAGAGTTTTAGTTTAAGTTTTTTCAAAAATTGTTGTAAAATGATCATTAATATCACTTTTTTTTATATGTACATAATCTTTTATATCACTTTAATTAATTAAAAAAATCTTTCTCCATTTTTTTTTTAAAATAGAGTAATGAATACTCCCTCATTTAACAATTTTATAATTGGAAGACCATGATGAACTTGCGGTAGAGTTAGAACTCTTTCACACATTTTTATTTAGCATGGAATATGTCAAAATATACACTTACTCCAATTTTTTTCATAAACTACTTTAACAAAATTATAATAATACATAAAAAATTATTTATTTACATAAGTTGTTTTGCATAAGCTCAAAAATATATTATTCTAAACGGGCCCTAGATATATTTTATTTAATCAATCTGATAAAGAAATTCTTACTTATAATTAAGGCAAAAAAAAGTATTATTCATCTATCATTGTCAAATTAAGAGTCTTACGATCAGTTCTCGCTAAATCATTAGCCTAGTTTCTTCCCTTTTTGGCAAAAAAAAAATCATAAAAAATGATAAACCAATAATTCTTTATTTCTACACAAATGTTAAGAAAATCAATAAATTAAAGTGACAATTTTTATTAGTTTGTAGATAGTGTTAAACACCATTAAAACTTAGGGTGCGTTTGATCTGCTAAAAAACAGGGGACTGGACAGGACAACTTCTGTTGTACTGTGTTTGATTTGAAAACTGTCACTGGTACTGGACAAACTGATGGTCAAGGGACTGGACAAAATCATATATTCTTGTCCCCCACTGAACCATGGGACAACTTTTTGTCCTCAGCACAACTTTTCTAAATCACCAAAATAACATTTTTTCCATCAAATATCATACAAGACAAAATTTGTTTAATATCGTAAATGTTTGTCCTGTGCTGTTCTGCCTTGTACTGTCCTGTACTGCTCTGTCCAGTACTTTCATTTTGCAGATCAAATGAACACAACTGCGAGATCCTGAGTTCGAACTCAAGTAAAGATATTCGGTCCAATAATATTAGTATTATTAGTTGAACTAGACTTTGCAAAGATTTAATTTAAGGATGTATTAGAATGACAAAGTAAGACTTAATTTAAATTTTTTACTTGTACTAAAATGATTGTTAATGTGGAACGGAGGCAGTATCATACTATCATATACAACATGTTAGTTAATGGAAACAGTTTTTCTTTTTTGACAAATTTAATGGAAACAGTTTATTATTTTGACGCAAAAATATAATTTTATAAACAAAATAAAACTAACAATTTTTTACCATCATGTATTGATACAAGTGATAACATATTTTTACAACTTAAGCAAATAGTGATGAGTTCGATCAGTGGCGGAGTCAAAAAATTTATAAACTCTGGGAAAAATTTCAATGAACAAAAAATCTTAGTTTTGCACTGAAAAATTTCAGTTTTAATTTTTTTTTTAATTTTGCCCTAAACTAACCCCTAAAAATTTTAGATTTGTCATAAACAAAACCCCTAAAAATACCAAAAAATTTTTAAGAGCCTGGGCAAGTACCTAGACTTGCTGAGCGGTGGAATCGCCCTTGAGTTCCATGTTGTACCTATAAATAATTACTTTCTTTTGAAAACAAAGTACATAATTACCTAAAAAAAACTACAAAATTTCTATATTCTATATATCTGAAATATATATACAAAAATTCCAAATATAAAATATAAAATAGGTAAAATTTCTCAATTCGCCTAAATTATAAAATATATTTTTTAACTTTAACAAAATATACCATCCAAAATATTGTTTCTGGTAACATCAGAGATGGATGGAGTAATTATTCTATAAATAATAATTGGATTAGTCTAGGATGATTAATGACTTCAGCGAATTAATTGGCCCAAAGCGAAGGATATAATTTGCCCAAAGCGAATTATATTTTGTTTATAAAATATAATTTTATAAACAAAATAAAACTAACAATTTTTTACCATCATGTATTGATACAAGTGATAAAATATTTTTACAACTTAAGCAAATAGTGATGAGTTCGATCAATGGCGGAGTCAAAAAATTTATAAACTCTGGGAAAAATTTCAATGAACAAAAAATCTTAGTTTTGCACTGAAAAATTTCAGTTTTAATTTTTTTTTTTAATTTTGCTCTAAACTAACCCCTAAAAATTTTAGATTTGTCATAAACAAACCCCTAAAAATACCAATAATTTTTGAAGAGCCTGGGCAAGTACCTAGACTTGCTGAGCGGTGGAATCGCCCTTGAGTTCGATGTTGTACCTATAAATAATTACTTTCTTTTGAAAACAAAGTACATAATTACCTATAAAAAAAACTACAAAATTTCTATATATTATATATCTTAAATATATACAAAAATTCCAAATATAAAATATAAATAGGTAAAATTTCTCAATTCGCCTAAATTATTAAATATATTTTTTAAATTTAACAAAATATATCATCCAAAATATTGTTTCTGGTAACATCATAGATGGATGGAGTAATTATTCTATAAATAATAATTGGATTGGTCTAGGATGATTAATGACTTCAGCGAATTAATTGGCCCAAAGCGAAGGATATAATCTAATAAGAGACTACTATTCACACCTCAAAGTTTCTAATACACCCTTTTCCCATTTTACCAAAACACCTTTCCCAGAACCATGCGGCGAGTGAAGCTTATTTTCTTCCAAATGCCCCAACACACACAAGTAGCAAGGGCCAAGGGAAGCTTACCTTTTAGGGTAAACAGTAACTTTGGTTCTTAAATATACGTGAAGCATTGTCATTATAATATTTGAATGTATTAAAATAGCAAACATATCATCACTTGTCCCTTTAATTATTTATTTTTAGGCTTTGGTTAACATGGAAGACTTGATGAAGGCTTCCATGGTGCATAAGTTGTAAAAAATATTATAACGAATACGAATTTTACAAAAAATTATGGATGACTCGGATTTTATAAAATTCACATTTGTTATGATGTTTTTTACAACTTGTGCACATAGAAGACTTCATCAAGCCTTCCATATTAGAACTCACCTTTATGAGCTATTTAAATCTTACGGACAAATGTAACTACGAAATGCAAGAATGTGTATGTGGCAATTTTATAGCAATGCTTGAAAAGGTTCAGCAGGTGTTTGGCAGAGATCATGGGTGGGCAGCCAATTAATCCTGCCACCATTCATTCTTGCTCCCATCTTTCGTACTAATGTTTAGCGATTTTCTATTGACAATGTATTTTATGTGAGTGTGATTAAATGATGTATCTAAAGTTACCAAACGAAAAAAAAAATGATGTATCTAAAAATGTTGTGACCACCTTAGTATTTTCTTTCTATCGTTACAATGGTTTGTTCTCCCTTTCCATATGGAATCATTGAACTCAGAATAGTGACATACACAAAGCAATGAAGGCCTTAAGGTAGGGGCTGGGGTGACCCAGTTCTCTCATATTTTCATAGAACAAGGTTAAACATGATGGTGTAGCTTGAGCACCTTGAAGGGTATGAATTTCATGTGAGCATAAATTCCAAGTGGCCCGCCCATGAGGGCTTGCATTATTGAGAGCCTATGATACTGTTGTTTTACTCTTCGATGTTGAAATCCAAACCGATTCAAATAAAAATTGATTTATAAAAATCCAAAATTGCAAAAAAAAAAAATCGAATATTTTTAGATGTGTTTGGATGTCCTTTTGTAAAACCGCTTAATCGGATTTCAGATTGATTTTTCAAAACTAATTCAAACCGAACTAAACCACATGCATATATTTTAATATGTATTTATCTTTTGATCAGTATGATATCTTGCATTTATCTATTATTTGTTGGTTTAAATTTTTTTTAATACTACTTACAATATTAGTTTAATATATTATAAGTTAAATTTTACATCAAGCCTATTATTTATTTAATAAAAAAAGTCAAACTATTTAGTATTTTTATAATATCAATATTTAATAAAAAAATACAATTTGCAATTTAAATATCTAAAAATTGATCCAAATTAAACCGCATAAAATTAAATCGGATTGTTGCTAATAAATTTATGTTTTAGTCAGATGAAATTTTGCAACAAAATCAATTTAAAACGAACTGCGAGCACCCCTACTTTTATGTATGTAGAAAATATGTAGCAGAAGTAACATGAAGTTTAAACTTTGACACTTACATTTAATACTATATAGATAGGTTCATATTGTTAATATTAAAAGCATACAACATAAACATGTCAATGAATATTTATAAAAAATGTAAATTGAAAATAAATCTATATATATATATCATTTAATTGAGCAAATTGTTTAATTATTCTCTTGATACCGTTAGAATCAGAGATGCAAAACAAAGAAATGAATAATGGAGGCTAAGGTTTTATAGGATAGCTCAACATAATAAAAGTTACAAGTAAATATATAGTAAAACTTAATGGACTATTCAAAAGGGTCCAATAACATAAGCCCAATATTTTATTATTTAACACTTTCTCTCAAACTCATGATGCATCAACAAGAAGCATTACGAGTTTGTCACACAAAAAATGAAAAACATACTCAAAAATATAAACTTCAAACGCTACCCCTGATAAGTGCCAAAAAGTAGTTAAATTCCATACTCAATTACGGCAATTATCAACTCGTTTTCAAAGATTTTTATAATTAAAACCCCAAAACTTTGTACATTTTAACTAAAGATAATTGTTATGTCCTAATCCTAATTTTTAAGCTTGCATGATCAAAAGAGGAGCAAAAATAAATTCCTTCTCCAAGAGGCTGGTAGCTGAGCGACCAGTGGTAGCTGAGCGACCTGAATGAGGGAGACCTTGAACAACAAGCAAAGAATTCTACACGTGTCAAGTAACCCCTTCACCAAGGAAAATTGGTAGCTGAGCGACCAATTGATAGCTGAGCGACCAAACTGAAGGAAGTCTTGGGCATCAAGTTGAACTTTTTACACGTGTCAGATAAACCCTTCATCAAGACAAGCTGGTAGCTGAGCGACCAGTTGGTAGCTGAGCGACCAGCTGCTTTTCACGCCTATAAATAGCCTTGAAGAAGAGACCATTGGGGATAATTTTTGGAGAGAACAAAAACCAGAAACGCAGAAGAAACACCCAGGAGCCAGATTCAAGGGGATTTGAGTATGGATTCACTACAATAGTTGAGAAATCATCATTGATAAGTTTGTTCATCTCTTTTCTTCTTAATCTTTGCAAAGCTACCATGAAAATGAGTAGCTAATCTTTCTTTGTTGGGATTAGGTGTAATTAACTCTGACTATGTATTTATTTTGATTATGTTATATATGGCTTTAGATTATTCATCAATTTTGATATTGTTCTTGAATTTCAATGTTAAATTCTAGGGTTTGAAATGTTATAGACATATGCTTTTTGAATCCAAGATCTAGAACAATTATCTTTTAAACTCTAAACTCTAGACATAGATTTAGATTTAATATTCACTCAAAATATCAAATCTTAATGCTATTGTGTTGTTCAAATTATCCGAGGCATCGGAAGTTTAAATAATACAATATAGCCGTTGTATTGATTGATCAATCGAGATATCGGGATTAATAAGTATAAACGGGATTCTCGTCGTGATCTGGAAAGAGACACGTACGTGAGTGATATGTGATAGAATTGATTGATAACTAAAACCTGTATAACTGATTGAAGGATACATACAATTGAGTTGGTGACATCTAATCCCAGCAAGCTTATCTCTCTGTAATTTCAATCATTTATTTACCATCTTTTCCTACTTTTCCATAAACAAACATCTTTTAATCTATATACTTGAAATTATATCAATTGTTGAATGGCTACTATATCGCACCAGTCCCTGTGGAGACGATAAATCTATACTTACTTTTGTACTTCAACAAAATGGCGCCGTTGCCGGGGACTGACGTTTAGATATTGAAGCATCACAACAATTGTTATTGTTTTAAGTATTTGTACATATTTGTTTGTATATAATTTGTGTTTTTATCCTAACTCATCTTTGCTAGTCAAAGATATTTCTCTTTTTAGCTGCTTCCCTTTCAGATTCTCTAATTTGGCATAAACCATGACTGACCATGGTTACAATAAATATTATGCCCAAGAGCAAGAGCAATTGCAATGGCAAAATTATGGAATTAGTGAATTGGATAGGACTAATGAGGTATTAGCTAGTAACAACTTGTTGATTCAAAGACTGCAAGAGTTAACGGAATAAGTTTCAAAGCTTCTACAACTCATAGAAATGCAAGAAGTGTCGAATAGAAACAAACAAGTTGTTGATTGTGAGCTTTGTAATGGAGACCATCCTACAGGTCATTGTCCTCCGCCAGATGAAGTGGTGAACTATGTGTCGAATCAACGACAATGGCAATACCAAGGCCATGATTATTATCAAAGAGAAAACAATTCAAATTATGGCCAGGGGTGGAGACAAAATTATGGACTATCCAACAATCAATACCAATGTGAGAATTACAACCAGCAACCTCCTCAACAAAATCAAACTTCAAAGTTGGAGGAAACATTGAACAAAATTATGGAAGTGACCAAAACTCAGAACAAACATCTGCAACAATACCAGAAAAACGATGGTGCTGCCATAAGGAGTTTGGAGAATCAAATTGGTCAACTGGCTAAACAGATAGCCAACAACAATAACCAAGGAGGAACATTTCCTACCAACACTCAAATAAATCAGCATGATCAAGTCATAATAATAAGTGATGAGAAGGATGAGGAGATAATTCATAATTTTGAAGAAAATGAAGGAGGAGAGGATGAAAAGGTAGTCAAACCTGATCTAACTAAGCTTTCGTATCCATTGTCATTCGCTCATGAGGAACATAATGAAGGAGATGAAGAGAGTATGGTTGAAAAAGAGGAAGAAGGCAATCAAGAGAAGGTAACTGAAAACAAGGCGGAGATCGATCAGATAATAGAGGAAATTTGTGCCTTGTTCGAAAAGAAGGAATTAAGGAGGATATGGACTCCACAATATCTATATCTAAAATTCATGGAGTTCCTCCCAAATCAAAGGAAAAAGACGGATGATGTGCTCTCCGTCTCATTTTGGCCACCTTAACAGATCAGGCGTCAAGCTAGTGACGTAAAAGAAGCGCTTGTTGGGAGGCAACCCAATTTTCTTTCCTTTCTTTTATTTAAAGCATTTTTAATTACTTATATATTATAATAGTTTTTGAACATGTTTAGCCTCTTATAAAAACAAAGTCCTTGAATTGGTGTGAATTCCACTTGAAAGTTTGTTTCTGCTATTGTCACTATGCATATCATCACCTCTGAAAATCTAACAAAAGCCTAGGGCTGTGTGTTTTACCTTGCAAATGCAGGCATAACTTCATTTTCTTGGCCTGAGGACAGTCCACAATTCTTGAGGAGGGGGAGTAGCAGAAGCAGAGTACTAAAAGCACGCCATATACAGTGCGATTTTATTTCAGTCATTAGAATTCATGTTTTATGTTTCATTGCAATTTTTTGACTGAAGAAACATGGTTTACATCTTTGTGATAGCTAAATGTGCATATCAAATGAAATGTCTAGGTTTGTGATCAATCAAAAGCAAATGCATGATTAGAATGATTTTCTTTCAATTGCTATAGTTTGAGATCAACCTTTTGTGATTATCATTGAATGATAGGATGAATTTGAACTAAGTTGCTTGATTCAATCTGATTTCATTCTTTCCTTCTTAACATGATTGATTGATTGTGAATCACGTAGACCAGCCGGGTGAGATTGTGTGAACCTTCAATTGTTTATATATTTGAGAGCCGGCAATTGTGTTTAACTCTGTTGATTTTAACTGAATCTTGATATTACTTGATGTGTTTGAAGTCATGGAAATGATCAAGGCCATGTTTCTATTTGAGTGCAACTACTTAAACCTAAAATAACCTACCTTGTGAGATAGTGTGATTCTTTGTTACCCCCCCTTGAGCCAAAATTTTGAAAATTTGTTTGTTTTGAACCCTTGAACCACAATAAAGAAAAACAATGACTTGACCCTTGTCTTAGGATGATTGAGCATTGAGTTTATGTAGGGTTGAAAACAAGTTGGGGAGAAAGAGGTTATTTGATCAAATTGAGAAAAGTAACAAGTAGTTGAAAAGGGTGATTGAAAAAGAAAAAGAAAAATATTGGAAGTCATTTGACACACAATTGAAAATCAAAGAAAATGTATTACAAAAGAAAAAGAAATGAATAGAAATTGTGTCAAATGACTTGAATCACCAAAAGTAAAGAATGGGGAAAGTGAAAGAGGATGAATAGCTTATGTAATGAAGATACTCAAAGTTTACGCTCTTTTATCCTCAAGGCTCTTTGAATCCAAAGAAAAACAATGATTTCTTGTAGCCTAGCCCCATTACAAGCTTAAGAAAGTCCTTAGTGATCCATGATTGATAACATGTTTTGTGACTATGTTGAGATGTATGTTTGAATTGATTTGTTGTGAACACATTGTTGGATTGAGAGATACACTTCACCCTTGAGTTGAAACACTTGTGAGAATTGTGATTCTAGTTGATTATCTTGTTGGTTTGGAAAGATTGAAATTTTACTTGAGTTTTGAAACTATTTCAAATTCATGCTTCGATTCCTTGATGATTATGAATGATTGATTTTGAACTTGCAACATATTGAATCATGCAAACTTGAAACAATTTACATCCTAAGTGTTGATTGATTGCAAAGCTTGAATGAATTATGCATTACTGTTGTTTGAGCCATGTTTTCAAAATTTATTTTGGACTTTTGTTTGAGGCCAAACAAAGTTTTAAGTTGGGGAGAGTTGATAAGTGCCAAAAAGTAGTTAAATTCCATACTCAATTACGGCAATTATCAACTTGTTTTCAAAGATTTTTATAATTAAAACCCCAAAACTTTGTACATTTTAACTAAAGATAATTGTTATGTCCTAATCCTAATTTTTAAGCTTGCATGATCAAAAGAGGAGCAAAAATAAATTCCTTCTCCAAGAGGCTGGTAGCTGAGCGACCAGTGGTAGCTGAGCGACCTGAATGAGGGAGACCTTGAACAACAAGCAAAGAATTCTACACGTGTCAAGTAACCCCTTCACCAAGGCAAATTGGTAGCTGAGCGACCAATTGATAGCTGAGCGACCAAACTGAAGGAAGTCTTGGGCATCAAGTTGAACTTTTTACACGTGTCCGATAAACCTTTCATCAAGACAAGCTGGTAGCTGAGCGACCAGTTGGTAACTGAGCGACCAACTGCTTTTCACGCCTATAAATAGCCTTGAAGAAGAGACCATTGGGGATAATTTTTGGAGAGAACAAAAACCAGAAACGCAGAAGAAACACCTAGGAGCCAGATTCAAGGGGATTTGAGTATGGATTCACTACAATAGTTGAGAAATCATCATTGATAAGTTTGTTCATCTCTTTTCTTCTTAATCTTTGCAAAGCTACCATGAAAATGAGTAGCTAATCTTTCTTTGTTGGGATTAGGTGTAATTAACTCTGAGTATGTATTTATTTTGATTATGTTATATATGGCTTTAGATTATTCATCAATTTTGATATTGTTCTTGAATTTCAATGTTAAATTCTAGGGTTTGAAATGTTATAGACATATGCTTTTTGAATCCAAGATCTAGAACAATTATCTTTTAAACTCTAAACTCTAGACATAGATTTAGATTTAATATTCACTCAAAATATCAAATCTTAATGCTATTGTGTTGTTCAAATTATCCGAGGCATCGAAAGTTTAAATAATACAATATAGCCGTTGTATTGATTGATCAATCGAGATATCGGGATTAATAAGTATAAACGGGATTCTCGTCGTGATCTGGAAACAGACACGTACGTGAGTGATATGTGATAGAATTGATTGATAACTAAAACCTGTATAACTGATTGAAGGATACATACAATTGAGTTGGTGACATCTAATCCCAGCAAGCTTATCTCTCTGTAATTTCAATCATTTCTTTACCATCTTTTCCTACTTTTCCATAAACAAACATCTTTTAATCTATATACTTGAAATTATATCAATTGTTGAATGGCTACTATATCGCACCAGTCCCTGTGGAGACGATAAATCTATACTTACTTTTGTACTTCAACAAAATGGCGCCGTTGCCGGGGACTGGCGTTTAGATATTGAAGCATCACAACAATTGTTATTGTTTTAAGTATTTGTACATATTTGTTTGTATATAATTTGTGTTTTTATCCTAACTCATCTTTGCTAGTCAAAGATATTTCTCTTTTTAGCTGCTTCCCTTTCAGATTCTCTAATTTGGCATAAACCATGACTGACCATGGTTACAATAAATATTATGCCCAAGAGCAAGAGCAATTGCAATGGCAAAATTATGGAATTAGTGAATTGGATAGGACTGATGAGGTATTAGCTAGTAACAACTTGTTGATTCAAAGACTGCAAGAGTTAACGGAACAAGTTTCAAAGCTTCTACAACTCATAGAAATGCAAGAAGTGTCGAATAGAAACAAACAAGTTGTTGATTGTGAGCTTTGTAATGGAGACCATCCTACAGGTCATTGTCCTCCGCCAGATGAAGTGGTGAACTATGTGTCGAATCAACGACAATGGCAATACCAAGGCCATGATTATTATCAAAGAGAAAACAATTCAAATTATGGCCAGGGGTGGAGACAAAATTATGGACTATCCAACAATCAATACCAATGTGAGAATTACAACCAGCAACCTCCTCAACAAAATCAAACTTCAAAGTTGGAGGAAACATTGAACAAAATTATGGAAGTGACCAAAACTCAGAACAAACATCTGCAACAATACCAGAAAAACGATGGTGCTGCCATAAGGAGTTTGGAGAATCAAATTGGTCAACTGGCTAAACAGATAGCCAACAACAATAACCAAGGAGGAACATTTCCTACCAACACTCAAATAAATCAGCATGATCAAGTCATAATAATAAGTGATGAGAAGGATGAGGAGATAATTCATAATTTTGAAGAAAATGAAGGAGGAGAGGATGAAAAGGTAGTCAAACCTGATCTAACTAAGCTTCCGTATCCATTGTCATTCGCTCATGAGGAACATAATGAAGGAGATGAAGAGAGTATGGTTGAAAAAGAGGAAGAAGGCAATCAAGAGAAGGTAACTGAAAACAAGGCGGAGATCGATCAGATAATAGAGGAAATTTGTGCCTTGTTCGAAAAGAAGGAATTAAGGAGGATATGGACTCCACAATATCTATATCTAAAATTCATGGAGTTCCTCCCAAATCAAAGGAAAAAGACGGATGATGTGCTCTCCGTCTCATTTTGGCCACCTTAACAGATCAGGCGTCAAGCTAGTGACGTAAAAGAAGCGCTTGTTGGGAGGCAACCCAATTTTCTTTCCTTTCTTTTATTTAAAGCATTTTTAATTACTTATATATTATAATAGTTTTTGAACATGTTTAGCCTCTTATAAAAACAAAGTCCTTGAATTGGTGTGAATTCCACTTGAAAGTTTGTTTCTGCTATTGTCACTATGCATATCATCACCTCTGAAAATCTAACAAAAGCCTAGGGCTGTGTGTTTTACCTTGCAAATGCAGGCATAACTTCATTTTCTTGGCCTGAGGAGAGTCCACAATTCTTGAGGAGGGTGAGTAGCAGAAGCAGAGTACTAAAAGCACGCCATATACAGTGCAATTTTATTTCAGTCATTAGAATTCATGTTTTATGTTTCATTGCAATTTTTTGACTGAAGAAACATGGTTTACATCTTTGTGATAGCTAAATGTGCATATCAAATGAAATGTCTAGGTTTGTGATCAATCAAAAGCAAATGCATGATTAGAATGATTTTCTTTCAATTGCTATAGTTTGAGATCAACCTTTTGTGATTATCATTGAATGATAGGATGAATTTGAACTAAGTTGCTTGATTCAATCTGATTTCATTCTTTCCTTCTTAACATGATTGATTGATTGTGAATCACGTAGACCAGCCGGGTGAGATTGTGTGAACCTTCAATTGTTTATATATTTGAGAGCCGGCAATTGTGTTTAACTCTGTTGATTTTAACTGAATCTTGATATTACTTGATGTGTTTGAAGTCATGGAAATGATCAAGGCCATGTTTCTATTTGAGTGCAACTACTTAAACCTAAAATAACCTACCTTGTGAGATAGTGTGATTCTTTGTTACCCCCCCTTGAGCCAAAATTTTGAAAATTTGTTTGTTTTGAACCCTTGAACCACAATAAAGAAAAACAATGACTTGACCCTTGTCTTAGGATGATTGAGCATTGAGTTTATGTAGGGTTGAAAACAAGTTGGGGAGAAAGAGGTTATTTGATCAAATTGAGAAAAGTAACAAGTAGTTGAAAAGGGTGATTGAAAAAGAAAAAGAAAAATATTGGAAGTCATTTGACACACAATTGAAAATCAAAGAAAATGTATTACAAAAGAAAAAGAAATGAATAGAAATTGTGTCAAATGACTTGAATCACCAAAAGTAAAGAATGGGGAAAGTGAAAGAGGATGAATAACTTATGTAATGAAGATACTCAAAGTTTACGCTCTTTTATCCTCAAGGCTCTTTGAATCCAAAGAAAAACAATGATTTCTTGTAGCCTAGCCCCATTACAAGCTTAAGAAAGTCCTTAGTGATCCATGATTGATAACATGTTTTGTGATTATGTTGAGATGTATGTTTGAATTGATTTGTTGTGAACACATTGTTGGATTGAGAGATACACTTCACCCTTGAGTTGAAACACTTGTGAGAATTGTGATTCTAGTTGATTATCTTGTTGGTTTGGAAAGATTAAAATTTTACTTGAGTTTTGAAACTATTTCAAATTCATGCTTCGATTCCTTGATGATTATGAATGATTGATTTTGAACTTGCAACATATTGAATCATGCAAACTTGAAACAATTTACATCCTAAGTGTTGATTGATTGCAAAGCTTGAATGAATTATGCATTACTGTTGTTTGAGCCATGTTTTCAAAATTTATTTTGGACTTTTGTTTGAGGCCAAACAAAGTTTTAAGTTGGGGAGAGTTGATAAGTGCCAAAAAGTAGTTAAATTCCATACTCAATTACGGCAATTATCAACTTGTTTTCAAAGATTTTTATAATTAAAACCCCAAAACTTTGTACATTTTAACTAAAGATAATTGTTATGTCCTAATCCTAATTTTTAAGCTTGCATGATCAAAAGAGGAGCAAAAATAAATTCCTTCTCCAAGAGGCTGGTAGCTGAGCGACCAGTGGTAGCTGAGCGACCTGAATGAGGGAGACCTTGAACAACAAGCAAAGAATTCTACACGTGTCAAGTAACCCCTTAACCAAGGCAAATTGGTAGCTGAGCGACCAATTGATAGCTGAGCGACCAAACTGAAGGAAGTCTTGGGCATCAAGTTGAACTTTTTACACGTGTCAGATAAACCCTTCATCAAGACAAGCTGGTAGCTGAGCGACCAGTGGGTAGCTGAGCGACCAACTGCTTTTCACGCCTATAAATAGCCTTGAAGAAGAGACCATTGGGGATAATTTTTGGAGAGAACAAAAACCAGAAACGCAGAAGAAACACCTAGGAGCCAGATTCAAGGGGATTTGAGTATGGATTCACTACAATAGTTGAGAAATCATCATTGATAAGTTTGTTCATCTCTTTTCTTCTTAATCTTTGCAAAGCTACCATGAAAATGAGTAGCTAATCTTTCTTTGTTGGGATTAGGTGTAATTAACTCTGAGTATGTATTTATTTTGATTATGTTATATATGGCTTTAGATTATTCATCAATTTTGATATTGTTCTTGAATTTCAATGTTAAATTCTAGGGTTTGAAATGTTATAGACATATGCTTTTTGAATCCAAGATCTAGAACAATTATCTTTTAAACTCTAAACTCTAGACATAGATTTAGATTTAATATTCACTCAAAATATCAAATCTTAATGCTATTGTGTTGTTCAAATTATCCGAGGCATCGGAAGTTTAAATAATACAATATAGCCGTTGTATTGATTGATCAATCGAGATATCGGGATTAATAAGTATAAACGGGATTCTCGTCGTGATCTGGAAACAGACACGTACGTGAGTGATATGTGATAGAATTGATTGATAACTAAAACCTGTATAACTGATTGAAGGATACATACAATTGAGTTGGTGACATCTAATCCCAGCAAGCTTATCTCTCTGTAATTTCAATCATTTCTTTACCATCTTTTCCTACTTTTCCATAAACAAACATCTTTTAATCTATATACTTGAAATTATATCAATTGTTGAATGGCTACTATATCGCACCAGTCCCTGTGGAGACGATAAATCTATACTTACTTTTGTACTTCAACAACCCCTCAAGCTGAAGTTTACTAAGCTTTAAGCTTGTTACAAATTAACTCCGAAAATAAATCAAACCGATATCAAAACCAATGAAGAGCAGCAACAGCCAAAGGAGCTAAACCATCAGAGAGAGAGGCAAACCAATCCAATATCCAATCCAGTCCAAGCTAATCAAAACCAAACCAATAGAACCAAACAAATTGTGAGCATACACTCACCAGACAGATTCAGATTGCGAGGATTCACTCACCAGACAGATTGCGAGCATTCACGCACCAGAAAGATTGCAAGTTTTTGCTCATCGGACAAACAGATTGCGAGCACACACTCACCAGACAAATTCAGATTGTCAGTATTCGCTCACTAGACAGATTCAAATTGTGATGATTCACTCACCAGACAGATTGCAAGCATTCGCTTACCAGACAAATTCAGATTGCGAGCATTCACTCTGATACCATGTTAGAATAAAAAATGCAAAACAAATAAATGAACAATGGAAGCTAGAGTTTCATAGAATAACTCAACATAATAAAAGTTACAAGCAAATATATAGTAAAATTTAATGGACTATCTTAAAGGGCCCAATAACATAAGTCCAATATTTTATTATCTAACATATACATCTTTATCTCTTATAGATGTGTCGAAGGGGTGTGTGATCGAGATGTGCTGAAGTAAGAAAAGAAGCTTTCTTAATTGTCATAAACATTTCGTACAAGTGTCAATTATGATACGTATTAATCAGGTACATCTCTAATTTTTAAAGATTAGAGGTGTTTGTGCTTTCAATGTTGTAGATATTTGAATTTAATTTTATCTGTCAAAAAATTTCTAGAGCTTTGTAAATAATTTTGGTTTGTTTCGGAGAACTCAATTATTATTTAAAGCTACAATTTGTAATTATTATTTTTAAATATAAGTTTTTTTATTTACAAAAAATATTAGTTTAATATATAGATTTATTGTATAATACACTTTTATACGAATATATCAAAATATAAATCAATCTATAATCAATTGCACTTACAGTAGGTTTGTGAATTAAAAGAGAATTGGGATATTCTTAAAGTTGTCTAATACAGTTGTCGGGAAATTGACTTTTGCATATGTTTTTGCTCACATCAAGGTTGGATAAGGTATGATCACACTCACACACAATCTTGTTCTTGCCCCACCCTTCCTCAATGGCTCAATCCATGGCTCCACCTTCTTTTATCGTGTTTATTCAAGATAGTTGACCAATTGACCAAAAACTTAATACTACTAAACTCAATCACATGTTTGTTGGACACTAATACATATCAGATATATCTTTCATTAAAAACTAGAATGCATCCCGTGCCAAGCACGGATAATTAACATTTTTTTCGGTTCTAAATATATGCATATATTATATATTTGAAGCACGAATATACATATGGATCTTAGACACGACACAGATACTAACAAATTAACATCGATTATAATTTGAAAAAATAATATAATTAAATGTAATTATAAGTGTTGGTGTCCGACACAGAACACAACTAATCTGAGGAGTGTACATGCTTCATAGATCCTGACTCATATCCGCGTGCATAACAATATTTTTACTCGTATCATACACGTACCATTGAGTATCAGAGTACCCATACTCGCACTCATTACCTTTAACTTTATTAAGAATAAATTGATCAATTAAAAAATAAGATATCGTTTTAATATTATTAATTTTTTTATAAAAAAAAAATTATTGTTGACTTTTGAAAATTATAGAAAAAATTATTATTAATCATACTAATGTTCATATATATCTTTGTTGATATATTCATTATGTTCTAAATACATATTTTTTAATTGCAAATTTGTAAAAGTTTAGTAGTGTTATATTTTTTAAAATTGATATACTTATATTTTTATATAATAATATAAATAAAAAATGTAAATATATATAATATGCGAGTATGGGGGAGAGGTGGGTACTAAAGTACCCATACCCGTTTATTATTGCGGATAATTACCAATGTATGTGTTTATTTTTTGCGGAGACCTATTGTATATGAGTCCACTTGTCATTCTTGAGAAAAAAACAACTCTTTAGATTCATTTAAAATCGCTTTGAGCATGCAATATGAACTCGATAAAAAAAAGAACGGATTAAAATTTAAAACATAACATTTAGTGGAACCAAAGTTCAAAGGAAATTTATAGAAGGACTAAAAATAAAAGTTGATATATTTTATGGAACATAAAATATATTTAACTCTAAACTAAAATTATTGTGGTCATTGGATCAGTTCGCAAATTGTGAACTTTTACATAGTTTTATCTCTTTGTAATCTAGCTATTTATGTTATCTGTTTTTCAGTCATAAGTAAGTAATAGTTTTTATTTGTTTTTAAATGTTTGAATATAATGTTTCTAAGATGGTAGTGAATGTTTTAGTATTTTTGTTGTTTTGATGATTTTTTTTTTATTGTCATGTTAAAGCATTAACGACATTAACTCTTTTCGAGATACAATTTTAGAGCTATCAAAATGGGCTAGCTCATATAGACCAGCCTGTAAATCCGGAATAAATTTAGGGATTAGAACTTAAAATATTAGCCCAGATTTGTTAAGGGTTTACCCCAACCTGAAAAGGTCTGAATTTAAATATGGGCTTTTTGGCTCGGCCCGTTTTAACAGCTCTAAAGTTGTCAAAATGAGTTAGCTCGTATGCACTGGTCCGCCGAGCACAAATAAATATAGGGTTTGGGCCTTAAAATATTAGCACAAATATTTTTAGAGTTTTTTAGCATTTCTTGAAAAAACCCGTATTTAAAAATAGATTTGTTGGCCCGGTCCGATAGGGCTCGTAGCCCAACTGGGTCAGCCCATTGAATGTCGGATAGTCCGTTTTGATAACTTTAATTTTGTCCAACAATTGAAGAAGAATAAAAAATAAAAGTTAACTTATGAACTGAATTTCAATGTTTTTGTTATTTTGATCATTTTTTGTCACAAAATCGATATTTTTATTGAGTTTGTTCCTTTCAATTTTAAATAAGTTTGTGTTATAACTCACACATGTGTGGGTAACAATATTTACACTTGTACCTGTACATGAACTTTTGAGGTATCAGAGTACTCATATTCGCATCCATTACCCACAATTTTATTAAGAATAAACTGATCAATTAAAAAATTATGATACCATTTTAATATAACATAAAATTTGTCAAACATTTTAGGCTTAAATAGGCAGTTGTGGTCAATAAGTTTTCGTTTTTTTAGTTTTCGTCTATGTATATATTTTTTTTGTAGGAAATAGCCATTGAAAGATTGAAATTGTTTAATTTGATTTTGGTCTCTGACGTTAGTCATCATTAAAAAATTGAAGGTAGCAATCATAGACACGCGTGTCACATAGTGACATGGCTATTGACCACCAGTTCAACTGATTATTTAAATTGAATGACTAAATCTAAATAAAAATTATAATTGTCAAAATCGCTAATTTCTTCTTCCTCTTCTCATTACATTTTCTTCATCTTTCATCCGCCATATTGTTGTCTCTTTGACCCATATCTTTGCAAAATTTAGATGCAATCAACCCAAAAAATTTATAGAAACAATAATATAGGTAATTTGACACATAATCTCATAAAGAATAATATTTGAAAACATAAATTTATAATAAATTGAAATTTCAATGAAGAAACATTAAGCAAAAACTCAAAAGAAACATATTTATGTTCAACAACTATTTCTTTATTTTAATAATTTTTTTGTCCATTTGGACATTTTCATTGGATGCTACTCATGCCTCTTCTAAAGAAAACATTATATTTTTAACAGAAAATAGTGAAGATACACTTCAAGTCAATAACTTCGTCCCCTTTCACAACCTTCTGGGTTTTTTTTTTTTTACACACTATCATCATAAACTTAAATTGACACATATATTAGGTCAAGTTACACACACACAAAATATGAAATTTTTTTATTTTTTCTTTCGAGTGTGAAGTATGAAGTATATAAATACAATTAACATAGAATATTGTTATATAATAAAATTACAAATATCGATAGAACCAACATCTAATGAGGATATCTTGTAATCCATACCCCTTGAAGTTGGTATTTGAACTTGCAGATCAATGTTCTTCGCACAAAAACTCCAATCCAATCTCCCTACATAACAAATAATAAATCATCATAAACGCACAACTCTTACAACCAATATCCATGATTGTTTTCCTAATGATATGTCAATAATAAAATCGTTCATATGTGACATTGCTTTCAGACAAAAATGAGAGAAACAAAACAATACAAATTTTTTAATATGGATGAAAATGAAATGAATTTGTGGATTTTGTTGTGGCAATGACTTATATTTATAGTGAGTTATAGAAACACAAAATTAAACATGATTTTATGACAATTAATAAAATATTGCGACATTTCTTATTAATAATTAATAATTTTTAATAATATAACTGTTAAAATTTTAATATATCAAAACGTTAATTTTATTAATTATGACTTGCATGTAACCGACACATTTTTTATTTCACATCTAAATAACATATGACAAAATATGAATTTAATTACTGTAAATAAAAACAATTTAAGAAATAAAAAAATAAAAAAATATCAGCTAAAACTCTAATATAGCAAAATATTTATTTAATTTATTATAATTTGTATGTAACTGACGAAATTGTTATGTAACGTTCAAATAGATATAAAAAATATTTATTATAATAATTGAAAATTACACGTAACCGAAATATGTTTATGAGCATTAAAAAATATATAGAAACGCTTAATGTATTGATTTTATTTGCGTATAACCTATGAAATTACATTAATTTGTAACATAATAATGTAAATATTTTTTATTTTAGTATTTAATATAAAATGTAACGTCGTCAATTATTCAATAAAATGTAACATATTGGAATAATAATATAAATATTATTTATTTTAATATTTAATTAAAAATGTAACGTCATAAAATATTAAATAAAAATTAATACAATAAATAATTAAATGAAAAAATACATGTGTCACAAACGGTTTAGAGAGAATAAGGAATGTTATAAAAACCTAGTGTCACTATTGAGGTTAGTCTCAACCTTGAACAAAAATGTAGAATCAATCAACCTAGAAATGTCTTTGGGTAGGACTTCAGACGATTTTTCCTATATAAATACACTTATTAAATTAAGATTGATAATACAACATATATATTTTTTTTTGCATCACTACGACTAATTCAAATACGTTACCGCAGAACTCTCAATCATTTGAAACACTTTTTTTTTGAACAATTTTGTTGCTTCACGGTCAAAAATGACGAATGTGGCAAAGTCGGTTGAATCAATTACAAAGACATTGATTTTGTACCTAAATAATAATAAAAAACAAACGTTACACTTATAATTTTACGTGTTTGAAAAATAAAATGAATACACTTTTTATATGTTACATTTCGCTAACATGGGCCACATGTTTATTACATTTAGAACAATAGTACATGCCCTCATCAAGAATAACTTTTTTGTTGCACTCACATGCAGTGTACCACCACCCATGTGTATCAAGCAAGCATTTGATTGTTCCCAAGACAATGTAAGATGGTTGCTGGATTTAAGGAAATAAATAATGATTAAGTTTTATACGATTAATAATATATATGATTTCTACATGTATCTTAAGTGAATATAAAAAATTATTTTGTTAAGCAAAAAAACTAACCCCACGACTTTCTTTCAACCCCTCAATTGTTATCCTTGGCTTGACTTTGAGAAAATCTTCTTCTTCGCTCAATCCATTAGAACCATGGATCAAACAAATATCAGGGGACGGAGAATCATTTTTTTCCAGCATCCTATAATCTATATTAATAGCTCCAACATAAATTGTAAAATACAACGTATAAATAAATAAGCAAAATAAACACTGGAATCGGACTTTCCAGTGTTTATTTCTTACCATAAAGATAGTTTGTATCATAATCAAGTGAAAATGCTGGAATCGGACTTTCAATCATATATATATCGGAAGAAACTTTTTTCGAGTTGCAAAGTTTTACCTTCGTGTGGAATTGAAAATTTAATTTATACTCGTGCCTAATAACACGGTATGATCCACTCTTTGCAACAACTCCAAAATTTGTAATCGAGTAAACATTATCTTTCTTAAAGTCTTTTTCAAACTTATAAATTAGAATGCGACGCACTGTACCTTGTATTTTGTTTCCCTTAACAATAAGACAATATATTAATATAATACATAAAAAAAATCAAGAATTTGTGTAAATAAAAATTAAACTTATAGAAAATTTCTTACAGTTGAATCCATTAGTATCATATCCAAAGAAAATGGTCCATTGTTGCTTGACACATCACTAACCAACCACATCCGAATTACACGAACAACAATATTCAAACTTTCACTGCTTTGGTTGATTTCACAAATTTGGTTAATTTTTGGAGCCATGTTTAGCGATAATTGAAGTAGGCAAAAATGATTTCGGAACTTTGTGAGTTTTTGTGGCAAAATGATTTGTATTTATAGATAACTTTAGAAAGACAAAAAGTAAATATGATTTTATGATAAAATATCCGTTACAACTTAACATTAATATAAAAAAAAATATGTAATCGACAAAACTGTTATGTAACGTTCAAATAAATATAAAAAATATTTAATATAAAAAGTAACGTTATCAATAATTAATTAAAATGTAACATTTTGAAATAAAATATAAATATTATTTATGTTAGTATTTAATTAAAAATATAACGTTATAAAATATTAACTAAAAATTAATGCAATAAATAAATGTAATGTAAAATGACATGTGTCACGTTCTCATGAGTAATGTTGCATTTGTTTATAATATAGATATAGATATCCATTAGTATCATATCCAAAGAAAATGGTCCACTGTTGCTTGACACATCACTAACCAACCACATCCGAATTACACGAACAACAATATTCAAACTTTCACTGCTTTGGTTGATTTCGGAAATTTGGTTAATTTTTGGAGCCATGTTTAGCGATAATTGAAGTAGGCAAAAATGATTTTGAAACTTTGTGAGTTTTTGTGGCAAAATGATTTGTATTTATAGATAACTTTAGAAAGACAAAAAATAAATATGATTTTATGACAAAATATCCGTTACAACTTAACATTAATATAAAAATAAAAATATATATGTAACCGACAAAATTGTTATGTAACGTTCAAATAAATATAAAAAATATTTAATATAAAAAGTAACGTTATCAATAATTAATTAAAATGTAACATTTTGAAATAAATAATATAAATATTATTTATGTTAGTATTTAATTAAAAATATAATGTTATAAAATATTAACTAAAAATTAATGCAATAAATAATTGTATTGTAAAATGCCACGTGTCACATTCTCATGAGTAAGGTCTCATTTATATATAATATAGATGTCAATGTCAATGTTACTGAATTTATAAAGACATCAATGATATTGAGTTACTTATCGAAAAGGAAAAAAGAACTATGATATTGAGTTACTATATTGTGTATATTGTGTACAACTGTACATTATAAGGCAACAATGAGCTAAAATCAGACAAATCGTCTCATTTCACGATTTCATGCATTTATATTGAGTTAAATTATTTGTATAATTTTTTTTAAAAATTGTTTGTATAGCTGAATTGACTAAAATCTTTAAAAAATTGTTTGTATAGATGAATTGAGTAAAATCTTTAAAATCCGTCATAATCAGAAGAAAATAGGGGTGATCGCAAATCAAAAGTAAATCCGCAAATCGAACCAATCCAAATCGAAAATCGCATTTGGTTTGGATGGATTTGGATGATTTTTTAGGTGAACCGCGCAGTTCGGTTAGATTCTCGATTTTTATTTTTGAAAACCAAACCGAACCGCAACATTTAACTAAAAATTTTAATTTTTATTATATTCCAAAATTTCATGTCATTATTTCTATTTTTTGGTGTAATGGTCTTTTGATGTAATGTTTAATCAATTTAACTTTGGTGAAAAACTCATTTTGGTATTTAAACAACATCACTCACAGTGTTTGGTTTGGTACCGTAATATTGTCACTCATACTGCATGCGATGAGACACTTTTTTTGATATTGTAATGTAATGTTTTTTTGTATGGATAATGAAATCAAAGACTTCATAGTTAGAAAGATTGCATGTTCATGGTACAATATCATATATTATTTTGACAATATATCACTTTCCTTTTATTAGGACAAACATGAAGGTGTTTAATTTTATTTTAATACATTTATTAATTATTTAATTATCGTATAAACCGTCGCCACCGAACCAATCCTAACCGCATTTGTTTGGTTTGGATGATCTTTTAAAAACCAACCGAACCAAACCGAACCGTATACATTTTTATCTCGCGGTTGTTAGAAGTAATTTATATTTGAGGGTATTTTAGTATTTTGTTGTGTTGTCCTTATGACCTAGTTTTGCTTATAAATAGGTTAGTAGTTGATGTCATTTAAAAAAGGATTATCTTTCTTATCTTTTGTAGCCGTCATTGCAGAGCATTCAATAATATTCTTCTTTTTCTATTCATTTATCACCTTTGTGCACCAACAATTGGTATCTAGAGCTCCGGTTCGAATCCACGGGAAACACGAGTAAACGTGAGGCGTTGTGTGATTAATTTCGTTTCTTGAATTCGAGTTGAATCTTGAACGAAGTTGTAACAGAATCACATTTTCTGATTCTGCGGGATTGGGAAACACGAGTGTTTAGTGAGATTTGAGTGAACGCATAAAGGTTAAAGATGAACGGAAACGGTGGTATGAGTACCAAGCTTCTAGTGTTTGATGGCAAAAACTGGAATCGTTGGATGAAACAAATGCTTGTTCTGTTCGGTGCTCAAGATATGCTTGAACTTGTCATTGAAGGCTACGTTCCAGTAGCAGCAGATGCACAAAAGACAGCACAGAGGGATACGAAGAAGAGAGATCAGAGGGCGCTGTTCTACATTCATCAGTGTGTGGATGAAAACATGTTTGAGAAAATTGCTGATTCAGCAACGGCGAAGGCTGCGTGGGACACACTGGTCAGATGCTATGGTGGTGATGCATCAGTGAAGAAGGTGAAGCTTCAGTCCTTACGAAAGCAGTATGAGAATCTCAACATGAAGAACAACGAGAAGGTCCCTGAGTATATCTCCAGAGTGATTGTTATCACCAATGAGATGAAAGCTTGTGGAGAAACTCTTTCAGAACAAGTAATCATTGAGAAGGTATTGAGATCCCTTACCCCTCAGTTTGATTACATTGTGGTAGCTATAGAACATTCAAAGGATCTGAGCACCATGAGAGTTGAAGAGCTGCAAAGCAGCCTGGAGGCGCATGAGTTGCGTATGACTGAGAGAACCTCTGAGAGAGAGGCAGAGCAGGCTCTGAAAGCCTCTGTTGTCAAGAAGGACCAGAAGCAGAACAGACGTGGTAGGGCTCAGATGTCAGAAGCGTTCTACTCTGATGAGAAGAAATATCAGAAAAGAAAGGAGAAGTCTGACAAGAAGAATGTCCAGTGTTACTGTTGCAAGAACTTTGGTCACTATGCCAATGATTGCTTGTTAAACAAAGAAAGGGAGTCAGAAGAAGCAAATATGGCCAGAAGTTCTGATGATGAACCTGTGCTATTAATGGCTTATGAATCTGATGATGATGAACCTGTGAAGTTGACGTTTTCTGACTCTGAAGAAGTTTCAGAAGATGATTATGAAATTGGAGTCAGACTCTATGACTCAGAGTCAGAATCTGAGGTTTCTGAAGATGAGTCAGAGTCAGAAGATGACTCTGAAGATGAAGGAGATTCTGAAGGATCAGACTCTGAAGGATCAGACTCTGAAGGTTCAGACTCTGAAGGTGACTCTGAAGGTTCAGAAGATGAAGAAAGTCAAGGTTCTGAAGGAGAAAGAACTTCTGATAACATTTCAGAGGCAAGAGCTTCTGAAGGTGAAACTTCTGGGTCTCAAACTTCTGAAGAAGAAGAAGACCTTGAAGGCAAGTCTGATTCTGAATCAGATGGTGGTGATAATTCAGATGGTGCATCTGATTCTGATCCAGAATCTAGTGGTGATTCAGATGGTGGTGATCCAGATTCTGAAGACGTAGGTTCTGAAGGTGGAGCTTCTGGAGTGGGTTGTCCAGCATCTGATACTGTTCTAGAACTGGAAGAAGATTGTGACTCTGGAATAGACTATGGAGCAAGTTCTTGTGTCCAAGGCTCTGAAGGGGCAAGTTCTGAGGTCCGAAGTTCTGAATTTGTTACTACTGAAGAAATTCTCGAGAAGCAACTCTGGTTGCAGGCCATGACGGAAGAACTTGAGACTCTGAGGTATGATTTTTTGGGCCCTTTTGGCGTTAAAACTATTGCAGAGCTGATAGACTCTGATTGGTCTGAAGACAAGAATCTGCGAAGAGGTCAAGTCCAGAATGAAGTGTTAGAAGCTGCTCACTGTAGTGCTCAAAAGCAACTTGCAGATGCTCTAATGAAGGATGTCAAGGCTGAACACTTTACCCATTTGAGGGATGGAATTGGTGTTGCAGAAATTGAATTTGCTGAATATGAATTAAGGAATGGTTCTGGAAGTAATTCATATTCAGAAGCTGTTAGAAGAAGAAACTTCTGTGGCCATTACTCAGAAGCAGTGTTGCTCAGAAGTAGTAGAGCTTCTGAGGTTATTAGCCAGAAGCAAAAGTTGAAGCTGAAGCAGAAGAAAAAGTCGAAGCAGAAAGAAAAGCAGAAGCAGAAGCTGAAGCTGAAGGATAAGCAGAAAGCCAGAAGCAAGCAGAAGCTTCTGATGAGGATCCAAAAGTCCAAAAGTTTGTTTAACTTCTGGAGCGTTAGTTTGTGTGTAAATATAAATTAAGGGATGGTGTTAGAAGTAATTTATATTTGAGGGTATTTTAGTATTTTGTTGTGTTGTCCTTATGACCTAGTTTTGCTTATAAATAGGTTAGTAGTTGATGTCATTTAAAAAAGGATTATCTTTCTTCTCTTTTGTAGCCGTCATTGCAGAGCATTCAATAATATTCTCCTTTTTCTATTCATTTATCACCTTTGTGCACCAACAGCGGTTAGGATGATTTTTATAGTCAAAACCGAACCAAACCGCACCGCGAACATCCCTAGAAGAAATTAGCTCGGTTTCACTTAGTTCTGAAGAAATTGACTCTCGCTTTTTTTAAGGTTTAAACTTTTAAAAACTTATGAAAATCTTGTTTTTTTGGATAACTTCTTAGAAGCTTTTATGATTTAGTTGGATCGGATAAGTTATTGTTGAGAATAATATACCTAAATATCTTTTGAAGATCTTAGATTTAAATATAGTTTAGATTTATATTTGAAATAAAATAATATTAGGGTTTATGATTTATATTTCTGTTTAGAATTCTAATGATTTGTTTAGTATTTATATTTATAGGATTAGTTTATTTTTTAAAAAGATATGATTTAGAATTTTGTTTTATTTGTAGCTCTATATATAGAGCCATAAGCATGATGAATAAAATAAGAACTTTAGTATTCTTCATATAACCATATATATTTGAGGAGAGCTTTCTCCCTAAAATTATATCTCACCAAATTCCGCAATACCAAAAACACAAAAAACCATATCAGTGGCATCCGAGCCAACGTTCATAAGGACCTGTGAATATGGATTTTTCAAAGGTTGCTTCTCCGATCTTTGATGGAGAAGACTATGATCTTTGGGCGGTGAGAATGGAAACATTCTTAGATGCTCTAGATCTATTGGAAACTGTGGAGGATGATTACGATATTTCTTCGTTACCAGAAGATCCCACAGAAGCACAGATGAAAATTCATAAAGAAAGAAAAATCAAGAGGGCAAAGGCAAAGACTTGTTTGTTTGCAAGTGTCTCACAAACTGTCTTTGTTAAAATCATGACTCTCAAAACACCAAAAGAAATTTGGGATTACCTGAAAGAAGAATATAAAGGAGATGAAAGGATTCGAAGCATGCAAGTTATGAATTTATTGAGAGAGTTCGAGTTACAAAGAATGAAGGAGGATGAAACAATCAAGGCATATGCCGATAAATTATTGGGTATCGCTAATAAGGTACGATTGCTAGGCACTCAATTTTCTGATTCCAGAATCGTAGAAAAAATCCTTGTAACGGTGCCTGAAAGATATGAGGCTTCTATAGCCGCCTTGGAGAACACAAAAGATTTGAGTAAAATCGCTCTGCCAGAAGTATTACATGCATTGCAGGCACAAGAACAAAGAAGACTTATGATGGAAGAAAGAACTATAGAAGGTATATATCTAGCCAAAGATTTTGAAAAGAAATACCAACATAAACCATGTCCTCATTGCAACAAGGATAATCACCCACCAAAGAATTGTTGGCGGAGGCCTGATGCAAAATGTGAAAAGTGTGGCAAATTAGGCCATATGAAGAAAGTATGCACATCACAACAACAACAACAAGAAGGAGATGTTAACATTGCTCAAGAACAATATGAAGAAGACCAGGAACTACTACTTGTAATCTCAGGTTTTACAACCAACAAACCGTCAAAAGAATGGCTCATTGACAGTGGTTGCACAAACCAAATGACTTATGATCGAGATCTTTTCAAAGAGCTCAATAAAACTTCTATTTCCAACGTCAGAATTAGGAATGGAGAACAAATTGCAGTAGAAGGCATTGGAACAATTTCAATTAAAACTCATGCAGGTATGCAACAAATTTCCAATGTTTTATATGTTCCTGAAATTAATCAGAATCTTTTAAGTGTTGCTCAGTTGTTGGAGAAAAATTATAAAGTGATATTTGAACATAAAAGTTGTGTGATTAAAGATCAAAACAATAAAGAAGTGATCACATCTCTGATTAAAGGCAAGAGATTTGTTTTAGATTTGATGAAGAATGATCATATTATTGAAGAGAAAAAAGAACTTAAATTCAAAGAAGATCGTGAAAATTCAGGTGCTTTGAAGAAATTTCAAGTTAAGGAGGAGAATGAATATGCTTGTGAAAAACCTCCTAAAAGTCATAACAAATGCAATGTTTATGCCGTAAAGTCCACAAGGCACAAAGACACTAAAGCTTGCGATAAAAAGAAGAAGAAGAATAAATTTTCAAGAAGCTCAGATTGGATACACACAAAAGATATTCAGTCAAGGAGGAGTGTTGAGAATAATATGCCTAAATATCTTTTGAAGATCTTAGATTTAAATATAGTTTAGATTTATATTTGAAATAAAATAATATTAGGGTTTATGATTTATATTTCTGTTTAGAATTCTAATGATTTGTTTAGTATTTATATTTATAGGATTAGTTTATTTTTTAAAAAGATATGATTTAGAATTTTGTTTTATTTGTAGCTCTATATACAGAGCCATAAGCATGATGAATAAAATAAGAACTTTAGTATTCTTCATATAACCATATATATTTGAGGAGAGCTTTCTCTCTAAAATTATATCTCACCAAATTCCGCAATACCAAAAACACAAAAAACCATATCAGTTATGTAGTTTGATACATTTTTTTACCATGACACTACATTATAGTGTTTTGATTTTGTTTTATAATTAAACTGAATATTTAAATTATTGATGTATTTACAATAAACTCGTATATATTTACTTTTCAATTCCATCTAGACAAAAAGAGTTGACGTAAATTGAGTTTGATAATCTTAGTTTTTTGGGTGATATTTCAAAAGACTCAAAACATTTGTCAGGCTTTGTAATTCTCGAGTCTTTATTTACAAAGTTGTGACATACACCTTTAGGAGGAAAGAACTTTGGAGGGAGGCAAGTAGAGTAAAAAATAGAAATAATTTTACATTTTTTGAGAGAGAAATTTTGTAGATAATAATAAATGACTTCTTATGATCAATAGAAAGTCAACTTTTTTTTTTAATTGCAAATTTGCAATGCAAGGGTAAGTATATTATTGTCATGATTCTCATCTGTCTCATTCAGTAAGTCCCAAATTCCTAAACCCCTTAATTATGGTCTCATGTTGAAATAATTTTTAGTGAATATGTTTTTGTTTTCTAAGATATTGTCAAATTTTGTTTTTCGTTTCTATGAAAAAAAAACTTTTTTTTGATAAGCAAGGTAGCATGTTTTTAGTTCCTATAAAAAATTTATGCACACAGTTTTATTCCTTGTAAATTTTCAAAATTTAAAATATTATTTAATTATTTTTAAACTTTTGAAATTTTTTTGAATTATTTTTTCTAACATATTTAAAAAGCCATAACAAGTTTTTCTTAGATAAATGCTTACATGGCTGAGCTGTGAGCTTTGAGGATTGTTTCAAGGTTTGAGGTTAGCACACAGTCAAGGCATTGAGAGACTAGCTCTGCTGTGCAATTGAATTCGAGAGTGACAGTGAAGAGTTTGCATAAAGTAAAAGATAAAGAGCTTGAAGTAAGACACCACAAACAACTTTCCGATTAGGCACTGTGATTCCGATATATCCGCGATTATTTGCTCACCCCATTTTTACTGCTTCAATTTTGATGGGGAAAATTTGAATTTATTGGATTTAGGTTTGAGTTTGAGTTTTTTTTTCCGACTTTAAAAGACATGAGTAGTGTAGGTAATGAAGACATTGACACTCACTGCGAACTTATTTCCGTTCCGAATCCTCCCTGCTGATATCGAATTGCATTTTATCACTCTTAAATTATAAATCCTTAAACAAACTTTTAAATTACATTCATATTTTTTAGTTGAGCAATGCATTAAATAATTTGTTTTTTCGATTTATTTTTTTTGTATAAATATTGTTGAAACAAAATTCAACTCAAGTTCATATAAAAGTAGAGATGAATGGGAATGCCCAAATCTTGTTGGATATGAGTTCAAAATTCTACTTTTCATCACGGTTAAAAATTACGACGGATAATTATATAATGGAATTATCCAAAGTAACTTTATGAGTTTGAGTTTGGAGAGAATAAAATCTGTCCCCGCCCGCCCATTGTCCATGCCTATTCCCAATTGGAGTTGTTCTAAATGTTCCGTAAACTTATATTTGGTATTACAGTAGATATGTCGGAATCACGGTAAATCACCTTAAATTTGTGAAAGCTACACTTTATAGTAATTTTCTACAAAATTATGATTGATTACAAACATAAACTAGTGGTAAATTCGATATCACGGTGATCCACCGTAATTTTTTAAAAACTATACTTTATAGTTTCTGTAAAATTATAATGAGTTACTATGATTCTCATATACCATATCAAACATACCACTAGATAGAAAATGAGTTTGAAGCAATTTCAAATCTTCTTGATTCAGCATTTGAAACAAAGGAATAAGCAAGAGAAAAGTTGGTAACAAATAGTAAATGCAACAACAGCGAAAAGAAGATCGAGTTCCCATGTTGTTCTTATGGCAGGGCAGGGGCGCAGGGCAGGGGCGCAGGGCAGAGTATTAATTGAATAGTACTTGCAGACAGTATCTTTAGGGGTAAGCAAGGTCCATGTAGCATTAAATGACCCTTCATATTTCAAAATCTCCACTTGGACTTGGAGTATCTATCCTGTAAAATAATTCTTACCGCATTAAATAAGGGTCATATTAACTTGTACCATAAAGTAAGTACCTAAAAATAGAAATATAATATTTAATAATATAAATAATTTAATGTTACGTGTTAACATTCTCCATTAAATAATTTAAAATTTAGGAAACTTTTAAAAGATTTACTAAACCATTATAATCTCACATGCGTAATTGAGAGAATCAGAGTTTGAAATCCGGTTATAATTGACCTAATAATTTTGGTATTTTTATCAATTAAACTAGAATTTGTGAACATTTTAAATAGTTTTCAAATCTTTTAATATATCAAACTAATTTTTATTTTTGTTAGTTTAGTTTTTATGTTGATACTTGTTGTCTAACACCATTAAATACATTGTTGTAAAATGTTAAGTGTCACGACAATAATGAAATCATACAATTTAAAAACGTGATTATTTGATAAAAGAAATTAATAAAATAAGGATTAATTTAACCATATGTTAAAAATTGAATGGACAGATTTTTAAATGAATGTCTTTTTTATTGATCAGGATCAAATGACACAAACTAATTTGACACTAAATGTTACACCGCTTAATAATACTTTAACGAATTCAAAATTTACAAAATCTACTGTTAAATTGGAAGATTATATCATATAGATTATCTATGTTAAGTTTTATAAAAATCTAAATTCATTTCATATGTTATTGAAATTCGTCAAGATTAACGGTATTTAATAAAAATGCATAAATCGTTAATCTTAATAAATATCAATAACATATTAAACAGTTTTAGATTTTTATACAATTTAACATGGATGATCTATATGATATAATCTTCCAATCCAATGGTGTATTTTGTAAAATTTGAATTCGTTAAAGAATTATTGAGCATTGTAATATTTAATATCAAACTAGTTGATGTTATTTGATCGTGACATTATTTTATATTGAGTTTTTTAACTTATGTCATCTCCTCTACAGTATTATATTTTTATTTTTATAATTAAAGTCCGCATGGAGGAAACAATTGAGCAAAGAAAGAAAGAACATGCAGACACTTTGTGCACAAATGTCATGTCCTCTGATTTTTTTTTCTTTCTATTTAATGCAATGCATTTGTGATGTTTCTTTCTACTCTGGAGTATCCAGCAGTATCATTTCGTAACTAAGTAGATAGCAGACTAGAGTAGTCTATCCTTTTTTTTTTTCTTTAGAAAATGTTAAGACATGACACATACTACTAATGTATCAAATGTAAAAATTATATTTAAAAAATGTTTATTTAATTTTTTAAAATCTTAAAATTATGTTTTAAAATAATATTTATTTAATTTTTTTAAAATATTCCAATTTTTAATAAATTAATTTTACATATTTCTATACAATTTTAGTATATTTAATATTCTTAAAAAATACACCTTTTCTTATTTTAAAATGACAACAAAAAATTACTAGTACACTATGCAAATAAGACAATTTTTATAGCCCACTTTCTCTGTACAAAATCTGATTCAGTCATCTTCTCTCTCCATAAAATTTCTACTGATAATTTAAGAAAATCTACTTTAGTAGTATTTTCTTTTTCTTGGTTACATTAAATGTCTGAAAATCACATTAAATACAACCAATTTTGAATCACATTACTACTTATTACTTTTGCAATATTTAAATTTTTTTTTATAACAATAAATAATAAATAACAATGAATACGGTTCAGTGTTTTCTCTTTGCCAAGTCTCTGTCACACACTCTCATTTCAAGCACAACAACAAACAGAACCATATTTGTATTCTACTCATTCACTCTCTGTTCACTTCTCTTCACTTTTGTTCTTCTACTTTTCTTATCTTCTCTTTCATTTTCTCTCTGTGCTCCATATTCACGCATCTCCTTTCATTCTCTTCTGTACCATTCAGCTTTTCAATGGAACTCAACAACAAAATGCTGCAAAGTAAGTAAAATACACTTCACTTCATATCTTTCACCTTTTCATGTTTGTTTCAACCATAATAACCAAAGTGTCACAATCTTTTCAGCTCATTGTGTTGTGTGTGTCTTTGTTTTCATGTGTTTGGTTTTAATCATGTTTTTTTTATTTTTTTTCAGTTAGGTTTTGATTTGATGTTAGAAACTGTGTTAGTTGAACTATAGAGACTAGAGAGAGTACATTATTTTTGGTTGTGATTGTTTGTTTTATATTTTTATTTTTTTGCTAAATGTGTTGAACTTCAATGTAATATTTGATAAACATTATTATTATAATAATTATAATAATAGAATAGAGAAAAAGAAAGGTTTGGAACTTTTTTTTTGGCCGTCCTTATTCTACTTGTTTTCTAGTGGTTAATGATGTTTTAAGTCTTCATTCATTCTTCCATAGCAATGAAATGATATAGTTGACCTATATGTATGTCTCACATTGTTAATTTGTTATGCATTTCTCTTCATATTTATTGAACTTTGCATTATTGATATTATTATCTTATTTTTAATTCATTGATTTAACTTTAATGTAGGATTGTGAAGGGTATAAAAGACCACTCTAGTCTCTATGATCACTTCAAATGTCAATAACATTTTACTATTTCTGTAGTGAAATCTTTGGCATAAGATTCTTTTTTCTTTTTTTAGTTTAGTCTTGTAGAAAATAAAGCCAACTAGTTAGTACCAAAAAATCTTTGAGTGATATTTGTTGAGAAAGGAAATTTTAGTTGGATTATTAGTTTAGTTGTAATGATGAGTCGAGAACAACAGAAGCGAGGGAAGCATGAAAAAAGTTGTGATGGTGCTAAGAAGGTTATTGTTGCTGTCAAGGCATCAAAGGAAATTCCAAAGACTGCTCTTGTTTGGTCTCTAACTCATGTTGTTCAACCTGGTGATTGCATTACACTACTAGTGGTTGTACCTTCACAAAGTTCAGGTCATTTTTCTATTGCCTCATTTTCTTTTGTTTATTTTCTACTTGTTTTTCTGTCTGATGTTTGTTGATGCATGTCCATTTTGATAGATGTGTTTCTTTAGCGTTTGTTTGATTGATTTCACGGTAAGAAGAGCCAAAAGTGATTCTAGACTAATAAAATTGATTTTGACGTGTTTGAGTGATGTCGATTGGAATTTGTAGTTATTTTGCTTGTAGAATTGATTCTATCTTGAAGTTAGGATTTGTAGTTTTGGACTTCAAATGTTGATTTTTACACTCAAATTTAGTGTTCAACTCACTTTTAGGTTAATGTATTCCAACATTAATCACTTCCCATTTAACTCACTTTGATGTTTGGTTTAACTTTCTTGATTATGGAAGACTATGAACTTTGTTATTCGTTTATTAATTGCACATTTTGAACCAACATGCTTCACCTTTGTGTACTTAACTCTGTTCATGCACCTATATAGGCCGAAAATTATGGGGTTTTCCGAGGTTTGCTGGTGACTGTGCTAATGCACACAAGAAGTCAACAATACTGGGAGCTAGTTCAGAGCACAAGAATGATATCACTGATTCTTGCTCTCAAATGATCCTTCAGCTCCACGATGTCTATGATCCAAATAAGGTTAGTAACCTTAATGTATAAAAGGTTTACTGCAAACATTGTATTGTGTTTGTATCGATATGCTAATCATTGTTCGACAGATAAATGTCAGGATAAAAATTGTTTCTGGATCACCTTGTGGAGCGGTGGCTGCAGAAGCCAAGAAAGCTCAAGCCAATTGGGTCGTCTTTGATAAGTAATAGTCTATCTTGTGATACAATTTACAAACATAATTGACCTGAGATTATAATTTGGTTTTCGTTCTTGTGGTATTGTTCTCTTTACAGACATCTCAAGCAAGAAGAAAAACAATGCATGGAAGAGCTTCAGTGTAACATTGCGGGTATGAAGGGTTCCCAACCGAAGGTACTCCGCTTCAATTTGGTAGGATCGCAAAAGAAGGATCTTGAAGAAACTTGTCCATTACCTTCTGAGCAGCACGATATGCCTGGAAAACAATCCAAGAAGAAGAATGGTTCTTTGAAATCTACAATAGGACAAGTTGTCACGCCAACTAGCAGCCCCGAGTTAGAGACATCATTTACTGCAACTGAAGTTGGAACTTCATCGGTTTCAAGCTCCGACCCTGGAACTTCCCCGTTTTTTGTCTCCGAAATCATTGCCGAGTCAAAGAAAGAGGAAACTATCAAAGAAAATCAAGAAACTGATGGTACTATCTCTGACACAGACAGTGAAAATTTGTCCACATCTTCAGCAAGCTTGCGATTTCAGCCGTGGGTTACAGATCTATTTTTGCATAAACAATCATCTCAACGTGAAGAAGAAAGGTCAGAGAGTTCTCGTTCTCATGATAGGCTTGAAGCGTCTACAGCTAGAGCTTTGCTAGAAAAGTTCTCCATGCTTGATAGAGAAGCCGAAATGGAAACCTCGACCTTTAAGACTGACTTGGAATTCAGTGGAAGCATAAGAGAAGTGGTATCATTATCTAGAAATGCCGCACCTGGTCCACCTCCATTATGTTCAATATGTCAACACAAGGCTCCAGTTTTTGGAAAACCTCCAAGATGGTTCAGCTATGCTGAGTTGGAGCTAGCTACTTGTGGATTTTCACCGGACAATTTCTTGGCAGAAGGAGGATATGGATCTGTTCACAGAGGAGTTCTACCAGAAGGGCAAGTTATTGCTGTCAAGCAACATAAATTGGCTAGTTCTCAGGGTGACCTTGAATTCTGCTCAGAGGTTGAAGTCCTGAGTTGTGCTCAGCACCGAAATGTTGTTATGTTGATCGGGTTCTGTATAGAGGATAAGAGAAGGTTATTGGTTTATGAATACATATGCAATGGATCATTGGATACTCATCTATATGGTAATTTCTTTTTACTTCCATACCAAATGATGTCATGATAGAATTGTGTTTTTGAATTGAATTGAACTTACTGATGTCATTCAATATGCAATAATGATATAGTCCATCAAATGCTGTGTTCTTATGTTTTGATTAAAAGTTATTAGTCTCATTGAATATTAGAGTATTTCAATTTCGAAAAGCTAAGGGATCTGTGTCCTTAAGCTACTAGGTATGACTTGGTTACGTATATTATATATTATTCGGATATCATGATATTTTCATGTTAAGATGTTACTGATACTGTCTTAACTGTAATTTGTAAGTTGACACATCACTTGGAATTTTTCAGGGAGACAACGGAAACCATTAGAATGGTCTGCACGTCATAAAATTGCCGTTGGTGCTGCTCGAGGTTTGCGATATCTTCATGAAGAGTGCAGAGTGGGATGCATCGTCCACCGTGACATGCGGCCTAACAACATTCTTATCACTCATGATTTTGAACCACTGGTAGTGTTATGTTTGGCCTGCTTTGTGCTATGCAGTCTTATAGTTTACAACTAAAGGCATAGTTAATTAATCTATCATGTTTTCGGTTCATTAATTGATCGTGCTAAATTCTACAAGGTTGGTGATTTTGGACTGGCAAGGTGGCAGCCTGATGGAGACACTGGAGTCGAAACTAGAGTTATTGGGACATTTGGGTATGTGGTGTCTTACTCCTTAATTAGTTCCATTTCTTAACTATCCCAATCAAATCAATAACAACAATGCAATTAAACTATGTTGCTACTATGTAGGTATTTGGCTCCCGAATATGCTCAAAGTGGACAAATAACTGAAAAGGCCGATGTTTATTCTTTCGGAGTGGTATTAGTGGAGCTTGTGACAGGTCGTAAAGCTGTGGATATCAACCGGCCCAAGGGACAGCAGTGTCTTACCGAGTGGGTAAGTTAAAATGATATTATTATGTAATTATTATGATTCTTAAATTATCTGATATTGGCGTCATTTCAAGATTTTTAAATGTTGACGAGAATATGATACTGGAGTTATGATTTTTTTGCCTTGAGTAATTGTTTGAGGGATTTGGATAATATGCAGGCACGACCACTATTAGAAGAGTATGCCATTGAGGAACTGATTGATCCAAGGTTGGGAAGTCATTATTCAGAACAGGAGGTCACTTGCATGCTACATGCGGCATCCTTATGCATAAGGCGAGATCCTTATTCTAGACCACGCATGTCACAGGTAAGGAGAATTTCTCACAGATTTTTAGTTTGTTGAACTTGATTTGAAACATATATAGGCTTTAATCACACCTTAGTTATTTGACACACGAGAAAAACAATGGCCTATATTTAATATGTGTCGGCATACAGTAACACTATGACCTTAATTATTTTGACATGCTGCTGCACCATTCTATGCTTTCCCAACTAAGCTTGATGGCATACTTGTGCTTGTATGATCATAGGTATTGCGAATACTAGAAGGCGACACAGTCATCGAATCACCACGCCATTTCGGAGGTTCCCCTTCCCTTTGAAGCTCACTCTGAAGAACTAAACTACAGACCCGCCTATTGCATTCTTGTCGTGCTTTTGGATTATATAGTTTTTATCTCTGCAATGATATAATTAATTTTACATTTCTGTATAGTAGAGGGAATGTAGGATAAACAAGGTAACAAATATAGAATAGAAACTAATCCCTTGAAATTCTTTAAAAAAAATTGTAAACATGTGCCTGTATAATTGGCCTTCCACAAACTAAGGAGCTTTATAGTATATGGCTCATCTATGCTCAGAGAGCTTTATAGTATATGGCTCTTCTATGCTCTATTGCTCTTCAAGTGTTTAAAAAAGCTTTTTGTAAACTCTCTCCAATGCTTATGTGTGTTTACACTTTACAGACATGTTTTGGTTCTTATTTGGTTTTTATAGTTAAGAATTTCTTATTGTGATATCTGTTCTGATGTGCCTATAAATATAACTTGTAAACATCTCACAATATTTATATTTACTATTGGAGATGCAATTGCAAACATATGAAGTAGTGATACAAATACAAACATCGAACATGACACTGACACATCAACACCTGTAATAATTTGATTGGAGTTTGGACATGCATGACTTGGGTGCTACAAAGATACAAACAAAAGGCAACTAGGGTAGTGGGAGACTCAACTAAGTTTAACCAGGAAGTAGTAGCAAACAAAGGAGGACAGGTTGAAAAGTGAGTTTGAGTTAGCTTTAATGATTACTAATGAGGTGTAACTTTTGAAGTTTGTAAGCAAAACAAAATGATCTTGGTTGGCTGATAATGACTATTGACAAGGCTAAGAAGCTGAACGTGATCAAGTGACATGTCTGTCTGGTGTTTGTTTCTTGGCTATGTTTTGGCATTATATATCCTCAGGGTCAACTAGGGAGGGACCAATCAATTTCCAAATTAAACTTAAGGACTAAATTTTAAATTTAAAACTAAAATGTATTAAAAAAATAAATAAATTTTTTCGAGTTTTGGAAAGCATTCAACATTAGAGCTGAAGTTCCAACAAAACCCCGCATGGGCGAGAAATAACTTTCCCGGGCTCCGAAACGGAAAGGGGTCGACCTTACAATCAAAGCCTCGTAATCGAACGAGGATCAAGGTTAAGAGGTAATCGAAAACCAAATCTTCCTCACATCACAGTTGAGACAAAAAGAAGGATTTCTACACTTAACCAAGAAAATTTACACACACAGATAAAGGTTCGATCAAACACGGAACTAGTGCATTAATTAATCACATATATTAAGGTCTTAAAATTTTCAATATACCAAAAAGAAAATTTACCAGCTGTTATTCTAAAGTTATAATCATCATAATGAAGAAACAAAATTCATTAAGATTTTTATTAATTACAATTCATGTAAGATTTAGCTTTTTTTTAAGGATTCTAGAAAGAAACAAAAAACTAAACTAAAAAGAAAAACTATTTACGAAGAAAAAATGTTTCCATTGTATCATAAATTTAAAAATTCATGTAAGATTGAGCTTATTAAGAAAATGCAGCTACCTCAGACTTAAAAATAAAAATTTGATAGAGTTAATATTATAATGTTAAAAACTGTTCCATCATAAATTGAATTCGAGTTCTGCCAAATAATTCTTTGTAGGATAAATTCATTAACCACTTCTAAAATTTGATACAAAATTATATATAGTTCACATGTCTCATAAAAACTATCTCATTTGCATATTTTCTTTATTTCAAAATAATTACTCCGTATTAGTATTACTTTAGAATATCAATGAAACTATTATTATTTTCCAATAAGTATATATTTATTTATTGAATTTCACTTCACTTAACTACTCTCTTAACTACCATTAATAAATTTTACTATTAAAAGTAGAGGAAAGACTTAGTCCCCCATTATTGTCCCTAATATAGAAATATTAGTGTAGATTAATTTGAATTTTACTTTGAGTCAGGATCCGTTGACACCAATTAGTTTGACACCAAATGTTACACCTCTCAATAACATTTTAACCGATATAAATTTTATAAAATCCACCGTTGGATTGAAAGTTTATATCATATAGATCATTTATGTAAAGTTTCAGACAAATCCAAAATCGTTTGATATGTTATTGAGACACATAAAGATTAACGGCATTTAAAAAAATACGCAAACCGTTAATTTTGATGTGTCTCAATAACATATATCAAATGATTTTGGATTTGGCTGAAACTTTACATAAATGATCTATATGATATAAACTTTCAATCCAACGGTGAGTTTTATAAAATTTATATCGGTTAAGACATTATTGAGAGGTGTAACATTTGGTGTCAAACTAGTTGGTGTCAACGAATCCTGACTCTTTTACTTTTGTTAGAAATTAAATTGAAGGGTCAAAAAACTAACTCAACTAGAGGGATAGAGTCAGAGTATAATTTGGTTAAGTGAAATGCAAAATAGTACTATTTCACGAAAATTTCTCTTCCGACCCCCCACGTTTCTTTTATACCCCCCTTAAATCCCATTTTGACCTTCAAAATGGTATACATTTTGTAACAATTACTTCGGTTTTTACGAACTGAAATTTTGGGAATTTCGGTTTACAGAAACCGGTCGGTAAGTGTTTCAGTTTATACGAACCGAAGTGGTCTTATATGTATATGAAACTGAACATCAGCTCATCACTTTTCAAACTTCATCATCACACTACAAAAGAGCACCACGATCCAAATCCGTTTTTCACCCATTTGGTAGCTTAAAATCAACATTGGAGGGTCTACTAGCGCCTGGGAAACACATTGAAGCTCAAACTAAAGGTAATGTTCGGTTTAATTTTTTTATTGAAGCTGTCATATAGGTCTAGAATTTCTAGGTTTGCGACCCTGATTCGCTCGGTTTCTAAAAACCGAAATAGGGGTTTGGTTGACAAAAACTGAGATACCGTGCAAGAGCAAAAACGTCCGTTAGGGGGTATAAAAGAAACATGGGGTCGGAAGAGAAATTTTCCTATTTCAGAGCACTGGCTAAACATATTTTTAACATTAATTTTATTTTTTTATTTTTCATTTTGGCTTAATTCAACATTTGGTCTCTTATGTTTATTTTAGGTTTCAATTTGGTCTCTTATGTTTAAAAAATTTCAATTTAGTTCTTATGTTTATTTTAGGTTTCAATTTGGCCCTTTCCGTCAATTTTGTCATACGTGGCAGACAGTTCGTATACGTGGACAGACACGTGGACACCTGGCACTTGGACACATGTCCAATTAAAATGGTGGAAACATCAGAACTAATAGAAATGACCAACTTATACAAATGGTAAAGATATAAGAGACCAAATTAAAACTTTTAAAATATAAGAAATCAAATTGAAACCTAAATATACATAAAGAATTAAGCATTTGGTTAATTTGATGGGGTGTAACTTGAAATTTCAGGGTGAAAGTACAATTTCCCATAAAATGATATCGTTAAAAACTGAGTATGAGTCTGTGCAATTGATTAAAAATAGTATAATCTATGCAAATGCAACGTTGCGTTTTGACTTCTAGAAGAAGGTGTCTTCTTCTTCTTCTTCTTCCACCCTTTCGTTTAGGGTTTTACACAGTTTCACTCAATTTACCTTCTTCACTCATATTGCAGTGTATCCAAAATTACGCTATATTCCCGCAATTCCTCCATTGATTCCTTTCGGAAACAAACACACTAAATAATCTCAATGGGATCCGAAGCAGACCCTCTTGAAAACCCACCCAAAAGGTCACTCACATTCTTACTCCTCAATTCTTATTTTCTCGTTTTCTTATTTTTCATTTACTACATTCATCAATGCATGCTTTGAAAGCTAGTCAAACAAAATTATTCAGATTTTAGTTATATTCAATTCATTGCTATGTAACAATGTTCCAGTTATTTTTCAAAATAGTAGTTGGGATTCTATTGTATTCAATTCTTTGCTATGTACTAACAATGTTCATGTTATTTTTAAGTTTGTTTGCGCCAATGAGTATCTTCTATATATCATCATTTCTCAAACTTGCTTTAATATATCGTTTGTTATATAAATAGCTTATACATAAGCACTTGCATAGTAAGTGCTTATGCAATGTTATAAATGCTTAATTAAGTTGTTTATCCTATGGTAGACAAAATCGAAATCTAAGAGTGTTGAGTCATACACTTCCATGCAGTGGCGGAGCAAGGACTTTGGTCTAGGGGGTTCAAACTTTTGAATTCTTGAGCTAGTGGGTGGAATTGTACGCTCTTATTGATTCTGTGTGTTGTTAATAGCGTGCTATAGAGGCGTAGCGTGGCGGCGAGGCCCTCCACCGCTATGTCATAGGGCCGTGAAGCGCCACTGTGAGAAGCGGTCATAGCATCCGCGAAAAGCGGTTGAGTAGCGGCACGGTTGTGCTTTGGGAGGATACTTTAAACTTTCAGAAAAGCCTAATTTTTGAAGTTATTTTAATTTGTTGAGGATATTTTGCTATTTTCATACCCCTTTGGGTGACCTAATATCTATTAACCCACGTTTTTAAGAAGCAATTGTGGCCACTTTTCCTTTTCTTATTTTTTCTCTTCGAATTCACTATCGCTGCTCTGTTCCTTTGTCTCTGAGTGTTCATTCTTCTCTTTCAGTTCACCATTCTTCTCTTTGAGTTCACCATTTTTCTTCACTATTTTGTGTTCTGCCTCTATCATTGCTGCTCTATTTATATGCAAAGGTTTGTTTTCTCCTTCCTTTTTGAGTACATTTAGAACTTGATGGAATGTTATTTTGATTACAATTTACATTTAGAACTTATTTTAATGGGAAATGACAAAGTTGATTATAGTTATTAAGTATGACTGTCCCTTTAATTTTGTGTACTTTTCAATTTTTTAGTCTTTAGGTATGTTGTTGGGATTTATTTTACTTCGTACATGGATTTTTAGTCTTCACAATGGGGGGTGGGGGTCGGTGCCACGCGCCACTATGATATTAACAACATAGTGTTCACTCACGTTCTCCAAATTTCGGGTTTGCGACCCGGTTTGGTAAAACAGTATTTAATGTGCAGAAACCCTAAAAAACCACGTTTTTTGTAACTTGCGGCCGTTTCTTTCTCACCCATTATTACAATTAATTTCAGTAAATCTTCTCAATACACATAGATTCATTCCACTCCATTGATTTTTGTTGCGATTTTCGATTATGCGGTCTTGCTTTCCCCTTTCGATTCAACAAAATTAATTGAGTAGAATCCACTGATTTTGGTTGCGATTTACTGTTTCTCGATCTAATCCTCTTTCGCTAAAGCAAACTCTCGATTCTGACAACCTTGGTTATCACCCATGGATTCACTGTATATATTCTCTTCTACTCTGTTTTTCTATTCATTCACTTTTTGATGTTTTTTTAAACTAAATTATGTTGTTTTATATGCAATATATATGACTTTCTGAATTTGGTAGGATCTTGTGAATGTGACCCCGATTAGTTTGATGTATGATCATTATGCATGTTTACGATCTGTGTTACAATCCACTAATTCACTATCTTGTAGGGTTGACAATGAATTGAACCAACTCAAAAATAGTTCGAGATTTGATTTGGTAATTAATCCGTTGAACTTAGTTCGTGAATCAAACGATTCAAACTTGAGTTGAAATTTAAGTTCGTGGTTTTAAAGGAGTTGAACTAGAGAGTTATATAGTTCGACTCGTTTGGTTCATGAGCTAGCTTGATATATATAGGATCTCGACTCTGACTGCCTTGATTTATCCAAACAGGGCCTAGTAGAATTGAATATATCTAAGCAATATTTTTCCCTTTCTGTTCTCGATGGCAGATGGCGGTCCATCGCTGAGAGACAAAATCCTGCAATATTGGCTGTTTTATGGTGCCGCAATAGCGGACTATGGCGGTAAACCACGCCATATTGGCCAATATTTACAATATCATAGAGGCCAAAATCTGCCACCAATATCCACCATGGCTCTGCCATGGCCCATATTCGATAACATTATTTTCAAGTATAATTGTTTCTTCGCATATGGTTGTTTAAAAATAGCTAACTTCTTCGTACACATTACAGACAAAAATGCTCGGCATGCTATAAGCAATATAAGAAGAAAGAACATCTTATTGAGCATATGAAAACCTCTTACCACTCTGTCCATGAGCCTAGATGTATGGTCTGTAAGAAGCACTGCAAATGTTTTGAATCTTTGAGGGAGCATCTCATTGGTTAGTTATGTGTTTGCATATTCGATCCAATTTCTGCATTATGGATTGCAATGTTTAAGTTTAACTTATTGTTCATTCTTTTTGTGTCCTTTTGTTTTTTCTATGTTTTAGGACCTTTGGCTAAAGGAGTTTGTTCAGCTATGTTCTCTAAATGGGGTTGTCAACTTTGTCTGACACTATTTGATACTCCCGCTTCTCTCAATGACCATTGCGAAACTTGTCGCCTATCAGCCCCTGTTCCTATGGTAAGTTGGTTATTAGCAACCAAAAATGTTCATATGAAATTAAACATCTTATTATGTCTATTATTCAATCTGATAAACCAAAGAAACCGGCTTTCAGTTGATGTTTCTTGTGTCTTTTGTTTTGTTATTCTAAGGATGTTCACTGTGTGTGAAACTGTTGCAGGGCACAAGTGAAGTTCCCTATATAGACCCCGATATTGATTTTCTGGATTCTTCTGATGAAAATGATGCTGACTGGCGCCCTAAAGCAATTGCAATGGACTGTGAAATGGTTGGTGGTGGAAGTGATGGATCACTGGAACTTTGTGGTAGAGTATGCTTGGTTGATGAAGATGAGAACTTAATCTTTCACACATATGTAAAACCTCAAATCCCTGTTACTAATTATAGGTACTTCATCCTTGTATTGTATGGCTGTCTTCCTTTATTGACAAAAGAGAAAATTGGATAAGGAATAATGACTGTTGGGGTTGACTTTGTTTGACATCTTTCAGGTATGAAATAACTGGGTTTACAGAAGAGCGTCTTCGAGATGGTATGCCACTTAAGGAAGTTCGGGAAAAGATATCACAAATTTTATACAATGGAGAATCCATTGGAAAAGCTAGATTGGTTGGTGGCAAGGCCAGGCTTCTTGTAGGGCATGATTTGGCCCATGATTTTGATTGCTTGGGAATGGATTATCCCTATCACATGATCAGGTCGACCTTTCTTAAGTAACCGATTCGGTTATGCTCAATCATTAATTTTTTTTCTCTCTTTCCAACCAATTATTTCAGTTATTCTCCTGTTCAGCCCTTTATGTACTTGTCGTCTTTTATCTGATGAATGAATAAAACAAAATAATTAATTATCGGAAACTGCTGAGTTCCATCTGCTTTTTCCCTTTCTAGTTATAGTGATCTGTTTTTTTTGTTGTCATAAATAAGTTTCCAGATTTTAGTTGATCCATTCTATTCAATTATTTGGATTTTTCATAATCTGAATAAATGCTGTATTAAAATTTAATGTACAGTTTCTGATTTGTGAGCAGATATTTGTATTTATTAAAACTAACATGTTGCTTGTGCTTATATTGTGTTGCAGAGACACCGCAAAGTACCGTCCATTGGCGAAGACAAACTTAGCCAGCCATTCGCTTAAGTATCTTACCAAAACATATCTTGGGCAAGTTACATTTTTCCCTCGAGCTTCTTTAAGTCTTGAATTGCTTCATCGAATCATTCCTTTCTTTATTATAAAAATTAAACCGCATATTGACCTTCAATTTAATTGGCCCACTTGTGTGTATATATATTGACCTTATAATTGATTGTGCATAGATTGCTGCATTACATTTCACTTAGCATCACCATTAGTTACTGTATTTTAATATGATCCTACAATGTTTGAACCTGTCTTCAACATAATTGTGCTTTTGCTTTACAGTTATGATATCCAAACTGGGATTCACGACCCGTACGAAGATTGTGTTTCTGTGATGAGACTGTACAAGAGAATACGAGGTCAGAGTCATGAGGATGAAGGCTACGGAAAGTTGACTCCGAGTGACAACATCGTTAGCATGTGCGACAGTTGGAGATCCAAGGAGCTTGACAACCTCACACCAGATGAGCTTTATGCCATCTCAAAACCGGACTATAGGTGCTGGTGTTTGGATTTGAAGCCAAAATCGGCGGAAGCTTGAGTTATTGAGTTTGTTCATAACTCCAATATCAACCATGTACATTTCTTAGCATTAGCATGTGTTTGGAGTATAATCTTTTTGCTGTGGTGACTTATGTTTAGTGTGAAGCCATTATAATTTCAAAAAAATTGCACTAATTTACCGTTAATTTAAACATACACTAAAATAAATAAATAAATATTAAAGATTAACTTGTTTCCGATCTTGCTTCAATACTAAAATAATTTCCGATTCATTTTCAACGGATCAACTCGTAGGATCTAAAAAAGCTTTTTTGATTGGCACTAGATGAGAGGCTACAAAAACAATGTTATTCTTACATTATTCAAGTTAAACACATTCAACACACGGCACTCAAACAAAACTATGAAGTTGTATTTTATTGTTTCGTTGAACTTATAATTGGATCTTGGGATGAATATTATTATTTTTTATTTTGAGGGGTTGAGTCTTTTTTTGTATTACTTTGGGTCTTGTTATTTAATTATGTATATACCATAATTCACTACTAATACTCTTGAAAATAAACAAATTATACAAGATCTCATTTAATTTAGTGTCACTAATGAGTTAGCTCATCTAGCACTACTAATACTCCCCCGGTCTAGATACATCAATGAATCTAAAAATACAATTTTTGTTTATACATGAAACTGAAGTAGTATCTAACTCTATAAAATACAACTCGGATGTGCGTAATTTCAAAGTCAAAATCGTATACAAATGGCGTTGATTTTTGTATTCGAGAAACATTTTTCGTATATGATAATAATGATAATTATTACAAGTAATAAAACATAAATTTTAAAATTGAAATATTGTCAAAAAAAATATTGAAATTGAAATATTCACCACCTCCATTTCAAAGACATTTTTATGTGGTTTGGTTACAACTACCCAGATTCAGAGTTTCCCACTATCACTCTCCTCAATTTGTCAATCAATTCATCACCATTTGATTCAGCATACATACAAATACATACTAGTACATGCAAATTTTAAATGGAATGAAAAAAATAAAATAAAATTCTGTTTTATTTTTATGCAGGTAACAAACAACAACAACAAATAATTCATCAATACACAATTCAAAGATCCAGCAATTTTTCTTCTTCACAATTTCACAAACCCTAAACCCAAAAAAAGAACCTTTAAACCTAGAACTAGAATCGATAACTAAATTCATAATAAAAACAACAAAATCAAATCAAAACAAGAATCATCATCATCACCATCATGACAGAATCAAGAAACAGTAGCAGCACCAGGTGGAGAAAACGAAACTCCTTCTTCATCAAGAAACAGATCATGAGTATTTCTAAAAGCAGCATGAAGCAAAACCACCACAACACCAACCAAAACCGCCACAAGTATATTAAGAACAGCACCAGTGAACAGAAGCAACACGACGGTGAGAATCAACATGACAACAAGAATAACACGATCACTGATGAGTCTACCGAAGATAACAAGCGGTTCATCACGGAGAAAGTAGAGGAAAAGCCAAGCAGCTATGAGAACGAGGTAAACGATGAGTGAGATTGGATGCCATAGGAGACTGAGTAAGATGATTCCGAGAAGTATGATGGCGTAGTTCATCTGGAAGTAAGAGATGTTTGTTTTGATGCGGTTGATTGCATCGGAGAAATTGGTTGGAAGATTGAATGATCCGAAATTGAAGAGGAGTTTCCATGGACGGCGAGTACCGAGACCGGCTTTGAATCTTTCTTTGGCGCGTGAGATGAATTCGAGGTTAGTTGGTGGTGGTGATGAGGAGGTTGGGATTGTTCCGTAGGTAGTCATGGTGGTGTGTGTGTGTGTGTGTGACTCTCTCTCTGTGATGTGGTTGAATTGAATGAATGAAGAAGACGACGATTTTGTCAAGGAACTGTTTTTTCCTATTGAAATGATTGATTAGTTCTATTATAACTTATAAGACGGCATTATTATTTATTAATTAATTACTGTATTTGATTTATTATTGTTAAAAAAATAAAAAAATTATTTGTTTTATTATATGGTATGATGTGATGATATATACATACATTTTGGAAAATTAACATTGTTTTCATACTTCAATTAAAGTATTAAAATATGTTTGGTTCAAGTATAAGTTGTTAATTGTTTTCATACTTCATTGAATTGTTCCGTAGGATATTTTAGTTCGTAACTCTTAGAGATATTATTAGAGATGTTATAGTAAATTTTCACTTTTTTATATTTACATTGTGCGAGTCTAGTTATTAAACTATTGGATGATAAAAATAATTAGTTTAACATAGATTAATCATTTATTGTGAGCTATGTAAGAAAAGTGACATGTGCATATAATATTTTGAAATTTTAGACGATGATTTAATATTTTCTCTTTTATGATCTAAAATATTAATTGATTCATTATTACTTCAAACGTTACTCGACAAATGTTGTGCTGGGTTGTGGTCGACAGTGGTGGTACACTCCTTGGCTTAGAGTCCTGACTATGCCACCATAAAGAGGGAATATGAGAGACATGGAAAAATTACAGTGATTAACAATAAGTATAAAAGTAATTACAAAGATTTAAACGGAAAATTATTTACATGAAGTATAATATTTAAATAATATATTCTTGGAAAATATCTAATTTAGCTTTGTCCTCTTCCTTGGGCTGGCCTTATTAGTTTAATCCTTGGGCTTGCCATTTGGCCTCTTTACATGCCCACTTTCGCACGGGAGTGTTTTATTTTTCACAAGAGAGATCGTTGGAGGTAGAGTATTGATTTTGTGTATCGTGTTAATTTACCAAGTTTTTCGTGCATTTTGTTGTGAAAATCATAGACGGCAACAAAAGAAATGTAGTATATATGTTCAGTGCTTAATTGCCTAAGTAGCAAGGTATATAATGGACATTTTCTAGTGACTCCAACACATTAATTATTCATCCAACTACCAACTAAATTGTTTCTACCAAATGTTACCAACAAAGTTTTATTTTGTTGCTCCAACAAAAATTAATTGGGCCATTTGTTAGAAGTAATTTATATTTAAGGGTATTTTAGTATTTTACTATGTTGTCCTTATGACATAGTTTTGTGTATAAATAGGAGTAGTTATGTCAGCATAGAAGTTAGTGCTTTTATTATTCTTTCTTGTAGCCGTCATTTCAAGTTCATTAAAATACAATTCATTTTTCTATTCATTTATCACCTTTGTGCACCAACAATTGGTATCTAGAGCTCCGGTTCGAATCCACGGGAAACACGAGTGAACGTGAGGCGTTGTGTGATTGATTTCGTTTCTTGAATTCGAGTTGAATCTTGAACGAAGTTGTAACAGAATTACATTTTCTGATTCTGCGGGATTGGGAAACACGAGTGTTAGTGAGATTTAAGTGAACGCACAAAGGTTGAAGATGAACGGAAACAGTGGTATGAGTACCAAGCTTCCAGTGTTTGATGGCAAAAACTGGAATCGCTGGATGAAACAGATGATTGTTCTGTTTGGTGCTCAAGATGTGCTTGAACTTGTTACTGAAGGTTACGTTCCAGTAGCAGCAGATGCAACAGATGCACAAAAGCTTGCTCAGAAGGATACGAAGAAGAAAGATCAGAGGGCGTTGTTCTACATCCATCAGTGTGTGGATGAAAACGTGTTTGAGAAGATTGCTGACTCAGAAATGGCAAAGGCCGCGTGGGACACACTGATCAGATGCTATGGTGGTGATGCATCAGTGAAGAAGGTGAAGCTTCAGTCCTTACGAAAGCAGTATGAGAATCTCAACATGAAGAACAATGAGAAGGTCCCTGAGTACATCTCAAGAATGATTCTGATCACTAATGAGATGAAGGCTTGTGGAGAAACACTCTCAGAACAAGTAATCATTGAAAATGTATTGAGATCCCTTACCCCTCAGTTTGATTACATTGCGGTAGCTATTGAACATTCCAAGGATTTGAGTTCCATGAGATTGAAGAGCTACAAAGCAGTCTAGAAGCACAAGAGTTGCGTCTGACTGAGAGAAACTCTGAAAGAGAAGTAGAGCAGCAGGCTCTAAAAGCAGACTCTGGAAAGAACTATCAGAAGAAGTCTTGGTCAGAAACCAAGAGAAGGTCTGATGGAGTTCAGAAGCTAGAAACCTCAACCTCTGATAAGCAGAAATATCAGAAGGGAAAGGAGAGGTTTGACAAGAAGAAGATCCAATGCTACTGTTGTCAGAAGTTTGGTCATTTTGCTTCTGAGTGTCGGTCAAACAAAGAAAGGAAGTCAGAAGAAGCAAATATAGCCAGAAGCTCTGATGACTCTGATGGTGAATCTGTGTTGCTAATGGCTTCTGAGACTGATGATATGAATTCATCAGAGTGGTGGTATATGGACACAGGATGTTCAAATCATCTTACTGGAAACAAGAAGTGGTTGGTTGACTTTGACTCTGGGAAGAGTACAAAGATCAGATGTGCTGATGATAAATACCTTAATGCTGAAGGTATGGGAAATGTCAAAATCATTCTGAACAATGGAAAATCAGCTTTAATTCAGAATGTATGGTATGTACCTAGCATGAAAAGCAATCTGATGAGTGTAGGGCAACTGATTGAGAAAGGTTTTTCAGTTACCATGAAGGACAATCTTCTGAAGCTGTATGATCGTAATCAGAAGCTGATTATGGAGTCAGAACAGGGAAGGAACAGGACATTCAAAGTGAATGTCAGGACTGCAGACTCTGAATGCCTTAGTGCAACAAGTGTTGAGAAGGATAGTGAGCTGTGGCACAGAAGATTTGGTCATTTGAACTTTAGAAGCCTGGAGCATCTGAGGTCAAAGAATCTGGTAAATGGAATTCCTACAATCAAGAAACCTGAGAAGTCATGCAAGGTGTGCATGGAAGGAAAGCAACCAAGACTGTCTTTTGCATCAGGAGTAGCTCCAAGAGCAAAACATGCCTTGGGAGTAGTACATTCTGATGTGTGTGGTCCATTTCCAGTAGCATCAATTGGAGGGAATAAATACTTTATGTCATTTGTAGATGAATTTACTAGAATGACATGGGTATCCCTGATAAAGTTCAAACATGAGGTGTTTGCTGAGTTTCAGAAGTTCAAAGTAAAAGCTAAGAAACAGAGTGGTCAGAAGCTGAAAATTCTCAGAACTGATGGTGGTGGTGAGTTTAACTCTAATGAGTTTAAAACCTTTTGTGAGGAGAATGGAATTGAGCATGAGGTTACTGCTCCTTACACTCCTCAACACAATGGTCTTGCTGAAAGAAGAAATCGTATTTTGCTTGATATGGTGAGAAGCATGCTGAAAGAGAAGAAGCTTCCTCCTTATTTATGGGGTGAAGCTGTTGCAACTGCATGTTATGTGCTCAATAGATGTCCAACGAAGAAGCTGAAGGAAATAGTTCCTATTTAGAAGTGGACTGGAGATAAGCAAAGTGTTAGTCATTTGAAGGTGTTTGGTTCTGTTTGTTACAAACATGTCCCAGAAGCCAGAAGACAGAAGCTAGATGATAGAAGCAAAGTAATGTTATTGGTGGGGTACCACAGTACAGGTGCGTACAAGCTCTATTGTCCAGAGACTAATAGAATTGAATTCAGCAGAGATGTCATTGTGAAGGAATTAGAAACTTGGGATTGGAACAAAACTCAATCCAATTCTGATGTGAGAATTCTTGATTCAGACTCTGATGAAGATTCAGGTTCTGAAGGAGACTCTGATTCAGAAAGAGACTCTGAAGATGGTCCTGAAGGTGGTCCTGAAGATGGCTCTGAAGATCAAGCCTCTGAAGGAGAAACTTCAATAGACAGAAGCTCTGAAGATAGCACTTCTGAAATTCTAAATTCCGAAGGAAACTCTGTGGAACAAGGTCAAAGACCACAGAGAATCAGAAGCATTCCAAGAAGGTTTGCAGATTTTGAGATGCTGCAAGACACTGAAGTAGACTCTGAGGGGGAAGTTATTCAGTGTGCAATGTTAGTAGACTCTGAACCCGTGAGTACAGAAGAGGCTCTTAAGCAGCAAGTCTGGTTGCAGGCCATGAAAGAAGAACTTGATGCTATCAAGAGAAACAAGACGTGGAAGCTGTCAGAACTTCCAAAAGGAAAGAAAGCCATCAGTGTCAGATGGGTTTTCAAGCAAAAGCTAAAGCCAGATGGATCAATTGGCAAACACAAAGCGAGGTTAGTAGCAAGAGGATTTCTGCAGAAACCTGGGCTAGATTACTCTGAAGTGTCTGCACCTGTAGCAAGACATGAAACAATTAGACTGGTAATTGCAATAGCTGCTAACATGAGTTGGCCTCTGATGCATTTAGATGTGAAATCTGCATTTCTGAATGGTCCATTACAAGAGGAGGTATATGTGTCACAACCTCCTGGTTTTGAGAAAAAGAATCAGGAAGGGATGGTGTATAGATTACATAAAGCCTTGTATGGATTGAAACAGGCACCCAGAGCCTGGAATATGAAGATTGATTCTTTCTTCAAGAAGCATGGGTTTCAGAAATGTGAGTTGGAGTATGGTGTTTATACTCAACACACCTCAGAAGGCAATATGATTCTGGTATGTTTGTATGTTGATGACATATTGCTGACAGGAAGCTCTGAACAAGAGATAGCTAAGTTCAAGAAGGTTCTGATGAATGAATTTGAGATAACAGACCTTGGTAAAATGAGTTATTTTCTAGGGATGGAATTTCTGTATTCTGAGAAAGGAATCATTTTACATCAGATGAAGTATGAACTTGAGCTTCTGAAGAGATTTAAGCTGGAAAATTGCAAAATTGCAATTACACCTTCTGATACGAATCAGAAGCTGGACTCTGACTCTGATGGAGAAGATGTGGATGCTACAACCTTCAAACAGTTGGTTGGTTCTCTGTGGTATTTGTGCAATACCAGACCTGATATTTGTTTTGCAGTTGGAATGGTTAGCAGATTTATGAGTAAACCAAAATGGTCCCATTACCAAGCTGCTGTCAGGATTCTGAGGTATATCAAGGGAACTCTGAAACATGGAGTGTTATTCCCTTTTGAAAGAAAGACTGAATCAGAACTTCTGAGCTATTCAGATTCTGATTGGTGTGGAGACAGAGTTGATAGAAGAAGTACCTCTGGGTACTTGTTTAAATTTCTGGGAGGTCCTATTTCTTGGTGTTCCAAGAAGCAACCTGTTGTTGCTCTATCAACCTGTGAAGCTGAATATATTGCAGGCGCTCTGACTGCATGCCAAGCTATGTGGATTCTGAACTTACTACAGGATCTGAAGATTGAGGTAAACAAGCCTCTGAAGCTGATGATTGATAACAAGTCTGCAATCAACCTTGCCAAGAACCCAGTGCTGCATGGGAGAAGCAAGCATATTGAGACCAAGTATCACTTCCTAAGGAATCAGGTTCAGAATGGATTGTTAGAAGTTGTGCACTGTAGCACTCAGAAGCAGCTGGCAGATGTGATGACAAAGGCAATCAAGACTGACCAATTTCTTCGTTTGAGGGATGGAATTGGTGTTGTTAGTTTTGTGTAAATATAAATTAAGGAATGGTGTTAGAAGTAATTTATATTTAAGGGTATTTGTTAGCCTGTATTTTCGACAGGCATTAATGAATCGGAATAAGATGATGAAATCTCATTTAATGTATATTATTGCCTTTTAATATTCTCTTGGAAACTGATTCTGGCAATAAATCAAGAGAGAATCAAGGTATTTGACATTTAAGGCTCTTGACGTGTCAGATCCTAAAGACCTGTCGAATTCGACAGGATGTTTGTTGTTTGAATGAGCTTGTCGAGTTCGACAGAGGAATTGCTTATTTAAATATGTCCTTTCGACATTGCTATGTGATTGTCGAAATCTGTGTATATATATGTACATATATGTATGTGTGTATGTTTGTTTGTCTAACGTACTATGCAGAACGAAAGAAGCGTACTCTGGACTTAGCAAAATATTCAAAATGAGTAACGTTTGAAGGGTTCGCCAGGTGTCAAAGGGAATTCAAATTGTCAAGACACGTGGAGCATAGTTAGACGTATTGTAGGTTTATAGCAGTTATGTTAGTTTATCTATAAATACAAGTTTCTGATAGAAGAAACGGGTCCACAATTCAATACACATGCAAATTCCTAAAATATTCAGAGTACCCATGTCAACGAGCGAAATGAATGACAGGAACATGTACGAATCTGTGTACCATCCTTTGTAAACATTTTACATTTGTTAAATGCAATTTACATTCTGCAAGTCTTGATTACTTGTTTGTCATTTAAGTTTTATGCAATTTAAAGCTTTCTGCAACTTTATCATTCTGCAATTTATTTTCATTGCATTGTCTTTACTGTTTCAAAAGTCTTTCTTTAAACTTTATTTGCAATTCATTTACAAGTTTTCTGTAAATTTAACTTTGAAGCATTTTAACTTTAAAAACAAACCATTTGACTGCGTCAAATGCTTTTACTTTTATTCAAATTGTCCGATTTAACCCAAAGATATGAATATGTTTTCATCATCTTCCACACAATCCATATGTCCCGAGATTTACTAGTTGATCTCTCTTGTAATAATTAAACTAGCGGTTGTTTACCAAAAATCGGGGTAAACAAATTGGCACGCCCAGTGGGACCTCTGGATTGTGTAATTTTTACTTAGTGAATTTTTTGAAAATTTTTCATACAAAATTTGTTGTTTGGTGTTTGTGCTTTGATTGTGTCCATATTTGTATATGCATTTGAGAAGTGGTAAATCTCTTCCAGTATTTTCAAACATACCAAAGCGTCCTCGTTCCAGAATGGTGAGACCACCAAACAATCCTAATCCTAATAATATTAATAATAATAATAATAATAATAATGGGGCAGAAACCAATCCTGTTCTGAATCCGACAGGACCACCAAATCAACCAGTAACTGGCAATCCTGGCGCCAATCCTACTGGCGGATTAACAAATCCTGCCCTAAACTTTACAACTTCTGAAAGTATCCCAAGCAATAATCCTAATGGTGGGGGTACAAATCCTGTGATAAGTTCTGGAACCATTGGCGCAAGTGCCAGTGGATCAACAATGTCTGCCACTACGTCAAGTATGGCAGGAGGGTTTGTTCCTCCAAATATGAGTGGTGCAATAATGACACAAATGAATGTATCATCCATACCAACCAACGTATCACAAACACATGGATATACAGACGGTAGTCAAATTGGTGGAACTCCGTCGAGACCTCCTTGGTTGCCTAGAAACCCACAACATGGGATGCCAACGACAACGATGGCAAGCCTGTATAATTGGCCTTCTGTAGAAAGTTCTCCCTCGTCTTCTGCGATGGGAAATAGGGGAAATTCTCTGAACTTGACTAATAATTCTATGAATGTACTTAGGCAACAAATGGACGAAAGTAACCATGATATGGTGAACGCGTTGACCCAACAGATTGGCACAATCTTTAATCCTGTGTTACAAACAGCCAATGACAATTATTTATTGTTAGCCAATCAAATGGGAAGGATGGCAGACTTTTTTGGTGCCCCTGATGCTCCAAATAATCAAAGAATTCCCCGTGTAAACCCGGAGATTCAAACAGGAGTCCAAGCCCAACCAGTGCGCATCGAGAGAGAACAACAAGAACCAGAAGTAGTTTTGGTTAATAGAAACCAAGATGCTGATAATGTTCTTAGGCAAGTTCGACAAGAAAATGTTGCAGGGCAAAATAACTTGGCCAATTTAGTAGAAAATATTTTGGCCCAAAATGGTTTGAATACAGGGTTGCATAGACCAAATTTTGTGTCACCCTTGTCTGAAAATTTATTACAGGCAGAATTGCCAAGGGGATGGAAGATTCCCAAATTCACAAAATTTGCTGGTGATACTAATGAATCTACTGTCGAACATATTGCCAGATATTTGGCAGAGGCAGGGAATTTGGCAAATAATGAAGATTTAAAAATGAAATTTTTTCCCAATTCCCTCACTAAAAATGCCTTTACGTGGTTTACCACACTTCCCCCTCATTCAATTCATACTTGGACTCAATTGGAAAGGCTATTTCATGAACAATTCTACATGGGACAATCTAGGATTAGTCTCAAAGAATTAGCCAGTATGAAGCGCAAAACCTCAGAAGCCATTGATGACTATCTAAACAGGTTTCGCCTCCTTAAGGCAAGGTGCTTTACCCAAGTGCCTGAACATGAATTGGTTGAGATGGCTGCTGGTGGCCTCGACTATTCCATTAGGAAAAAGTTAGATACTCAACATTTGAGAGACATGGCCCAATTAGCAGATCGTGTTCGACAGGTTGAACGCCTCAGGGCTGAAAAAGTCAGAAATTCTAAGTTTCACAAAAAAGAAAAAGTGGCATACATAGAAACTTATGAAAGTGAAAATGAGTTCGACGATGGTCAGGATTACATAGAAAATAATGAGGTTAACGTGGCTGAGTTAAAACCAGGCCCTCCTTATACTTGTAAAATGTTGAAACCATCAAATGGGAATAATCCTGTCGAACCAAAAAATGATAGATTTGTTTCTAAGACATACACTTTCGACATTACTAAATGTGATGAAATTTTTGACTTATTGGTCGCTGATGGCCAAATAATTGTGCCAAAGGGTTTAAAATTACCACCTTTGGACCAACGGAAGAAAAGAGGGTTTTGCAAATACCATAATTTCTTGGGTCATAGCACCTCACAATGTGTTCTTTTCAGGGATCTGGTCCAGAAAGCCCTACAGGAGGGAAGACTCAAATTTGGCGAAAAGCCAAAATCCAAACAACAGGTGGATGAAGATCCATTGCAGATTGCTGATGCTGCATACACGGAGCCATTCGAGTGCCTGATGTTGGAAGCATTGAACCTCACTGAAGGGGGGCAATTAATTTCCATTCCTGAGGAGGAGTACGAAAACAAAGTGGAAGAGGTGTATCCACAAGCAGGGGAGACTTTATTGGATTTCCTTCAACGCTGCAAAGAAAATGATGGCGAAGCTACATTATGTCCTCATTGTAGTGCCATGTTCGACAAGAAGGCTGCTGCAGGCCTCAACAAGTTTCTGCCTCATAGTCAAAACAGAAACAATTGGCCAAATCAAAAGCCAACTTATTCCAATATTCTGAATAGCCAGCAGGCACCTGTACACCAGAGGTTGGGACCACAAAAATCATTTGTCCCCTCAAACAGGACACCTGTCAACCAATGGGTTCATGGAAGAAGCATGGACTATGGTCAAAGGAATATGGAGAGAGGGAACTCCAGTAACAGCAATCCCAAAAAGGATCCTGAGTCAAGGAAATATGATTACAGGAATAATTACAAAGGGAAAAATCCCATGACAAGGTCCCAATGACGTAGATATCAACGCCAGAAAAAAGTGGCTGCTCAACAATCCCCATTAACTACTGATGGTAATGGAAGAAGGCCTTTGGAATTGGCAAAGAAGCCAATGAAAGAAAGGTTAGGCGAATCGAAAATAGAGTCTTCAGTTGCTGATAATGTCGAAGATGACCACATGGAAGCAGATGACTTTTTGGATTCTGAGCCTGATCTCGACATAATCGTCAATGTTGTGTCAATCTTACCAAGGGAATTCGACGTTTGCTCTGAAGTGACAGATGACGAAGAGGAATCTGGAATGCAAATGGCCCTTCATAGGCCAGTATGTTACTATGTGACGAGCAATGGTGCTCTAGAAGATCAAATGGCTACATTTGAAAGGCCAGATGAAGGCATGAAGAGTCACTTGAAGCCTCTCTTCATACAGGCTAAAGTGAACAATGTGGGGATCAACAAAGTGCTAATTGATGGTGGTGCTGCTGTTAATCTCATGCCAGAATTTTTGCTCAGAAAGATTGGCAAATCTTTGGTGGATCTTCATCCTCACAACATAGTTCTTTCAAACTATGAGGGTGAAACTGGTTTCTCTTTGGGAGCAATCCAGTTAGAAGTGGTTGTTGGAAGCACTGTAAGGCCAACCTTGTTCTTGGTTGTGGCCTCTAAGGCAAATTACAATCTACTTCTAGGTCGAGAGTGGATTCATGGAGTAGGGGCAGTTCCTTCTACCCTGCACCAACGCCTCATTATCTGGCGAGAGGATGGAATAGTGGAAAATATTGAAGCAGATCAAAGCTACTTCAAAACTGAAGTCCATCATTTGACAAAGCACTCCTTCGACAAGAAATTGGCAACAATTTCACCATGCACTGAGAAGGACTTTGCATATCGTCTAGCAAGAAATAGTCACCATGCAATCAAACTGGATCCCACACATGGTTTCTTGTGGGAGAAAGAAGATGGAAACAGCGAGGATGGCGAGTATGAAAGCCACAAATGCCCAACTGGTTGGGATGTCAAAGAAAACTACTATGTCTGAGTCCCAAACTTGGGCAAGGATTACGGCCTACATGGCTGAAAACAGAATCAAGATGGCTTTGGAAGCCAATTCATTTTCAGAAAATATGGCTGATATAGCCAATGGTGAAAAGATTGGCAAACAAGAGCCAGAATTGCAAAAACTGGACTGCATCTATGACGACGAACCCTTAGGATTTGAAAAAGATCCAATTAGTCAAAGTCATAAGATGCAAGCACAGGATCCTTTGCAAGAAATTGACCTTGGAGATGGTCTGATGAAAAGACCAACATATATTAGTGCAAACATTCCTCCAGATCTGAAGGCGAAAGTGGTGCAACTTCTAGTGGAATACAAAGATTGTTTTGCTTGGGATTACAATGAAATGCCAGGTTTGAGCAGAAAATTGGTGGAACATGAACTTCCAGTTCGACCAGACAAAAAACCAGTAAAACAATTGCCTAGAAGGTTTGCACCAGAAATTATGTCAAAGATCAAGGAAGAAATTGAGAGGCTGCTGAGGAGCAAATTCATCAGAACAGCAAGGTATGTCGAATGGTTAGCAAATATAGTGCCTGTGATTAAGAAAAATGGTTCTCTTAGAGTATGTATAGACTTTAGAGATTTGAATAATGCTACACCAAAAGACGAATATCCTATGCCTGTAGCAGAAATGCTAATTGATTCAGCAGCAGGATTTGAATATTTAAGTATGCTAGATGGTTATTCTGGCTACAACCAAATTTTCATTGCTGAAAATGATGTACCCAAAACTGCTTTTAGATGCCCAGGGGCATTAGGCACGTATGAATGGGTAGTGATGCCCTTCGGTTTGAAAAATGCTGGGGCCACTTATCAAAGAGCAATGAATCTAATTTTCCATGAGTACATAGACACTTTTATGCAAGTGTATATTGACGACATAGTTGTCAAATCCTCGTCAAAGGTTGATCATTTAGATCATTTGAAAAAGTCTTTTGAAAAGATGAGGAAATATGGATTAAAAATGAATCCATTAAAGTGTGCTTTTTGTGTTAATGCAGGAGATTTCCTTGGGTTTGTTGTGCACAAAAAGGGCATTGAAATAAATCAAAACAAAACGAAGGCTATCATGGAGACAAAATCTCCAACTACTAAAAAGCAACTTCAGTCCCTACTTGGGAAGATCAATTTCTTGAGGAGATTCATCTCAAATTTAAGTGGTAAAGCTCAGCCTTTCTCGCCACTACTTCGTCTCAAGAAAGAAGATATTTTCATTTGGGGGCAAGATCAACAACGAGCTTTTGACGAAATCAAGAGTTATTTGTCGAAGCCACCAATGTTGATGCCTCCAATAAGGAACAAGTTCATGAAGTTGTATATATCAGCATCAGATTCGACACTGGGTAGTATGCTTGCCCAGGAAGATGAAAATGGTGAAGAAAAAGCCATCTATTACTTAAGTAGGGTATTAAATGATGCTGAAACTAGATATAGTAGTATTGAAAAACTATGCTTATGTTTGTATTTCTCTTGTATAAAACTCAAGCATTATATAAAGCCTGCTGATGTTTTTGTTTATTCTCACTGTGATATCATTAAGCATATGTTGTCTAAACCAATTTTGCATAGTCGAATTGGAAAATGGGCCTTAGCCTTAACAGAGTATTCATTAACATATAAACCTCTAAAGGCAGTCAAAGGCCAAATTGTAGCTGATTTTATAGCAGATCATTCTGTAATAGAAACTCCACAAAATTATGTAGAATCACGACCCTGGAAATTGTATTTTGATGGTTCTAAACATAAACATGGAGTTGGAATTGGGATTCTAATTATTTCCCCTTCCAAAATACCCACTAAGTTCAAATATAAAATTAATGGATTCTGCTCAAATAATGAAGCAGAGTACGAGGCTTTGATAACAGGCTTAGAAATTTTACTGGACTTGGGGGCAAGAAATATTTTGATCAGAGGCGATTCAGAATTGGTGTTGAAACAATTGACAAAGGAATATAAGTGCATAAAAGAGCACTTGATGAAATATTTTGTCATAGCAATTTCTTTGTTAAAACGTTTCGACCAAGTTATTTTTGAACATGTACCTCGCATAGAAAATCAAGAAGCCAATGATTTGGCTCAAATAGCTTCTGGTTATAAAATTTCTAGTGAAAAACTAGAGGAGTTGATTGAGATTAAAGATAAACTCATTATTGATCAATCTACTCCTATGGAATTGTCAATGCCAAAACTTGTGGGGGCAGATGTACCACAAGACAATGGTCAAGATACCACGTGCAGAATTGGAAAAGGTGACAATCTTCAAAACTGCCATTTCTCCCTTTCGTATTCGACATGCAGTCGAAACTGGCATTTTTGAGGGGGCAATTTGTTAGCCTGTATTTTCGACAGGCATTAATGAATCGGAATAAGATGATGAAATCTCATTTAATGTATATTATTGCCTTTTAATATTCTCTTGGAAACTGATTCTGGCAATAAATCAAGAGAGAATCAAGGTATTTGACATTTAAGGCTCTTGACGTGTCAGATCCTAAAGACCTGTCGAATTCGACAGGATGTTTGTTGTTTGAATGAGCTTGTCGAGTTCGACAGAGGAATTGCTTATTTAAATATGTCCTTTCGACATTGCTATGTGATTGTCGAAATCTGTGTATATATATGTACATATATGTATGTGTGTATGTTTGTTTGTCTAACGTACTATGCAGAACGAAAGAAGCGTACTCTGGACTTAGCAAAATATTCAAAATGAGTAACGTTTGAAGGGTTCGCCAGGTGTCAAAGGGAATTCAAATTGTCAAGACACGTGGAGCATAGTTAGACGTATTGTAGGTTTATAGCAGTTATGTTAGTTTATCTATAAATACAAGTTTCTGATAGAAGAAACGGGTCCACAATTCAATACACATGCAAATTCCTAAAATATTCAGAGTACCCATGTCAACGAGCGAAATGAATGACAGGAACATGTACGAATCTGTGTACCATCCTTTGTAAACATTTTACATTTGTTAAATGCAATTTACATTCTGCAAGTCTTGATTACTTGTTTGTCATTTAAGTTTTATGCAATTTAAAGCTTTCTGCAACTTTATCATTCTGCAATTTATTTTCATTGCATTGTCTTTACTGTTTCAAAAGTCTTTCTTTAAACTTTATTTGCAATTCATTTACAAGTTTTCTGTAAATTTAACTTTGAAGCATTTTAACTTTAAAAACAAACCATTTGACTGCGTCAAATGCTTTTACTTTTATTCAAATTGTCCGATTTAACCCAAAGATATGAATATGTTTTCATCATCTTCCACACAATCCATATGTCCCGAGATTTACTAGTTGATCTCTCTTGTAATAATTAAACTAGCGGTTGTTTACCAAAAATCGGGGTAAACAGTATTTTAGTATTTTACTATGCTGTCCTTATGACCTAGTTTTGTGTATAAATAGGAGTAGTTATGTCAGCATAGAAGTTAATGCTTTTATTATTCTTTCTTGTAGCCGTCATTTCAAGTTCATTAAAATACAATTCCTTTTTCTATTCATTTATCACCTTTGTGCACCAACACCATTGACATATAATCATATAAGAGAATTACTTCTGTGTCTCTGGAAGTCCTCGGTTCGTCCTCGAAAATTTCAAAAATACTGTTCTTGTTACTTTAGAGAAACAATAGTTCGCATGTTAGAGTGCAAACAAAAATAGAGAGCAAAGGAAAGGAGAGATATACAAAAACATTAGATTTTTATAAGATTCGTATTCTAGAATGCGAACCATTTTTTCTTTAACTTTTGCTATTTACACACTCGCATCCTACATTGCGAGAGACGGAGACATTTTTACATAGGCACAAAACATATAGGCATAAATTTAGACACAGTCACACACACATTAATTAAAAAATAATAATAAAATAAAATAGTCACATCAATTGATATCACTTTAATTTTATCTATATATTTTTTTTCTTAAGGTGAGTGTACATAAGATAAATTTATTTAGGTTTGTGCCCATATAAAAATTTTTCACGAGAGGGGTAGTATTGGAAGGCCGGGAGCACAAGAAGTAATTCTCATCATATGTGTATCATGCATTCTAATTATTTAAATAAGTCTTTTGATATTCTTACAATAATTCTTTTATGCATGTTTTTGCATGCCTTTGATATGAGTTGCTAATGATCATATCAATTATGATTCACCCACCAAAGTAGAAAAATCAATAATATTAAAAAAAAGAAGTTCATATGGACAGATATAGTAAGTATAAGTATGTAACTTGATTTATTGAAATATATATATTTAAATTGGATCCCACAATTGAATCAATCATCTTACTGAGAAGGAACAGGTAGTGTGGTAGATAAGATAATAAGGAACGTTGTAGGGACGGCAAATCAAAAGGCACGTCAAGGTAACGAGAGAGTTTTGGGTCCAAAGGCCAGCAAAGCCACGTCTCTTTGCCCAAATTAACTTTCAATCTCACTATACCATTTTCATTCAACACAATTATTTATCAGGTTTTGTCTAATCCGCACATGTAAATTACTCCCTCCGTAAATTTCTATTATACCGATAAAATTTGATTTTAATAATAAGATTCATTGATTTAATGAATGAAACAAGCTTGTACATCATGCAAAACTTGTCTCGTTTGTCCCGTAAATTTATCTCAATTGATAGGACAATTATATTATATATGCAGGACACCGATGTTCGAATCCTGATCATCCCACTTATCCATCTTAATAGTAGTTTTAACCACTAGACTACTAGACAAAAAAAAAAAAAAACTTGTCTCGTTTGTGCAATATATAATTGAACTCACTTAAATAGGTATTATTTCCATTTTTAGGAATATTTTTTTTAGTTTTAAATTAAAGAATGCATGTGCGCAAAACTATGGAGTTTAATTAATCTCTCCTAATAACTGAAATCAATATAATGAATTGATATCAAAATATGTTATTTCATATCCATCGGTCAAAAATCAAACTCTAGACGAAATAGTTAAGAATCAAATAATGCCAATAAATGAATGAAGTTATACGGAGTAGTTAACTTTCAAATATTTCAACCAATCGTTAGTTGGTTTAGTGGTGATTGGCGCTGAACTTGGTAGGGAGGACCACGGTTCGATCCCCCGCAACTGCGATCGGGAGGGGGCTGGAACCACTTGATGTCAGAACTGACCCCCGAACCAGATTTAACTGGTGGTGAAAGCAAAAAAAAAAAAAAAAAAAAAAAAATTCCAAATATTTCAAAAAAGTTCTTTCTTTTTTTCCTTTTGAACAGCACAAAAAAAAAAAGTTAACCTTTCAAATGAATAGAGTCAGCCTATACATTGACAACATAAAATGTACAATATTTATTGCAAAACTAAACGCAACACTTTTTATTTTACCAAAAAAAGAAAAGGTACACTTGTTTATCTAAAAAAACTTTAACTCAAAGTGATCACAAAAAATAAACTGTCCTCTAACATCTTGGGATGAAAATCCACATTTGTGGACAATCAGCTTGGGGAGGTCTAATTAAAAATCATCATGAAATGATGACTTTGTGAATGATTTTTTTTATACAAAGTATACAATTTTTCACAGTTTTACATTTTAGTCATTGATTATTTGATCAAATGGATAAAATTAACTCATTTATAAAAATATTGAAAATCATCTTAACCACACATTTATGATCGGACGGTCCTTATATGTTACAACGTTCTGTTGTAACATCATGAAATATTTTTCCCTCTTAGAGGGGTGGTGTTGATTTTTCTTTTTTATCCTACTATTCTCCTACATTTGTGCTTTGGTGTTTCTTTTATTTTTTTTAACCAAAGAATAATGTCAGATTTAGCAGATGGGATTAGACTCTCAATAATTTGTTAAACTAAAGTTTGAATCTCAATTTTAAAAGGTATATGCATTTAGTGTTTGATAAATGACTCGAATAAAATTATCTCTTGTGAAGGGAACTACTTCCTTCGCCCCACAATGAGTGAGTCAGTTGACTGCGTCACGCATGCCAATGTATAACTTTGACGATTAATATTTTTAATTGTATAATAGTAAAAATTATAAAAATATGGTATTTTAAAAATACTCATCGGGATGATTCCAACAATATTTTATATGCTAATGTATTTTTTATTTATTAGTAGAAAAATATGGTCAAAAAGTATGTGAATAGTATGAGTACGAAGAAAGAAAGAAAGAAAGAAAAAAAGATGTTCACTGCAAATGTTTAAACGTGTATCTAGCTACATTCGTATATTCTATGTAAGGTGAGGAGAATATTCTAGACAAAGTGTTTGATTTTTGTTCTTGTTAACATTCATAATACTTAAGTAAGCAGATAACGGCAAAATGTGATTTGGGTTTTAAGAAACTTGTGCTTCAAGTAAAATCTTGTTAATGTGACATAACCGTGAAGGTTTGGACTGTGTGACTAAACATCTAGAAGTGAATAATTTCACAAGTTTTCCCAAACTTTCTCCCAACAGTTCAATTGCATTGCATTCTAAGATTCCCTTTACTTCTATATCTTTAACAGCAACCTCACATCCTTTATATATTCATGTGATCAAATTCAAAGGTAATATTGGTTGTGACATTTTAAGGATCTCTCTCACAAAAGTTAAAGTTGATACTTTTCTATCTCTCTCATTTTCTACTTGTGGAATATTTGAAGTATATTGGAATGGACAAAAAGCTTGAACTCATCCATGGAACAATTGAAGCTACCATCTTTAATGCAACTCCTTACTCCCCTTCATTTCCCTTCAATGTGAGCTTTAATAAACTATATAGTCTTACATGTAACAATATGTTTTGTTATTGGTGAGGGACTAAAAAGTAAAAACACACCACTTTATTAAATGTAGTCACTAAAAATAATTTGTTTTGGATAGATAAGTATGTTAGCGGGATATGTTAGCTTTCAAGGTTTGAACTTTGAATCTCCTGATTAGTATTCTTTCGGTGTCTCTCAAGTCACCAACCGAGTTGTCTGCATTAAACTTAGAATAAATAATTCTTTCGGTGTCAATTTTATAGGAACTAACTACATATTCTATTATGTGAAATTCTGCAACTTTTTGTATACTTATAATATGTATCAAATTTTCTCTTTTTTCAGTGTTTATTTATAAATGGAAAGCCTGCTTATGTGACAATCAAGATAGACAACAAAAAAGTGGCAAAAACAACACAAGAAAGTGAACGTGTTTGGAACCAAACATTTAAGATTCATTGTGCTCATCTAGCTGATTCAACTATCACTATTACACTGAAAACATCATGTTCCATATTAGGAAAATTCCACATCCAAGCACAACAGTTAAAGGAAGATAGTTTGGTCAATGGATTCTTCCCTCTCCTAATGGAAAATGGTAAACCAAATCAAGAACTAAAATTAAGGTTTATATTATGGTTCAAACCTGCAAATTTGGAACCAAGTTGGACAAAGTTACTAAGTAGTGAGGAGTTTCAAGGGCTGAGGGATGCTACATTCTCACAAAGGTCTAATTGTCATGTTAAGCTCTATCATGATGCTCACCATTCACCTACTTTTCAACCTCCTTTTGATAATTGTGGAGTTCCAACAAAGCTATGGGAAGATGTTTATAAAGCTATTGAAGGTGCAAAATATTTAGTATATATTGCTGGCTGGTCCTTCAATCCTAAGATGGTTCTGGTACATATATAATCTCTACATTTTATTTTGATATACATTTTTTAGAGGCTAATAAGGTTAGAACTGTTCAAATTTCAAAACAATCATAAACTAGACCATTGAACCGAACCCCATTATGATTTTCTATAAGGTAGTTCTCGAGATAGTTCTAGTTCGGTATACCAAACCTTTATACCGTTCCTGTCAGTTTTACATAATTATTGTAACGGTTCAGCTTGGCTCGGTTTACCTGAATTGAACCATGAAGGGTCCTAACTATGATGATCCTTGTGTGTTGTGCAGGTTAGAGATCCTCAAACAGAAATTCCTCATGCTAGAGAAATAAAGTTGGGTGAGTTATTGAAGAAGAAAGCAGAAGGAGTTGCTGTGAGGATTATGATTTGGGATGATGAAACATCATTGCCATTTATCAAGAACAAAGGTGTGATGAACACACATGATGAGGATGCTTTTGCTTACTTTAAACACACGAAAGTATTATGCAGAAAGTGTCCTAGACTACATAACAAATTCCCAACAATCTTTGCTCATCATCAGAAAACCATAACTGTCGATACCAAAGCTCCTAACTCTGTCAATGACAGAGAAATTATGAGCTTTTTGGGAGGTTTAGATTTATGCGACGGTCGATATGATACCGAGAAACATTCATTGTTTCAAACACTTACTATGGAATCACATTACCATGATTTCTACCAGACAAACATTTCAGGAGCTAGCCTCAACAAAGGAGGTCCAAGAGAGCCTTGGCATGATGCTCATGCTTGTGTTACCGGCGAGGCTGCTTGGGATGTATTAACCAACTTTGAACAAAGATGGACAAAACAATGTGATTCATCTCTTCTAGTCCCCGCAAACACTTTACAAAATCTCATTCCTATTTCCTCAACAAACACTTCCTTGGAAAGGAATTGGAACGTACAAGTATATCGGTCGATCGACCATTTATCGGCTAGCCAACTGTTTAGAAAACTAACAGTAGAGAGTAGCATTCATGAAGCAATATGTCGAAGCAATTAGGCATGCCAATAGGTTTGTGTACATTGAAAACCAATATTTCATTGGAGGGTGCCATTTGTGGCAAAAAGATAAAAACAGTGGCTGCAGAAATTTGATTCCTATTGAGATTGCACTCAAAGTTGTCAACAAGATTAAAGCAAGAGAAAGATTTGCAGTGTATATAGTCATACCAATGTGGCCAGAAGGAGTTCCTGAAAGTGAACCAGTTCAAGATATACTGCATTGGACAAGAGAAACAATGAAAATGATGTATAAGTTGATTGGAGAAGCAATAATAGAAAGTGGTGAGCCAGGACATCCAAGAGATTATTTGAATTTCTTTTGCCTTGCAAATAGGGAAAAGAAGGAAAATGAAGAGTATCTTCCTCCACATTCTCCTCATCCTGAAACTCAATATTCGAATGCACAGAAAAATAGAAGATTTATGGTTTATGTTCATTCCAAGCTCATGATAGGTATGTATGATCACACCATAAAGATCTGTTGGCTTGATTGCAGCTTTAGTCTCTATTTTCACTCGCTTACGAAATCGGTACCCTTTTAAAATCTAGTTTTTGGACCCAAAAGTGGTGACGTGACAACTTTTTATTGACGGGCATAAAACCTGCCAATGTCAAATCATCCAAGTCGATTTGTAATATACAGGTATGGTGTCACGTCAATAAAAAACTTGTCAGATCATCACTTTTAGATCCAAAAGTCCAAGGGGCCAAAATTTTGATTTTAAAAAGCGAGACTAATTTCGTTCACCAGTGAAATATGATGACCAAAACTGCAATTAAACAATATATGTTCAACAACTCACTAGTGTCATATCCTGCATGTTACATTTAGATATTTAACAGCTAAAATGTTATTTTCTATTGTTTTTTGTTGCTCCTGCGACCAGTGGACGACCTATATATATTAATAGGATCAGCGAATGTGAACCAAAGATCGATGGACGGACAAAGGGACACGGAGATGGCGATCGGAGGCTACCAATCTCAAGATCGAGTTAATCACTGCATGAACAAAGGTGATATTCATGCATACAGAATGTCAATGTGGTATGAACACACTGGTAGTGCTGAGAAGTTGTTTTTAGAGCCAGAAAGTTTAGAATGTGTGCAGAGAATGTGTTCAATAGGAGATAAAATGTGGAAAATATATAGTAATGAAGAAATTGTTGACATGGAAGGTGTGCACCTAGTAACATACCCTATGATAGTAACAAAAGATGGTTATGTTGAGGACTTGACTAATGGTGAGGATCATTTTCCTGATACAAAGGCTCTAGTGAAAGGAACAAGATCAAAATTATTACCACCTGTCATGACTACATAGCCATGGAATTGAAAATATGTATTGTATATATACAAAAATACTGACCACAAAGGATATAACTCTTGTAAATTTATTAGTGTCAGCAAAAGTTTTAACCAAAAAGAATTGTTCACACTCCCTTAGTATTTGAATTTTTTAATGTATACACAAAGATTTATAAAACTATTTTGGAATTTTATTTTCATATTAATGGAGTCTTAATTAAAGGTTATCAGTCAAATTGTAAAGGTGAATAGTACTTCGCAACAATAGCAAAACACCTAAACCACAAAAACAAAGGAAGAACAAAGAAGCTTATTCAATATATGTGAAAAATGAACTAAGAAAGAGAACAAAAGTAAGAAATGTGAATATGATTTTCCCGGGAAAATGTATTATAGAAAATGGATAAAAGATTAACAAAAGAAAAATTGATAAAATTTATTAGAAAATGCAGCGGAAAATTTCTTCAAAGTGGATACCAAATATGTTCTGATGCCATGTTATAAATAGGACATTCATAGAAAAATGAAGAGAAAACTAGAATATTCTTTTTATCGATAAAGGAGTAAAACTTATAACTATTTTTTTGGTACAACTTTAACTAATATATTCAACGTAACGAAAAGAATATTTTTTATATGAAAGTATAATACACATGAATGAATATTTTATAACATAAAAATTACACTGTCCTCTGTACCAAAAAACAAAATTACACTATCCTCGTAAATATAGCTCAGACTCAGTTAATAGGGATAATATGATATGCAGAAGTCGGGATTTAAATCTAGAATTTCCCATTTAAAGAAAAATCCGATCACTAAACTACATGAAAAGAAACATAAAAAGTACACATAAATTGCTAGTTTATAACACAGAAATTACATTTAATACACATGAGTGAATAATTTATAACATAGAAATTGCACTTAATATACAAAAATAAATATTTTATAATGATAGAAATGAATATTATGTAAATCATATTAACATCTTATATATGTATCATGAACATACTAATGGTTGTCCCATAAATATAGTTCAATTGGTAACTATTAAAGACATTATTGAAGAGGTCGGAGTTCAAATTCCAAATTTTTCACGCTTAAAATGTGAATCTATTCAGTAAATTATTTGACAAAATTAAAAGTTGTAAAATAAACAGCTTGTGACATGTACACTAAGATAATAGTTTGACTTTATTATTATTTTTCTTAAAGAAACTTATTTTATCTTTTGTTAAAGAAATAACATATACATGTAGACTTGGATGATACAAGCTTGTATTTTAAGCGCTCTTAATTAATTAAATTGTTTATACAAATAGATCCATGACCATACAATCTTTTTTTTGTTACTTTGTGCGCCCTCTTGTTATTTTGCGGATCAGTTGCAAAATCTGCCCAATTCCCTTTTCATGTATGGTTACCAGATGCTATGGAAGGTCCTACTCCTATTTCTGCTCTTATACATGCTGCTACTTGGTAGCAGAAGTAGCAGCGGGAATTTTTCTTGTAGCTCGACTTCTTCCTCTTTTCATAGTTATACCCTCCATAATGAGTGGAATAGCTTTGATAGGTATAATAACCGTAGTATTAGGAACTACTTTAGCTATTGCTCAAAAAGATATTAAGAAAAATTTGGCCTATTCTACAATGTCTCAATATATGATGTTAGCTTTAGGTATGGGCTCTTATCGAGCCGCTTTATTTCATTTGATTACTCGTGCTTATTCAAAAGCATTGTTGTTTTTAGGATCTGGATCCATTATTCATTCAATGGAAGCTATTGTTGGATATTCTCCAGATAAAAGTCAAAATATGATTCTTATGGGTGGTTTAAGATTGGAAGGTTTCCTAAGAAAGAATTGAAATTGCATGGTATTATGAAGCCTATTACTACTTGTGATATTCAGTTTCCTTATTGATATACAAGGTTAGTTATTGCTCTGTTTGGTTGTCATTTTCAAAAACTACATATCTCATGAAGATTGGTTTGGTTAATATCTGATGCCTATTGATATTTGTTTTTCCCTTGTGTAGAAATAAAATTCTCATTTGGTCCCTATAAATAATGGTTGCCTAATGAGTTGCTACATGAAAGAAATGTGAATGGTGGGAGTGATAATTATGCACTTCGATTGCATGTTCCTAGTTTTTTTGATAAAATTATGAATGAGATTAAAGCAGTAGTCATCTGACTTGTTTTTGAATAGCCAGGTGATGCTTAAGAACTTCTAAATTTGACCAAAATGACCCTGTCCGTGGTTACATTTCCTACACACCTTTTTGTAATAAATCGCGGGTTTAAAATCAAAAGTTAAATAAATGCACATAAACCACAACGACACAATCAAAATCAACTCAAGTAAAAAATAAAAAATGTGGAATCAGATGCATGACCAATCCCAACTATAAACCATCAGCATAAAAATACTATACTATCAGCATAAAAAATAATCACCCTGAAATATGCTTGTAAATAACCTCTAAAACTGTTGATAATCTCATTGATCAACCAAGATGAAAGCATATGGGTGGATAGGCACCAAGGAGGACAAACCAAATCAACGAAACATGACTATCCCGAGTCATGTATAGTCAGTCATCTGCCTGTACTTGAACAAAAGTTAATACGAGTATATCTTAGTGAGGTATCCCTTCTTTCACAAACACGGTAAGCAACATCTGAAGCGAGTCGTGATCCACCAAGCAAACAAAAACTTTTTATTTTCGTATTGTTTGAAACAACAAATCCATGATATCTTATCAAGCTTTCATTTCAATTCTCGCGACTAAATGATCAAAACACAACATTCGCTAATGTGTTATCTTGATCCATCACAGCCTGGTAAAATACATCCTTTCACCACCAGTGACCTACATCTCTTCAGCCCACGGTAAGCATCATCCAATTTTACATTTTGGAATGATAAAGTACCTTTTCTTATTGCGCAAAATCTAAGAGGTCAAAAGATGCTTGTGGGGATGTATCCTTACTTTTCGTCCCAAACAAGATTACCAACTTTCCATCTGTAACCACAATAAAAACAAGATTAGTTAGAAATAAATGGTATGTTACTTGAATGTGCAGATAAAGATCAGCGGAAAATATATCCATGAATGAAATAAATCATAAAATACAAGTGAAAGAACATATTTCTTAATGCTAAATTATATAAAGATATCAGTATCAAAACAAAACAAAATAAAATAAAATGACCATTTATATGACAAGTGAATAAATCTTCTTTAAAAGATGAGCACAAGATAAGCAGGCTAACAGACTGCTAGCGTACACCGCCCTAATAAAGTCCACTAGTAACCTCAAATGATTCACAAGATTAATTGCCTATACACTAGCTAAAAAATGAATGGTGGCATTTTCCAATCTTAGCTGGAAAGCAGGTTATTGGTGTAGGTACCCCAAGACCTTCACCTTACTAGGGAAACTGGTGTCTCATCTATTCCACTACAATCGAGTTTACTCCAATAGACCAATGATTCCAAGTCATAAAATGCATGTTCAAGTAGGCAGTAATAACTATAACTAATAATGAGATCATAACCTAAATAAACTAGCTCCCAGCTTTAATGCCCTTCAACAAGGTAGTTTCCACAATTCCAATCCAAATTCTGCAATGAGAATCCTAACACCGAATATAACTTCAACTTATAAGATGCAAGCACTCAACATTGGCTTCAAATGCATCCAAGTTAACTGAGTGATTCTGCACTCCGGAAGCAATTAGCAATATGGGATGATATGATTCATGACCAGATTTGTTACTAACACAAATCAAGACTTAATTTTCCTTTGCTTATATTAGAAGCCCAGTAACAACTGAGACCTATAAGGACAACAAATATGGAAGTTATTCCGCCCTATAACTTCAGACAGCTCCAAGTATCCGCCAAATCATTTTGGCCTCAAGAAGATCTTGGTTCTTGAGATTCTCAACAGGATGCATTGATGGCAACATTATACTACTACTACTACTACTCAAAGTTGAATTAAGATTTTAAAAACCTGACCATTATGCTGAAATGTTTGGTTCACCAGTAACTAAATCTAAAGATAACTAATTCTAACCGTGTATCCTATTTCAGGAAAGCAACAATTAGTTTGTATTAAACAGCATACTAAACCTTACATGATTGTAATCGGCAGGGTAAATAGCAAGTTCTATATGGTTAAATCATTGACATTGATAAAGAGAAGCATAATACTTGCCTATGAGTTTCAGATCAACAGCTGGTCTTGAAACATTCTGCAGGCCCTGGTCTTCTCTTCAGCTATTCCACAGTGATGATACTAGCAACATAGGAGTATCATGCATATCACGGAAGAGCTAGACCACCGCAAGTTTGACGCCTCAATCAATATAGAGAAATAGGGTGATGGTATGAGAAACAATGCTACCAGACAGCTAATTCTCTCCTTCAATGTTGAAATGGGTACAACCAAAAACTAATCACCTCCTTTAAGTCCTAGTGTCAGGCATATCTGCAGGGTGATCTTTCATCGTTGAGGACCTTGACCAATAATAATTCAGCACCTCGGCCAATATAACGAACAAGAAACTCATTGGTGGCATGATAAACAATACCGCCAGACAGTTTCTCTTATTTCGCTCTTTCGAACTAAAAAGGGTACGAAATCATAACATACCCCTAAAATCATATTTTTAGGCAGATCTGCAGGGTGACTCTTTACACCTTTAGATGGCCAATATCTAGACTACTTAAAATAAATTGTGTGCAAGAGTAATAGAAGGCTTATAACACTTTCATGCAAGAAGCTTCTCAAGTACAATAGTAGTTTGTAATTGACTTCAATCTCAGTATAGCAATTACAAACTAGAGCATCCAGAGTCCAACTAAATAATTTCAAGCGTTTTAGAACACAAATAAACAGCAGAGCAAAATACTTCCAAAGTCATATTACCCCATCCACCTTCGCCAAACTTGTGGTTTCCCCTAATCAATAAGATAATAGAATGCCAGATTATAACAAATGGACAATGCAATTCCCTAAACTTTGTTACAACTTACAATGCAAAGTGCCGTCAATCACGCCACTTCAATACAAACAACACACTTACACCATCACCCTCCACACCAGCAAACAGCAGTTGTTACCACCAAAGCTTTGCAGAAAAAATATAGATGATCTTGCATCTTAGAGGACTTTGACCAATGATATTTCAGCACCTCAACCACCATGAAAAACGAGAAACTATGTGGTATGAAACCAATACCACCAGAGTCCAGACAGTTATTTCACTCTTTGAAACTTAAAATGGGTATAAAAGTCATAACATCCCCCTTAAATCCAATTGTTAGGCAGATTGGTAGGATAACTCTCGACAACTAATCTAACTTCAGATTGATCAATTTCTGGTCCATTTCAGATGAAGTGTATGCAAGAGCAGTATAAGACCTATAACACTTCCATCTCACTGGGACAAATATAAACTTTCTTCTCATGTACAATAACAATGTCTATCCAACTTTAATCTCAGTATAGCAAATACCAATTACAGCATCCAGGGTCTAACCAAACAAATTTAAGCTTTTGAGAGCAAGACTAAACAGAGCGGAGCAAAACAAGTCTAAAGTCGTATCACTCCATTCACATTTGTCATAATGGTGGTTTTCCCCAATCAACAACATAAAAGAATGCCTGATTAACTCAATTGGAAAATACAAGTTCATGCATTGTATGACTTACAAACGCAAATGTGCCATCAATAACTCCACTTCAAACAAAAGTAACACGCTTACACCAGCCACCCTCCACGCCAGCAAACAACAGTAGTTACCAGCAAAAAATTGCAGAGATGATACGAAGCAAAGAATGCTTGAATACTCCCAATCTTAAACATCTTCTGCAGGTATGTGTCTTGACTCCAAAAGGACAGGTACTACCATTACAAGCATCTTTTCCGGTATATGAAACAATGTAAAATCCACTAATCATTGAGAACTTGCAAACTCGTGCCAGAGAAATGAGCATTATATTTCCGTACACCCCAAAAATCATTAGTACACAAGTCACTCACAAATTTATATTCCTAATAATATGTGCAGGCAGCTTCCTTTACCAGTTGCACAACTACTCTGGATATTGCCAAGTAAAATTGGCTCCTAGACATCACCAGCATTCCTGGGTCATTTTTATCCGATTGTACAAATAGTTGCAAGCTTCAACTATTATTGTATCCTAAAAGAAACTTACTCCAATATCAGGAGAAACAAAACTTCTCATTTAGCTCAATGTAGCAAATAAGAAAGGATAACGTGACAAGTTATGCTTCAAATTCCTCCACCTGTGGTGACTCCTCTCCGACAGTACAACTATCCACTACATGAGACTAATTCCAAAATCACACTCTCAATTCTTAACATAAAACACATTGGAGACACCACTCATTTAAATCCATCATATACTGAAAGTCACCTCACATGATTCAACACATGGAAGCTACAAAACCCCAAGGCTGCAATTCTGAGTTCCAGCCCATGACCAACAAAAAGCATGTCTTAACCCGGAAGAAATAATAACAATAACCAGACAAAAAGCACAACAACAAGTATATATAGCATGAAATATTATCGATGGAAGATAGATAAATTGAAGAATTCTGACAAAGTTTTAAACTTAAAGATACTGCAGCAATGTTTCCACCAAGTAAAAAACAGTAAAGCACCCACAAAACCTAAATTATGCCAATTTAGAATTAACATTAACAATATATTATAATTGCAAATAAAAAACCATTAACATGGCATGCATACACAGAAGGACATCAATCCGCTACTCTGCTAACACGGCCAAAGGGATGGCACTGGCAGGCCTTTCTTCATCACCAACATCAATCACTTGGATTTAACGACGATTTGAACGAGGCTTCTCGTGTGCTTTCCTTGAAGCAGCACCCACCCCATAAAGAGGACCTTTCTCTGCAGCACCCTAAACAGAAGCACAAGCAAAGTAAATGAAACCATGGAAAATGGAATGCGAAGTATAAAATTATTATGTTAAGGAAGGCACTTACCATGTGAACACCATATCCATCTGCGTATGGCGGTGGAAAACCCCCCTCTGGGCTACCAAACTGTGTTCCATAAGGCACACCTTCATGAAAGAAGCATACATGAAAAAAGGAGACAAAAGAACAAGAATAATATCTTAGTAAACAGGAATTATAAGATTAATGATTTCAGTCTTCAGTCAGTGAAGCACGGATACTCCAAACCTGACAATGTGTCCATATCATATGTGTAATTAATAACACTAATAATAGGATACTGCAATAGTGCAATATCCACATTATTGGCATATTCCTACATATAAACCTTGAGGGATACCACCACCCTCAATACTGCCAGTCAAAAAATCCAAAGATATGGATTCAAGTGTTATCCCTAATTACATCCCTCAGAGAATACTACAATTTTGCCCTTCTCAAAATCATCACAGATAATCTAGAGAAAGCGCGGAAGTTAAGGTGATTAAAAATAGGGGAAAATATATATTATATTTTTAACGTATTTAAAATAGTTATAACAATTTTATGTAACCGCCTTTTGTGTATTATGTCATTCATTACGGTTACTGCTGACGCCCACAACCATCTTTCGGGACAATTATGAAGCGCTTCAAAATAATAGAAGAAATGTCATTTTTACCATTTTTCAGCTCTTTTTAACATCTGCTTTCCAATTATTCATGTCATTTAATTAGATCGGACAATTATAATTATTCTGACAAATCACAACTCATATTGCTAATAAATACACATGAAGTCATCGATTGAAGGATAATAAATTCTGCAAAGGACAATATAACAAACAAGTCATACCAGCTCCCCAATGTCTTCCATCCATGCTAGCAAGCTCAGCACGAAGTTTCTCAACTTCCCGAGCCATGGAAACCATGTTTTTCTCCATTGACTGCCTCTGTTCCATGAACTCCATGTTTGCCTTCTTTTCATAATCCACCATGGTTCTAGAAAACAAAAATGTAACTCTCATCAGATTAAGAAAACAAATGCAGAAATACCAATAAAAAGGGGCTTAAAGATAAAAAACACAAAACATGTTAGAAATCAATCCACAGACCTAGCACGCATCAGTTCTTGGTGCAAACCATCAATCTCAGATCTCATGGAAGGAATTTGTTGATTATCAGACTGTAACCTAGCAACATCTTTTGTGAGTGTCTGAACCTTCCCAGAAAGATCTTGTTTGATACTACTAAGTTTCTGAACTTCAGCTCGCAGTTGAACAACTTCATTCTTCAACGGCTCAGTCGACCTAAGTTCAGATTCCAACTTCATGTTTTTGTCAACAAGCTCCCTCGAATGCATCTCATGTTCAGCACGAATATCACCAATAGCAAGATTCATACGATGAAGCTCCTCCTTAGCAGCTGAAAGGTCTCGCTGCAACGTCATCCGGTCATCAATCAGCCTCCTATTATCTGCCAATAGCCTCCTCATTTCAGCATGCTGTACTTCAAGCTCCTCCTCTAACAATGCCGGATGAGGATGAATATGCGGCCGTTGCATCGCTGGTCCGCGAGCATAAGGCACTTCCGCTGGATACCCTCTTCGAGGATTAATCGGCTCTCTGTGAACACGGTGTCTTGATCCCATTTCAAATTACCTAAAAAGGCAAACACATACACCATCAAATCACAACAATTACAATTAAGAACATGTTAATATTAATATTCTAAAAAGCTAACATTTTGACAATTAAACATGGTATATAATATAGAATCAAAAACACCCAATTCATTGATTATGTTAAGCTAACATGGTTACAAAAAAAAAAGAAGCCACAATATGAGAAAAACCCCAAAAAAAATATACATGTGAAACGAAAAATTTGTAAAAGAAACAGAAATATAGAAAGATGTTGCAGAAAAAAACCTAATTAGTAGTTGATGGATTGAAGAGAATGAAAAAAAAACGAACCTTGATGAGAATTTAGAAGAAGACGGTATTGAGTCGCGTACGATGGAACGAAAGCAGCGAACACACACGAAAATAAAAGCCCTTATAGCAGAATATGGATTCTTGGATTATACGGCGTCGTTGCATAACATTCGGGTCATTATTATTTTTTGCCCAATTGGCTTTGTATACCTCGATTTGGATGTAAAGTCTAAATTGAAAAAATTAAGAGTTGTAATTCTAAGTTTGTAAATCTTCATTATTTGTTATGGTATGTTTATAATATTGAATTTTAATTTATTTTTTTTGTCGAGACCAGGATATCCACCGCTGAATACAGTGACTATTCTTCTCGCTGGCAGAAGTTATTATGCTTAAACATTATACTTATGCAGGGTGCATAAGTAAATATTAGCCACCAGATCCCTCTGCCACGTGTAATGATCACAGTCATCCCAGCAATTAACGGAATTTTCACACGCACGGGTAACGGTTTCTCCACACAATTGACGGAAGTTCACACGCAGCTATCCGAGCTCTCCTCCGACGAGATCCGACGCCGAAATCATCATCACCGTCTCCGGAATCATCATCTCCGTCACTGATTGCATCGTTCATCGCCATCGCCGCCAATTTTCTGTAATCACGTTAAGGTTGGTGTTGCACAGAAAATTGATTTCAAATTTGATTTTGATTTATTATGTTTGTTTTTCTATTTGATTTAATTTGTGGATGCTTGTGGTTATTTTTTGATTTTCATGAGGAGGTATATGAATCAGTAGGTTGTTGTTTTTTTGCTGATTTGAGGAGGTATAGGAATTGTTGTTGTTGAAGATGGTAAAACTAACACTAATACACAACAAATTGTAATTAGTACTGATTGTGATGTAACTGATGTTAATAGACACAATGAATTTGTATTGAGTTGTTTATGTGTGAAACCTAAATCCAAAGAGTGAAAATGGGATTGAGTAGTAAAAGGTTAGCAGCTTCTCAGACCACAAAACTTCAATAACTCCCAAGATGTGAAAATGGGATTGAGGTGCAAGTCTCTCCTGTAAATATTTTTTAGTATTTTGATTCCAACAAATTTGAATGAATGGAGAAATCATAATTTTGTTATAATAAGCCCCATTAAGAAGATACTTAAATTCTTTATACTGATTTTTGGGGTTGATTTATATGGATATGTAGAAGTCATGCTGCTGATGTTGGATTAAGATACTTGTTAGGAGAGTGATTATGTCATAGCAAAGATGGAGCTTGCAATTTCAATTGTAATTGTTGAGGAGTTGCTTTGCTCCAAGCCCTTACATTTATATGGATATGTAGAATTTTGCTTTTGATCTCAAAAAACATGTGTAGAGACACGGGAGAGCCCGTGAAAGTGAAACCTTCAATTTAACTATTTCAAGTATCAATGCAAAACCAAATTCTACATGCTTAATGTTTAATGTCGATGAAATTTAAGTGAATTCATTGTGTAACCTCCAATGAATTGTAATGTTGATTAATTTTGGGCTGTAGGTCTTCATAGTAGTGGATTAATTGTAATGTTTCATTAGCAGCATGATCATCATTATTGTCATATGTTTTAAATTATATGCTACCATAATGATTGTTAAATGGTTTCCAGCTTTTATACCTTGAAACCATGAATATAGAGGAATGGTTTCAAGAACAACAATTGTCTATGTAAATGATTTTTAAGTACACTACTTTATGCATGTTACTTTTGCTTTTGATCTCAAAAAACATGTGTAGAGACAAGGGAGAGCCTGTGAAAGTGAAACCTTCAATTTAACTATTTCAAGTATCAATGCAAAACCAAATTCTACATGCTTAATGTTTAATGTCGATGAAATTTAAGTGGATTCATTGTGTAACCTCCAATGAATTGTAATGTTGATTAATTTTGGGCTGTAGGTCTTCATAGTAGTGGATTAATTGTAATGTTTCATTAGCAGCATGATCATCATTATTGTCATATGTTTTAAATTATATGCAACCATAATGATTGTTAAATGGTTTCCAGCTGTTATACCTTGAAACCATGAATATAGAGGAATGGTTTCAAGAACAACAATTGTCTATGTAAATGATTTTTAAGTACACTACTTTATGCATGTTACTTTTGCTTTTGATCTCAAAAAACATGTGTAGAGATAAGGGAGAGCCTGTGAAAGTGAAACCTTCAATTTAACTATTTCAAGTATCAATGCAAAACGAAATTCTACATGCTTAATGTTTAATGTCGATGAAATTTAAGTGGATTCATTGTGTAACCTCCAATGAATTGTAATGTTGATTAATTTTGGGCTGTAGGTTTTCATAGTAGTGGATTAATTGTAATGTTTCATTAGCAGCATGATCATCATTATTGTCATATGTTTTAAATTATATGCAACCATAATGATTGTTAAATGGTTTCCAGCTGTTATACCTTGAAACCATGAATATAGAGGAATGGTTTCAAGAACAACAATTGTCTATGTAAATGATTTTTAAGTACACTACTTTATGCATGTTATTTTGGTTGTTGTTCCAGTGGTTAACTTAATTTTACATGATCTTTGTTTATAGGGATTGTTGCTGTTTTTAATGGATTCGATGTCAACTTCATCTGAAATTGTCCCATTGTCTGTTGTTGATAGTTCAAACACACAGGCTGATAGTTCAAGAACACTTCTTGATACATTTCAATGTTACTCTCCTACTAAAAAAGAAAATTGGGAGTCTCTTGCTTTTAAATCTGTTGAAGATGTTGAAAAATTTTATGGTGACTATGCATTGAAAAGTGGGTTTTCAGTTCGGACTTTGTTGAGATTAAAAAAGAATTCACGAAATAAGCCATCTGATAGATTTCACTATCTACGTTATGGTTGTAACAAACAAGGTTACAAGAAAGGAAGTTTGTTGGATCCAAAGAACAAGCCAAAATCAGAGAGTCCTGTTGTTGTTGAATTTGAGAAAGTAAAAGAAAAAGCAGAGGAAAGGGTTGGTTGTACAGCTGCGATTTCTTTAAAGTTGGATGAAACTCTGAATGTCTACAAGATATATAAATGGGATGTGGCTCATTGTCATCAGTTACATAAACCAGAGCATGGACATTACTTGAGATCATTTAGGAAAGTTAATGAAGTGCAAGGACAGCTCGCTGTAATAAATTCGAAAGCTGGAATGTCAATGAGAACTTCTTATGAGGTCATGGGTCAGGGTGTTGGAGGCACAGATAACTTGCCTTTTCGATTTTCGGATTTAAAAAATTATTTGATGACAATCCGTTCGAAAGAGATGGTGGTTGGTGAGGCAACTGTGATTCAAGAATTTTTTAGGAATGAAGCTTTGTCGAAACCATCCTTTTATTATGATATTCAAGTTGATGCACAAGAAGATATAGCTAGTATTTTTTGGGCAGATGAGATTATGCAGCTTGATTATGCTTTATTTGGTGATGTTATAAGTTTTGATACAACTTACCGAACCAACAACCAGTATCGCCCTTTAGGTTAGTTTTTTGAACTTCTACCAGGTTAAAAATTATTGTTTTTATTGCATTATGTTATATATTGTGTTGCCATGAATAGCATAGGTAAGTTGAATATGTTGAAACCATTTACCAATAATAATGGTTCCTTTGTATATCATACTGAAACCATTTATCATTAGTAGTGGTTTCACTTGGTAACATGTTGAAACCAAAATAGCCCTTTTATGGTTTTTATAATATAACTGAAACCATAATTTTGATATCTGCTGTGTGTCCTTTTAGTTGCTCCATTTTATATTTCAATGATAGTGTGGCATTTGTTTGATAGTTTCAGTACCCAACATAATCAATTATATGTAGCAGTTACTAGAAATTAGGGATTCAATTTATCCTTATGTAATTATGATTGATCCTTGCAGTACATGTTCCTGCTGATAGTGTGACAAAATGGTTGTTTTATTTGGTTTTTATTTTGTTTGTGAATTCAAAACCAATGAGAAACCATAAGTGTAGCTTAATGGTTTCACTGAATGTGTATCTGAAACCAAAATAGCCCTCTTATGGGTCCACTAGGTTTTATAATATAACTGAAACCATAAATGTGGCTGAATGGTTTCACTGTATTTATTTTTGAAACCAAAGTAGCCCCCTTATGGTTTCAGTTATAGTGTGGCATTTGTTTGATGGTTTCAACCTCAAGATAATCAATTATAAGTGAAATAATAATTATGATTGATCCTTGCATTTGTTTTGTTTGGTTTTTAAGCAGTTGTTTGAATAATGTTTTAATCTTAGCTATTTGTGAATTCAAAACCAATGAGAAACCATAAGTGTGGCTTAATGGTTTCACTGGATATGTATCTGAAACCAAGTAGCCCTCTTATGGTTTCACTAGGTTTTAATTATCTGGGGATTATATTTTTGATCTCAATATTAATGGTCCTTTTATATATGCATTTTTCCCCTGATTTGGTTCATTTACATTTCAGCTGCATTCATGGGCTTTGACAATCATCGGACAAGTGTTTTATTTGGTGCTGCTCTTTTGTATGATGAGACTTCAGCAACTTTTGATTGGTTGTTTACGACTTTTTTGAAGTGTATGTCTAATAAGAAACCACAATCCATATATACGGACCAGGCGCCTGCATTGTTGAAGTCAATTCCTAATGTTTTTGAGGGTGTTTTTCATGGCCTTTGCTCATGGCATATGTCAGAGAATGCAAAGAAGAATCTTGGGTCTCGTGCTAATGCTGCATTTTTCAATGAGTTCAATTATTTGATTTCAAATGTTGAGACTGAATCGGATTTTGATTACAGCTGGGATCAGATGATGAAAAACTGCTTTGGTGGAAGGCCAACTTCTGACTTTAGTTGGCTTGTTCAAACACACAAGAATCGTATGCACTGGTCTTCAGTTTGGGTCAAGTCCCATTTCACAGCTGGTTTGAAAACGACCCAATTAAGTGAGTCCTTTAATGCGTTTCTTCGTGGTTTTCTGCAACCTGACCATTCTCTAGTTCAATTCTTTAGCCATTTTAATATCATGGTTCAGAGACTGAGGGATAAGCATGCTGAGTTGGACTTTAAGGCTGCAAACACTAGATTAAAAAACAATTATCCCAATAGTCAACTGATGCGGTCTGTTGTAAACAAGTATACCCCAGCATGTTTTGCATTCATTCATAGACAGTATGATCTTTCCTTCAAATACTTCTATGAAGAGGTCACAACTCAATGTTCTGCCTTTAACAAGGTTTTCAAAGTTTTTACAATTGAACAGCTTGATGAACCTGAGGAAGTAGGTGGTGCTAATTATGATGATGATGCTATTGATGGGCATTCAGACCGCAATTTTTTGGATGAAGAAATTTCTGAAAACCTTCCCCCAAATTTTGAACAGCATGATCGACTTGATGAAAGAGTTGTGACAATCGATATTAGGACGAAACATATTTGCTGCACATGTCGTATGTTTGAGAACAGGGGTTTTTTATGTCGACATGTTTTAAAAATATTGGAATTTTTAGGTGGTTCTGTGCAATATCATAATTTGAAGACGATACCTGCAGAATATGTGTTAAAGCGGTGGACTAGAGATGTTCGTCATTCGATTGATAAGCTTAAACCTACCATTAATGTTGGCACTGAAGGGACGACTCAAGCACAACGATATCAACAAATTTGTGCTGTTACAATCCAGCTTTGTACACGTGTTTGTACAGATCCTGAGGCTTCTCAAGTTTTCCTTAATGGTGTACTTGAAGCTGGGAAAAAGGCAGAGGAGTTGCTTATGTCCAAAGGTTTTCAATATTTTCTTTTGAACTATGTTTTTTACCTTGGCTGTCTGTGTGTTATAACTGAAACCATAAGTGTGGCTGAATGGTTTCATTGTCTTTGTTAGTGAAACCAAAGTAGCCTTCTTATGGTTACAAGTGCTATTGTGTCATTTGTTTGAGGGTTTGAGTATTCAATTTATCTGCACAATGATTGATGAATTTTTTTGATAATTGTATAGGTATTCATACAGAACCACCTTTTGTGACGCCATCTAAGTCTTCCAATACAACTACTGTTGGTGAACCATCTGATGGGGTAAAGTCTACTGCTCCAAAGTTCAAAGTCAGACCAAATCCAATTAGATCAAAGAAGCGAATGAAAAGTGATTATGAAATTGTTAGAGAACGCCAGAAAATGAAATTAGAGCGGAAGAGACAACAAAGAGAGGATGAGGCTTTAAAGGAAAAAGAGGCTAATGATTGATATTTTTACATTTGTTTTTGTTTTTGTTTTGTTTCATGTTAACAGTTTGTACTTAAAGAATGGTTATATTAGATAGAATGGTTATCATCATTTATGTCTGTTATACTTGAACGCATACTTGTTTGGTATAATATAAATGAAACCATAAGTGTGGCTGAATGGTTTCACCGTATTTATTTCTGAAACCAAAGTAGCCCTCTTATGGTTTCAATGAAACAATGAACATTTATATACGTATTTTGATATATCATATAAGTAATTTCTTTAAAAAAATCAAATATACAGTAATAATTTCTTTAAAAAAATATCTATATTTAAATATTATTGAAAAAGAATTTTGTATCAAAACCATTATTATTGTGGAATGGGTTGGGAAGACATAATAAACTCATATTATCTAACATGTCGAATAATTAAATGTAATCAAATAAAATCATAGATTATTGTTATTATACAAATAATGAAGACTATTGATATTATATAAATTATTTTGATATCATCATTTATGTCTTTTATACTTGAACTCATACTTGTTTGGTATAATGTAAATGAAACCATAAGTCTGGCTGAATGGTTTCACTGCATCTATTTCTGAAACCAAAGTATTCCTCTTATGGTTTCAATGAAACAATGAACATTTACATACGTATTTTAATATATCATATATGAAAAAATCTATATATTTTAAATTTTACAATTTGATAGTTGTTGAAGCTTGTTTTTTATACAGTGAAAACTACATTTTCATGTGTGTATATTATATGGTACGACTAAAGTAAAGATTGATTAAGAATTAAATTTCATAATCTACAAAGAGCAATTCATTAAAACTAATCATTAAATTGAACATAACTTGTCCCAAAAAGAAAAAAACATTAAAACAATCCATAAATTCAGCAACAGAGTGTTTTGTCAATTAAAGTGTCCTAATGACCAGAAGCGAACAAACTATGAAAACAACCCTATCAAAAGATGTTGAAACCATTTTGCAATACCAATGGTTTCAAGATAAAACACCTTGAAACCATTTAACAGTACTAATGGTTTCTAACAGAACAACTTGGCATCTTTTGAAGCAGCTGTTCATAGTATGAAATTGCTAGCTTTTTCACTTCATCTTTGATGGAATTGCTTGGATGGCTTAAGATTTCTGAACATATATCGATCCGAAGATCCATAATTTTTGCAACCCTTGCATGTTTTTTGAGTCTAGACCAACCTTTGAAAGATTGCATTTCACCTCCCCATTCAGCTAGAAACTTCATGCAGAATACACCACAATTGTCCGAATCAATCTGTGTAGGAACCTTTGGTGTATCCCAAGTGAATGTGATGAATGAGAAAGGCATTTTCATTTTCCTTTCCTTATATAATTCAGCCACAAATGCTTCTACCTCATTTACCCAGACATCAAATAGCTTCTTGTATGAGGTGACTTCACCATCCTTGGTTTCCAATTTTTCTCCTACACCCGTCAAGCTGTTCAGGAATTGGAATTTGTGGTGTTTGAGATTGACAACGAAGCAGACATAATGGCTTCCTGGGTTGCCAACTATTGCTGGTGTCATGATCTGTTCCATCATGGCAAACATAGTATTAGAATCACATTATTTAACTAAAATTATAATACTAAAATCATTATCATAACAATGTATCTGAAAGGTTTTGAAGAGAGACTTACACATTCTAGCTTTTCAGGGTCAATGGCCTTCCATTCCATGTATTTGAATTTGTTGAGTCTCTCGAGGAATCTCCAACATGCAATATTTCTACTTACAGGAGGCATTCTTTCCTGGTCAAACTGTTTATACAAAATGAGTAAAATAAACAATATTATGCAAAATAAACAATAATATGTAAATTTTTAATATTAATGGATTGTGATACATACATAATTAAGTAATGGTGTCACCAGTTTTGTCATGCTACCCTGTTGATCCCAATTCAGACAATTAACACAGCTGTTTATGACCAGGCATGACACCCATTCATCCTTTTGAAGGGTCCATAAAGCATATCTTTGTAGAGAATAAGAATGATCCTTGTTGTTGGAGCAGTACATAATTTCATACCTAAATAATAATTAAGCATTTAGTATTGGTAATAATATTTAATCTGAGAACACTAAAGTAAGCTACACTTATGGTTTCTCATTAGAACCTATACAATAAGTAAGGCCAAATAATTAAAACCTAGTGAAACCATTAGGAGACTATTTTGGTTTCAGATACATATCCAGTGAAACCATTAAGCCACACTTATGGTTTCTCATTGGTTTTGAATTCACAAACAGCTAATTTTAAAACATTATTCAAACAACTGCTTAAAAACAAAAAAAAAAAAAACAAATACAAGGATCAATCATAATTATGTTTCATTTATATTTGATTATGTTGAGTGCTGGAACCATCAAACAAATGCCACATTATAACTGAAACCATAAGGGGGCTACTTTGGTTTCAGAAATCAATACAGTGAAACCATTCAGCCACACTTATGGTTTCATTTATATTATAAAACCTAGTGAAACCATAAGAGGGCTATTTTGGTTTCAGATACACATTCAGTGAAACCATTAAGCTAAACTTATGGTTTCTCATTGATTAAGAATTCACAAACAACTTTAAAACCAAATAAAACAACCATTTTTCCAAAAAAACCAACATTACTATAAGTGATACTCATCACACTTACACTAAGCTAAATAAGAAACAGTTTTTCACTTACTGATCAAGATCCGGGCTCCAAGCATATGTTGACAATTGTTTCTGCAACTCAGTTGTACTAGACTCGTGGACAGCGTCATCATATGGACTTTCAAGGTATTTTGATTTCTTCACCACCCGTCGACGCTCAGGGTACGTCCTATCTGAGTAAAGCATATTATGCCTCTTTCTTTTCTTTGGTGTGACATTGTCGATGTCAATTATTTCATCTGGAAGCATTGTCTTTATTGGAGTTGCACTGTGAAATAATATTACATAATAGTGTTATTTTTTGCAGAATTTAAATAATATTAGACTTATCACACTGTTTGATTCTTACTTTATGGCAGTGTCTGAGTCACATTCAGTGTCTGAGTCACATTCTTTAGACTTCTCCCCATGCAACACATTTGGTACCAACACTAGCGCACGGCATTGATTGGGTACTTCAAAATACTGCGGGTACTTCAAGATTGTTTCATGTGTGGCTGATTCTGTGTCTTGTGACACTGAAACTTGTGGTACTGGAGCATCTTTAATCAACCTGAAACAATCAAAACAATACTTTAGTTTTCAAACATCTTATATGAAAACCATTTGACAAACGGTTTTAAAGTTAAGATTTCTTACTCTGCATCAAAAATCTCAGGAAACTTCAACATAGATTCCAGTGTCGCTGATTCAGCCCCCTGTGACACCGAAACATTTTTGTTAGAAGCTTCAGCCCGATCAAAATACTCTGGAAACTTCAAGATAGTTTCCTGAGTTAATGTGAGGCCTGCATTCGGTGTCAGCTTCACCGAATGATCAGTGATGTTGCATGCTGCCATCACTGCATCATCAATGATTTTTGGAGCGATCACATCGTCTTCATCATTCTCTTCATAGTTGTCATGTTCATTGGCTGTTACTTTCATTGAATCATCAATGATGTTGGGAGTGATCTGATCTTCTTCATCATCGTCCTCTTCATCAATGCTTTTGTCATCCTCTTCATCATTCTCTTCATAGTTGTCATGTTCATTGGGTGTTACTTTCATTGAATCATCAATGATGTTGCATGCTGCCGGTACTGCATCATCAATGAGATTGGGAGTGATATGATCTTCTTCATCGTCGTCCTCATCCTTGTCATGTTCAACTTTATCATTGTCATCTTTGTTGTTAATTTGACCAATGCTTTTGTCATCCTCTTCATCATTATCATTACTTAACCTGCATTATTGAATTTTCACAAAGTCACAACACAACTCCCAATCATAAAGCCTAAATTGGGAAACATGACACATTCAATTCAAAAGTATAGATGACTACTTTGGTTTCATATACAAAAGTAGTGAAACCATTAAGTCACACTTATGGTTTCAGTTACAACATTTAATGTTGAATTAAATAAGAATATGTCTTGGAAACCATAAGATGGCTATTTTGGTTTCAGAAACAACTACAGTGAAACCAATAAGTCACACTTATGGTTTCAGTTATATTATTTATGTTGTATACAATATGAATAAATATTGTTAAAATTATAATGCAGTACCTCTCTCCCGCTTGAGTTCTTTTTTCGACATCATCATCATCATTCAACCTGGAAATCATTAGTGTGAATTTTCATAAACTAATGCAGCAAAATTTAATTTTCATAAAAAGTTAAATTAAATGTAGTACCTTCCAGTTTCAGGTACAATACCAATATTGGAACTTTTATTCCTCTCGTTTTGACCTTCCATTTCAATTGGACTATCTTTTCCAGAAGTTCCGGCATTTGCCTCAGTTATTCTTCTTTCCAATGTTTCTGCGGTTTTTGTATAGATATTTATACAAGACCTACAGTGATTAAGATACATCTCTGCCTGCCAAGGACAATCACAAGTGAAACCATTAAGAAACATTTATGGTACGATTTCCAATATTTTATGTTCAATTAGCATTTGAAAAGAAAAGACAATACATGAGAATCAATAACAATCACCTTAGACAGTGGACATGTGTCTGCATCAAAGCACAATACAATCGGACTTCCAGCTGGGAGTCCATTATCAAGTCTTGTTACCCCGGCTGTCAGTCCATTCTCAAGACCCATAATATCATGGATCTTTTGAAGTTCTTGGTTTGCCAGCTTGACATCCCAATCACGGAGTGATGGCCGATTGTATTTCCCTGTCAAAAATGGACTTCTTTTCCCCATTTTCTCCATGTAATTAATCTGCAACAATTAGTTAATATTGTGTCACATCACAACTCCCAAGCATAGATCATAAATTAGAATATTTGTATGTTGAATAGAATTTGAATATTTAATGGAAACCATTATAGGCCTATTTTGGTTTCAGATGCAAATACAATGAAACCATTAAGACACACTCATGGTTTCAGTTAAAAGATGTAAGATATAAAAGATATAAAAGATGCAAATACAATTAGGAATTAAACATAGGTTATTGCATTGAGGGGAGATCATTACCATTAAGAAGTGGAAGTCTGCCAGTGGATTCAAAACGTCTGGAGATTGCAAGCCTTTTTTCATATAGTGCAGAACATGTGAGCACCAGTTATATGAAGATACTCCAGCTGGATCTTCCAAAATATCTGCATACTGGAGAGACACATTGCCTCTATTAGTTGGGCACAAAATGTTGTGAATGATGTAACAAATTGCACCCTTCACCCATGTTCTAGGTTTCTCTATTGTCTTCAGTGAGTTTTCCAATTCCGCAACTTTCACAATTGGAGAATAATCTCCAATCAATCCTAATTCCTTCCTCAGCCTTTTAATTGCTCCATCAGAGCAAAGGTCAGTGTCTATTTTCTTTCCAGCCATTGGAAGTTCATAGACTCTATGCACATCATCCTCTTTCAACATCAGAACCTCTGTATCACTCAGCCTTATCCACATATGCTCATGTTCAAATCTCTTGACAACCCAATCCACAAAAAAGGTGTGGATCCTTTTCCAGTTGCATATATGCATTATCCCTCCAAAGCCACACTCGTGTAGTTGGTCAATTATTTCCTGTTTCTTTTTTACTGAATGCATAAGTTCGTAGACCTTAGGTACACTCATCTTATGCCTCAGTCTTGCATCCGCATCAGGATCTTTTTTCACAATAACTTGTTTCACATTTTCTTCACCCGAGCTTGCTTCATCAGAATCTTGTGTTGCCATATTTGCTCTCTTTGTACGACCACGAGATGTAGAAGCAATGCTTTTACCACCTTTTGTCTGTTCATTCTTTTTTTGATTCTTCTTTTTGCCACTTCCCCTCTCATTTTTTTGATCACTACCAGATAACGAATCATTCTTATTCCTTTTATCGTCATCTGACGGTGTCAATCCAATACTAAATGATGGCATTTCCTGTAGTTCCTTTGATTCTTTCCCCTGTATCAAAGGAAACTATTAAGTATGGTTTCATATGGCAGAAAATAAGTTAAATACTCTAAGTTTTTCATATCACGGCATAATATAAGTTAAATACTCTAAGTATAAATTAAATTCATTACCACACAAACACATACGACTACATACTATATACTGCTGACTGTTTGTAAACTTACAACTTATGTAATGAGAGTGTAAATTAAATAAAGATGATCTTCTAATGTAATGTGCTTAAGGCATAAGGGAAGTGTAAATTTCTTAATTCATTGAAACCATAAGAGAGCTAATTTGGTTTCAGAAACAAATACATTGAAACCATTCAGCCACACTTATGGTTTCCTTGACAACAAACAGGAATGCTCAAACCAAATTAACATGTAAACCAAATTAAGCAAAATAACTCATCTCAACAAAAAAACAAATATTCCCAACAAAGATGAATCATCAACAGTTATTTCCACCCAATCTTTGACATTATTTCTACTCAAGGTTTATGATGATTAAACTATCTTTTGTTTAGCTATCATTGAAACCATAAGAGGGCTATTTTGGTTTCAATGATAGCCTAGATCAAAAGAAAAATTACCAGCATCCAAATAATATATACAATTTTTAAACTAAATCATTTCAGTATATGATTTCCCCCAAATCAAAAGTTAGGTTTACACACATGCAATTACTTTACAAATTAAACAAAACAATTTCAAACTAATAGATAAACTTTCAAAAACCATTAATGAAGTTCAAACCTGTTTTGATTTCTTCTTGTTAGTATGTGCAAGTGTAGCGTTGATAATGTTGCTTTCTTTGCGCAGTGATGGTGAACGCTGATTACGTTGCTTCCGTTCCATGCTGATGATGAACAGTGATGATGATGACGATGATGCTTGCGCGACACTGATTATGTGGTTTTCAGGTGACGGTGAAGGCGATGAAGAGAGGTGGTGTTGGTTTTGATTCCGGCGAAGGCGATGACGAGAGGTGGTGTTGGTTTTGGTCACGAAAACGACGTGTTTGAAGAAATGGGAAGTAACCGTTAGTTGGATGATAACCGTTAGTTGAGTTTGATGAGGGAAGCAGGTGTATCAGCAAATGGGTGAGGTGGGTGCAGTAATTTAGTTGGGCTGGGCTTCGCTTATGCAGCGTGCATAAGGATTCTTTAAGCACAATAACCGGACCCCTTCTCGCTATATTGGAGGCACCTCAAAGGATGGAATAGCTGTCCCAGAGATTTAAAGTTGCTCCATACTCAATGCAAGAATCGAACCCTCGATTATTGGTTAAGAGATGATTGAACGCTGTGAATTTTAATTTATTAATTAACAATTGACATTATTTGTTTTTTTAAAAAAAACATTGTTGATATAATTTATAGGATGGGTCTCTTTCAATTCATTTTAGAGAGTAAGATAATTAACGATCTCTTAACAAATTATACATTAAATTACATTCACCTTTCTTGAAAAAAGTTTCTATTACGTTCTTCTTCCCTTTTATGTTAAAATATATATTTTAGTCCATTTTAACATAAATAAATATTTATGCGATAACAATTAACTTGAAACCATTACTTTGTGTCAAAGAACTTAATGTCATCATTGAATAAATTAATTTTTATTTCTTTGAAAATTTTATTATTTTAGAATATCAATTTAATATATAATAGCTTTTTAATTGAGTTTAGTAATTTCATTGAGATTTTTGTATTTTATTTTTTATAATTTCATAATTTATAAAAACATTTAACATTATATGTTAATAATGTGCGTAAAAAGAAATAATAAAAATATTTGCATTAGAAGTTTGATTATATATTTTTTTGACACAGAAGTTTGATTACATTAAAATGAAGTTTTTTTTTGGTACAAAATAGAGGGCAAAGCCCAAAAATGAAGTTTTATTAAAACAGGAAAATATAGGTTTTAATATTATGGGGGATGAGAATGAAATTCAAGCTTCCTCCGATGGATGAGAGTGTAATTTTATCTAATATATTTTGTATAAGAGGGGAGAAAAGTGTATATTTTAACCTAAAATGAGTAGATAATGTAATTTAAACATCTTTCATAAACTACGTATTTTTCTCCATGTAACTTTGTGTATATTAGTAAGATGGACGTTAAAAAATGATGGGTGGATATTTGATATATCGTGGCTTACATATTCAAATATTAATTTCTTGCTTATTAATAATATTTGTGATATTTATTGCTCTACAATTTTTCCAGAGTTAACTTTCAAAATTAGTTGATAAAATACACCACTCTTATAAATAGGATAGCCACTTTTGTTTAATATTCTATCTTTTGTGCATGTATAAAAAATTGAATTTAGGATGACAATGATACAAGTAACTTCAATCTCTTAGATTGTGTGGTAAAATTGAGTTTCATATAAAGGTTTGGGTCATTCATCTTTGATCTACCATTCTCGTGAGACAAATCATTAATCTTTTACTTAATAAATAACAATTAACTGTAATATTAAATTAGTATTGTACATATTAATCGTTAGTTTAGTGGTGATTGACGCTGAACTTGGTAGGGAGAACCACGATTCGATCACACGCAACTGCGATCGGGATGGAGCTGGAACCACTTGATACCATAATTGACCACCGAACCAGATTAAATTGATGGTGAAAGTAAAACAAAAAATTAGTATTGTACATTAAAAAAAACTATAGTACCATAACATGTACCGCATGGATCGACATCCAATATGTTTAAATGAATATATTTTTGACCAAATGTTTTATGGTATTGTATCATTTTTGCACCTAATAGATGATTTTGAATTATCAAATGAGGATGATTTTTGAAACTGGAGTTGTGGAGATGTTTGTTTGAAGCAAATAGCTACACAATTTTGCTTGCATACTAGTGATATTGTTTTGCAATCTCCAATATTTTTTCCTAATATACTCTCATATAAAAGTTAAATCAAGTAACAGGTTTGTAAAATTAAATTTAAGCTATTTTATTTATCATTTTAATTGTTCTTTGTGAAGCGTAAATATTGTTGTACTCTTTAAACAATTTTGGTTTACTCTATATTAATGCATTTTATCTTTTGGTATGCAGACGGGAGAAGTTAATCCTAAAGCTTATCAACTTCTAAAGACAAAAGGATAATCAATGAGAGGAAGCTAAATAAAAAAAAAGAATCAACCAAAGAAGAAATAATCAAAGAAGCAGAACGGTGACCGAAAATTTAAATATGACTTCAATGAAAACTTTTTACAAACACATTATGAGCACTATCTTAACTCACAAAATTAACCAAAAAAAACATCATAACATAGTGTTTAACTACTTGACAAACAACCAAAGCGGCTACAAAACAAAAACAAATTAAACATCATATTCATTATTGTGGGTGAAGAAAACAAAGTTGTTGAAAGTGACAGTACGAACATTTACTAGAATTATACAACATAAAACATTATATCTCTCATTCTTAACTACGAATAATAAAACAACTAAAACTTTATTTCTTTATGTTTAAACATAATTATAAACATAACAATACTTCCTTCGTAACACTGTATAAGCAGTAAACTACGATCTCAGTAAACTATATTCATCTCTCACACTTAAACTGGCCCAACTATGCTGCATGTGTTCTTCTCCAGTGGTTTGTTGAAGTTTTTGACGAAGATGATCAAGCTGCATTTGACAACCCATAGTTGATCATCCACAACAATATAATGAAGTTGTTGCTCACAACAATTACATTGCAACTTGCATAGTTGCAAGATACCCACGTCACAACTTCGACAAAGGAAATAGGAATTTGATTGTGGGCGGTGAAGATGGTTTTATCCGCGAAGCTAATCGGCAAAATATGAGAGTGTTGGACACTCAGTGTCTCACAATCGATATATAGTACTTATTTTGTCATTTTGTTTTACTTATTTAATTCATTTCATTTACTATTTTTACTTTGATTTAAGTGGCTTATTACTTACTTTCCTATACTCATAACCAAAAAAATACTCTCCTATACTCATATAATAATATTATTATTACTTAATAATTTTCACTATTATCATATGTTTTTTTTTCAATTTCTCTCTAAGACTAAATCCTCTCAAACAAAAGACCAAACCAAGTACGTAAAATAGTGATAAATCATCCAACAAATCTTGAAACAACACCAAGATAATTAATAAAAAAAAATCTATAGTTTTGGATCTTAAAATTTTAAATTTATTTTATATAATTTCAATAGTGATAAATTGGTTGATTGATTATTCAATAGGGGGTTCTAATAACATATACGTGTGCTTCGTTGGTTGCTTGTTTATAATTTGGTCGAAACCCATCTTTGGATTTTTGTTCTTCGGTTTCTAACTAAGTCATCAACAAATTTGTTTCAAATTTAGCCATGTGAAAATTAGTATTTTCATGAGGCTAATATATGATTATTAGTTTGTATATACTCAAGTGATAGATAGAAAAAATTGATCAGTATCGAACAATGAAAAAACCAACCATTTGATTGTGTATTTGTGTTGTTACCATATCAATATTTATACACCGGTTCGATTTATTTTTTATTTGATATATTCCTAATGTAATCGATACTTATGTCGAAAATATAAATAATAAGTTGATTATTCGAAATTTCAAAATATGAAACCATGTAGCGAGCAATTGTCAAACATATAAATGTAATTTTTTTAGTACAATTTAATTTAAAAATTTGCACCCTCTGAGCCAGGGTCCGAGCACCGCCACTGGGTGTAACAAACAAGTTGTTCATATGAAGAAATGTGAGAAGATAGTTTAACGGATATCCACGGATAAAATAGATGGATATTTCAATTATCCGTATTTAATGGATACGGATGCAGGTTTAATACTATCTGCGCCCGCAGATATCCATACCCGCTAAATAATTAGTAAAATTACTTAAATATTCCTACTTACATTTAAATTCTAGTATTTTTCTTATATTTTTATTATGTTTTGGTGTTATATTATATTTTGATATTATGTTTGGATCTTATCACTATGCTAAGTACATGTGTTTTGATCATATCTAAAAGTCCTCTCACTTATTAGGCAGGTTTATTTTATTTGTGCTCTGGACTGTGTTAGTCTTAGCCAAGTTTAGTGTAGAAAGAGCTTTGTTTAGCTCTTTTGCAGTTCAGTGAGGTGATTTTTGTTTGTAGATTGGGTGTTTTCATTAAAAAAATAGAGCAAAATTTATGAATATTATGTGTTAATGTTTCGTCTTTAAGAAAAACTAATTTTTTTAATAATTAGTTTTTATTTTTAATAAAAAAATATCATCCATGGATATTTGTTAATATCCGCGGATACTTCAATATCTGTGGATTACCCGCTTAGCGGATATCCGCATGGATATGGAGCGGACACGGATATCATATTTATTTGACGGAGCAGACACGGATATCACACTATCTGCGTCCATGGATATCGATTGACATTCATAAGTGTACTCATCTCCCAATTTAGAGACACCAACCAACTATAAAACGACCCCGGAAACAGATCCTCTCCTGTACTGGAGGGGATCCAGTTTGATCTCCACCCTTCAATATTTTTTATTTCAATGAACAGTGCACAATAAAAATGGATTGGATGACTGAGATGTAAAAGTAGGTGAATTTGACTGGAGAGAATCTGCTCTCCGACATCACCATTGAAGCGTCTAATTGGACAAAGGGCAACAAAAAAAATGGCAAGATAAAAGAAAAGGCAATTGCAGTTAAAGAAGGATGAAATGGAATTCAAGGCAATACAAATCATCATCGTAGAGACATCCATGATGAGTGTCATAAAATTTACTTTAATAACCTCAAAGAGTATGTATTCTAGTCTATATATTTTGTGCTATACGAGTGAGAGTCAACCTTCCTTGAACTAATATTTTGTAATTAAATTCTTCCCTTATACTACTGCTAGTCATAATACTGACCGTGACATTATCAACCAATTTTTACATATCATTATTCATTTAATATTCACGTCATTCAATACTTTATTATTCAGTAAAACCATAATATTCCTCACCCATTGTGACTTGGATGAAAGAACTATATTTTGTTTTGTAAAGATGCGGTTGACAAAAAAGGAAATTAATGATAAATTTTACATAAAAATAAGTCAATTTCTCAAATTATAAGGTGTTAAATGCTGAATTCCCAAGATAAAATTTCTTTTTTAAACTTCTAATATGTTAAACTAATCTAACGTGTTTAACAATACTTTGAAAGAACAAGTTCCCTCTGATGCAATATTGTTAGTAATTGTTGGTACTATGTTTGGATAAACCTTACCACTTCACTCCTTAAATCGCACCCTGCGACCTCCTTATCACTTCACTCATTAATTCATCCACTCCGATCACCACAATCAACCTTACATCCCCTATAAAAACTACTTAATATGTGGTACAAGTTAACAAAAGGAATATATGGTACTATTTAGCACCTCCTTGTCACTTCACTCCATAATTCATCCACTCCAATCACCACAACCAAACCTTACATCCCCTATAAAAACTATTTAATGTGGTACTATTTAGCAAAAGGTATATCCCAGAGAAAATGATATCTACCAGTGTCTTTCAAGAAAAAAATCTTGAGGAGGTTACATTTATCAAGATAATTCTAATGCTACAGGGAGAGAAAAGAAAACTTGTCCAACAAGAATTATCAAGAAATAGCTTTGAGGAAGCATTTGGAGTGCTCCGGTCTAAATTTGCAATTATGTGGTTCAGCCCTTCCTTGGCACATGGAAACTCTCAAGCATACAATATATGCTGCATCATATTGCATGTTATGATCATCACCGGAGTGAATCAAATCGCTGTGGTATGAATTGTCAAGTATAGATAACTGTTTGATTGTAGATACAACGCTTATCAAAGTTCTATGGACATTTCAAGCAAAATAAAGAAGAGAAAAAGGAGTCTAACAAATAAGAAATCCAAACTCCTACCACTTTTCTTACAAACAATAGCTAATTTGGGAGTACCACAGTACAAAGAGTGAGGCTACATCAATAGCATTATTGCAGAGTTCCATCAATCAGCTCCATGGGCGACCACTGCCAAAACTCTTCCCCCGGTCTCGAAATCCTCCTGATTGATCATTGAAAAAATAAAAATAAACAATTCATTCATAAAGCAAAAGTGAATAGCAAATATGAAACGAGTTCCATAAATGATGCATGCTGTGTAAATTGAACAAGACTCCAATCCCAGCCTTCTCAAACTGAGTATATGTCGCAGGCATGCTTCCAGTTACAAATTATGCTCTCGCCAATCATTTTAGCAAACTCCCTCTAGAGTCTGCCCCTTGGCAAGTGGCACTAAAATATAATTTTACCAGACAAGTCAGGCCAAGACACCAAAAGACACAATGACTGACTGCCTTTGGGTTTGGATCCATGTCATTAACGCAAAATTATCACATATCATACCCATCAACCAAAAGTTTGAAGACAGGCGAGTGGACCAATATAAGTATGTATAAAATTGCCAAAGTTGATTAACAAACCTGAAGGTGGAGGAGGTGCACCACGCCCCATTGCTGCCAAATCAGGACTCACTCTCTGTCCAGCTTCCTCGAGTATGCTAATAAGTTCCTTTGCAAATCTAGCATTAGCTGCTGTGAAGAATGTGTATGCAGTTCCTTTTGCACCAGCTCTCCCAGTTCTTCCAATGCGGTGAACATAATCCTCTAGTGATCCCGGGAAGTCATAATTTATCACATACTTCACATCTTTCACATCTGTCAGTATTCACCAAATAAAAGAAAAAAATCAATACACACAAGCGCAGCTGGTGGTGTAAGTTAAAAAGTGACACTTCCTCAGTAGAGCAACCAAGCACAGAGACACTTCTTAAAACAAAAAATAAATAAAAAATCCTAGTACACCCTTGGATTCTTTCTGGATACAAAGATTACATTGATAGGCCTAAAAGACCGAATTCAATGGTTGAGCCATAAGCAATTCACAGATAGAACTTGAAGTCGTCAGTCACAATAACAGCCATTAGCTATTTAAGTCACCACATATTAGTCAAGACTGACTAATAGTATACATATACGTAATTGACTAGCAATAGAAGGAATTCATAACTTAAGGCAAACTTTATCCATGCGGGAAAATTGTCAATATGAGTTAGTGACTGCATAGCTACGAAAAAATGGTAAGGTCCCCCAACATTGCTTGGTCCACAAACAATATGTCCGTTACATGGGAAGAGTAATAAATGAACATAAAATCTAGTAATTAAAAGTGGTTTAAAAGGAGACAGAGAGAGAAAAATAAAGTAACATAGTCATATTCATATATAAGATGGAAGGAAACAAGCCATTAATTAAATACAGAATTATCCTTTCCAACAAAATTACTGACTATTTCCAAAACATGGTTCTCGACCTACTTCAATTTCCTACACTGAATATGAATATCATCTAAACAATTAAGCACAAGTTTTGTACCTAAACCACGAGCTGCAACATCTGTTGCAGTCATTATAGGACTCTTTCCAGATTTAAACTCTGAAAGCACCCAATCTCTCTCTGCTTGACTTTTGTCTCCATGAATTGAAAGGGCAGGCCAACCATCCATGCGGAGCTGTCTAGTAATCTGATCACATCCTTTTTTAGTATCCATGAATATCAATATTCGGCTTCCATCCATGATGTCTTCCAACAACTTCACCAATCTGAAATAAAATGACTCTATTAGGCGGTTCTACATGACAAGTTATTCAAGTTAGGGATTGAAAATAATGTAGAACATATCATACTTATCATATTTTTGCTTTTCAGGAACAATGTCAACATATTGCTTTATAGCATGGTTAGCCTTTAAATCTTCAGAACCAATAATTACCTGCACAAGTGTTATAGAAATTGTCAATTCAGCTTTTAATACAAACACAAAATTCATACATAAGCAAACATACACCCAAGAATGTCAAATTTGAGAGGCTATGCAAACTCGTGAAGTGTCCATAGATTCATGAGTCTAACTAATAAATATATATTTTAAAATATAATATAGCCTCCAAGCAGAATATAGGTACCATTATATTAACAGATACTACATCCCAACTACATAATGAAGCAAACCACGCTAAAAAAAATGAAAATACAAGTTATAATCATGCATATAAAACTAACTAATAAGTCATAAGTTAATAAAGTGTGCAAGGATGGGAGTCGTAGAGCCAGATGGAATGATTTCGTCGATTGAAGACTGATTTCAATGGTCGTGTTGGGACAGCTCTAACCACTGCCAGAAAGGAATGACTGCGATAGTACTCTGCTCGTGTAGGGATAGTATTGAGAGTTGAGACCCTTAGGACCTGGGAGATTAAAATTGCAACTTAAGTGAAAACACAGTTGCTCTGGAACATATTTTATAGGCTTATTTCAGTGTATCCGGGGAGTGGACTCACAGAATTTGCATCAAACTCATGATTCCCTCAGAGTTTTAAACAAATACATGAATCAGCACAAGTTTAATATGGAACATGTTTTAAAGGGCATCGGCTTGATTTTCCTATCTAAACATATAGACCCATACAAGTTTACAAATCAACTCTTGATAGTTATAACTTATGATCTCGTAAGGAAGAATAATATTATAAATTTCAGAACATACCATTTCAACAGAAGAATGACACTAAAAAGGAGAACATAACAAGTCTCAACAAGAGTAAATCTTACTTTGTATGGATTATAAAGAAACTGCCTTGCCAATTGTTCAACCTCCTTTGGCCAAGTAGCACTCCAGTACAAAGTTTGACGGTCTGGACGAATCTACATGCATAAATAACAATAGTAATAATCAGATAACCAGGGCAGTGAACATATGTTAATCTGAAGCCATAGCCAATATGTCTTTGCCAATTCAACTCTGATTTGTTGACATGAACTTATTGACAAGCTTATTCAAATTACAAGGCTGTTCTGTCCAAAAAGAGGTACAGAGTAATGCATCATGATTCAATACATCTGTGCTTGTTAAGTACCAGAACTCAATAATACAGCAATAACAATAAATGAAGTAATATAAGGGAATGTGAGCGCTTTATTGATTATGAAAATGGAGTGTTTACAGAAAGGGGGATATCTATCCCTACATTCTGACCAGAGCTGAGCTCCTACAGGTAGCTTAGAGCTGCCTATTCATTCTAACGTTCTAACAATAATCCAATGGAAGTCTCAATCCTCTCCCCTCAACTCCTTATATCGTGTGCTCTCCTCATTCCTATCCGCATCACCCTCACAACTAATTAGCCACTATTTACCTTCTTGCCCCTTCTAGTGTACACCTTCCATATCTTGGGTCCAATTGACTCATAGTGCACTAATTCCTCGTGTGATTGTGGTTCGTTATTTTGAGTCCTATCGGTGCTTCTGTCTGAACACCACCAGTTGCTATCAACATGGTTGGTGCACATGATTTGACCTCAATACTGAACTTAAAAAAAGTCAGATTGTTTCAGCTTTATAGGGTTTAAAATAATTTCTTTCTGGTAATTTCTTTAGATGGTTTTCAGCCAAGGCTTGTTTTCATAGAGTGGTTTTATGTCCTCAAAGAATATCTTATCCTTCCTTAGATGTGACCTTTCAACCAAATAAAATTACTCTACAGTATCCACCCAAAATAATAATAAATACAGGTAACTTCGAAGAATGCAAGCCATGGAAATTTGAGCCACTGAAAACAGAAGCAAAATGAAATTTAACATAGAATAGCAAAATAAATGAACTGTTTGAATCATCAAGGAAAGCAACTTGACTATGCCAAACAATATTACCAAATACTTGACTATGCCAAACAATACTACCAAACACCATTTCCTGAGATTTTACTATTTTAGAATATTATTCAGACGATAAAAAATTCACCTGAGAGACTATTTTCCGAATCTGAGGATCAAACCCCATGTCCAACATTCTATCAGCTTCATCCAATACCAGGTATGTGACCCTTCGCAAGTTGGTATGATTTGACTCAATCATATCAATTAACCTTCCCGGAGTGGCAATGACAATTTCAACACCTAATCTCAAAAAGTTAACAGAAGTATAATCAAATACAAAATGAGAGCAGCAACTTGAAGTTAGAAAAGAAAGACAGGTTATTTATAACAAGCACAGGCTTTATAATACTTACTTCACCACATACCTTTCTGGAGATCACGCACTTGAGGGCCCTTAGGAACCCCACCATATATGCATGTGCTCTTAATCCTTGACGATGCACCAAATTTAGTAGCCTCTTGTTGTATTTGGACGGCGAGTTCACGTGTCGGGGCCAAAACTAAGACAATAGGCCCATCCCCAGGATCTGAAAAACATTGTTAATGAATTATCAAAGAGCAAAACAATTAAACAAAAGAGGCATAGGCAAACAAAGGCACCTCTACGGTTTACATCTCAGTCGCGGTGCTTCCTTTTCTGCTTACCTAGGATTGGCTGGGCATTAACATGCACTATGGCAGGCAACAAATAAGCCAGAGTCTTCCCTGATCCTGTCTCTGCAATTCCTATCAGATCACGTCCTTTCAAAGCCATTGGCCAACCTTGGGACTGAATGGGTGTGGGTTCAACAAAGCCAGCTTTTTTAACTTCTTCCAACACATAGTCTGGATTAAATTAAATCAAGGTTGTAAAATCAGTCGAATATTACCATAAAAATAATAATCTCGAAGTCAGAACTGCTTTCATAAAGTACAAAATAGTTTCTCTCCTTTCCAAATCTCTGTAATTTTACCCCTCATGTTTCCACCTTAAATAAAAAACTGTTACAAATCACAGGATCAAAGAGATGAAGATTCATATAATAGGAAAGATAAGCTTGAGAGCTTGATAGAGAGAAAACTTTTTAGGTTTCATATTAATTGATAAAAGGTAGTAGAAGCGCCAAGCTCTACAGGGACTATTTGGATTAACTAATTTAAGCTTATGCTTATCTGTTGGCATTAACACTTGTAAAACTGTTTGGAAGAACTTATGAAAACAACTTATACGAAAACAATTCAAGTTTATAAAATATATCTTTTGTTATAGAAATAGCTAATACACAAGCGCTTAACATGATAAGCACTTATGCTATAAGCTGCAAATTAAGTTGTTTATCCGAACACAGCCATATATAGAACCTGTGAGAGATTAACTATCAAACTACTTAACTACCTATTAACTAACTACTATGTTTCTAATTTCTAATAAAAAACAAACACCAAGTAAATGTTACTTAAATTATTCCCATATTGGTAGGCTAAACAGAAACTCCATTATAAATCCTAATTCAGGTTGGTGGTTCTCACTGACTGGCCTTCCATGGAGTGTGACTCTATCAATCAAAATTTTATCATCTAAAAGAAAAATGGCACTTAAAATGGCGCTTATCTATCGTCATAAGCGCTTGTGAGACTGTTAGGGATAACTTATGAAAACAGCTTATGAAATGTTCATAAACCATTTTCATAAGCTCTCTAGGATAGCTTATGAAAACAACTTATGACTTATAAGAAATCAATTCAACTTTATTTTATCTTTTCTTAGCTTATACATAACTTTGTTTTATGATAAGCACTTATGCTATAAGATTAAAATTATCTTATTCCCCCATTGGTAGACTACACATAAATTCCATTATAAATCCTAGCTAAATATATCAGTTAAATTGAATACAATGAAACAAAATTGAAATGCAGAGTAATGAAAGCATGTATCACAATGAATGACGTACCTGGAAAAGAAGCATCGGAGAATGATTTAATAGGTTTAGGGACATCTTTGCCTTCAACAGTGATTTCACGGCGAAGACGATACTCATTAACCTCAGCTTCAGTCATAGCGCGAACAGAAGGGGATTCATTGTAAAAGTTTTTCTCAAAATGAGGTAATCCATCCAAATTAGCTTTCCTTGGAGAACCACCGGAACCACTCTCTCGGCTTGAAGGTGCGGCGGTAGCAGAAGCAGGTGCTCCACTACCTAGACCGGAATCACTGAGAAGAAGAAATAAATAATAATGACATAATAGAAAAGAGAAACCCTAGAAAGTTAGTTAGAGTTAATACCTTCTTCGGTCGCGGTAGGAAGTGGGGTCGGAGGAACGGCTGTCGTAGCGGCTCATGATTTCTGTTTTTGAGTTCACTATATGGAGTTAGTTAGGGTGATGGTGATGATGTATTGTTCGGTTTACACACCCGCCGCATACATTCACGGCCACAGCTACTTCGTCTCTCTCACTTTAATTAATCTATCTATGGAGTGTGGACTCTTGATTTTTCTTTCTTTCATAAAAAAATGGACTATGCTTGGGTTGTTGCTCTTGCGATATTAATTAGGAAAAATTACTCAAATTTTAATTAAATTTCAATTTACAATTTAATCTTTTACTACTTTTTTTTAATGATATTCTAGTCATTTTTTTCTATGTTTGAATACAAATTTTTCAAAAAAACATGATTTTATAATTTTTTTAGTATATTACAATCTTATGTTAGGTTTCTATTTGCTCAACTAGGTTACTCAATTGCAGGAATTCTATTATAGGCACAACCTCAAATCAATTATATTTGAGCACACTCACATTAAAGAGAAAAATTTAAACATAAACAATAATGTCACATCAACTATCATTAATCAATCCTTTTATATTTAAATTTTTTAAAATTATGTGTGTGTGCCTAAATGATAGGTGTCGGGTTTGTGCCCAAGTAAGAGTTTCTCAGTCAATTGAGCCACTCATTTCATCTCATTTCTTCGTAAATTCTAAATTATAAATATTACAATCTTATGTTAGGTTTCTATTTGCTCAACTAGGTTAGTCAATTGAGCCGCTCATTCCATCTCATTTCTCGATAGACTTTAAATTATAAATATTAATATATGTTATGCAAAAAAATATCTATATGTTTAAAGTTTGAAAAATCATATACAGATATGAATTAAGGATAATAAACGACCAAAAAAAAGATCAAAACTAAATTATCACTTGTGATTAAGTTAATGAATCGCTCCCCATTGGTTAAAGATTGATTCCACAAGGTTGCATGTACTGTTTATTTTCTCAGCTATTTTAAGTTTGGTTGTAAGGAAAGAAAGTGGAAAGGAATAAAAATTCTATTTTTCAACAAAAATCTAAAGGATAAACATGAAAAGGAGAAAACTCACGGTTAATAATAACGATGTCGAAGAACTTCAAGAGATATGATGAAAGAGATATGAGAAGACTATGGAGTGGAAGGACTATGGGGTGAATTATGTTGAGGAAAATCTAAATATAAAATTGAGAAATAAACTTAAACTAAATTTTAATCTAAATTCACTCGTCAATTTCTGTGTTTTCTTTCTTTTTCACTTTCTTTTATTCCAACCAAATAGACTCTAGAATCGTCTTTAAATCTTCACTTCATGCTTAGCTTCACGTTCAAGCAGTGCTCATTAACCACTTGATTTAGATGAATATTTTTCTTCTCAAATAAAAATTGGACGATGTTATAATAATCCTACATAACATGAAAAACACATGTTACTATTAATGTTGAAATATCTCTCCAAAATTTCAATTTAAAATAGTAATGTAGATTATTTTATTCATAACTTTAGCAGTATAAATACCATTTTTTACTTAATGTGAAATACACACTTTTGAAAATAATAAAATATGATCCAAACTTCTCAATTCTCTTCATTTTGATAACTTATATATATATATATATACATATATTAATAGTATTATAATTATATTAGTAATTTATATCATTCTATTAGTCACTAAAGAAATATTCAAATTTCCAATTTTTTCAACGACATTTTTTTTTAATTGTATGAATTCATTTTTAAATTAATTTTATTTTATAATGTGTATGGCTGGGTTGGGCCTGAGATCCAAATTACCATCAGTTTTGGGCTCCTTTGATCATAATGAGCCCATCTAAAAAGTGTTACAGAAACAAATATCCTCTGCTTTGCCAGAAATATCCATTTTTCTTCAATTCATTCATCATCTAGCTCGCGCTAAAATGCAGAGTCTATCTTCTTTATCATCATCATCATGTTCAATAACAACAAGTTCACCGTCGAAATTCAAAGCAATGCAAGTGAAAGCTTCATGGGACACAACACAACAACAAAAACTCCCTTATAACCGCAACGCTCCTAGAAAACTCACACAATCACAATCTCCTTCTCTCACTTCTTCTTCACCCACCGCACCTTCTACCCGTAAAGAACACCTCATTTCCGATCTTCTCAAACGCAACACTCCTCTTCCCACCATACCTAGTACTACTTCTTCTTCTTTTTCCTTTATCTATCAACTTCAATTTTATTTTTATTTTTATGTTTTTTTTTTCAATTAATTAATGTTTTGTTTGCATTTTGCAGGGAAAACCGAAGAACAAGAAGAACACGAAACCTATTTAGGATATGAAAGATGGCTTCCAACTCCACCTAAAGTTGTTAAGCCTCGTTCTGTTTTTAATGCTACTTCTTTAGCTTATATTGGTGATTGCATTTATGAGGTCACTTTCTTTATAATTATCTATTCTTAATTTTTATTATCATTCTCAAACTTTTTATGAAATTTGTAGTTATATTGTTCTAATTTTATTTTTTCGTGTGAAATGTGCAGCTATATGCTCGTAGGCACTTTTTATTTCCTCCTCTTAGTATTGAAGAATACAACGATCGTGTCATGGCAGTTGTTCGTTGTGAGGCTCAAGTATGATTATTTCCTTCCATACTTTGTTTTCAATTTATATTTAACTTATATTTACTAGCAGAATTGTCCATCCGCATTTTTATTGCGCTTCATTGCGTATTAATCTTAACATATTTTGTTGTGTAATGTTTTGATAAGGTACTAGTTCTTGTATGTGTGTACTGATTGTGACGATGATGACAATTTTATATGTGATTTTATATCCATTTAAGATTCATGTCACCCTAATTAGGATTTAGGAAGTTATTTTTCTTGTTTGGTCTGATGTTAAGAGTCTCTTGTTGGATGTGATATCGCCTGATCATAAATTTATAATTAGGGGCAATCCTAGCCGGTTTTTTTCTGCTTCTTTTTCTGTTTCTAAACTTAAATTTCGGTCAAGGAAGCACAACAATGCGAGTTTGGCTCAGCGAGCCAGTGATGTCCTGTTGCATTTTATTTATTGTTACTGATTAACAACAAAAACATGTTTTTAATCTGATTCCAATTGTGTGTTGTCCTTTTTTTTTCCTTCTGCAGGATGCATTGCTCCAGAAACTTCTAAACAGTAACTTCTTATCAGATCAAGAGAGGTTAGAATATGTTACATTTGTATTATAGTGGTCAGGAGGAGTGACATTATTTGAACAAACCACCTTATAGTGCTGGTCAGAAGTGGCACTATTTGAATAAAAATCCCTAGTACAAATGCTCTGATAATTTATTTGTGTGCCAAAAGAGGTCTTTGAAATTTTGGTTATTCTGTAATGTAAGAGCGAAATCTATTAAACTTACGAAAGTACATCCAAGTATAGTTGGAATAAGATAGTACGATGTAATAAGTTGTCTAACTATGAACTCAATATGAATATTAGCATTTTAGCATTAAAGAAGTGCATTAGGCCTTTGTGGATGTTTTGGCAAGTTTCAAAGTTAGTTTGGACTTGCAGTGTTCAGAACTGTATTGGTGCATATCTTAAATTTTCCAGGAAGAAAATTGCTTCCTTTGTTTAATATGAAACTATATTCTGGAATGTCATGAGTCAGATTCGCTACCTCCAGGCTTAGAGCACCTTAACCCAAATAACATGGTATAAATACTACTGTGAGTGTCATATGATAAAAAAAATTTGATTTTTGAGGTTGTTAAACTACTCCCTGTAGAGTTTATCTTATGATCCTGAAACCTAGATTGGAGTTCTGAAAAGTGAAATATGTGTTAGGGTTTTGTTAAATGAACAATAATGATCTCAGATCTCAACTTGCAAGATGATTTTCTTTTTTGTGTAGAAATTTCTGGAACTGGTAGCTTAAGACCCATTCATGCTTTAAATTGAAGCTATGTTTGTATTGGCATTTTCATCTGTCTCATGGTTGGTACACGATAGTGATTAGATGAAGACAATAAGCACTAAACTTACATACTTTAGGGTACGCCGAATTGTGCCACAATTATGGTATTCTAGTGCTCGTTCAATAGGGGATAGACACTCCCAGCATTATAAGAGTTGGTAGATCATGGGAGATCTGTTAAATTTCTGTTATGGCTTATAGCTTTTAATGAACGTTTTTTCAGGGATGTTCTTCGATGGGGAAAGAACATTGTTTCAAGCAAAACTAAGACAAAAAAGCGTGCTGGTGCAGCTGTATATAACAGAGCATCTTCACTAGAAACATTAGTAAGTGCCTTCAAACTTCCATTTCTCTTCTAGTAATATAAATATTAATCTTCTATAAAATAGTCATCTGATTCTTGGAAGTTGTTTTCTTCTATATTTCTTTAATTTTAAAGTGGTGATCCTAACTGCAACATACTAATTTCATTAAATATTACTGTTAAAATACAACTTATATAGTGGATGACGTGTGTGTATTCTATATTCTATAATCTATACACATCTATTTGTATAATTATATGTTGCACAGTTGGCCATTAATAGCTGGCTTCCTGCCGCACCATTATTTTGCAATTTCAGCTTGTGTGTTGCTAATATCCATCCAATATAGTTTCCTTTTGAGTTCGAAAATCAGATAGTTTGGCAGGAATAATCTGAAATAAAAGTATTTCCTTTATAATCCGAAAGTTGTTTTCACTTTTCAGCCTGTTGTCTAACACAGATGTCTATTGAACTATAGGTTGGCTATCTATATTTGACAAATGTGAATCGCCTGGAAAAGCTAATGTTAGAATTGGGATTCTCAGTCGACTCTTCAATGCCTTTGAATTTGGATGAATTAATAGTAAGTTTTTATATTATCCAGCCCAGCACTGCAACTCACTATTGATTTTATTGTTTCATTTTTGCTCTCCCATTTGAAATTTGATCAAAACCTACACCAATAATCGCTGAAATGGGAATTAACCCAGGAATTACGAAAATTGAAGTAAGAAATACAAATGGAGTGCAGTGGGAATTTTTGCTTTCTGCACATTAGACCTCTTGGTGATATAATGAGATCTTTATGCATACAGTATATTAAACAATGTTAGTTCCAGTAGTACAAACTGGGAGTACTACTAGACTGATACTCCCAGCTAGTATTACATGGCCGGACAAGGAAAGGAAATTGATACAAAATTACGTTGCAGCTATTGTGTACTACCGAACAAATTTAAAATTATGAAAAGAATACTACTCATTAATCATTACTAGTATGCATTTGTTGTATAATCTCAAGATATAACAAAATTGCCCTATATGGGGTGGGAATTACAACTGCTAATTAATGTTTCACTAGTTAATAATTGTCCTTTCTTTCCACTCTTAGACAGGTGAGCTGAACAGAGGAAAGGATTGATCTTTGGGTATTCTTCGACTGGAGAAGACAAAACAACTAACTGAAGATTTTGTTCGATCCTATTCTTCGGTAAAACCTATCCTAGTAATAGTGGCTTCCTCTTTTACTTGCTGGTGGGATCAGAAGCCTTTGAGATCAGTACCACATTCAAATGGCATATTTTACCATGATAAAGGATCAAAACCTGTTGAGATCTTTTGCAACAATATGTATGTTGTGTACATAGGTTATGGTACACCATTGTTTGCAGTAATTGATTTGAGAAGAAGACAATTTAGTGAAGCTATGGTTATTTGATAGATTTGTGTCAGGGTTTGCAACTCTGATTGAATTTTATCCACCATTATAATTAGTTTATTTATGGATAGATCTAGTAATTTAGACATCAAACTATCACTCTCTCACCTATTTAGTCCCTAAACTATTAACATCAATTAAAAAGTTCCTAAACTATTAAGTCTTTAAACCATTAAAGTTAAAATCATCTAAAAGGTCGCATCAAGCTATTTAATCCTTCGGTTAACACTGATTTTGATCGATAGTAGTTTTCGGCCGGTTTGTTTAATTAAACTATGAAAATAGATCAATTTGATTTTTAAACCGTCATATAAAACAACCGATTAGTTCAAAACCAACAACCGTATCATTTGACATATCTAAAAATAAAAATAAGAGCTTTTAGAAAAAAGCTAAAGTTGTTTGATAATTATTGCTTTTTTAGCTTCAAAAGTATTTTATCTAATATACTTTACTCATAAAAGTTAAACAACTTTTTTCTACGAAGAATTTCTTGAAAATCTGTTTGGTCTAACTTATTCTTTTATTAAGTGAAAAGTCTAAAATAAGCTAGGTCAAATGGTACCTTGATTTATTCTTATAATAAGTAATAAATTGTTGTAGTACTTCTTTCGCATACCGGAGACAATTTCCCCCATATTGATTATGAATTATAGATTTAGAGATGTATTTTACAACAAAAATTGAATGTTTAAAAGGAAGGAACTGTAGCAATACATGTCTTTTTCTCCATAATGTGTAATTGAACTAGAGATAGGTGATGAAAGACAAGATATATTTGTAAGATGAATATTTAGTACTTAGGATGCTTTTAGGCAAAAATGATTAAAAGTATAGCAAATAGTAATGCAATGGGTGCTTCATGGATATTTTAAGGAATATGGTTCAACTTTTCTATGATTTACTATTATATTTTACTAAGTTGAATTTCTCTACGATTTACATAATTGTGAACATACATCATTAGAACATAGAATTTTTTTTTTAAAAAAGAGACAATTGAAATGCAAAAGCCAAAAATTAGTAAGTAGAAGTCTCGGAACCATAATAAAAAATGCATATCACACAAACCGGCACGGAACGTGCCTGTTTGGCCCGCTATGAAAAGAGCGGACTGACGGGCACGACTGAACGCTAGTTTTAATAGTTTAGGAACTATTAATAATAAAAAACTTAATTTAAGAGCATTGATTATAATATTTTTATTTTTTTTTGTTACAAAGAGCATTGATTATAATATTTTAACGACTAAATAATTGAATGAAAAAATAATTTAGAGACATTTTATTTAATTTTAATACTTTAAGGACTAATCTGATAAGTTACTGTAATTTTGTATTTGCAATAATACCCTTTCTTCTTTGATATCCTCACTCTTTGCAACCCGCTCCCGCTTTCCTCGACATTCTCTGCAACTGCGTCCTCTTTCCCGACCCTTCTTCCGTTTCCGGCAACCGACTCCAATCTCCGGCGGACCTTCTCTTTTCAGAGCCACTTTCTACGGCGCACAAAAATAGCTACTAAAATACACAGCTTCCATTCATTGAATCATCGCAATCTACACTTTTCCAGTTTGCTCTGATTATATTCACACTTTCATGGCATTTCGATGTTTGGGGTTCAAATTTCTGCTACACTTCTCAAAACCCAATCACCTTCTTCCCTCCATATCATCACTCATACCATTACATCAATCTATGCTACACCCTCCCTCATATTCTTCACACCTCAACGAAAACCTCATTCTCCGCCAAATCTCTGAAATTTTACCACTACCTACTTCCAAAACCCCACAATCTGAATCAGAATCGAATTCCGTTGATGGGTTTTTGTCCCCTGAAGATAAACTACGTGGCATCTTTCTTCAAAAGCTAAAAGGTAAGGCTGCAATTGAACAAGCTTTATCTAGTGTATGTATTGATGTAAATGTTGATGTTATTGGTAGGGTATTGAATAATGGGAATTTGAGTGGTGAAGCTATGGTTATGTTTTTTAATTGGGCACTCAAACAACCAATGGTGGATAAAGATGTTGGTACTTATCATGTCATTGTTAAGGCACTAGGAAGAAGGAAATTTTTCATTTTTATGATGCAAGTTTTAAATGAGATGAAGTTGAATGGTATAAAAGCTGATTTGTTCATGTTATCTATTGTTATTGATAGTTTTGTAAATGCTGGTCATGTGTCTAAAGCAATTCAGGTGTTTGGGAACTTGGATGATCTCGGTCTGAATCGTGATACCGAGGCTTTGAATGTGCTTTTGTCGTGTCTTTGTCGACGGCAACATGTTGGTGCTGCAGCTTCTGTTTTTAATTCAATGAAAGGGAAGGTGACTTTTAATGTTGCCACGTATAATGTTGTTGTTGGTGGTTGGTCTAAGTTGGGTAAGGTGGATGAGATTGAGAGGGTTATGAAGGAAATGAAAGTTGAGGGTTTTTCTCCCGATTTCAATACGTTTGCTTTCTTTCTTGAGGGTTTGGGTAGAGCAGGTAGAATGGATGAGGCTGTTGAGGTTTTCGGTAGTATGAAAGAGAAAAACACCGCTACCTATAATGCAATGATTTTCAATTTCATTTCAATTGGAGATTTTGACGGGTGCATGAAGTATTATAATGGGATGTTGAGTGATAATTGTGAACCTAACATTGATACATATACTAGAATGATCACTGCTTTTCTCAGAACCAGGAAAGTAGCGGATGCACTTTTGATTTTCGATGAGATGTTAAGGCAAGGAGTTGTGCCTCCTACTGGGACTATAACTTCCTTCATCAAACAGTTGTGCAGCTATGGTCCACCATATGCTGCTATGATGATTTACAAGAAGACAAGAAAATTAGAGTGTAAGATATCAATAGAAGCTTATAAGATATTGCTAATGCGCCTTTCAAAGTTTGGAAAATGTGGAACATCGTTAAGTGTTTGGCAGGACATGCAAGAATGTGGGTATAGTTCAGATGTTGAAGTTTATGAGTACATCATCAGTGGCCTTTACAACATAGGACAACTTGAAAATGCTGTTCTTGTTATGGAGGAGGCTTTGCGCAAAGGGTTCTGCCCTAGCAGGCTTGTATGCAGTAAACTAAGTAACAAGCTACTTGCTTCAAACTTAACAGAGAGGGCTTACAGGCTGTTTTTGAAGATTAAACATGCCCGTTCACTTAAAAATGCGAGAAGTTATTGGCGAGATAACGGCTGGCACTTTTGAATAGGCATCCTAATTGGTAGTTCTTGAAGTAGATCCTCCTGTTTGCTTTTCACATATCTGGTCTTTGGCTACTTCCACACAACATTACTGATCTAGTATGTCCTTATATTGATTTTTTTTAACAAGTTATTTTAAATAATTTACCGTTCCTTTTCTAGATTTGTGATTTAGGTTTCTAGGAATTTTACTTCTTAATATAGATGTCTTTTGGGTGAATAAAATGATATAGTGTTTAATTGTATCCATTTGAAAACTTTTTTCTATTTGCAATATGGGAATCCTTCTTAGGACATGGGAGCAAGGAACATAAACTTATTACAAAGGACTTCCCCTTCACAAAGGTCACATAACTTCTTTCACCAAAGTACTTTGCTTATTTCCCCAAGTCTGACTTCCATTTTTCTAATTCATACCTTTGTAATTATTCTTTAGTGCCTTTCTTAGTCACAAGAAGCTTGTAGAAATTTAAAGACTTATAGTTATAGGAATACCTGTTTTTGAAACACATAGGTGGGGGTTGTAATAGAAGTGCCGTCTGTTATAGACTTGAGTGATAATACCAGAAAGTTATTAAAGGAATTATTTATTTGATTTATCGATTCTGTCCAGTTTTGGGGAATTCGTTATGATGAGATCGACAAAGAAGAGTGGGTCACAATGGAATCAATGCAAGACGATGGCAAACTCAGTCATGCAACTTGATCTGTTTTGCTATTTAAAAAGAAGCACATAGGTGGTTGGTTCCAGTGGCATATTAATAATGACGAGGAATGCAAAGAAGGGTGGGTTACACTGGATGACGAGGAGAAAATTTCCATTCCAGGTCACAAAGTAAGTCATGCAACTTGACCTGTTTTGTTTGCTTATTTAGAAAGAAAAGTTATCATAATTCCTTATGTTAAGAAACAAAATAGAAATGGCATATATTTTGGAAAACGACGTGATATATTAAAGTAAAATTATTGGCTTCTGCCATGTAGTGCATGATTTCTTTATAGCTTAATTTTGGAACTATAATCACAAATAATTGCTATACACCCAGTTTGCTCCAGACCCACTTCTTCTCCGTATCCCTTTCAATAAAACAGCTTGTCTTTGCAAAGCTTGCTGAATTCATGAACTCTGCTACAATGGTTTAAAGTGTCGTGATAGGTTGTTTCATAGAAAACCAGGAAATAACTTCAAATCCCATCATTAAAAATTGCCTGAAGTGCTCATGTGGTCATTTATACCTCCTGCATAATCGTTGTTTGTATCTCCAGCCAGTTTTTCTTGTAATCTTTAGTGTTGATGATCAAGAGGAGTTGTCGATAATGGAGGAATACAGAATGTTGAGTATGCCTTGAAATCTCAGAATACATCTTTAAGTTTGTTTGATCATAAAACCGAATGCTTTGCATGTATATTGCATTGTGCAATTTTGATGATAACCAACACGGTGCAAATTGGTTGAATATCTGGAGACTTAGACTTCCAGAGAGGGTTAAAACTTTCGTGTGGCTGTTGCACCATGACAGGTTACTTGCAAATTTCAATAAAAGTAAGATGGGTCTAGGCTCTTCCATGTGCAATTTTGTGGTAATATTGTTGAATCGACCCTGCATGCACTGTGTGAATGTCCGCTTGTGATGCTGATTTGGTTGAATTCTATTCACATATTGCACAAAATGAATTCTTTGATGGTGATCTGAAACATTGGATTAATGTTAACATGAATATCAGAACTGATTTATATGCTAACGTGGAGTGGAGGTGTTTTTGGGCAACGGCTTGTCAGCAAATTTGGTATCAGAGAAATAAGGAACACCATGATAAGAGGTATGTTAGACCTGTGCATCTAGTCCAGGATATATTGAAGAGAGACAAGGAGTATATATATATATATATATATCAGCCTATGATTCTTTGAATATTATTAAGGTTGTGCAAAAAAGTTTGGTTCATATGAAGTGGATTCCTCCATCGGTGGGATGGGCGAAGTTAACTACAGATTGCTCTTGCAAGGAAAGAAAATACAATTTGGGAAGACTAAACCAAAACTCAAGAAAAATCAAACAAACCATATAAGACAAAAACATTTGAGCTACGAATAACACAATGTGTAATTCTAACTTTGTTGACTCGTCCTCATCCTTGGTAAGTTTCTTCGGTTGTAGGAAAGTCTTGTTTATCGATGCATATCACACTACTTTTTATTTATTTTTTGTAATAATAATAATAAATAATTTTCACCTCATTGATCACCACCTTACTCCTCTATTTTGCTTTCATGTCTCCAAAAAATCACAAGCACGATCAAAAGAGAAAACAAAATAACACCAAGAGCCCCAAGAGACAAACAAGATACCATTCATTTTGAAAGAGTTGCAGAGGACAATATACCTTGATGCTGTTAGATCAAAATGGCATCTCTTGTTTATTACTATTTGCACACTGCCTTTTATAGGCTACAGCACATACATGAGTCATTGGGCTTAGACATAGTGAAGGCCCAATCTAAAACCCAGAGAGAGACCCAACAAACCCTCCCTTAAGCTGATCATTACAAGCTATGATCAACTTAATCAAATAACAGAAAGAGAAACTATGGCTAAGTAGTAGACAAGTGATAACTTGTCAGACAAGAAATACAAGCACAGGATATAACAGACAAGAATTTTCTACACTACATAGCACTGCTGAGATCACACACACCCATTCCCTCCCTTAATTTGCTAAAGCTTTCAATCTTCAAGGCTTTGGTCATGATATCTGCAAGTTGATCTTGAGTTTTGCAGTATTTGAGTTCTATTACCCCATCTTTACACAAATCTCTAAGGAAGTAGTATCTCACATCAATATGCTTGCACCTACCATGCAATATTGGATCTCTGGATAGCTTGATGGATGAACTATTGTCACAATTGATGAATGTGCAACCAGCTTGCTTCACATGAAGATGCTTCAAGACATTTCTTAGCCACATGCACTGACAAGCACATGATGCAGCAGACACAAATTCTGCTTCTGTGGAGGATAAAGTGACAATAGGTTGTTTTTTAGAGCACCAGCTTACTGCAACACCATTCATGGTAAACACATATCCAGAAGTACTTTTTCTGTCATCATAATCACCAGCATAGTCCGAATCACTCCACCCTTCTAGGACCAATTCACCACTAGCTTTGGGTTTGTACAAAATTCCATGATCCAATGTACCCTTCAAATATCTCAATATTCTTTTTACAGCTGCAACGTGCATTTCTGTAGGCCTCTCCATGTATCTAGCAGTCAAGCACACAGAATATGCCATGTCAGGTCTAGTAGCAAGAATGTACATTAGGCATCCAATCATTTGCTTATACAAAGTTGCATCAATGGCCTTGCCTGCTTCATCTTTTATTAACTTGCAGCCTAGCACAATAGGACTGCATACACCATTACAATCACTCATACCAAATCTCTTCAGAATTTCTGATCCATATTTCTGCTGATGAATGAAAATTCCTTGCTTACCCTAAGTCACCTCAACACCCAAGAAGTACTTCATTTTGCCTAAATCTGTCATAGCAAACTTTTCTTTCATTGACATTTTGAAGCTTCTCATCATGTGTTCATCATTTCCTGTGTAGATGAGATCATCTACATATACACTGACAATAAAAAATCTTCCTTTTTCATCACATTTCACAAACAGTGTATGTTCACAGAAGCATTTTTCAAATTTTTCACCAAGGAAATATGATTCTATTTTACTATACCAGGCTCTAGGAGCTTGTCTTAGCACATAGAGTGCTTTCTTGAGCTTGTAAACTTGGCTGTCATTTCCTTTTCTGTATCCCAGTGGTTGCTCTACATACACATCTTCTACAAGTTCACCATGTAGAAAAGCACTTTTCACATCAAGTTGAAATACACACCATCCTTCATAAGCAGCTAAAGACGAGATTGACCTGATAGTTTCCCATCTTGCCACAGGGGCAAAGACTTCACTATAGTCAATTCCATATTTTTGTGAATATCCCTTAGCAACCAACCTGGCCTTGTGTTTCTCAATTTTCCCTTTCTCATTGTATTTTGTCTTGAATATCCACTTTACACCAATAGCTTTAGCACCTGGTGGAAGATTAACCAACTCCCATGTATCATTAGTTTCAATGGATTGTATTTCAAAATCCATAGCATTTCTCCATGCATCAACTTTGACAGCTTCTTCATATGTAGAAGGATCTTCACTAGAGCTAAACATAGCTATAGCAAGATTTTGTACTTGATCATCATTGTTCTCTAGATTAGTCACATAATCTCTGAGATATGCTGGTGGTCTTCTATCTCTGGTAGGTAAAGCTTCTTCTGATTCATTAGTTTCACTGTCAGAATTGCTATTGGTGTGATGACTAGCTGTTTCATCATCATGATTCTCATTTTCTTCATCATCATTTTCAACATGCACATTGTCCTCATCATCATCAATATCACTGATGGATTCTACAACTTTGTTATTGCTCTTTTTGCCCCAGTTCCAGCTCTTTGATTCTTCAAAAATCACATCTCTACTTACTATGATTCTTTTTCCAACTGGCTCATACAACTTGTAAGCTTTAGATTCTTCACTAACACCAAGCAATACACACTTGATACTCTTTCCATCTAATTTCTTTCTATGCACATCAGGGACATGTACATGAGCCAAACAGCCAAAGATTCTAAAATGATGAACTGATGGTTTGCTTCCACTCCAAGCTTCCTCAGGAGTCATATCTCTTACAGCAAAAGTAGGACACCTATTCATCACATAAGCAGCCCATTTTACTGCTTCAGGCCAGAATTTCTTGGGTACACCTCTAGCTGCTATCATGCTTCTAACCATGTTTAACAAGGTTCTATTTTTCCTTTCAGATACTCCATTCTGTTGTGGAGTATAGGCAGCTGTTAATTGTCTCTTCACACCATGTTCACTACAGAATTCATTGAAAGCAGTTGATGTAAACTCTCCACCTCTATCAGTTCTAAGACATTGCATGACACAACCAGATTCATTTTCAACTAATGTTTTGAATTTTTTAAAAATTTCAAAGACACTAGATTTTTCTTGCAGAAAGTAAACCCATGTTTTCCTAGAGAAATCATCAGTAAAGGTAATGAAATACCTGTTCCCACCATTAGATTGTGGATTAATAGGGCCACACACATCAGAGTGTATAAGCTTAAGTTTTTGACTGGCCCTCCAATTTGCCTGCTTGGGTATTGCTTCTCTGTGTTGCTTGCCAGACAAGCAATCCTCACATTTATCTTCTAATTCATTCAAAACTGGCAAACCCTTAACCATTTGTTTCTTGTTGAGGACTTTCAACCCTTTGAAACTGAGATGAGCATATCTTTGATGCCATAACTTTGCTTCTTCAACCTTTGAAACTTGCAGACACTTAGGGATAATCACTGAAGCAGTTACTATATACATCCTATTTGCAGTCATTTCTGTAGTTAATATCAACCCCTTTTCATCATGAAACAATTGACACATATTGTTTCTAAAGACAATAGTAAGACCTTTCTGCTGAAGCTGGCCAATGCTGAGTAAATTGTTGCTCAACCCAGGCAAGTAATACACATCAGTTATCACATGAATCCTGCCCTCAATACTCAACTTTACATTTCCCTTGCCCATAACAGCCATTTTTGAATCATTCCCTAATTTGACAGATTCTCTGAATGTGTCATCAAAATCAAACAAGCAATTCTTGGTACCAATCATATGATTACTACATCCACTATCAAGATACCATGGTTCTTTGATGAATTCTTCACTGAAATCACTGAAATCGTTGTGAGCCATGAGAAGCATTTCTTCCTCCTTTTCTTGCTTAACAAAGTTAGCATTCCCTTCCCAATCTGGACACTCATTCTTGTAATGACCAAGCTTGTGACACTTGTAACATTCCACAAGTTCTCTACTTTGTCTGCCTCTGCCACGCCCTTGTGAGGGATTCCTACCCCTACCTCTGCCTGCATTTGACATTTTCAACGCTTGCTCTTCACTGTGCTCCTTTTGTCCCTTCATACGTTGTTCATGAACTAGTAAGCTACTATGTAATTCATCAATGGAGAGGGCCGTTACATCATTTGATTCTTCAATAGAGCACACCACATAGTTGAATTTAGCCGGCATAGATCTCAAGATCTTTTCAACCACCATCACTTGTTCAATTCTTTCACCTTGAGCTGTCATCTTGTTTGCGATTGATAACGTTCTTGCAAAGTAATCATTGACCGTTTCTCCCTCCCCCATTGCAAGAACCTCAAATTCCCGTCGCAAAGACTGTAATTGAGCACGTTTTACCTTTGTAGATCCTTGATATTTTCTCCTCATAGCTTCCCAAATATCTCTGGATGTATCACGAGTCAGAATTGTCTCCAAGATTGAACGATCAATTGCTTGAAACAAATAGTTCTTGACTTTCAAGTCTCGAAGCTTACTCTCATCAGCAACACGGCGTTGATCCACCGTTGCATTCGCCGGAGCAACAACTACGCCATTCTCTATCAAGCTCCAGTATTCTTTTGAACGGAATAGATTTGATTTTGAGGATTATATGATACATAATCTTTGGGGGCATAAGGAGGTTGGATGGGTTGTTAAAGAAGCAGAGGGTATGTCAGGGGGTATGTTGATTTTGTGGAACAATAACGTTTTCAAGCTCTTAACTAGCTTTAAGGGCAATGGTTATCTAGGAGTAAAGGTTGATATTGAGGGCACCATTTTGTATCTCATCAACATCTACTCTTCATGTAGTATGGCGGGGAAGATGAAACTGTGGGAGGATCTATTGGCTTTTAAAAATCACAATGACGGGGGGCAGTGGTGCATAGGAGGTGACTTTAATGCCGTTTTACATTCGTCGGAAAGAAAAGGGAGTAGCGGGGACAACAGACAAAGTGAACGAATCTTATTTAACAATTTTGTGGAAGATATGGAGTTGTTTGACGTGCCGGTGCTAGGGAAAAAATTCTCTTGGTATAGTGCCGATGGAAAATCCATGAGTCGTATCGATAGATTTTTACTCTCCGACGGTTTCATCTCTTCTCAAAGTATTTCAGGGCAGTGGATAGGTGACCGGGACATTTCAGACCATTGCCCCATTTGGTTAGTGACCTCCACCCTTAACTGGGGTCCGAAACCTTTCAGGGTAATCAACGGTTGGCTGGAGCATCCGGAATTTTTGCCGTTCGTTGAGAAGGTTTGGAAGAGCTTTAATGTTCATGGGAGGAAAGCCTTTGTGTTGAAGGAGAAGTTTAAAATGTTGAAAGATTGTTTGAGAAAGTGGAATAAAGAAGTCTTTGGCATTCTTGATCTTAATATTGAGCATACAGTGAAAGAGTTAAATGATATTGAAGGCATGCTAGGGGATGATGACTTAGATTTGGAGGACACTAGACGAGATGGGTTGAACAAAGAATTTTGGCGTCAACTACATTTCAAAGAAAGCCTACTAAAACAGAAATCAAGAATGAAATGGGTTAAAGAGGGCGACTCAAATTCACGGTATTTTCATGAATCTATTAAGAGTAGGCGTAGAAGGAACCAATTAGTCGCCTTGAAAGAAGGTGATAATTGGATTCAAGGAGTCTCCGAAATTAAAGCATTCGTAAAAAATTTCTTCGCTGACAATTTCGGGGAGAGGTGGGAGGATAGGCCGAACCTTAATGGTATTCACTTTCAGTCATTATCCATTGATGAAAATATCATGTTGACAGCACCTTTCACTATTGAAGAAGTTCGGGAAGCTATATGGAGTTGTGATGGTAATAAATGTCCTGGCCCGGATGGTTTCAATTTTAATTTTTACAAAGTTTGCTGGGATATTATTAGCGGAGATATCATGGCTTTCTTGTCCGAATTCCATGGTAATGCTTCCTTGCCAAAGGCGATTACGGCATCTTTTCTAACTCTTGTACCAAAAAAGGATCATCCTCAATGTCTCTCGGATTATCGACCTATATGTTTGGTCTCTAGTTTGTACAAAATCTTGGCCAAAGTCCTCGCAAACAGGTTGAAAAAAGTATTGGGCAAGTTGATATCAAAGGCTCAATCTGCATTTTTACCAAGTCGTCAGATTTTAGATGGTGTGCTTGTTGTTAATGAGCTTTTAGATTTGGCTAAACGAAGGAAAGACAAATCTTTAATGTTTAAAGTAGATTTTGAACGAGCTTATGACACGGTGAATTGGAAGTTCTTGGATTATATGATGGATCGTATGGGTTTTGCGGGAGAGTGGCGTCGTTGGATTAGAGCTTGTGTTTGCCAGAGCTCCATGTCAGTTCTGGTGAACGGAAGTCCTACGGAGGATTTTTGTGTTGGTAAGGGGTTAAGACAGGGCGATCCGCTATCTCCTTTCCTTTTTATTATTGTAGCTGAAGGTCTTACAGGTCTTATGAGTAAAGCGGCGGAGATTGGTCGGTTTCATGGTTACAAGGTCAATAACAACATCTTATTCCATACTTTGCAGTTTGCTGACGATACCATCATAGTGGGTGAAGGCACATGGGATAATCTTTGGACCATTAAAACGGTTTTGAGAAGTTTTGAGTTAGTCTCTGGGTTGAAGGTAAATTTCTTCAAAAGTAAACTTTATGGTGTGAACCTTGAAGATAATTTTTTACAAGCTTCCTCAGCGTTTTTGCATTGCGGGGTGGAATCCATACCCTTCAAGTTTCTTGGCATTCCGGTTGGAGCTAATCCGCGAAGAAAGACTACATGGTCCCCTATTATAGCTTCTATGAAACAAAGACTTAGCACATGGAAAGGTCGCCAACTCTCAATAGGAGGTAGAGTAACTCTCATCAACTCCGTCCTATCGAGTTTACCGCTTTATTTCTTTTCTTTTTATAAAGCGCCGGTGTGTGTTATTAAGGAATTGGTGCGTATTCAACGTAATTTTTTATGGGGAGGAGGAACGGATAGTAATAAAATGTGTTGGGTTAGTTGGGACCGTATTTGTCAATCAAAGGAATATGGTGGATTGGGTATAAAGAATTTAGAGTTGTTTAATGCTTCTCTCTTGTGTAAATGGAAGTGGAGATGTATGGAAGATAGTGAGGCCCCTTGGCGTGAATTTTTAAGTTTTAGATATGGTTCTTTTTCGGCCAATTTCCTTCGTGGTGCGGGTAGGGAGGGTCTTACAAAAGCCTCTATATGGTGGAGAGATATTTGGAGTTTAGGAAATGGGGCGGAAGGAGGTTGGTTTGGTAGCCTTGTTTGTAGTATCCTCGGCGACGGCATTGATATTGGCTTTTGGAAGGAAAAATGGATGGGAACGTCTTCTCTGCAAAATTTATTTCCGGCTCTTTTTGCCAAAACTACACTACCCGACGGGAATATAGCGCAAATGGGAACGTGGGAGGGTGAGGCTTGGTCTTGGGATTTGGCTTGGCATAGCATGTTGTCAGAAACAGAGGTAGAAGAAGCACAATATCTCATGACATTACTGCAACCTATAATGCCAAACAAGGATGTGGGGGATAGAAGGCGGTGGTTAGACAGTAAGAATGGCTTGTTCACGGTTCAATCAACATATTCCGCTTTATCAAAGTATCAATACAAACCGCTAGATGATCCAAATTTGGAGGCAACCTTCAAGAAGCTTTGGTTAAATAATGTCCCATCTAAAGTTAGCATTTTCGGATGGCGGTTACTCCTTGGAAAATTACCAACAAAGGAGGCTTTATTCAAGAAAGGTATTATCACTAACAATTTTGAGAGGAGTTGTGTTTTTTGTGTCAATGAAGTGGAAGATATTCATCATGTTCTATTTAATTGCAACGTCTCGCGGGAAGTTTGGAGTAATATTTTCCGGTGGATGGGAGTACAACCCATAGTTTTTGATGATCCTCCCAATCACTTTAGTCTTTTCGGTAAGTTACTAAAAGACGTTAGTAGTAAGAAGTTCCGTCACATTATTTGGTTGGCTACGACGTGGAGCTTATGGAGAAAGCGAAACAACATTATTTTTAGAGATGATTTTGTTACTGTCCCCTCCTTAGTGGATAATATCATCTATATTGCGTGGTTTTGGTTAATAGGAAGGGGCGGTTTAAATGTTAATATTTCTTTCTCTGATTGGTGTAATAATCCGTTGAACTGTTTTCACGGTTAATAGGGGTTCCCCTATATGAATTGTAAGGGTTGAGTACCTCTTGTACTCCTTATAATTCAATTTTTGCTTATCAAAAAAAAAAACATCGACCAATGTTCATAGTATCCATCAAACTTGGGAATTGCAGGCTGAACGAAATGCGAATTTGAATTGTTCTCCATGATCGTAGTGAAGATGCGAGATCGAGAAGCAAAACGCGAAAGAAAAAGATGAAGAAATGAGCAATAACGGTTTTCTAACAAACTTCACCGGCGATAACGGTCACCGGCGATCAAGAAACTGCGGTTTCAAAAAACGGTTAGACACGTGGCCTTGGATCGGTGAATAGACTGATACCAATTGTTAGATCAAAATGGCATCTCTTGTTTATTACTATTTGCACACTGCCTTTTATAGGCTACAGCACATACATGATTCATTGGGCTTAGACATAGTGAAGGCCCAATCTAAAACCCAGAGAGAGACCCAACAGATGCTTCAACCATCCACTTAAATACTCCAAATAGATGAATAATACATAATATTAAGATAAAAGGCACACGAAAGTGTGAAAACTCAATATATAGCATTGTGCAGACTAATGCATAGACAAAGGTCATTATGAACAAAGCATCCCACATAATTGCAGATGAGAGCAGAAAAGAGGCCCTCCATAAGCTTAGTATTACTGTCTCTTTTTTATTATTATTAGCCTTGCTCATAATAAGTACCAATGCTACTTGTGTAATTGTTAAAAATGCCACTATCCCATAATATAAATCCTTAGAAGCTTTTTTCTCCACATTTGTGTCACATTCCTTGTTTGCCTATACATTGGAGAAATGTCATACTATTGTATATATTTGTAGACATTAAAAAAATGGAAAAAGTTTTGAGATGAAATAAATCATTTACTTATTTTTTATATTTAAATTATTTTAATAATGCTTAAAAAAAACATTATTGTGATGACATATCAAGTTGCATGACTTACATTGATAGAATCTTGTGATGCTTTGATTTCAACGTGAGCAGTAGATTCTTCGTGACCCATTGACATGAAAGAATAAGAGAAGGAAATAGAACAAGAGCCAAATTTCAAAAAAGATTGATCAGATCTAGATAGTGAATGAGAGATAGATTGAGAAATTTTATTTATATTAATCACACATTAATTACATTAATTGCTGCTTAATATGATAAACACTCATTTAGTCAAAAAAAAAACCTCATTTATTTTGAAAATACCACATTTACTTAAGAATTAAACATGTGATTCAAAATTAAAGAAAATGTAAACGTATTTATTCAAAAAAATAAAAATGAAAACGTATGATGATTATTTTTAGTAATAAAAATGTATGATGATTGGAACAAAAAAAAAATATGATGAAAAAAATAAAAAAGATAAAAAACGTATGAGATGTTTGGAAAAAAAAGTATGTTGATGAATGTAAACAAAACGTATATGATTATATTGTGATTGATGAATCATGAATGTAAATCAATAATGGCTATTATTTTAGTAGATAGATGAAATAATAAGTTATTAAAAATTCGCACACATAACATTGGTTATTCGGGGTTCAAACTCTGATCATAGTATCCGATCTAGCAATTTCGATATTCTTACTGGTTAGACTATAACTCTTTTATACTACAAGCAACAACCGTTGAATGAATAAAAGGAAATGTAATAATCACATGGGGATTGTGGTTCTTTACTAGGTTCCGTTTGGATTGGTGGAATATAATGGAATGGAACGGAGCGGAATGAAATATAATAATGTTTTATTGTTTGGATTTGAAAAATAATAATGGAGCGGAGCGGAATGGAATAAGATGGAATGAATTTAATATAATACCACCATTTACCATTAATTTTGTTCATCTCCTTTTTAAAATATCCAAACAACAGAGCGGAATATTTATTCCATTCCGTTCCATCTCATTCCACTCCACTCTATTCCGCTCCACTCCGCTTCATTCCATTATATTCCATCAATCCAAACGGAGCCTAAATGTGTTCGCAATCATGGTACGATTTGGATTAGTTGGGATAAAAATTCATTCGATTTAAATATAAAATAATTTGCAGTTCGGTTAGTCTTGTACTTTTGCATGACTAGTAGTTAAAAATATTTTATCCGACACGATTCAATTTAATATGGTTTAATTTGGATAAGTTTTTCATATTAAAATTGTAATTTTGTATTAAATGTTAATATTATAAAGACGTAACAAAATAATAAATTCTATGTAAATTATATTAAAAAAATTATGGAGATATAATGCATATTTTGATTTATTTTTTTTCGTTACAAATTCTGAAAATTGCATTTGCATATTTGACATGTCTATTGGTACAAAGTTTCCCATCTCAGCCCAAGAAGGTAGGTATATTGGTATAAAGTTTTCATTCCCATTAGAAATAACTAATTTCCGTCAGAGCACCCTGGGGCACATAAGGTGAGTTCTCTCATTCCAACCGAATTTTCTCGATACACATGAGCCATAAATCGAACCTCTAACCACATGCTTAAAGGAACCAAATCTCTTACCACTTGAACCAATTCACGGTTGGTTTCCTCGTCTGGGAAGTAATCCTTTTGCTTTTTATTAAAAAATATTTAAATTAACCAAGTTAAATGTTAGCAATATATATATATATATATATATATATATATATATATATATATATTAGTATACATTTTTATGTTCACAATTAGTTCAAATTCTTTCAGAAGCGAATGCTTTAGAATATTCCATTCTAGTAGCAGCCACCGCCTCGGATGTTGCACCTCTGCAATTTCTGCCCCATATTCTGAACGGAATCTACGCTACTAGGGTAGCCTGAATCTACCGACCTTTTTCTTTTATTCACAAAGTAGTTTATTACATAGTACCATAATTAAACAAAGAAATTGTAGTTGAATATGATATACTCTACCTTACAAATATGATATTCTTTTTGTTTATATACAATTACATAAAAAGTTAACAAATACACGTAAAAAAAACTTAGAAAAAATAAGTTACATAATAAAATATATATTAAACTTCATTTAATTTTTTAAAAAGTTATACATTTCATATTTATCCACAGTTTATGTTGTAAGAAAATAACATAATAATTGATGTATAAAATAAAATTGTATACGGAAAGACATTAGACGGTTACACAAAAAAAAAAAAGAAGGCAATTTTTGGTTTTATAACTTAATAAATTAAATTTCTTTGAGGTTTAAAAGAATACAATTCAGTAGCAATACGTGTAATTTTGATCCTCCTCCAAATAATAATACATTAGTTCTTTTGGAGCCACTAATAATTTTTTTACTTAATTTAGTTACCGAGTTATTCTTGCAGATCCCATGCTTAAGAAATATTGGCCACTTTACATCTTGATAAGTTGATTCATATAAAGTTGACTAATTGATGGTCAAACGTTGGGTAGATATACCATTGAAACTACAACAAATTTTTAATCATTTCTCTCTTTTTATCATATCTCTAAAATTTAGAAATCGCGAGATAGACACAATTTGTAGAAAACAGGAAAAGGAGGCAACAATTAAAAAGAAATATCCAAATCTAAACTTTGGTGGATTTTAATACTTAATGTTTTATTAAGTAATAATTATCAACAATAAAGCAATTAGAATTGTTAGATGAAAAACATCATATGAAATTATATGACGTTCCAACTATCTTAACTAGCATCATATGCATTAAAATGCAGTCACCTGCAACACATCTTATAAAATTTATTGAATAATATAAAGGGAGAAAAAAGAGAATACAATTTGAGATGACTAGACCAAAACTCAAGAAAAATCTATCATACCAATAATATAAGACAAAAACAATTGAGCTACGAATAACACAATTATATATATTTTCTGAACGGTAAATATAGTATTATTAAAAATCAGATCTCAACACAAGAAGAATAGAGAGCGGTAAAAGGGGAGCTACAAAATAAAGATATCATATATAAACGGAACAACAATAAAAATACCACAATATTAATAATTCTAACTTTGTTGACGCATCCACATCCAATGGAGGTTTCTTTAGTTGTAGGAAAGGCTTGTTTATTGATGCATATCACACTATGTTTTATTTATTTTTTGTAATAATAATAAATTACTTTCACCTCATTGATCACCACCTTGCTTCTTAATTTTGCTCTGATGTCTCCAATAAAACACTAGCATGATAAATAGAGAAAACAAGATACATCCAAGAGCTCCAAGAGAGATAAACAAGATACCATTCATTTTAAATGAGTTGCATATGACAATGTACCTGGATGCTTCAACCATCCACATAAATGTTCCATATGGATGATTGATACATAACATTAAGATAACGACCGTGCGAAACGGCGAAGGCTCAAAATATTGCACCGTGAAGACTAATGCGGCGAAAAAGGATAATACGAATAAAGCAACCCTCAAAATTGTCGATGAAAGTAGAAAAGAGGCCCTCCCTAAGCTTAGTACTATGGTTTCTTCTTTTTTATAATTAGCAATGCCCATATTAAGTAGTACAAGTCCTTCTTGAACTATAATCATCATTTTTATTGCTATCCAATTATCCTTGTGACTTTTTTTTGAAAGGGAAACACTTTTCACCACATTTGTGCCACATTCTTGATTTGCCTATTACACATCAATATTTAATATGATTAGTTTAGTAAAAGTGTCAAGTCTTTCGACAATAAAATGGTAATTTTTAATGTGTACGAAAAACTCTTATATGATGTATTTATTTTGAAACGGAGATAATATTTTTCGATCAATTTTCTAATTTAGAGAAGGTTTAAGGTATTACATTAATTTAACATTCTAAACAAGTTGACATAAATCAAGTTGTATATATGGCTTACATTGCTAGAGTCTTGTGTTGCTTTGATTTCATCATTAGGAATAGATTTTTGCTTCTTGTGACCCATTGACATAAAAGTTAACATTCTACAAAATGAAAATCAACAACTGAATAAAAAACCACCCAATAAAAATTCAACACACTACTCTAAAAACACGATCCAAAACAAAATGAGGCTTCAAAAACAAAGGTTAAAATCAAACATACAATCCACTCAAGTTAAGTCAAATTCAATGAAAACCAATACCAAAACCTAATTACAAAGAAATAAGAAAACAATTCATTTATTTATTTTAACAGCAAATAAATATTACTACTCAACTCAAAGCATAAGACATGCATGTCTAAGTTGAAGAAAAGAACAACAAGTTCTAGCTAGTATGCTACAAGAGCCTTACAAATACCCAAAGAGCACAAATTAAAACGAGCAAAAAAATCAAATGCCACCTAAACAAAATATACCATTCAAAAAGGCACAACAATTTGCCAAAACAAAAGACAAAAATAAAACAATTAATCAATTTCAGAATTGTAGAAGCAAAGATAAATATAGAAGAATAAGAAAATCACAAACCAAGATTGACCAGATCCAGATAGTGAATGATAGATAGATTGAGAAGAAGAAAAAAAATGATTACCTAGATTGAAATTTTTTATTTATATTATAGGCATCTAATATGACCATCACACATTAATTACATTAATTGCTGTTTAATATGATAAACTCTCATTTAGTCAAAAAAAAACAAAAAAAAAACTCATGCATTTTGAAAAGTAACCGTAATAATCACATTTACTCATTTAGCAAAAGAAAATATCACATTTACTCAATAATTAAACACATGATTCAAAATTAAAGGAAATGTAAACGTATTTATTCAAAAAAAGAAAAACAAAAACGTATGATGATCGGAACCAAAAGAAAAAAAGTATGATGATTGGAACAAAATAAAAGTATGATGATGAATGTAAGCCATTAATAAGGAACTTTATGAATATTAAAAACGTATGAGTCCCGTGAACTTAGCTCAATTGGTATGATATTGCATTATATATGCAGATGATAGGAGTTCAAACCTCGGTCATCCCACTTATTCACCTTATGGGTGAAATTTCTAACCACTAGGCTACTTGACAAAAAAAAAAAAAAAAGTATGATGATGATGATTGATGAATGTAAACCAATAATAATGGCTATTTCTTTTATTCACAAATTAATTAATTTATTAGATTACCATAATTTTTTTACATTGTATTATATGTATAAAAAAATAAACAAAGAAATTGTAGTTAAATATGATATACTCTAGCGGATAATTTAATGGATATTCACGGACAAAATAAGTGGATATTTCAATCATCCATAATGGAACAAATGTGGGTTTAATACTATTTGCGTTCGCGGATAGTGATGTCAATAGATATCCATGAATGTGGATAGTGTGATATTCATGTCTGCTCCGATGGACAAATATTATATTCGTGTCTGCCTCATATCCATGCAGATATCCGCAAAGCATGTAATTCACACACACACACGCAAATATATATATATATATATATATATCCACGAATATTAACATATATTCATGGATGACATTTTATATATAAAAAAAAAAGTTAGTTTTTTCAAAGACAATATTAACAAATAATATTTATACATTTTGCTCTTCTTATTTTTTTTTAATTGCAAATGAGAATTTTATTAAAAAGAAGAGGAGAGATATGTAAGAAACTAAAAAAAACAAAAAACTCTCAAATATGAAAAAGGAATATGAAATTTCTTCTAAACAATGAAAAAAAAAACATAAAATATAAAAATACAATTTTTTTATACAAGTAAAATACTAGAATTTATATTTAAATACCTAGGTATAATTAAGTAATTTTACTAATTATTTAACATGTATAGATATCCGCTCCCGCGGTGCCCATGGTGAATTTTATCCGCAAACATCCGTGGGTACAAATTTTTTTCTATCCCTATACCCTACCTTACAAATATGATATGCTTTTTATTTTATATACAATTGCATAAAAAGTCAACAAATACACGTTTAAAAACAACTTAGAAAAATAAATTACGTAGTTAAAAATACGGAGTATATGTTAATAAAATATATTAAACTTCATTTAATTTGTTTAAAAAATTATACATTTCATATTTGTCCATAATTATTTTTGGTTACTATGATATTGGTACAAGTTTCAACCACCGTTAGAGATAATTAACTTATGTCGGAGAATATATGGAACACACAAGATGAATTCTTTTCTTCTAACTGGATTTTCTCCACATACTCAAAGAGACCAAAACCACATATGTACGGAAAGACGTTACACAAAAAAAAGAGCATTTGATAGCTTTTTTTTGTCTAGTAATCTTATAGCTAGTAGAGTGTTCGACATTCAAACTTCAAATTCTACATATAAAATGTAATATCTCTAACAATTTAATTTAACCGACAGGAACACATTTGATGGAGCATAAAAAATTGGTGGTTTTGAATTATATTAAATGGTAATTTAATTTGTTTGATTTTGACTTTGGTCAATATACTAACATAATGTACGATTTTGTTTTTGTTTTTACTTTGTATTTTCAAATGTATGTAATAATGAATATTCATTACCAATTATATTTTGTGTCATCTTCATATGTCAAGTTTAAATTATAAACTTGTTATAAAATGGATTTGGATTACAAGCAGTCACTGCTTCATGCAGTCGACTGCAGTCATCTCATCAGGACCGTCCGATCTTAATCGGACGGTTCCTGTTTAAAACAGTTTTTAATATTTATTTAATATTAAATTTTAATCATCAAATCAGAACCGTTTATTTTCAATCGTGCGGCTGTAATGTTATGACTGCGTGCAGTCACTGATTTGTGACTGCACGGAACCCAGATCCTTATAAAATAAAGTGATAGATAAAGAGAACAAAGATAGAGAGGAGATGAAGAAGAGAAAAGGATGAGAGAACTCTTGTATTTCTTATTCATAAGTGTGTCATTACATGATAATATAAGTTCTATTTATAGGACAATATAATGGGCCGGTGGAATGGGCCGGTGGAATGGGCCAATGCTTAATGGACATCTACTAGAATTATTCATAACACTCCCCCTTAGATGTCCATCGAGGATATGCCTCATTAAAACCTTACTAGAGAAAAACCCATTGGGAAAAAATTCTAGTGAAGGAAAAAGAGTACATCATCCTTTGTGTGTGAACTGCCTCATTAAAAACTTTACCAGGAAAACTCAGTGGGACAAAACCATGGTGAAGGGAAAAAGAGTGCAGAACACGTCTCCCCCTCATAAAGACAATTATATATGAGGTGAAGAAAAATCAAATAATTTTCCATATTAATTTCTCTAAAACTTTACTTGATGTTGACTTCGTAGAAAGACCTGACATATCTTCTTTATTATAATCTCCTCCGAATTTGCAATTTGTGCAACACTATCTTCATATTGAATTATTGTGGGAACCCTTTAGAAGAAAAATTACAAATCTCTTGTATGTGATGAAAACTATCCTTCAATCAAAAACATTCTTGACTCATCTCTCGGAACGCTAAAGTTCTTCATCATTTCATGAGATTGTTGTTGTGATTTGTTTCACAAATTTATATGAGTGATTATGGGTGCGTTTGTTTTAGATTTAAAAAAATGGATTTTTTCTTTGTATTTTTTAAAATGGATTTTGTAAAACCGTTTTTCAAAATATTATAAGTTTTTTTATATTCATTTTTTCTAAATTAAAACACTAATTTTGACATCATATAACATAAACATACATTATTGAAGAACAAAACATAGTCAAAATCACAATTTTTTGAAAAAGTTGTATTTCAAAAATGATTTTTATGAAAATCTATTTGAAATAGCTTCAAATTAAATGATTTTTTCGAAATTTTGATATCCAAATTTTTTTTCAATAAAATGGTGAAATGCCTAAAATCACATTTTAAGAATAACTATTTAAACCAAATTTTCATTTGAAGCTTTTATAAAAAGTTTCTTTGTAAAATTTTTTTACACAAAATTATGTAACACTACAAAATCTATTTTCAAAAAAATCCAAAACAAACTCACCCTATACCTCATGTAAACATATAGTTTGTTTGTGATACATACCATTATGAGGATAAGACAAATAACCTGCAAATATCTAAAATAACAAAATATATACTTGATGATATATCGACAATAAATAATATATCAAAAATTTATTTGTCCCAAATTGAACTAAAATATGGTACTTCTGGACCAATTAGTCCTTCGTCGTTTAATCAATATCTAAAAGGTCATTTGTTCACAATTTGTGACCTTACCACAATTAGAGTAATAAACTGCTATGATTTTTCATATAGAATCATTTGAGGACATTTTCTATATAAGCTTTATGATTCACACAATATTCTTCAAATACTTATTTTGTAAGAAATGACAATATCTCATAAGCTCTTCAGGAATCCTGATGATATTTTTTATCATCAACATAAACACTAAATATAGCAAAATCATTGCCAAATATTTTCTTAAAAATAAACAAATTGTCATTTTCATATTTCTTATTTGAAATATTCAACATGAATATTATACAACATGCATATATTATTGCTCGAGTATATAAAGAGACTTATTCATGTTTATTAAGTCGTCTCTTCAATAATTTGATTTATATGTCTCACAAAAACTAAATCCTTCAGGGATTCTCATATAATCATCATTATTAAGTGAGCCATTCAAGTGTGTTAAAACACATCTTTCACATAAAATGAATATTTAAGTTATTCAACTTAATTAATTACATAGAGGTTTTTGAATTCACTTCAGGTGAATATGCCTCTTGAAAATCAATAATAGACATTTATCAATATCCTTCAATAACAAGTCAAACTCTAAATTTTCTTTTCATGTGAAAAATTATTCATATCTAATTATTTCCATCTTTAGGTGTATGGACTGCTGGTCCAAAAATCTCCTGCTTTGCAAAGCTATTTTAATTTTGTTTGACTTGCGTCTATCTATTTAGTCAATCACTTCATTGTCTATAATACTTAATAAACTTTGATCTATGATCCTCGTTGTCATCTACCACATATAGCGCTATATTATGTCCAAATAAATATTGTCAACGTTGACTTCATCTCGGTTCCATCGTATTTTATTCATGACATAATTTATTGATATCTCTTTATTTTTATAAATAACAGGTACCTGATAAGTTCTTCTGGAACTGAAAAATTAATTATGTCAAATACTCTTTTCATATCCTCTTGGGTCATATTTATTTTAAGCTCCTTTTCTTATTTGAGGATTCTTTGGAACCGACTGACCTGCCACACTTCAGGGTGGTTAAAACTCATTTGCATTATAAGACTGTCCAACGGGGACATCTATTTTGATTGGAGCATTAGCAGCTGATAGTTGATTTCATAAACTTTGCAAATGATTTATCTTTGAACATCTGATTCAAACTATTTATATGAGGATCAAGATGAGATAATAATTTATTTCAAGTGATTGTTTTGAACATTTGATTCATATTTTCAGCTGCTTATTCTCTCCCCCTAATATTGGGAAAACTAATTCACCAATTGATTATCAGCCTACTGGGCTATAAAAAGATCTCCAATTATTGGCTCAAGGTAATTTATCATAGTTGGAGATTCGTATAAAAATTATTTTCCCAATATTCGTTTACTACTTATTTAAATGCATTATATTTGAGCAATTGAGATGTACACAACACATTCAAAAATGCTTATATGGAAAATTTGGTTTATAAACCAAAATTCAAATAAATTAAGGGAGAGCTTATTTATATAATAATTTGTTGGCATGATGCAATTCAATATATATCAACATACATGTTTGCATGTTCCCAAAATATAAATTAGAAGTTATAATCTCATAAGTATTGGTTATGCATTTTTAACTTTAGACGTCTAAAGAATGGATCTTCAAGTCCATTATTTTTTTATTTTTTTTGTATGAACATATGAGATGTTTCATAATAATTTCAATTGGCATAAGATACTTATCAAATGCTTTAGAAGAATTTAAAATGAGCTCTTAGTTAAAATTAGCAAATGAGATAATCTCACAAACTTCTGGTTGTGAGTTGAAGCAAACATACATGTGACCATTTAGTCGATGCGTCGATTTAAATTATAAAAATCTAATTGGTCCACATGATCATTATCGGTGCATTGATTTACATATATCACCTTTCGTATATTCTTAAATAAAAGAGCTCGTTTACTTAATTTATTAACTTTCTTCGAGAACTAACACATAAAAACTATTAAATTGAATGAACTTCTGGTCATTCAATACATATTCACATAAACAATTCTCGCATCATATATAATAGATCCGGGATGACCCAGCCGGTCTTGCCAACGATAAATTTAATATAATTTGTAAACTTCTGGTTTACAATAACTTGTGCTTCAATTGCACTAGTATATTTATAAGTGTAGTATAAATCAAATAAATAAATTGATAACTTTTTCACTACACTTATATATGATTTGTAAACTTCTGGTTTACAACAATTTGCAATTCAATTGCCCTTATAAGTGTAGTATAAATCAGATAAATAAATTGATAACTTTTTCACTACACTTATTTTATTCTGTCTCATAATAAAGAGATATATTCAGCATCGCTTTTATTCCTTGTTTCTACTGAATTGATTTCTTATATCACTATCTGCTAAGCACGCATTTGCATTGATAAACAAAAATATAATATGCATACAAAAAGTCAACCAAACTATTTAATACTATTAAGTATCCAAATGAAAGTGATAAAACCAATTTAGAAGCTCTCTTTTTTCTCATTTTTTAATCCCAAAACCTTGTATATGTATATATTGTTTTCGGTTTCCATTTTTTTCTTCATGTGTATATATAAGGTGGTGATAATTAGTACTCCATTATAAGTAAAAAATCAAAACCAAATGGCATTAAAAATTATTCTGACCATAGAACAAAGTGTATTTCTTCAAGAAAAAAACTTAATTAAATAATAGTATATTTAAATTCACTCATAGAAAAAAAATATGAAAAGACAATTAGCATATAGTACAATAATTGATATTGATTTTCAATTAAAGCTAATGTTCAAAAATAGGCTACATAATAATTAAACTATACGTAATTGATGCAAATCATTGATTAAATTATTTTGTATATCAAGTCAAAGAAACTAAACATAGTAACTAATAAATTGGTACTAAAATAATTAAATGTTGTTGAACCGTAACAAATGGAGTAATTAAGTTCATTTTTGAGAAATTAAACTATGGTGACTGATAAGCAGTAACGTGGAGTAAAGTCACAAATATAAGTAGAATCATAATTCTGAGATGTATGCTTTCATTAGGTAAAAATAATAATTCTATACATATGAAAAATAACGAGTTTATTCAAAATCCGATGATTAGAAAAAAAATTAACAATCTAAAATGAATTTGAAAAAAATAGAATCCAATGATAAATAAAAGGATAGTGAAACAATAATTAGTCTTTAATTCCAGCCTTAAAAGATATAACTATTGAAATTATTATTATACGTACCTGAAACCTCTCAAGCCAGGAAAAATTGAAAATTCGAACTATGATGACTTCCTGGAACAAATCGCCGTAGGATTCATGCTCAATAAAAATTTATAGATTTCGCCATCCGAGAGGTCGTTTCTCAATATCGAGATATTATAGACTTCAATCATGTTCTAATAGTCTAGTTCTTCAAGAATTCAATAATAATCTTAACAATGATTATATGAATCATTCTTTGAACAATCATACAAATACAAATATATGATTAGTTTAAGTTTTCTGAGAATTATGAAATAACTTTTATAAACAATTAAGAAAAATTGTTTTCTTTGAACAACCTTCAAGGATGCTTTGAACTTTTATGATTCATAAACTATATCACATGATCTTTATAATGATCAAGAACAATTCACCTTTTATGCAATCCTTCAGGGATGCTTGATACTAAACTAATTCATTTTCTTTGAGCAATTCTTCAAAATGCTTCAATATTGATTTTTTTCTTTCTTTTTAATTAGTTCTTCGGGAACTTGAGCAATCATTTAAAATGCTTCAATATTGATTTCTTTTTTTCTTTCAATTCTTCGGGAACTTGAGCAATCCTTTTGAGATGCTTTAATATTAAACTTTTAGTTCTTCAGGAACTATATTACAAATAATGTTCATAGTGTTCAAGAGCAATTCATTCATTGCACAATCCTTCGAAGATGCTCTATTTTAAATATATATTACAAATGATCTTTATAGTAAGAGCAATATATTCTTTGCGCAATCCTTCAGGGATGCACAATATTAACTTTATAGTTCTTTAGGAACTATGTCCAAATATTCAAAATAATGATATAATTCATTCTTTGAGAAATCCTTTGCTTCAATATTAACTTTTTCTAATATAGTTCTTCAGGAACTATATCACAGTTGGTCTTCATAATAAAAAAAGATCAATATATAAGCAATTCTTCGAGAATGCTTTAATGTTAAATTCTTCTAGAATTCATGAAGATTAAATATAATTAACATATGGAAAATACAAATAAAATTAAAATATAAGAAAAAAAACGTGATCATAGATCAGTAATAATAATATGAACAAAAAAATATTCTGGCAAAACTAAAAAAATAAACACAATTAAATTTTGCCATAAAATCTTCATTATTAACTTTCTCTATTAAATTTCGATATTAAAATTGGAAACAAAATTATAATTGATAATTGACCATTATCATAATTTCATGAATTAAAATTCATTATTATTAACGATTTGACATAAATGTTATATCAATTCTTCCTTTTTCCTTTTTATATTGTTTCAACATTAGTTTCATGTATACTGAAAAATCAATCTCCGATCTATAAAGAAGTGCCGATCACAATAGAAATTAGAAATAGTCAAAACTCTAAAAATATAAGATTATCCTTCAGGGATATATATGTATACTGAATTCTTCTGGAATTCATAAAAAATAGAGTTGAGTTTTTAAGTTCTTCAAGAACATATTTTTATGATATCGCAACAATCATTTGTGCAATCCTTCAGGGATGCATGAGTATTGAATTCTTCTGAAATTCAAAGACAACGAAATTAATACATATAAGATAAACATGAAAAAAAATATAAATTCATTTTACTTATAGTTATGAATCTTCGGGATTCATTTTACTTATAGCCATGAATCTTCAGGATTCATATTATTGATTTGACTTATACCTATGAATCTTCTGGATTCATATTTTAAAAAGATCTACTACGATAGTTATGAATCTTCAGGATTCATATTTCTAAAATCTCACCACGATACTTCTGGATCGTAAGCTATGAATCAATATCAAAAGAAGGATTGAAAAAATATAGAATAAAAAAATATAAAGACTATCGTGCTGATAACGTGTTATAAAATAAAGTGATAGATAAAGAGAACAAAGATAGAGAGGAGATGAAGAAGAGAAAAAGATGAGAGAACTCTTGTATTTCTTATTCATAAGTGTGTCATTACATGATAATATAAGTTATATTTATAGGACAATATAATGGGCCGGTGGAATGGGCCGGTGGAATGGGTCAATGCTTAATGGACATCTACTAGAATTATTCATAACAAAACTATATTTAATCATATTTTAAATTGTTTCGAGAGCAAATATATTTTTAATTGAATCAATAAAAGTTAAATGATTGATTAATAATTTTTATATAAGATTATTTAATTTTTTTGACGCATGTAAGATTATTAAATAGTTCTTTCTTTTTTTGTCAAAAAGCTTGGTGGCTAGAAATTCCACCTTTTACGATGAATAAGTGAGATGATCGGGGTTCGAACCCCGACCTTGTACATATACAGTAAAACGCAATATTTCTATCAACTGAACTAAGCTTACGTACAGGATGTTAAATAGTTATTTTTAAAAAATAAATTATATGTTATAAACAAATGAGAACTAATTGATACAAAAATTAGACCTGACTATAACACATGATTTATTTTTGCCAAAAACAAAACAAGATTTGAATTTCGAACACTTATATACATATTTGGAACCCCTATATATTTCCTAAACGTGGCTCACATTGCTAATGTCCCCTTAAATCAATCCACGATTCTTTAAGTCTCTTGAAAATACCAAATTTTCGACATATGTAGACATTAAAACCGATCACAATAGTGAATATAAAACTTCCTATGAGAAAAATCAAATCAAAACACCGCTCACTCCATGAACACTATATGCCGTTGCTCTAATAAACCATCCAGTTAAACCAGAAAAAAATGCAAAAACAAACATCAAAGTCCAAATCATGAAAACTGTAAAATTCATATCCAAGTGGATTATTACAGCCATGCATACAACAAACGAAGATGTGAAAGATATAAGCCATAAAAAGGCATATGTGAGGATCGTGATAGCTTTTCCCCATGAAATTGGTTTGGCATCGGTCTCATGAAATGTCATCATGGCAGCACTCCCAAACATCCATGCAGACGTAATCATAAGCACATTCGAACGACTCTCGATGCTCAACTTATTCGGACCGAAGCTCTCTAAAAACCTGTGAAAAAACTTTTTAGAAATACCCTCCTCTTCAATAGAAAGATGCTGCGCAACATGAGAATTAATAAATTAGATAAAAAAACAACGAACTAAATTAAATAAATAAATAAATAATTGAAGGCATGCATATCATTCAAACGCATTATTAGAATTAAATATGAGTCTAACTCATCCTTACAAAATTAGCTTTATAGGATTGAGTTAAGTTCAATGTCTGATTCTAAAATGGTATCAGAGCGAAAATGCAAGCAAACAACATAATAGATTAACATTGGAAAAAAACATGGTAGCATATTAGCATGGAATAACTTACACCATTAAGTTGCAACTGATGATTAGCCATCGATAACTTTGTTTAATTTGTTTTGGAGGAGAGTCGAGAAAGAGTGTAAAAAAAACATATGAGTACTTTTATACTAAATAAATTTTTGATTCACACGATTTCATAACCACTCAAAAATCATGATTAACTCTCAAATCAAATATATTCAATGGCTGAAGATCCTCCATAGACAAATCTTCTCAAGAAAAATTAAATTTTGAAACGATGCATCTAATAGAGGTTCGTACAACAAAATATAAAATTGGATCAACACTTGCTTGGTATTAAACCTTGGTCCGCAGCGGTGGAATTGAAATAAAAATTTGTTGGAAATAATATAAAACCATTGATATAGCTAATCCTACCAGCTTAAGCTTTTGGGATAATCGGTTATTTGACAAAATTTACGATGAACTTAAAAATTTATAATATATAACTTAAAAGAGAAAATAGAAGATAAAATATTTGATTTTTATTGTTAATGTAAAATTATTTTATAGTAACATAATATCATATTTATTAAACTCTAAATTAGATATAAAATTACATTTCGTACAAAAAATTAAGTTAAAATAAACAGAAAATTGATCATAAAAAAATTGTGTACCTTTAAATAGAAGATCTATTTTAAACATTTAAGCAAAAATTCTAAATAGTTGAGACCGTCCTAGTAATGGGTTGTTTTATGCCCTTATTAGTTACTCTCTCCGTTCCTTTTTATAAGAAACAAAAGTGAAAATTTTTTTGTTCCTTTTTATAAGAAACTTTGACTAATTTTCAAATGTTTTAAATGTTGTTTCACTTATGCCCTTATTTATTATGAAAGAGAATATTAAAAATAAGTAAGTTAATTGAATTTTAGAGTAATTAAATAAGGGTATAGATGGAATAAGTTTAAATTTATAAGAGTATTAAATGAAAAAAACTATTTACAATATGTTTTCTTGGTATATGTAATTTTTTCAAAGTGTTTCTTATAAAAAGGAACGGTGGGAGTATTATACACTTTCACCATAATAACCAAATGAATTTCATTTTCACCATAAAAAGGTTCATTATTTAATTTGTTGGACAGTTGTAAGAATAAGAAAACACAAACAAACAAATATACATGCCGTGCCGGTGATACAGGAGCCGACCACATTTGAAGTTCTCTTTCTGTCTCCAACTAAAATCTTTTATCTGCTTCTCTCTAATATCCAATTTAAATTAAATATTAATTCAGTTTCTATATTTTTAATTTCTTTTTGTAAATCTATATTTTTAAATTTAAAATGTAAACTGTATTGTTAAAGAAAAATTGTATATAATAAGCTATTCGATTTAATCTAATAGTGAGAGATTTTGGTAGAATGTATGAGATCTTGAGTTCGATTTTCTTTGATTACATTGTAAACAAAAAAATTATATATAAAATATTATACTATTGTTATTTTTAGAGTTATCGTTATAGGAACAAACCTTAGCGATTCAACCCATAAATCCTGACTTAATTGGTAAAAAGTGTCGACATTATTTAGCCTGATATTTTTAGGTTTTAAAAACTATCTGAAAGTTAAAAGTAAAAGTTTTTAGGAAAAACATAAATTAAAATTATTTGGTAACAATGTCGTATTAATAAGCATGAAATACAATCTTTAATAATAAAACCAAAATAAGACAGATCATAAGAAAATTTATTGAATTATCGACCACCACTTTTGCATCCAATTCAAAAATAACATTATGTGTAAGTAGGCCAATTTCCGAGATCACTTGATAGCTATGCTAAATGGAGCAAAGTTGCACTCTAATTCTCTCCCTCCTTAAAAAGGGAATAACTCACCATATTTTAGCTCTTAATTTTTTTTTTTCCATCATGGTCCCTTTATGGATATATATATCTAGGGATGTCAATTTGTATCTGTTAACGAATTATCTGTGGGGATTATCTGTACGGAGATCTGAAGTGGCGGATTTTTTTCCCCGCGAGGACGGGGATGGAGGGAAAAATCCCCCCGTGGGTAATTCGGGGCGGGGAACGGGGAATGTGCCTCCGCCACTGCGGATTCCCCGACCCCGGTTATATTATTTAAATTATATATATAACATATAATTATATAACTTTATGTGTATTTTTTTTGATAAAAAATAATAATTAATACTTTATAAAGATTATGATTATGCATGGTAACAACAAGTGCAATTGGATATTTATTTTTTTGACAAAAAGAAATATTAAAAAGTGTTTTTACATTTTTTTTGTTCTTGATGCAAAATGTACTTTTATTTTTTAAAAATGAAAGATACAAAATATTAATTTTTTTTAGAAAAAGGAAGGAAAAAAAAATATTAATGCCGTGCTTTTGATTAAAATATATAACAATTTTGTTTATTTTTTTATATCCGTGGAGCTCCGTAGATACTGTGGAGATCCGTGGGGATGGGGATGGAGGTAAATTTTCCCCCGCGGCGGGGATCGGGGGCGGGGACGGGGAAAATATTGGGGGGCGGGGCGGGGAATGGGGAAACAGCATCCGTTCATTCCCCGCCCCGTTGACATCCCTATATATATCCCTCCTTTATTATCCAAAAATGTTGCATCGACATTGCACTTCAATAGGCAGTTTTCTCTATTTGATTGTGTTTGGTCGTATATTATACTATTATGTTTGATATTACGGTAGGTATGTTAGAACTTAGAATCACTGTATCTCACTATGATTTTTCAGAAATTACAGAGTGTAGTTTTTGAGAAATCACAGTAGATTATCATAATTCTGGCAAATCTACCGTGATACCAAACATACATACGGTCAACAATGCTCTTCCTAAATTTGTCCATTCCCATTGGCTGAGGAACATAGCTGCATGTTGATATATAGCCCATCAATGTCCTCCCAAAGTTCTATTACAGGTTACAACGTTTCCATACACCACATGCTCCTTTTAACCTAAAACATTTGTTTTACAATTGTCGATATGTGTGGTTCAATCAAATTCCAAAGCTCAAAATTTTTCCATGTATCAATAGCAATTGGCCAACTTATATGCATTTTCACCATAATTATCACAACAAGTGCAATTTTGAGGCATCGTACATTTTTTGTTGCAAACTTTGTTCTAGTTGGAAGACAATCTCTAAGCTTCTCCAAATAAAATTATTTATAACAAGAGATATATATACTTCAAAGTTCTGAACTAGTGACCAATCATCATTCTCATGCAAGTTAAAGGAGAGTGGATCCTCTCCCGTACTGTTTCAATTGCAGGGAGTCCAGTGAAGAACACAACCTTTCATTTCTCTTTTTTCTTTTGTTCCTTTCTCTCTCTTGTCTAAATCAATGGATGAAATTTAACTAAACACTAAATTTACAAGAGAGGATCTATTCTCAAGTTAAAGTTATCAATCTAATTAAAATATAGAGATTATAAGTTAAATTCTGAACTAGTGACTATATCAATCATTTGATAAACTTTTAAAAAAATATAATTTTTATATTAGAGATTATATAAGAGTAATTGTCATGTTTAGTATATTATAGGAATCTCTTTTGTAAAATTTTGAATTTTTTTGACGAGAGATGAATTAAATATAATTTTTTTTAGTTTTTTACATATAAAAATTTATAAATAATTTATGTTATGTTCAAAAATTCTAAATTTTTATGAGAGATGTTATTATAATATTATAAATTATGAATACAAAAAATGATTAAAAAATGTGAAAGTAGACAATAATTAGATTAAAAATGCCAAAAATTGTGATATAAAATATTTTTTAAAAAAATTACTGAAAATTTTTATAAAAACAAAAAGCAAAATTTAAGATATTTATAGAAAAAAATAAAAATAAAAAGTGCAAGTATTGAATTTGAAATTCATTGGTGTGGATTTGACTGAGGTCGGCATCACGGGTGCTGAGTAAGACCATAGTAAGCAAGGACAAACAACTGCTGTTTGGGTCCTACTTGCTTCTCATGGTCCCACACTTCACTGCTCACTCACTCCATAACTCTCTTTCACTCTCTTCATCTATAAATCTTATCTTATCTTAATTTTATCTTAATTTTAATCTTAATCTTATCTTAATCTTAATCTTAATTATTATAAATGGTAAGTTGTGATTCCTCTCCTAAACCCTAATTATCCCTCCTAATTAACCTTCACTTTTCCCTCCTAAATCACTATTAATTACACCCTAATTTATCACCTAATTTTCGGCCCCTTATGATATATATGTGTTACACTGTTTTTTAAAAAGGCATACTCAGTGAATTAATTACACCCTAATTTTTCGGCCCCCTTTTATCTCACCATTAATGTTGGCCGTTTTTAAAAAACACAATTCTCTCTCTTTTTTATGCAGTTTTGTTATTGATGCAGATTTTTGACTCATTAAATGCAGGGCTGTTTCTTAAGGATAATGGTGTAGCCCATTAATTATTTTACTGCTCCATGGGTTAAAGATAAAGATGAATTTGAATTTCAAATTATGGTGCTCCATAAATGCACCTTATTGGTATCTGATTCTTCCCATTTTATTTATGTATGTAGACTTAACATTGTTGCCCAAGAAAAATAGGTAGATATACATAGATGAAAAACTATTTTTTTAAGATAATGATTAATGCTTCATTATATATATTTTTCTTGATTTAGTCTTTAGAAATGTAGATATTCATAAATGATTTAGTCTCATTTGATCAAGCAATCACAACTGCTAATTTCATCTCACTCCATATTCCCCTAACTCTTACTACTAACAAAGTCTTCAATGACACCACTTTTGCTAAGATGAAGAAGGGTGTGAGAATCATCAATGTTGCTAGAGGTTGTGTTATTGATGAAGATGCTTTAGTCAAAGCACTTGATAGTGGAATTGTTGCTCAGGTTAACCCTTTTTTTGACAAAATACTATATCTTTGTTACTATATATTACATGTTCCTCAAATTATTATATATATCATGATTTCTATTATGTTGCATGTGGAGCAGGCAGCTCTTGATGTGTTCTCTGAGAAGCCTCCAGCCAATGATATTGAGTAGTGCAACATGAGAATGTGATTGCTACCCATCAGCTTGGAGCAAGCACTAAAGAAGCAAAGGTTTTTTTTCCTGTAATATCATACTTTCATTTTTTCTTTCTTTTGGAACACATAATTTCTGACCAAGTTTTTTTTTCTCACCAATTTTGAATCAATAGGAAGGTGTGCCTATTGATATAGCAGAGCATGTAGTTATAAACCTCTCATTCCATGTATTCCACGTTGTAATTGCTAGGTTAATTGCTTTGACATTCCAAGTAAATAGTCCTGTTATGTTGGTTGTTCTGACTCATTTATATGCTTTTTAAAATATATTTGATTGAATTTAACTATATGATGGATAATGTCAAGTTTAATCAGAGCATTATTTGTACTATCACACTAATGTGAAACTATTGGTTTGAGAGTTTAGAGGTTTTTAAATTGGGGATTTCACAATTTCTAATTTTTTTTTTGTCTAGATTTGATTTGTGGTTTCTTGAATTCATCATTGTAAGTGTGATATCATTACAAGTATTATGTCTCAATACTACAAGTGTTGATTTGTAATTTATATTGGCTAGCATGAGACTATCATAACACAACTGTTATTTCCTTTCTATGGTAGGTTGAATGATCTATAATGAATTGCGGAGACTACAATTGTTGAAACTCAGTGCCACTTCTCTAACGCAATCTGCAATAGAGGGATATGTTTTTTTTAATTGAAATCAGAAGGAGAACATTTGCTTTTCAACTAACCTATATAACATTGTTTCAGCTTGCCATTTACTAATTGAACCTGCTACCAAACAAACAGGATTTGTTCAAGATTTTGATCATTCCATCATTGGTTTTCTAGGAAGTATATTGACATTGTTTGGAGTAATGTTTTAAGTGTTTAAACTTATAAGTTACAACACTATTTAAGGATGTGTTCTTTGTGTGCTCATTATAAATAATAGTATTAAAATTATTAAAATGAAGAATTTTATAGTTTGTTCTTTGCATTATTCGACATCTTTGTTTTTTACGCAACGCTATGCATGTAGTTTTCCCCTTAAATTATTTAGGTGAGAAGCATTTTTTGGTCTGGTATGTGTTTGTCTATGTAGTTTTGTTTGACCTTTGGGACTTAAATCTTCTGCATGCATGTACTTATGAATTATGTCTTTGTTATGCATTTAAGATTAGAGATAAGTTTTGCCATTATAGTTAAATGATTGACTCACATTTAATATGCTTGAAAATATTTATCAAATGTAATTTTATTGTTTTATGGTTGTAAGCTAACCAACATATTAAAAGATGATTATAGGGTGATGCTAATGCTTGCAATATGCAGTAAAGAGAAGCATGTGAGGTATATTATTTTTGTCTTAACCTTTGGTTTCCAAACTGTTAAGACTGTGTGCATTGGATAGCATGTTGGAGCCATTGGACTGTGTGCAGCATGTGAGGTATATTATTAGCTATTATGATTTGGTTTTTAATTTTATTTGCTCTTTTTGATATAACAGTTATGCAATGTATTTTTTGGTTTTATTATCGATGATTATATGAATGAAGTTTTTTTTTATAATATTTTGTTTTGAAATTTATTATTATGCAATGTATGTTTCTTGGTCTTTTTACTGATGACTTAGTTTTTAAGTTTGTTTGATTTTTTTTTTGAATTAAATGTACTACATATATAGACTAATTTATGTGCATCATAAGCTTCTTAAAAATTAGCCACATTGTTTAACTAATTTGATTAACTTGATGTATATGATGTTCTAAAAATCCGTGCAATGCACGGGTCGGAGTCTAGTAATAAATAAAAGCAGCTACAAACCACTTCCCATTTTCCTTCAAATTGAAGTCATTTTAATAGTAACACTTTTAATTTAATTAATTAATTAACTAATTTAAGCACATTCCCCCAAACAACATCAAAACAAAAAGAGAAAAAGTGTAACATTGCCTATCTCAAAACACTTAGCTGTTCTTTACATTATAATATATTTTAATATTAATAATATCTTTCTTTGTTCATCTTCATTTATCATTCTACAAAAGAAAAAGTGAGCTCAGAAACAAAACAAGAGTAGTGAGGAAAAGTAGAATCAAAGTAATTTCTTTGTTACTACTTCCCTCTTCTTCAGGTCACTGTTTTTGCTTTACCAAGTTCAAAGATAAGGTTTAGTTTAGTTTACTATTCATTATTATTCAACTTCAAGCTCATAATGTGGAAAATGCCACCACTGGTTCTTCTGATACTTCTTCAGCTATCATGTTCTTTGATTAGTTCTGCTACTGCATCTGTGTCTTATGACTCTAAAGCTATCACCATTAATGGCCAAAGAAGAATCCTCATTTCTGGATCCATTCATTATCCAAGAAGCACCCCTGAGGTATTTTTTATTATGGAATAAGCTTCTGGGTTATTGTATTTTCTTGTTTTTATCAAATGGGTATCTTAAAGTTTCTTCCTTTTTGTTTCTTCCAATGTCTTTTGATTTGCATAAAAAAGTTAATTTTTTTTTTGTTTTTCAGATGTGGCCAGATCTTATTCAGAAGGCTAAAGAAGGAGGTTTAGATGTGATTCAGACTTATGTTTTTTGGAATGGACATGAACCTTCACCTGGAAAAGTAATAATAACTAATGTCTTTTTTAGTACTTTTGCTTAAACAGTGATTAGTGAAAAATAATCATTTTTTTTTCTTTGTTGATTGTTGTAGTATTATTTTGAGGGGAACTATGATTTAGTGAAGTTCATAAAGTTGGTGCAGCAAGCTGGTCTTTATGTTCATCTAAGGATTGGTCCTTATGTTTGTGCTGAGTGGAATTTTGGGTATGGAAATTGTTCCTTTCCTCATTTTTGGCAAAAATATTTGACACATGTCAAACTAAAAATATCTTAACAGATTTGTTTGATTGATTTTTAGGGGTTTTCCTGTTTGGCTTAAGTACATTCCTGGTATCAGTTTTAGAACTGACAATGATCCATTTAAGGTAATATTTTTAGTCCTAATTATACCTTAAGAATTGTTAAAGATTCTCATTTTTTTTTTTCCTTTTTCATTGATTATTATTAGTACATTCTAATTACTTTTGGTTTTTTATATTGCTATTATGAAGTTTCAAATGCAAAAATTTACTGAGAAGATTGTTGGTATGATGAAAGAAGAAAGGTTATATGAGACTCAGGGAGGTCCAATAATTCTATCACAGGTAGACTAAACATGCTGCTAGCTTTCCACTTAATCCTAATTTGCTTTATATTATCTTAGGTTTTATTTATTGATTATTGACTAGAACTTGTGATTTTGTTAAGATTGAAAATGAATATGGACCTGTGGAGTATGAAATTGGTGATCCTGGTAAATCCTACACAAAGTGGGCAGCAGATATGGCTATAGGACTAGGTACAGGAGTTCCGTGGATCATGTGCAAGCAAGACGATGCTCCTGATCCTGTCGTAAGTACAGCCGAACTTTATTGTTTTAATAAAACATATATATTCTGGATTCATTCTTTTATGCTTCCTAGGATTTCAGCGTCTAATTTCGACGTAAAATGTTGTACAGATTAACACATGCAATGGCTTCTATTGTGATTATTTCTCTCCAAACACAGCTTACAAACCAAAGATGTGGACAGAAGCTTGGACTGGCTGGTATTGATGCTTTGTTTCTTATTTCTTAGGTTTCCATAAGAATATGATAAATGTAAGTTAGATATAATATAATATAAGCTTGACTATACAATGCCTTTGTTCCTCTTTTATGCTTGCAGGTTTACCGAGTTTGGAGGTCCGGTACCTCACCGACCTGCTGAAGACTTGGCATTTTCGATTGCAAGATTTATACAAAAAGGGGGATCGTTTATCAATTACTACATGGTAACTTCATTAGTTATTGAATTTAATGTGTAACTTTGTAGGTTCGCCATATTTAAATATTGAACTTGGCCATTCATTTTGTTTATTTCAGTATCATGGGGGAACAAATTTTGGGAGAACTGCTGGTGGTCCTTTCATTGCTACAAGCTATGACTATGATGCACCTCTTGATGAATATGGTAAACACAAAGGATTCCAATACTTGACATAACCAATGCGAAGAACTTCACTCAAGTAGAGTTCTGATTTTTTTTCGTCATTATGCAGGATTGCTCAGGCAACCGAAATGGGGTCATCTGAAAGATTTACACAGAGCAATAAAACTCTCTGAACCTGCTTTAGTTTCTGGAGATCCTACTGTTACACGGATCGGAAACTATCAAGAGGTATGTATATTGTTTCAGCTATGTGAAAATTATCAAACCTATTTAAAATGTTTTATAGAGCTGACTGAATTTCTAACTATCATCATTACCGTGCAGGCTCATGTGTTTAAATCAAAGTCGGGAGCTTGTGCTGCATTCCTTGCGAACTATAATCCAAAATCTTATGCGAAAGTGGCATTTGGGAATATGCATTACAACTTGCCTCCTTGGTCTATAAGCATTCTTCCTGACTGCAAAAACACCGTTTATAACACCGCAAGGGTGAGAAAAGAAAAATAGAACATTTTTATTTCACATGAGCTTGACCAAATATATGGGATTAAATGGATTCAATACTGTTGATATGCAGCTATAATTTTATTTAGCAAAGTGGACATACACAAAAAGAATGAAATTTCTAGTATCTTACTTTTTGCTTACATGATCTTGTTGGAGGAAATTTTCATGTGCAATGAACAAAAATATATTCCTCTAATGATTGAAAATTAAAATACCAAAATCTTTGTACAGGTTGGTTCACAGAGTGCACAGATGAAGATGACTCGGGTTCCTATTCATGGTGGACTCTCTTGGCAAGTTTTCACCGAACAAACAGCCTCTACTGATGATAGTTCCTTCACCATGACTGGTCTACTGGAGCAGTTAAATACAACAAGAGACTTAACCGATTACTTGTGGTACTCCACAGAGTGAGTAATAAATAGCTCTTCAATTTTTAAATGACACCTCTTATCATTCATTTCGGTTTTTTGATGTCTTATTGTTATCTTGCTCCGTTTTTTTGCTAGTGTTGTGATTGATCCCAATGAAGGATTTTTGAGAAGTGGAAAGGATCCTGTTCTAACAGTGTTATCTGCTGGGCATGCTTTGCATGTTTTCGTCAATGGTCAGCTGTCAGGTGAAGAACATAATTACTAGTTTACGGAATTTCAGTAACACTTGATTCAACTACTAGGAACATTCTCAGCACTTCTGGAATTATTCAAAATCTTCAACTTGTATAATTGTACTTTTTCATGTTAGATTAAAATTGGTTGATGTATGCTTTTAGGGATATGATACACTAACTATGCTTGGAATCAATACATCTAGACTTCATTAAGTAATCAAAATGATTTGTCATGCTCGTTTAACTTTCCGTTTTAAGATAGTCCAAATAAACTATTTTACTTCGGAAGCTAATAATTGTCCGGAGACATCGTTATTCATATACTGATCCTGTTACTCTCCTTTTGATCAGGAACTATATATGGAAGCTTAGAATTCCCAAAGCTAACATTTAGCCAGAATGTGAAGCTCAGACCTGGCGTCAACAAAATCTCTCTTCTAAGTGTTGCAGTTGGACTCCCGGTTCGTTACTAAGTCGATATGTCTGAATCATGAACTGTATTGCAGAATGATCTTTCTTAACTATTCTAGATTACTTACCTGCTGCTTGTTATTGAAACACAGAATGTTGGCCCTCATTTTGAAACATGGAATGCTGGTGTTCTTGGCCCGATTACATTAAACGGTCTCGATGACGGTAGACGGGACTTGTCTTGGCAGAAATGGTCGTATAAGGTTCTACTTTAAACATTCACCTCACTTTTTTCCCCCCCTATTGTCTGTTTTTGCTCAAAATTCATTCATATTACCATTTTATTTAGGTTGGTCTCAACGGTGAAACCTTGAGTCTTCATTCTCTCGGTGGAAGTTCCTCAGTGGACTGGGTTCAAGGGAGTTTAGTTTCTCAAATGCAGCCTTTGACTTGGTACAAAACTACTTTCGATGCCCCAGACGGAATTGCACCATTTGCTTTAGACATGGGAAGTATGGGAAAAGGACAAGTGTGGTTAAACGGACAGAATCTCGGCCGTTACTGGCCTGCGTATAAAGCATCCGGTACCTGTGATAACTGTGACTATGCAGGAACATATAACGAGAACAAATGTAGAAGTAACTGTGGCGAGGCTTCTCAAAGATGGTAAGTGAGAAACATAAAACTTGCTTTAAAGTTTCGTTTAACGCTGAATAAGAAATGATCGATGAACTAATCACTGAATGGTAATTTCAGGTACCATGTTCCTCATTCATGGCTGAAACCAACCGGAAATTTATTGGTCGTGTTTGAAGAATTGGGTGGAGACCCTAATGGGATATTTTTAGTTAGAAGGGATATAGATAGTGTATGTGCCGATATTTATGAGTGGCAACCAAATCTTATAAGTTATCAAATGCAAACTTCTGGCAAAGCTAACAAACCTGTTAGACCAAAAACGCATTTATCATGCGGCCCTGGACAGAAAATCTCATCAATCAAATTTGCTAGCTTTGGTACTCCGGTAGGGTCTTGTGGAAACTTTCATGAAGGAAGTTGTCATGCTCACAAGTCTTATAATGCCTTGGAAAAGGTATTGCTATATATATAGCTAAACATGGTTTTTTCACTCTTTGATAAATCATGTTACCATTTGAAGTTAGATTTAATTCATATACATTGTGACTCTATCATAATCGTCGAGTCATAAAAAAAACCATTTGACTTCAATGATAACTACTTCTAAAGTCACACATATGATTGGTTTTGAAGATTTGTTAACATTTGACAGCGTAAAACTTTTTAAACAAACAATGTATCAAATATTAAACTCTAGAATTAAAGGCTCTATAATGAAATATCTTAGGTTCATTAATCAAGTGACTTTTGTTGTTGCAGAATTGCATCGGACAGAACTGGTGCAAAGTAACCGTGTCGCCCGAAAATTTTGGAGGAGATCCATGTCCAAATGTCATGAAGAAACTCTCAGTGGAGGCCATTTGTACCTGATCATTCCATATTGATAAGTTTTTTCCAAAACCAAATGCCGGAATTTCGCCTCGACCAAATTCCAAACTACTTGTAGATCACACAAGCATTAATTTGGCTTTTACCAAGGTGAAGTTGCAGAAAACACAACACACTATCTGGTCGAAAGCCGGTAGAGATTGCTGATACGATTGACGATGTTTGTGTATATATCTATGTTCTGCTTCTTATACAGAGGTAAAAGGTGAAGAAGTTCTGCTTAGATGCACAATGAGACCATATTAATTGTGTCTATGTGCAAATTATTATATTAGTGTGGAAGCATCTTGCTTCTTGTATTACTATTATTATTATTATTACTATTATTATTCCATTGTAAGCTGCATTGATAGCAACTTAACTGCTTTATTCTTGTAAGAAACTTTACAGGATAAAAGAGAACCAGAAATATTAAATTGTTGTTCTTGTTTCTTTTATTTCATGCTTCATGTTTTTAGTTTCTATTTAGACATATGTTGATTAATAATCTCATTTTATTAGCAATAATAGATAGATATATTATGAAAAAAAATAGGTAGTAGTTGAGAAATATGCTTAGTTCAAGATTGGATCTAAAGCATTTGGTTATTGGTGTGGTTGCTTAATTGGATGGCAGAACATGAGCAATATGTGGCAAAGAAGAAGATTGGAATATGGAATATATGATGATTTTGTTACTTTTTTTCATTGGCTGATTCTATACGTCACCAACTATGGCACGAAAGAATCCATATATAGTACTAAGAGGGGAAAATGGTTTTGACAATATGTGCATAATGGACCATTTTTTTTTATTTCATAAATTAGGTATCTTTTGCGCACAATTGTAACAATTATTTACTTGAGTTTTGTACGACTTAAATAGGCGGTCAAATTTTTCCTAGAAGTTTTAACGTTGTTGCATATTAAGTCAGCGATGTAGCCAACTATACCTAACTCTTGTTAAATTGCCTAAACAAAACTCTACTTATTAGTAACTCTTGTGATTATAGCTTTAACTCCAATGAGTTGCCTTGCCTACCATGTCTCCCAAAGAAACATGATTTGACTCCTTTGATGGGTAATAGTTATAATTTTCAACCTTAAACATAACTATTACACCAACACAATCATATTTTATCATGTACCATGTGATATATGTAGTATGTACGTGGTACATGCACTACTATAAACCAAAATAGAGTGTGTTTTCTTCTTTTTTTGAACAAAAAACCAAAATAGAGTTGAAAGTGAAAGTATGCTATAGATGTGCATGTTAGGAGAATAACATAATAATGCATACAAAGATATTTTTAAATGAGAAAACTTTTTCCAATTCCTCTTCAATTATATATTTGTAGGGTTTGTTGATAACTAATCTTTATAGAATTTTCACCACACAAAAAAAAAAACTAATCTTTGTTGAATTATTTTTATTGAGTTGTTCAATAATCATATTTTTTTCTATCCATAAAACTCAAACTGAAAACATTACTTATATAATTCAAGCCGACAAAAATTTATCCAATTAATAAGAATTTAACTAATACTATATATTTTGTCAAAAAACAAAAAACTCATACTTTACAATAATTTTAGTTCGAATACATGTGAAGACTTCATTAATAAATAATAATAGATAAATATTTTTGTAAGTAAATACATCTCATCTAAACTTTTCCATTTCAACTTTTCACTAGAAGAAAGTATAATGTTGGTATTTGAGCATTAAGCATGATTCACACACAAAAAATAAAATAGAATATCTAATCTAAACACAAAATTTTAGACCAAACAAAGTGACTAAAGATAACTCTATTTCTATGGCAAAAGTTATTGTGCATAAGTCAATTCTTTACGCACGGTGCATAAATGAATAACAACTATTAGATTAATCCTTCACGTGTAATAATCGTAGCGCGGTTTAACATGCATATCAGTACAGTTGAGAAAAAGTGTACCAATATGCAGGGGCGGAGGCACAGGGGGGACAGGGGGTGGCTGTGGTCCCCCCTACCTCTTTGAATTTTTTTATACAGTACTACTAATATGATACTTAGTTCTTTTTTATAGGTGACGATTTAGTCAATAAAAATTGATGTATTTGGTTTATAATATAATTTAGATAAATCAATTTTTTTGACTCAATTTGTCTCTTATAAAAAGGACAAGAGGAAGTACTACTATATATTTATATATATTGGGTCTTTGTCTTTTACAGTAAAAAAAAGTGTGCAGGCATGGGATGTGTTTAGAGTGAAATTTATTATAGACACTTTTTGAAAATGAGGCTCTTTTGTTAGTAATTGTGGTTGCTTGTCTTTGTTGGCTATTTTGGTGTGTGAAACTTATGTATTGTTTTGTTCATAGTGCTAAAAAGGACTTTGTATTGATTTTTAACTTGTAACATAAAACATGTTGTGTATTTTGTCTTACCTTTTGAGTATTCTTTATACTTAAAAAGCTTACATATATTGATTTTGGATATTGCTTATATGTTCTTAAATTTCTTATATATGTAGTAGTTTTTATATAAAAAAAAAAAAAACATTTTATATATACTAAGTTATACGACATTTTTTATTAAAAAAAAAATTATACAACATTTTAAACTTAGCCCCCCCTATATTTAATTCCTGGCTCCGCCCCTGCCAGTATGAATATGCATACCAGTACAGTTGAGAAAAAGTGTACCGGTAACTTTTTTCCAAACCGGTATACTTTAAAACAAGTGTACCGGTAAACTTACTTATTTATGCACGGTGTATAAGCAATTGCTTATGCACCATAACCGGACCCTCTTTCTATCTCGTTTATTTTAGACATCGTATTTTTGTCAAATTTGTGTGACAATTTAACATTTATACACATGCACAAATACCAACCCAAAAATATTTATAACGCCTAATTCAACCGACAACATCGATATCGTTAAACTATACTTTCTCCGATCATTATTATAAGCAAATTTATCTTTTTAAATACATTAAAAAAAACAATGTATATGATGCATAATATAAACTAGATACATCATTTTTTCAATGTATTAAAAATGTCAATAGTAACCGAAAAGAGTACAATTTTATTCGAGTTCGAACTTATGACATCACACTTATACTTATGTGTATAACATGATACTTCTACTTTAAAAACAGCATAAGAAGGAGTAGAAATAGAATATCTATTTTCTTTTTATGTTATTTGAATTTTATTCACTTTGCTTTGCATTTGCATTTCCATTTCCATGGAGTCTTGTTCTTCACCACCTTCCAACTCTCTGTTTCATCTCAGCCCCATTTTCCTCTTCACATCTCTCTTCCTTCTCTCTCTCATCATTCTCTCCTTCTCTCTCTACAAACGCTTCTTCAAAACACATAACCACCACCCAAAAACACCACCTTCTCACAATTCTCCTTCAGAACCCGACCCAAATAGCCCGACCCATTTGACAAAATCGGTTCTTTTTCAAGTTCCACCCTCTGACCCGGATTCAGTTTTGGAAAATTCAGAAGTAAAGAAGAAGAAGAGGAAGGCGAAGAAGAAGAAAAGAATGAATTTGGAAACTGAAGAGTGTGCAAATACGGGTTGGGATTGGGGTTTTAAGCTTAAACCCGATTGTTTTAATTCGTTTATATCTTCTAGTAGCGTTTTGCAGAGAAAAATCAAACATCAATATGATGAGCTTGTCAAAATCAATGACTCCAAGAAATTGACACTGCCACAGGTTAGTTCTTTTTTTTCTTCAGTAAATTTTGAATTTTTCCTTAGTTGGTGTATGAAAAATATGTTTTTTCAGTTGTTTGTTTTAATTCAAAGTTTACACTAATCTTAATCTATTATAATTTTTTTATATAAGAATAATAAGAATCTGGGAATTCATTGTTATGAACTTATGATTTTGTATTTGCCAATGCATTCTTCTATTTCCAGCTAGTGTTGAATAATGTGATAATTGTTAGGCCTAACGTAATGACCGGGGTTTGAACCCCGGCTATCTCACTTGTGTCTGAGTTTATGATGGCTTTGTTATTTCGTCTATGTACCAAAAAAAAAAGTTTTCTTGTACTATAGTTTGGTCAGTTTTTCCAATAAAGGAAATGAGTAATTTTGTTTCTTAGCTTTGTGTACTTGCTCTTTGTATATATGCAAGCTATGAATATTTGATATTTTAGGTAATTTTGTTAGTTTGGTAATTTATTGAAGCTAGGACTTTATTGAGCATTTCTTCAACATAACAAAAAGTGTTTGTTCATAGAGTTTACAAATTTGTAATTAGATTGGATCAGTTTTTGACAGAAGAGGGTGAGATAAGGATTTGTTCTTTTTTAGGGAAAAGATATACTACTTACATTAGGGTGAGTGAAAAGTAAGACTTAATTTATTGCTTTATCCGGAAAAACATGAGAGCGATCACAATGTATGGAAATGGTTGCTTCCATTTGACATCAGGGAGTGATATTTATGTGTCGATAAAGATAGATGAAATCATGGAAGAAAAATGTTATTAGTTCTAAAATTAGTATAACTTTTGATCCAGTCGCCGTAACTTAAGGCGGTATTGGCGGCAGGCGGTGGGGTAATTTAGTTGCCTTTTAAACGTGTCTGGATGGTTTTTTGATCCGCAATTTACGCAAAGACGTCACAAAGCATGCTACTCTGTCCATTTCAAATTATTTGTCGTTTTAGAGAAATAAAAAACTTCATAATAACTGTCATTTATTGCTTTTTCTTAAAGCTTGTGAAAAAATCTTCAACAACAAATAATTTGAATTGGAGGGAATATAAACATAGTTCAAAATGTGCTCTTTCTTTGGTAGTTTTCATTTGGAGTTTGTTTTCACTTTAAGTAACATGGTAATGCTATGTGGTTCTTTCCTTTTAATGTGCAGGTTGCAATTCATTAAGATTTTCAAACTATGATTTTGGCTTCAAATTTATTTCAATGTAAACACCACAAAATTTTGATACTCATGTGAGTCATGTCCTCTATATCGCAGGTTCTCCAGTTTGGTAATAGTTTGATTGATGCTAGGAAGGAGCTACAACACAAGTATGTTCAAAATTATTCTGAAGTAGTTACTTCATATTTCCTCATTGTACTCGTGGAAATTTATTTACATTGAATCTTTCTGTCTAGTCATTGCAACCATGATAACTTGATAAACACACAAATAGTTAGCCTGATAGTTACTTCATATTTTCTGGAGTTTTGACTAAACCATTTTCTAGTGGAATTAATGTATTTAAAATTTAACTAAGTTGAATGTTATTTGCAAATTTAAATTCTGTCATTTTATGTAAGGCATAGATTTAGTTATATTCTTCTCATGTTGCCAAAAGTTTTATTATCTTTGTTGTTCTGATTGCTTTTACATCTTATGGTAACAGGGCTGACGTGATTCAATGAAAGTTTGTAATAAAAAAGGCTTTATTATGTAAGGCAGACAGATCTTCTTTCGACCGACTTCATCAGCAGGTTGGTTAGATAGCAATCTATTACTAGGGAGCCTTTATTTCATCAAACTTGCAAAAAACTCTATTGAATATGTATTTTTTATTTATTTATTTATTTATTTCAGATATACAAGCTGGAATTAGAACAAAAAAGATTAGAGGAAGATGCTTTTGTTTATAACTCACTTCAATACCAGCTTAAACAGTCACCTGCATACCAGAAGGTATACTCTTAATTTGCGGCTTTTATAGAAGGTTTCATAAACATCTTCTCTTTAGCTTGGTTGCTTTTTTTAAAAAATAATATTGAGGAAGAGGGAAATTATTATTAATTAAATCGAGATACTAGTGAGTCAGTGACCATTTTATAACTGTTCCTGAGGGGATTTGACTTACGTTTCTCGAGGTTATATTGTCAAACTCTTACGTTTGAGCTAACAGCTAGCTAGGTTGCTTAGTTTCTGTTCATGAAAAATATCTTGCTAACTAAACATTTGTTATGGTATGCTTTCTTGTGTGAACCTATCCACGAAGATGCTTGAACTCGGAGCTGGCATGGAGAACGCGAAAAAGTGTGAACCGGGAGAGAATATAGATGATGAATTTAGTGACATTTCTTTTGAAGAATTATTAGCACAAGAGAAGAAGGATTCATTTTGGTTAGTTTTATTTTGATTTTTTCCCCCTTGTATTTTTTGAGCTTGTAATTGGTTTTGAAGGGTAAGGGTTTGTTTGTAACTCAACAATAACCAATTTTTTTCTGTATTTGCACAGGCAAAAAAATGGGAAATCAAGAATGTGCTCAAGCTAATTTATAAGAGTACTGGTTATGCTAACTGTAAATTTAGTTTAGTGTGTACATTCAATATCTATAAATAGTTTACTGTTACAAAAATGTTCTTTTTGGTTCTTTGCCTTTGCCATTTTTGCTTGTTTATGGAATATAGATGATAATGATACAATACAAGAACTTTTGAAGTTTATTTTAGGAATTCATAAATGGAGGTCATTTAAATTGAAATCTAATGCGACATATACGGGGTTTACTAGGTAGTTAGGTCAATGTTCTAATGTGGTGTTTTGTGGTGCTTAATTTGGTTGCCGAGTAAACCTCCCGGACTTTATATGACACTTTCAAATAGGTTATTGACTTTACGAGTATTTCAAAAAGTCTCCGATATTACTTTTTTTATTGTTAACAAATATAGATTGCTTGATCCATTCCTCCTCTCCACCCGGTCTGTTGGAGTTTCTTTCAGTATACTCATCTAGAACCTGGTTCAAAAAGAGTATAGTTTTTCTCTCTTTTCTTTTTATTCCTTTCTTTTGCCAAAAAAGAAATATGAAATCTCTCTTAACTACAACAAAGTTTTAATCTTAACTATGCCAAGCTCAGCACACTTCTCCAAATGTGTATTTAGCTAGGGTGTGACCTGTGCTTCGCACGGGTGGATTAAACCTAAAATTGAATTTCTATAAGATCATTAAAGCCAAATCTAAACACAAAAATCAAAAGAAAAGCTCTATTATTCTAAAACTAAATAGTCGATCTTCTCCTTTTATTTAACTTTTCTTTAATCCGAGTTATCAATAAACCAAAAACATGCATATATAATGGAAATAAGGGAGACGGAAGGGCAAAAAGGGTTAAACGGAAAGTCGTAAAAGCAAAAGTGAAAGTGTGCCATGCAAGATATGGAAAGGCAAAATTGATTAAACGAAAAATATATTAATTGAATGAAATTTGCTTAGTTTCCAATTTTTCTTCCCTTTGTTCAAATTCCCTTTGGATTAATTCTTCTGAAAGTGTACTGTTCTTCTTTTTTACATTTTACATCGTAGATGGTGGTGGCCGGTGGTCATCGTATTGTGATATTCCTGAATTGATTTATTTAAATTTATTTATCTACAATCAATAACTTGTAAGATTTATCAAATGTGTGTGGAAAAACAATTGTTGAAAGATGCTAATCTTTTAAATAGATCTCAATTATTTTGAGAGATTAGTCTCTATAATTGTGTGCAGAAGATACCTTAGTTTACCCAAAAAAATAAAAATGAGAGGTTATGTAATGCTCTTTTGAATGTGTAAGGCACTTTTGAATGTGTATTTGGAGAACCATGTGCGGATTTTAAGAAACTAGCATGGATCCCGTACCAAGCACGGGTAATTAATATTTCTTTTAGTTTTAAATATAAGTATGTTTTCTGACTTATGATGTATGAATACACATATGGACATTGGACACAACACAAACTAACACGTCGACATCAATAATAATTTGAAAAAAATAATATAATTAAGTGTTGGTGTCTGACTCCTATCTGTGTGTATAACAATATTTGTACCCGTACCATATATGTATCATTTGGGTATCAGAGTACTCATACTCGCACTCATTACCTTCAATTTTACTAAGAATAAATTGATCAGTTAAAAACTAAGATAACATTTTAATATAAATAATTTTATTTAAAAATTTAATGTTGACTATTGAAAATTATAGAAAAAATTATTATTAATCATACTAATATTCATATATATCTTTGTTTACATATTCATATTGCGTTTGCATATATATATATATAACATGCGAATAGGTAGGTACTAAGGTACCCAAACCCGTTCATTTTTGCGGATAATTAACAATGTGTGTACTCATTTTTTGTGGATACCTATTGTATATGAGTCCACTTGCCATCCTTGAGGAAAAAAATACCTCTTCAGATTTATTTAAAGTCGCTTTGAGCAATCAATATGAACTTTATAATAAAAAAAGAATGGATTCAAATTTAAAACATAAAATTTAGAGGAACCAAAGTTCAAAGGAAATTTATAGAGAGACAAAATATAAAAGTTGAGATAGTTATTGGACACAAAACATATTTAACTCTAAACTAAAATTAGTGTGGTCATTGAGTCAGTTCGCCAATTGTGAACTTTTACATTGTTTTATCCCTTTGTAATCTAGGTATTTATGTTATTTGTTTTTCGGTCATAACTCAATAATGGTTTTTATCCATTTTTAAATTTTTGGATATGATGTTTCTAAAATGGTAGTGAATGTTTCAGTATTTTCGTTGTTCTCATGTTTTTTTTATGGTCATGTTAATGCATTAATGGGCTAGCACATATAGACCAGCTTGTAAAGCCGGAATAAATTTAGAGATTGGCCCTTCAAATATTAGCCCGAATTTTTTAGGGGTTTACCTCAGTCCGAAAAAGTCCAAATTTAAAATGAACTTTTTGGCTCGGCCAATTTTAACAGTTCCGGAGTTGTCAAAATGGGTTAGACCATATGCACCGGCCCGCCGAGCACGGATAAATATAGGGTTTGGGCCTTAAAATATTAGTCCGAATATTTTTAGAGTTTTTTAGCATGGCAAAAAAAATCCGTATTTATATATTGATTTTTTGGCCCGGGCCGATAAGGCTCGAAGCCCAATCGGGTCGGCCCGTTAAGAGTCGGATACAACTCTAGTTTTTTCCAACAATTAAAGGAAAATAAAAAATAAGAGTTAACTTATGAACTGATTTTTAGTGTTTTTGTTATTCTAATGATTTTTTTATGGCAAAATAAGTATTTTTATGGAGCTCGTGTCAAGCTCGGGTAATTAATACTCCTTTCAGTTTTAAATAAGTTTGAATTATAACTCATACATGTGTGGTAACAATACTTGCACTCGTACCTGTACAGGAACTCTTGAGGTATCATAGTACTCATACGCACCGCACTCATTACCCACAATTTTACTAAGAATAAGCTGATCAATTAAAAAAATATGATACCATTTTAATATAACATAAAATTTGTCAAAAATTTCAGGCTTAAATAGGCAGTTCTTCCCTATAAGTTTGTATTTTTTAGTTTTCGTCTCTGTATCTTTTTTTGTAGAAAATAGCCATTGAAAGATTGAAATTGTTTTATTTTGGTCCCCGACGTTATCATCATTAAAAAAATACATAGGTAGCAATCATAGACATGCGTGTCACATAGTGACATGGCCATTTAACATCAGCTCAACCAATTTTTTAAATTGGAGGACTAAATCTAAAAAAAAATACAATTGTCAAAATCCCTAATTTCCTCTTCATCTTCTCATTACATCTTCATCTCACTTTATTTCGATATGTCATCACTGCATCTTAAACCCATATATATCTTAGACCCATATATTTGTCATATGCAAAATTTGGGTTCCATCAATCCCAAAAGTTTGACATGATTTTTTAATCCAATTTTTTTTGTAGCAAAATATGAGTTCCATCGAAGTATCTATTATTCAACCTTAAACCTAGAACGTGTTTTTTTAAGAAGCTAAATAAACCTTAAACCTAGAACGTTGTTTCTTTAAATCATTCCTCTTTAATTTGATCAACACCACTACAACAACAAATACCCCCATCATCCATGAAAACAAAATAACTCGAGGGAAATTAATTTTGAGAGGGTTATGATTTTAATTGGGGTAAATGAAAAAGTGAAAAGGGAGTTCATTTTTGAATTGTTGTTGTTCTGTTATTGTTGTTGTTCCGATACTATTGTTATTGTCATTTGGATTGGATTTTGTAACAAAGCCACCCGAGAGGGAGATTTGAATGTTCGTGTGGTGGCAACTGGGGGGAGATTAATTGGACAGTTGCTATAAAGCAATTCGTCAGATATTTGAGTGTAATGATGAAGTCATTCGGGTGAATCAAGGATGACTGTGTTGTGTGCGTGTTGCATATGAAGAGAGAGATGAGTTTTATTTTTTAATTTTGAATGTGTTTTCTGGGTTCAAAAAGATATAAGTTTCATGTTATGAACTTTAGATTAGTCTTCATGTGTGTTTCTGGTTTTGACTTTATTTTTTTAAAAAATAATTAAGAAAATGATTGTCATGCCATGTAAACAAAAAACACACATCATCATTGTCAAGTGTGACTCAGATAACCATCTCATCTTTATTTAGCAGTCAATTAACGCCAGACTAAAATCGGACAACTATGATCTTTCAAGGACTATTTCCAAAAGAAAAAGAGGGACGAAAATCAAAAAGCGCAAACTTACACGGACAAACTGCATATTTAAGCCAAAATTTTAATGTTGACTTTTAAAATTATAAACAAATTTATTATTAATCATCCTAAAGTTCATATATATCTTGGTTGATATATTCACATTGTGTTTGAATGATGTTATAAATAAATATTTTTTTATTGAAAAAGTGTAATAGTTTAGTAGTGTTATATATTATTTAAATTGATATACATATATAGCTTTACATAATAATATAAATAAAGTACTGTAAAATATATATATATATATATAGACACACACACACATATGTTACGCGAGTTTGGGGTGAGGTGGGTACTACAGTACCCATACCCGCTCATTTTTGCCGATAATTACCAATGTCCGTGCTCATTTTTAATTTGCGGATACTTACTGTGTATCAGTTCACTTGTAATCCTTGAGCAAAAAACAACTCTTTAATTAATTTAGAGTCACTTTGAGCACACAATATGAACATTATAAAAAAGAAATAATAGAATAAAATTGAAAATATAAAATTTAGAGGGACCAATATTGTTCAAAGAAAATTTATAAAGAGATTAAAATAAAAGTTAGTATACTTTATGTGACAAAAAACATTTTTAACTCCAAACTAAAATAATTTATGTGACATCGAAGTTTAGAAATACAATTTACATTAAATATTATTATATAATAAAGTTACAAACATCGATAGATTATAAGATACCTTGACAACATTATCATTCTCAAGACCAATTATATTTGAAGCTCCAACACCGAATATTAATTTCATCAACCACAACATTATAGGAACCACCATTAGAGCCAATATCAAATCCAGATATCCTAAAAACCATACCCCTTGGAGTTGGTCTTTAAACTTGCAGATCAATGTTCTTCGCACAAAAACTCTAATTCAATCTCTCTACATAACAAAAAATATATCATCATAATTAAAATTTTCTAGGCAAAAAATGGAAGTTTTTTTATTTTCGTAATCTTGAACCCCACAAATACGCATAAAACCCCTTATGTCAAAAATAATTGTATCCTTTGTAAAATAAAATTATGCTTAAGAAACATTATCTGCACAAAAAAAATGAGAAAAGCAACACAATACAAATCGTCAAATGCAGATAAAAATGAAATGACTTTGTGAATTTGTTGTAGCAAAGTTACTTATATTTATGATAATTAATTTAATCTTGAGACGTTTAATTTTAATATTTTTTAATAATATAACTGTTACAACTTCACTATACCGAAACGTTTATTTTATTAAGAAGTTGTTTAACATGTGCAATATCCAAAAGTAGTAACTTTTTATTGAAAAATAATAATTATTTATTAAAAAGTTATACATTTAATATTAAATGCACAAGTTCTAATATAAACATACTATTTTGAACTTATCAACATGTGCAAATTTGCGCATGATAGAAAAACTCTTTTATTAATTATGATGGTATGCTCTTAATAGGTGGTTGGGTGTGATGGTGTTGCCCCCGAGGGATGTGTTGATGTCGTACGGGCAGCTGGTGTGTAGTGGGCGTAATAGGAGGATTCGGAAGGGTTTTTCTAGTGTGTGGCTAGCTTTTGTTTGGGTGATTTGGAAGGTTCGAAATGACCGGGTTTTCAATAATGTCAACGGAGATGTCGAGGCGGCGGTGGATTGTATTCAACGCCTCTCATGGCAATGGTTTTTGAATAGAGTTGCGGCAAACTCTTGCCTCTTGTATGAGTGGGTTTGGGATCCCGGTGTTTGCATGAATAGATGATTTTTGGTTGCTTGGTGCGTGGGTTTTGGTTGTGAGCTGCTACCTCCTTTGCTTTGCTTTTCGTTTTTTCTCTGTTTTGCTGTCATGGGTCTGCTGTTTGGTCTTTTCTTTCTGATTGTGGCTGTGTGCTGTTTGTAAGGGGGTTTTTTTGCTTCTGTTTCTGTATTGGGTTCGGTTTTGGTGGGTGTTAGGGGGTATGGTTTTTACCTCCTTGCTGTTGTATTGTGTTACTTTTGGCCTAACTGTACGCCTTGTGCTATTAGTGCCTGTTTATAATATAATCTTTGCAGTTCAAAAAAAAAAATTATGACTTGCATGTAACCGAATTATTTACATCGTAGATGGTGGTGGCCGGTGGTCATTGTATTGTGATATTCCTGAATTGATTTATTTGAATTTATTTATCTACAATCAATAAATTGTAAGATTTATCAAATGTGTGTGGAAAAACAATTGTTGAAAGATGCTAATCTTTTAAGTAGATCTCAATTATTTTGAGAGATTAGTCTCTATAATTATGTGCAGAAGAAACCTTAGTTTACCCAAAAAAATAAAAATGAGAGGTTATGTAATGCTCTTTTGAATGTGTAAGGCACTTTTGAATGTGTATTTGGAGAACCATGTGCGGATTTTAAGAAATGTTGTGAGTAAAGTGGAAATGTATTAGACGCATTCAAGATTAATGCAGTTGGTTTGCAGTCAGGATTTTAAAATGGATTAGAACCATGTTACTCTTTTAAGGTATCACTAGACAAAATTGTATCAAAATTTGGTATATTTTTTATATCATTCCTATTATAAGTTCTTAAATCTAATATGGTGTCTCTAGTTTTATATTTTAGGTCAATATTATGGCCTAAATTTTATTTATTTTGAAAAGAAATAATATTATAGAATTAATTAATATTTTGCTGAACTTTAAAAAAACTATGTATATATCATTATCTGATTTAAGAATTTAGTCATGAAATACATAGAAACTTGATATAAATTTAAAGATTACACATTGATAATAAAAAACATATATATAAATACAATTATTTTATTATACTGGCTTACTAACATAAAAAAATAATATGAAAATTTATCCTATTGAAGGCCTGAATCTGTCTCACCTACATCAGCGGTGAAATAAGTTCTTATTTAAAATTTTTTTTAAAAAAATAAAATAAAAAACAGTCCAAAAAGCTGATTAAATTGAATAGTAAAAGACTACTCAGCACAATATTATACAAAGGGCATTGGAAATACATGCATTCTGGATGTTGTGCATTATCATACTTCAAGTTGTGATTACACTACTAAAAATTTTCTGTTTTCCTGCGGATTTTCCTGATGTTGAGATATGAACAACTACATGCATTCTTGATGTTGAGATATGCACTAATTTAAGTCCATATATATAACATCAAGTAGAGAGCTAACATCTTAATTTGTTTTAGCACCAAACATTTAGTATCAAGCCCGTAGCAGAGCTCGCTATCAATGGGGCTATGGAAATTTCCATAATTTCGATCGACAGTCGACACGCCTAGAACAGTGTTCCTAGACCCAACAGTCCTAGGTGTTGCGCGATACCATCAACTTTGCCGGTGTCAGACTGAGTTGCCCCTGAAGTTGGGGTGCAACCTATTTAACTTCAATTAATAATTAGAATCATACACACTCAATAAAAATCCTAAACTTTGAGTTAGCAAACAACACAAACACAATGAACCAATCAACTTGCAACCAATTAGCCATATAATAAAAACTTCACTGCAATTGTTATCCATTCCTTGGCCACTACTCCAAGATGAGAATCAAGAAAACAACCTTGCTTTCATCTTCACACAATGTATCACTCACTTCTTATCTTCTACTTCTCTTAGCAGGTGTTGCCCGCCGTATTAGTCACAACTCGTGGTTCCCCTATGAGCTCTATCAAAAACTTCTTCATTTGTTCCTCCTTTTGTCTTCATTTTTTTGCGACACCATACTTCTATTTGTGCATGCTCGTGAGTCACAACTCTTATTTCTTCACACATTATTGTTTAACACAGGATAATTTCCGCTTTCCTTTCATCATCTCATCCCTAACAAAAACAGGTCAAGCCAAAGTCAAACATGTACTCTTTTTGGACATCTATAAAAGCAGTTGGTTTGTGAAATATAATTTCAACCAATCTAGGTACACAAAATTTGAACCAGTTGAATTTGAATATGCAGGGCAAAGAAACTACTTTTAATACAACAAAGGTAAAAACAGTATGCTAGTCATTGGGATGCCAAAGAAATTTCCCCTTCAAAAGAAGATATAACAGTTTAACACCCTCCTAGGAAACTTATCACCTTGTAAACTGCATTTCCTTTTTCTTAACTTAAACCCCTTTCTTTGAAAATTCTAAGTTGTAATTGCAGTTCTATTTAAGTTAATGATGTCATTTAGTTTTGATGTTTTTTATGATCTTCGTATTTAGAAGATAACTGTGATTCCTACCGAAAAGATGACGGTGATGATGGATATTGGCACTGGGGATGTGTTTCACGTTCGGCGTATTTAGAGGACAAAATATTTTAATTTCTAACGGCGTTTATCAATGAAAAGAAATAATACAGGTGTTAAATTTTTATTGGAGGACTGTAAGAACTGGACCTAAGGAACCACATCTATGTTTTGTCCTTTCATTTAATTGTTCATGTGTAAAACATTAATTTGAAACCAGTGTTTTTTCCTGATTTGAAACAGACAAATTGCAACAGAAAAAATTGGTTCTCCGAAATAAGAGAACATAACCTTCTTTTTCCTTGAATTACATATGTGGCTAGAATCAAATTTTTAATAAATCACTTTGAATCCAACTTGTGTAATTGTGATTTCGATCTTGATCAACAAGCATAAACTTGTGAGGCTAATTTACCATATAAAACAATTTCAAGTAGTGAACACAACATACATATTACACAAACAAAGCTGTCAAGATTTCAAACAAGTGTAATGCAAATAGTTAGGCTATAAATATTTCATGACATATTGGAGCAGCTCATGTTATAATTGCAGTCAAACACATTACCCTACAAATGCAGCCACCCAATATAATTATAAATATCAAGAAAACGATGAAGAATATTTCACTACCTCAGTCTTCTTGTTTGTGCCATCTTCTTAAGCCTCATGTCTTTGGTTCACAATCCTCACAAAACCATATAACATCATCAGTAAAAATCACAGGTCCATCTAAACAGTACCTGGAAGAAAGAAAAAATAAAAATAAAAGGGACTTAAAAAACATGAAATTGCAACTTTATAAAATGAAAACTTTCTATTTAATAAAACATTGGGAGAAAAAATCATATTCAAATTGAAGTCAATGAATGGTATTAACACAATTGGGTTGGCTATCTATCCAGTAATCTTTTGATTTACCCAAAACTCAACTATGATGGATAGGAACACTCCCAAACCTCACTTCAGTACCTATTGAAATTTTGAGAATAATCATATGACAATAAAAAGAGAGGCATCTACAGCAATGCACAGACGACAAAAGCTTATTGCAGAAGTAAATCATAATTCTAAAGAACTTTTACTAAAATCCAAAATAATATGGGTCTGTTTGGATTGACTTATTTGAGCTTATCTACGTATAAACACCAGTAGGGGACTTATTAAGATGGTTGGTTAATCACTTGATGAGATTATACTTTCAAAGGAACATACCTTGTGAAGAAGATATCTACTTCCCCTTACTTGAATTATAAGGTCCCTAGAAACTTCAGAAGAGATAGTCCTGCATACAAAGTAAAGAAACTCATGTTATAAAAACTATAGAAGCAAAAAGTAGATTCATCATATAAAAGAAAGAAAAAAAAAATTATTTTGATGCTAATGTCTTAACCTTATAGCTTCTGAAGTGTAGAAAGTATCTGGACAGGATCCAAGTTTAATGAACTTCATGATTTTTAAGTTTTTCTTACAACAACATAATTCATTATTTCAAGTGACCTCATTAACAACTTTTGTATGTAACCAATTTCATGAGGTGATACAGTAATCATTTACAATCTGTAATTGTAAATGATTTAAATCCAGATTGTCTGATCTCAATCAGACGACCACTGTTTAGTGACTGCATGACTGCATGACTGCATGCTCAGCCGACTGCACATAATCTATATCCGAGTAAAGTTGCTCTCTTTTTCTATAAAAACATTATCTTTTCCAAGCAAAGACATGACAAATGATACAACACCAAATTCTCAAAATGACATATGCTTTAATGCTTGGTATGATGGATCAAGAGAAGTGCTAAAAGCAAGGATTTTGCTTGATTATTCTCATATTTTCAGTTTTACATTGAACTTGTGTTACAGAAAAATACTATAGGAATTTGGGGGGTTGGATGAGAAAAAGAGGAAGAAACGAATATACAAGGCTTCCACCATTATTATTCTCTATAAAAGGACTCTTCAAAAAAAAATTATTCTTTATAAAAGTCCAACAACACAGCTTAAATGCAATCTGTTTTCCAATACTCTTAAGTGATGACCCAATAACATACACCTGCGCCAATGGAAAGAACACATCAACATGATTAAACATAATTAAGGACTTTACTATAAAAGAAAGCTTAGTAATAGATTATAGGCGACTGTCATGGCTAACTTGTGAAGGACGCTGGAGCCATGGCGCTTTATGGGAGCTTAAAATGGATGATTTTTTACTTTCTGCAATGGTCTGTCATCCACAACTGATAGTACTGATGAAAACAAAGATAGATTTGTAGCAGTTGAAATGAAACTCAAATATCAGCGGCGATAACCATACTGAACCAAACATACTTAGCAAACACATAAGAGAACATTTTACATTCTCAACTAACAATTCACCCATTAAGCTATGATTTTTGTTCCAAATTCCAACACACTCAATCAAATTTCAATTTATTTGGCACACACATTGATAGAAACGTGGATCAGACAATGGGCTTTGATAGTGAGCCCAATCCAAGAGTATGGAGAGTGTACACACGCAAGAAAGGGAAGGGAATTAAGAATGATGACGTGGCGCAGTGATGGAAGGAATGTATGGGAGTGAGTGCTATAAAGTGGTGTCAGTAGGAGAATAATATTTCATTGGAGAGTTTGTTATTTTGAGTGGGGTCACTGATAGTGATTTGGGGAGCATCTGCTCTTTGGGACTGTTAGCTCTTTTGCTACAGTATTGTTATCTTCTTCTTTCCATAATAGTTGTAATTGTTCCACCATTAATGCAACTATAACTTTCATTCCATTATTCTGTTATTTACTCTTATTATCATTCTTATACGATCATAGACCCATCACACATAAGAAGCAAACATTTCACAAAGCACAAAGTGTGATCCACCCGATACACAAACTCAAAATTCAAGCAACGCACCTCCTTGGAACAATAAAAACTTGCTTATACTCATAAAACTGCAACTATTTCACAACGATAGCCACAAAAAGTTCGTACTAAAGAAAAAAAATAAAATAATGTTTACCTCCGTCAAGTTTGTCAGCTCAGATTGCAACTGCTGAATGTATTTCAGAGCCTGAGGCGGCAAATCTCCAAAGACTCCCACGCCGCTACTGGTGCTACAAGTTTCCAAATCCTTGAATCCCAAATCAGAAACAAAGTATCTAATCTAATAAATAAAGAACATGAGCAGCTCGGAGATCAAAATTAAGAGAACTGTGGAGACTGGAGGATCATGCCACACCCTAGAAGAAAAAACAAGCACCCAGTACAAATAAATAAAGAAACAAACCATCAAAGAGGTAACAGCAGAAGGGTAGATTAGACAGTGCAGAATGACTTCAACACACTGGAAGAAATTTAGTATGTCACTGACACGGAGAAACGCCTGACACACTCGACCCTAAAGCAAATCTAACAAACAACAAGCAACAGCAGGGTACAAAATCAGAACAGCAATAAATGTAAAAGTAAAATTGAAGAAACCAAACAGATTATAATCTCAATCCTAAACCGAAACCCAAATGCACTAAAATTTAATAACCTTAAACCATAACAACTTCAATAAACAAAGGAAGACTAATATCACAAATTAGAAGCAAACTTCACATTTTGGATGAGTCAATTCTTTAAAACAAGACATATGATATGGATGCTTCCCTATACGGAAAACGTGACAATTAGGTTGAAAGAAAATTAGAGGAATGTTGTAATTACTTTCAACAATCAGATCACCTTTGCTTTACTTTCATCAAGTGTTAATTTGATAAAAATGCACGGGCATATCTTAGTCCTCAGGCAACAAGTAAAAACCTTCTTATTGGAGCAAATTTTGCTTCAGCTGCATCCGGTTATGATGAAAAGGCTGCTGAATGTAAGTGTGAAGAACAGTGCAAACACGCGTCTTAGAAGGTTCACGTCACATCTTTTAACATAATCTTTCAACATAATCTTTCAACATAATAAGTGTACCACAAAAATTTCCAACAAACTGAAAGTCAAAAGTCCGAAAAGCCAAAACATGAAATTAATGAAAACAAAAACAACAAAATTAAGAGTATTTACCACAAAAAAATGTGACCTGCTCCACTTTTCTTCCTTTTCCCTACCAAAACAAAATAAAAATATCAGTCAGAAACCATAGAAGGAAAGCAGTACAAAGTTATATCTCTTCCCTATCATCAATACACCATGAGGCTATATTTCTTCCAAACTTTCTCAAACTTTTTCAAACACAAACCCTCAATACCTTACCTGAAGTCTAGAAATAGAGTTGGATTATAAAATAGAATTTGAAAGAAAATAAAGAGATAAAAATGAGAGATGGGTGAGTGAGAAGATAAAAAATCCTTACCTGCATCATAGAAGTTTTGTTAAAATAGCATAATCATTTGGCCGAAGGGAGACCACCATTTTTGGGTTGTGAAATACAACCTGTAATACACATTATACCTCCAAAGCTAATCAGCTAAACATAAACACACACAAACCAGTTTTTCAAGATGCAAGGGACACGATTTGGAATCAGATCAAATGCACACAGACATATGCACACCATTGCAATAGAAGGACCAAACAATCAAAACACAAACAAGAAATTGAAACATAAATAGAGAGAAAATTAGTATCGAATTTGAACCGAAAATTATCAAACACCACTGAACTTATATCTCTAGATCAAACCGAATTGGTAGCAAAATTAGAGCGAGAATCACAAGAGAATCGAATGAAATTGAGATATAGATCTAAAACGGAAATGAAATTGATCAAACAAAGCAAGAAAACGAAACAATGAGAACTTGATTTTCTCAAGAAAGCTAGAGAGAAAAAATATGAATGAGAAAGGGAACAAGAAATTGAAGATGAGAAAATATTTTTCTCATAAAAATGCAGCAGAAAATTTTCTTCAAAATGGATAACAAATATAGAGAAAGTTGTGAAATTCTTTGTATTAATAATAATGAAACTATTACAATATGAGAAAAAGTGAAGTAAAAGAGTACATCAAAGCCTTATAGGCATCACTACCTACTAACTAACACTCCTAATCACTGGCTAATCAGGTATATCTTTCAAATGTAGTTTTCCTCATATGAAAGGATGGACCAATTACATTTTCACATTCTATGTAACTAGAAAGATGTCATGTATCTGAATCACTTCCTAAGATATAAGATTTATACTTATCCAGCTCAGCCAACACCTCGTCTTCTGGTCGATAAATTAGATCCAGCATCCGCCAAATCTGCAATAAATCAAACGAAGTATAATAAGATTTGGCAAAATTCAATGTAATCTGATCAAAGAGAAATGTTCTAACCAAAAGGTAACAAAAGCATTTGTTTACCTGTAGGGTGCCACCTCCACCGGTGCTTGCACAATCATCAGAGACACTGACAATTGTCCATGGATCAAAGGCATTCCAATGAAAGTCAACAACCTTATCCCTGAATACATAAGTAAACATTTTGTATTGGTATTGAAACATTTTAAGTCCACCAGTGATGCATGGTATGGATATCAACCAATGGAACAATACCATTGGGAGCAAAAACTCTAACTACCTAAGTATAATAGCATCTAAATAATGTTGAATTCTAAAGAACTGAATAAAGATAAATGAATGTGTATAACCATCTGCTATCATACCTATGCCCAGCATGACGAAAGAATAAACCAGGGGAAGTTGCTGGTACTGTCGGATCAGCAGAACCTGGCATTTTACCAACCTAAAAGAAATAATTTTAGTCTCCTATTTATATTCTATAAAAAGGGGAAGCATAAGATAGAAAGACGTGATTTGAAAATTTTGGAGTTCAAACCTTATCATGGTCCCAAATGTTTATAATGCCATCTTCAGCACCACTTCCAAATACAGATGATTTGTTCGGACACCACTGAAACAGATAAAAGTTGAATTAATAATCAAAAAACTAAAATGGCCATAACTGACTTACACATTTAAATTTTAAATTGCAATTAATAGAAGCAAGGTATGATTTCCCAGCCACCTGTACACAAAGGACTGGTGCATCGTGGCCTTCAAATTTATAAACAGGAGACCCAACTCCCCGACTGTTTAGCTTCCGGCGATCAAACATGCGAACTGTATTATCAGCAGAACTAAAGCAAAGCAAGAAAAAATAGAATGAACATCCAAAATCCAAAAAACTTTTGGTAGTTGAATAAAAAGGATCCAACTTCCAATTTGAACCCATTATTAATATTTAATAGCATCAAGAACCAAAAACACTAATTAAGAAAAAAGAAAAACCATAAGGGCATATAATCTTAATCCATTTTTATTCAAAAAACCAGGGGCAGGGCATACCCAGTCAGAATAAAATTTATATCGTGAGTATTCCAATCAACACAATGTAGATCTCCATCATGTGCCTTCTCAACCTGATTAAAAGAGTCGTGTAAAAAAAGGGAAAACACAAATAACATATTCAAGTATAAATTAGATATGTTTCATAACAGTAGTTAACAAAACCAGACAACAAATACAAAGGACGAGATTTGTGTATAAAAATTGAAATGAATTTACAAATATGCAAAATTCCACACATTAGGAAATTAAGGCAACACGTTGTATTCACGTCATTTTCCTCTTAGAAGAAATATCAGTAGTAACAGAATATTTTCGGACATAAAGATTATCAACAATTGAAGATATGTAATACCAAGGCTAGATCCATTAATAATGGAGAAAGCAGCATAAATTGAGATGAATTGAGTCATTCAAACCTTAACGGCTGGAGTATATCCAACACGTGCATCCCAGAGTATGAGACAAGAATCATCACCTACACTGCAGAACTCTTGTGCACTACAATTCACATTGACAAAAAATGGAGGAAGTATATCAGAACATGATATAACAAAGCCATTAATAATTAACAGTAACTTAATAACAATAAAGGGACAAAAAGAATCACCAAGTCAATCCATTAGATTTGGCCGACACCCAAACAATAGAGTTAGAAAATGAAATTTTATTATTCAATCTGTTTATTGGTCAGGACCCATAAACTGAATTTCCCTTTCAATTAAATAAAATGCATGATTGACAGACTAAATTATATCATAACCAAATCAAAGTGTCAAAATTAATATTCTAGTATAAAAAATAGATAGCACACAAATGAGTTAGCAATCAGGAACCCATTAACTTCAAATATGTAACACATGATAAGCTATTTACCAAACTCAACAATAAATGATAAAAATAATTTAGATACACATAAATTGACACAAGCATGACTAATACAAGAAACAGCTACCTTGAGGGGCAAAATTGCACATCTTCAACAGTGTCTTTGTGACCCCGGTAAATGCCCCTTGGTCCAACACACGGACTTTTTGCAGCTTTATCACTACTTCCCCCCACATTAGTGCTCTGCTTATCATCCGGGTCTACTTCTGCTGCTAAAGTTGCAATATGATCTTGAATACTCCATAACACCACATACTTGTCCCTACCTGTCATTAGGGATTCTCACCAGGTCAACAATATAAAATGTAGAGTATATGGAGTAAATCATCTAGAAAGAGTAAGAATATTATTCATTTTTATCTACTTCAGAGTAAATAAACAGATAAAATCTAGTATTAAGATTAGAACAACACTAAGTTCACCACATATAACAAATATATTCTATAATTATAATTATATTTTTAATATGGACAGTTTAAAAGACTATTTTATTTGTATTATTGCTCTTGATAATCTGCAAATTTTATGATATACATATACAAAATATACTTTTACACACACAAGGCAATAAAAAGACTTGAAATCCAACCTCCGGAAAGAACAAAGGGCTCGGTTGAACACATAGCTAGCGCAAATTCAGCATTATCCTTATGCCCAGTTAATACCTGCAAAATAGTAGCCTAAAATTTCAGGTGCCTCACTATGCATAAAGATATGTTCAAACTTCAAAAAATACTTAGCAACAAACAGATGTTAACTTAAAAATACTTAATATTTCTGTTAACTTGGAAATACTTATAATTTCTAAAAAATATTTTGTCTTGCATTTCTTGCCAATTGGCAATTGCAATTAGACTTGGTCTAAATCTCTTGTGACAGTAACTAACATACAACAATTATATGAACTGTTAATTCCTAAAAAAAGAGGGTAGCAGAAAAACTAAATCAGAAAACAATAATACAAACCAAGTCTGGGGTGGAAGTGGGAGCCCCCAAAACAGCAGTCCGATTAGGTTGAGATTCAACACTCCAGATCATTACCTGTTTTATAAAAGAAAAAAAATTAGACTTCAACCACCGAAAATGAGAATACAAATCTTAAATTCTTAAGATTGTGATCTGACAAAGAAAATTAAGAAGAATAAAAAGGCAGACATTGCTTACATTAGGACTATCCGTATGAGTGGCAACTATATTAGTATTTGATGGAAGTTCCCTGATTCTGTTTACCTGAAACACATTATCATTGAATCAGTAAACATTAAACAACTCATAAATAATGCTCAATTTTGGAGGTAATAATAATACTTTAGTGACTTATTGAGCTCACTAATTTACATAAAAGCGAGTTGAACAATAAACTTTACCCTAAAAATCTCATTTAAACTCAAAAGCTACAAATCTAATTCAAGTTAAAATCAATTCTTGAGCCAAAAAATCAATTCTAGTCAAGACCAACAAACATGTCAAAATCAATTTTGACCAATCCAAACGTGAAACCAAACATAGGTTAAGCTAGAATTTGACCTTTTGATTCTAGAATTGATTTTTAGGCTCAAATTGTTGTTAAACTCACTACTACATAAATATATCCAAACATAAAATCAACAATCACTTTTGCATAATCAATTCCTTAAAAATCAATTTTCATCACCATTAGAACCAAACGCATACTATTAAAATACTGAACCATAATAATAATAATAATAATATAAAAAAAAAAAAAAAATTGTACCTCCCCAGGGTGCAGTATGGTTTTATGCTTCTTCACAAAAGGAGATCGAGCTTCTTCATTAAACTGAACAACAACAAAATCATAATAAGAACACAAAAAAAAAGAAGCAATAATTGAATAAAAATCACAAACAATTGAATTGAAGGTACTTGTGCGATGTGTTCAGCAGCGGCAACCCTAGGTTTCACCACTTCAACAGTAGCAATAACAAGAGTATTCGGAACAGTGCCGTCAGTTTGTTCAGATATATAAAGACGGTGGCGATTCTTGTAAGTTTGCTCCTCAAGAAGAGAACCCCAACGGCATGATTGTGTTGGCCAAACGAGGTTGTGATTGACGAACCAGTCGTAGAGAACCGGAATGTGTGACTTCCATTGACTGTATCTGTCTTCAACTGAGAGCTGATTTGACGCAGACCCTCCCTCTTTCTTTGAACTCATCTTCTCCGTTCTTCTCTTTCTCTGGTTCTGCGAGAATGTGTGATTTTTATTGTTTTGTTATTCTGCTCTTTATTTATAGAGGGGAAGAAGAAATGGGGTGTTTGTATTTCCCGCTCTAAGGGTTATTGCGGAATAGATTTCACCAAGAAATTGATAAAGACCGTTTGTTCAGAAAATAACGGTTAAGATTAAAATTGTGAGACATTACACTAGATTAATTGGTGTCGTCCGATTATTTTTTACGATTGAGATTGTCTATTGTGTTTAGCTTTACAAAGCAGTTATAGTAGGTGATTTAGATCTCATTTTGTGGGATTTGGATTAGACGCGGTAAGTGCATCTTACAGTTACTGTTTTTAACTGTCTGATCTGAAATTAACGTCTGAGATTATTTAGAGTTAATTTTTATGATATGTAATTTGAACCATCTGATTATAAACGAACGATCAGGATTTAAAGCAGTGTGCAACTGCGTGTTTTTTCACATAAGGCGATCATGATCCTTGTGTTTTCTCTCTAATAGGTAGCTAATTAAAATTTTCCTTTTTCTATTTTTATTTATTTATGTTTTTCCCTCTATTTATTTGACTCTTTCCATATAAACTTAATTTCTATAATTTGTTGTTGCTGACTCGGATATGACTCATGTCTGACTCGTATATGACTCATGTCTTATCATGTCTTATCATTAGTGATAAGACATGAGTCATATACGAGTCAGCAACAACAAATTATAGAAATTGAGTTTATATGGAAAAATGGTCAACTAAAAAAGGGAAAAACATAAATAAAATAAAACATAAATTTCATATATATATTGGGCCTAAAAATTTCATCTCATATTGGGCCTCGTGGAAGGCTATGGTCCATGATAAACTTTGGAAGCTTCTGGAACTGGGTCAATCCATAACATATTAGTCTGTTTATCGAAAGATTTTTTATTTTGCCACTCTGCTTATTTTCTCGCACGCCCTACAATTTCACCAAAATATATTTGTCCGCTACTTAGGTAGCAAATACAATAAAAAACACACTTCCATAATATCGTTCGCAACTTAAGTAGCTGACGACATTTTTCAAAAATTTCTCATTTTTATAACGTCAGCTACTTAAGTAGCGAAAAAGTAAAATGGAAAACATGTAGAGCGTGTGAGTAACATGTAGGTTGGCAAAAGTAAATTCCTTATCAAAATAGTAAGATATGACCTAAGGCTAGCTCACGACAGGATATGGAGTGGTGGTGAACTCTCCCACTACCTTCCACTATACTTAGATACACATAGGCAAGGAAGCAATCAATTATGGAACCATCCACTTCTTACCAAACACACAAAAAATATTATGACTTTTGTTTGGTACATAACCGACTAAGTATCCCACACATCTTAGCATGAACAGCTAGTGCCTACCGTGGGGGTCGCGGTAAAAACATTTTCTTGACCACATTTTGCCAATTGAGAAGATGGTTTGAGTTCAATCTCCGACATCAAAGTGAAGTTATGATGGCAGTTTGTGCCACAATGGACGAACTGTGTCATCATAATGAAGTTACAAACTCAAGTGCAACAAATTCATCAGGAAAATGTGCTCCATAATCACTCCGATAAAGAACTAGGAGATTCCTAACCCCATTCCCAACAAATTATAAAAATTAGCCACATGAGTAAATTATCAAGTGGTCTTTAGAAGGTGATTATTATTGATTGTTGGGTAAATTTAGGGATGTTAACGGAGCACAAATATTGAGCGGGGAGTCTTCACCATCCCCATCATCTCCATCCCCATTTATCGCTTCGGGAAATATTCTTCCTCCATCATCATCCCCGCAGATTCCCACAGTTCACGCAGGGATCAATCAATGTTAAAAAAAAGTATCAAATTTATAATTATATTTTTTATCAAACTAATTGTAAAAGATAAATAAATTTTATTCATAAAACAAATGAAAATTGAAAACATTAATGTGAGTCTTACGATAATAATAAATATCTTATATAAGCAAATTTATATACATATTGTATGAAACTATAAATAAAAATATAACATATAAAGTATATATGAATATATGTTATTTTAATAAAGTGTTCGAGAATGGAGTCTCCGTGAGGCGGGTGATAAAATTTCATCTTCATCGTTAAACCTCTTTCGGTTGAACTTTCTCCCCCATTCCCACAGAGAAAAGTTATCTATCTTTAGATCCCTAAATGGAGCAATTTCCACGAGGATCTCCATTTACATATCAAATTGACATTCTCATATAAACTACCCATTATTCTTTAAGGGTGATTTAGTAATTGTTTTTAATATAAATCATGTATAATTATATCATCAAGAGGCGTGCTCATAAGTATCACAGGAGAGGAATAAACAAAATACGCATTTAATGATATATGTTGTTAATTTATAGAGAATAAACACATATAATTTGGTCAGACTGGTGATTAATTTCACAATGAGACAGTGTGACACACCTAGATAAATAACGATAATAAGGGCACTAGTAGATGCTAGATGACTAGATGAATATTCTTTTTGTATTTGGCAAAATATGGTGAAGAGAATAATAAAATAGTTGCATAATTTCATGTTGGTTTCGATAAAAAAAAAAATCAAAATATAGTGTTAGGATATGCATATAGAACGATCATAAAAATATACTTCAAAATCATACTTCCCCACCAAAAAAAAAAGAGACAATTAAAAGAAGATGTTTTAATATAACTCTTACCAACACATTTTTCACACTGCAAGTAGAAGCTGTATCTTCGTATTCCCAAAAATGAATTTGGCTATTTTCAGGACCATCAACTTCATAGCTACCATTATCAGGACCATCAACTTCATAACTACCATTACCACTTTCTTCATCTTCGACAATTACATTATTAGCAAAATGCACAACATCATTTGAATCAATCTCCTCATAACTGAAACAATAAATTTTAAACCAAAAATATATGAGTTTCAATCATTCAATTCTCAATTAAATCAATTATATATCGAAACATTACACACTCAAATAACGATTACTTTCAAAAACTTATGTTTTCATAATAGGTTCAATCATATAAAACTTTAAATAATTCTAATTACCACTCTAAAAAATTTACATCATCAAAGTATTAAGAGTCTTAGTTCTCCGATCAAGATTAGTCAACACTAATAGCGATGAAAACTTCGTACCAATATCAAGGTAACAATAAAAAATTCAAATATAACTTCTAGAATTGTGTCAATTTTCTAAAAAACTTTTTTTTTGTTTTATTCTGCATAAAACGACAAAAAAATTGTAATTAAATTATTATCCATCTAACATGAAAGACCACAATACAATTACAAACAAATAAACTACACATATATCATGTGGTTGATCCATTGATTTTAACACATTCAATTCAATGATCTTGACATAAATGGGACAATTTTTTTTTACAATGGAGCGGCGGATCGAACTCATTATTTCATATATATTATTATCCAAATCCTTCACTAATAGATCAAACATAATGATTTCATAAATGTGACAAATTACAAACAAAACAACAATCATTTTTACTATAACTTAAATCATAACTACAAAAGCAACAAAAAATAAATTATAACATATTACCTGCTGGAGGCCATTAATCTTCGCGTGAACCAAAAAAGACAAACGAACAACCAAACACTATGAAGGTAATGGAATAGCGCCGCAAAACACTGCTCAATGTTTAACCCTAAAACTCGATTCCACAATAAATACGAAGACTTTAAACACATTTGGGCTCAAATAAATGGGCGACAAAATTTACTCGAACGGCCCAAATTCATTACAATTGTTTCATTTTATTAAAAAAATATATTATTTACCAAAATATAATTTAAAAATTTATATTATTCTACTAAATTGTTTAATCTTTTTAATATATATATTTTCGATTATATAGATAGGATATATCAAGTGAATGAGTGAGTTATTATGAAGAGATGAGAGGGTTGGCCTTTAGATTAAAATGTACGGTCGAGATTAATTTAGTTATTATTACATGCACTACTAACTGTTCATGCACTCTATCATAATCTATCTTTCTCCAATATCTCCTGCACATTGCATTTTAATTTTCAATTGATTAAACATCTCTTTCATTCTGATGATGAAATAATTCTAATTCTCTTCATGGTTTAACTTTCAATGGCATAAAATAAAAAATCCTCCTTTGGTTATTCAGTCTAACCTTCCATGTACAAAGGTTCAAGAACCCTTTAATTTGGTGAAAACATATTCAATTGCAACCCAAAGAGAAACGACAACATAAATCCTCTTCCAACAAAGGATATTAAGTGACTATGAACGACGGCAATCCTCTTGTGGTTAGTTTCTAGTCACCTAACCGCGACCTTTAGGTTGTCTCTATTGCGCATCCTCCAACACATTTGCCATGTTAGATGTGAATGGGTGGGTTTAGATAAATGTTCTATGTAGCTTATATTTGTTAGGACGTACTTACATACAAGATGATTTTGTAAGATTGAGTTATGTTCAACATTGTCAATATGATACGGAGATAATATATGATTACTACCTCCTATAACTAAGAATGTAATTGTTGAGTTTTTTTTTTATTGACAAACGTAGTGGTTGTAGTTAGTTAAAGAAAGTTATGATCCCAATAACTGCACATTGATCACATTATCATCATTGATATGAAGAGAAACTCATAATTGAATAACTGCATGTGCTGATTATAGCTTTCAGTTTTTTCGTTGTAACTTCAATTGCACGTTGATTTAAATTATAGTAATTTGTTGCGCAATGTGTTAATATATAGTTGTTATAAGAAAATAAGTTCGAATCTGTTGGATATTGCCTTGAAAATGATGTTGTTGATGCAGGAAGCTGGTGTGCCCTGGTGAGGGATCAACAAGCAGCAAGCAGCAGGCAGCAGGCTGGCGTGCCCTCGTGAGGGCTTGGCCTGGCGCCGGGGCGCAGGCAGAGGTGGCGCCTGAGCGCAATTGAGCCCTGGTGAGGGCGTGGCTACTGTCTGCTAGCGCCGGGGCGCGGACGGGCTGCGCCCGGGCGCGGGTGCGCGCTTAAATAGTGCTGTTTTGCGTTTTCTGAGATTTTAAGGTGTTTTTTAGGGTTTCTAAGGCCAACATACATACTAGGGTTAATAGAGAACATCTTGGGAAGACTCTAGGGTTGGGAGAAACATTCTATCACCTTGGAAACACTTGTTGATTGAATCTCTTGGTCACGGGGAGAGATTCGGGACTAGGGTAGAATTAGGAAAACTCTAATTCTTGTAACTCTTGTGGAGAATCTCATTGTAATCAAGGTTTCTATCGATAGTGGAACGGAGAGGCTGCTCTCTCCCCCAGATTAGGTTCATTAACACCGAACTGGGTAAACAATCGTTTGTGTCTCTTTATCGCTTTCGTTGTTTTATTTGTTCGTGATTATTATTGTCGGTTCTCAATTTATGGTTGCTTTAATCGTTTGCTCCACACACTAAAGGTTATTGGTGTGAGATATTAATCGAATTCACAACAGAATCAATATCTCATTTATTTTTATTTTGATGATAACAAAGAAAATGAACATTTATCTACTAATTTTGCGCTTAAGTGTGTAGGTATGAGAAACATTATAAAAGAAATAAGATTAAAAGCATCTTCTAAGTGTTCTCAAGATCCTCTACACAATAAGATTGCAGAAGGCAAACACATATGGCTACTTCAAGCAAATAAAATAATAGTCTAAGGTATTTATCCTCTAGACAACAAAGATGATAAGCAAAGTTAAAGTCAACATTATACTCCATCGTTTGAACATCCGATGAAGATTTTAGTGAACATCTATATATAGTTTCTCATACCATGCATGCGCATGAGATAATTATAAGCAGTCAACTTCTATTGGAGGTAGAAATAATTAGCATTCATGCATGCCTTTTTCTAAAGAAACGTATGGTAGAAGAATATGTAATTCTATATGAACACATGAATGCATCAATGTGATAATTATAAGCATTCAACCTTTAGATAAAAAAAAAACGGCATGTTTGCAAGTTGAGAGAACTTATCTGTATATTTTCTCAAGTTGAGAGTTATGAGATCATATTGTACATCAATCAAGTTGTCTTGAAACAAAAATACATCTATTATTTCATAACAGCCATCTTATTATCATCAAAACTAATTTAAAACAAAAATACTTTAATTTATCAGCTGTATAATTTCAAATTGGTACCCACCTTCAATATTATTTTTTTGTTGATAATTCCCACCTTCAATAATTAAGAAAACAAAAATACACATACAACAACATAATGTCATAGGAAATGTATTGAGTTGAAATTGGAAAATTCAACCTTTAGGGGGTGTATTGAATTAAGATTTCAAAGAATTTTAAGTTTATTGTTATATTTTCTTTTGATAAAAACAATAGTAGTATTAGTTAAAGTTAAAAAGATCAACAATTTTGGAGATGCAGGGGATCGAACCCTGTACCTCTCGCATGCAAAGCGAGCGCTCTACCATTTGAGCTACATCCCCTTGGTGTTATATGCTTAATCAAAGATTTATTTAAATTAATCATGGTACGGTAATTATTTTTTTTAGAAATTTAAGCAAATTGTGATATTCATTCATAGTTACACAACAACTCCAAAATATAAACATATTTGTCCAAAAAATTGAAGGACAAATATTATTTTTCATAGTTACCACAACATATTGGAGTTCTGGTAAAATATCACAATTTAAGCAAATTGTGATATTCATTCATAGTTACACAACAACTCCAAATTATTTTTCAGTAATATTTGTCCTTCATATTTTTTTTAGAAATTTCATATTGTCTTGAAACTGAAAAATTTCAAATTGTGATATTCATATTTGTCCTTCAATTTTTAGAAATTTAAGCAAATTGTGATATTCATTCATAAGTAACATAAGATATGCCAAATATAGACAGTCCAAATGAAAAAAAAAAAAAAAAAAAGCCACAAGCCTTAGCGAAGTGAATGAGAATTGAGAGACCCCATGAAACTATGAAAGTTATGAGGTCTGAATTTTTTTTACAACAAGAAATGGAAAAGTAAATTAAAAATTTCCCGTCTCTGTTGTTATTTATGAGTATTTATAACTACTAAAGAAAGTATCAGGGAACCGGTGATGAACAATTACTGTCTTCTGCTTTGTCGTTTCTTTGTATCCACAAAAGAAGGAATCAATGTGTGTGGGAAGGACCTAATTTGACCTTGAGTTGTGGTGGTGCATAGTGGGAGCCTTTTACTTACTTTTTTAGATATTGGAGGAGTAAATATATTCCTTTAGGGTTCAATAAGTGTAGCTTAAATGATAGTTACCAGAGATATTATTGGAGTGACCGAATTTTACATTTATTTATATTTAAATATGTGAGTCTAGTCACTAGACTACTTAACAAAAAATAAAATGTACGTTGGTATATTTATGCCAAGTTAAAATAAATATTTTTGAAAAATAGTAAATTAAAAAATATACAAAATAAATGTGAAAACGACAAAAATATTGAATTTGAAAAATTGGATTTTTTTATTGAAATAAATTATAATAAAATTAAATTATACTTTAATTGAGTATACATAAAAAACCATTAAATTTAGTCCGGTGGTAAGAGATTTAGGTAGAATGCATGAGGTCATAAGTTTGATCCTCATTGATTCCATTTTAAACCAATAATTGAGTATACCAAAAAATAATTATAAATTGATATATATATATATATATATACACACACACACTATTGATTTTTCATGTTATTTTTTGTTTTATAAGAGTTAACAATAAAATTTGCTTTAGGCCTCTAACTATGTTGGGATGGTCCTATTCTTTCGTTATGTTGGACATAGGTATGACAGCGAATGGTTATACATGTTCATTTATCTTTATTCTATTATTTGGAATCTTATATCTTAGAAAGTGATTCTGATACATCACATTTTTCCAGTTACGTAGAATGTAAAAATTTACTTAGTCCATCCAACAAACACAACATTCAAATGTAGTTTTCCTCAAATGAAGGATGAACAAGCACAAGATTCGAATGTAGTTTTTATCGGTATTGAAACATTTAAAGAGTCCATCAGTGATCCATGATATGAATATCGAGCAATGAAACAGTACCATTAGGAACAAAAACTCTAACTACCTAAGTATAATAGTGTCAATTAAACATTTGTTGCATCCACTATGGAGATGAGAGAAAAAATTATTATATTTTACACCCTAGACGGACTATAATTGGAGATACCATTTTTTATGGTAAATAAGTTTCTATAAAAATGGGAAATGCATCTTTGAGTGCACTTTGAAGTATTGATTTACGTAATTGGAATGATTCAAATGATAATAAGTTAATTTATCAGTTAACTTTTAGTGTTTTGATCTCTTTTGATTATGGTGATTGGTGAGCACTCGAGGATTTTATCTAATTTTATTTACAGTTATATATGTCGAGAGAGACTGGAATATTTGATATAGACTATGATTTTGATAATACTTTGAACAATTTTTTACGATTTCGACTTTTGATTTTACTAATTTCTCTAGTAAGAACACCGTACCTCCTAAAGCTCAATATATTTTGGCGAGTGTCTTTAATTTTGGTAGTTCAAGACATTGAAATTCAATTTGACATGACCACAAGGCAGATAGTAACAGTTTTTGGGTGATTGAAAGCAGCACATGCTCATAATTTTCTTCTAGCTATTGCCATTGACATGTCCTTGATAGAGTATCGTATTATCCTTAGGCACCATATCATGATTCCATTATTTCCTAATGATAAGGTTTGTTGCATATCGTAGGACGTTACTAAATGCTTTTGGGGAGCGTGCAAAGTATTGTAGGGAGCTTATAAAACTTCAAATATAGGTGTGACTTGGTCGAAGATTTTATTTTTATATTTTTAGGTGTGCGGAAATTTCTATGAAGAAAGAGGCACTTGTGAGCCTCTTGAGTCAAGAGTCTTGACTGATCCACAAGAGGAGATATCAGCACTATGAAAGACGGATGTTTTGATGTATGAATGGGGGTAGGAGAAAAATATGTTTGTGTGGACTCGATTGAAGTTTCCCACTTGTAGGGCTGAAGCCTAAGAACTTTACTGTGGATAGGTAGTCCTCAAAGTTGCTTCAATCAAAGTTACTGTGGACACGAGAATCCTTTAAAAAGAGTTCCAATGGTCATGGGTAGCAATATGATGTGCCCATTAAGTCTAGAGATGTAGTTTTTCGGATGATTGATTTTGTCATATAGAAAAATTTAGCGGCGCAACTTGTTTTCTGTCTACCGGTTACTCATGTGTAATTATAAGAATCTCTCCCCAAAAAAATTAAAATTTTTTAATATATATATATATATATATATAAGATGAATTATTTATGAATATTTATGCGCAAAAAACTAAAAAAATTCATATTTAAATCATTCCTTGTTAAAAAAAATTAAAATTTTGTAGGAGAGATTCATACCGTATAATGTACTAAACACAATTGCAAATATTATTTTTTTTTGGAAATTCCATCCTAATCCTTGACACATAGTGAAGTGATTTTGGCCACTGTTCACGCATTTTAGCCATGCCACGTGTCCCCTTTAAAGGATTTTATTTTTTATTTTTTTTGTTGCCTTATTATTGCCCTTTTGTTGGCTTATTATTGCTCTTTTGCCATTTTGTCTTATTAGGCTGACTTTGTTTTATTTTTTTATTATTGTTGGCTAAGCTAGCTAGGCTAGGAATCAGATTATTCATTGTATTTGGTCAATTTTGTAATACACCTTTACCAAATAACACATTCTCAGTAAATTCAATGTATTTGACCATAATATTGTTTTTGTCTTAAATGATAACCTAATAAATAAATAAATATTATCTATCTATGTATATAAAACAAAACTTGGAGAGCAAGTAGAAGGACAATTTTGTCTATTTGTACAAAATCAAAACACTATAAATACACTTCATTTCTTTCAATTTCCCTCATTCTCTTGCCTTATTTCCTTCACCACTAAGCAGAGGGACATATCTTCATTTCCTCATTGTCATTCTCTTCCATTGATTTCTTGAGCCTGAAAGTGACAAACTCAATTGATTAGATTCCATGTACATTGAATTTTTAGTGAAACATGAATATATGCACAAAATCATGAAGCCATGAACTATTTTTGCATGCAATTTATTATGTTAATTTGTTTGAGACTTAATTTTTGTGATTATTTTGTACTCTATTTTTTTTATAGGTGACACTCACTTCTTCAAAAGATCTTGCTTGTGTTTCACAAAGGTAAATAAATGTTTTTCTCTCAAGTTCACTTTGATTTTATTTTGTATTGTTCTTATAAAAATATTTTATGGTTTGGAACTAACTTTACAGGTACCTTTGAGGAGGTAAACATGAAAATTTTCAATAGAATAATTGTTATTTAAGTCATGTATTCTATATACATATGTATGTATTAGATTCAAATTAACTAAAATCTCATAATCTCCAAGAAAGAATATTATCATGTCACTTGCTTAAATGAAATTCAGAAAAGAACCATGCATAACCAATCATGTTCATAGACATATATGATGCTAAGAATATCTCCCCCATGGGGCCATTGAAGTCACTTATGAATTTCTGAACCCTAACTATTACTTAGTTTGTTTTAACAATTGTAACATGTCTATGGGATAGACATGATTGCTTCAGTTTAAGGACTGTATTTGAGTAAAGGGCGATTGATTAAGAAAAAATGAATTTAATCCATCAAATCTCAACTCTGGGAATAAAAAGTGGTGTAGCATATTATGATACACCAAATGGTAAGATAAAACTCAAAATGAATTGTATTGCATCATTAAATATGATCAATATAGATTAAAAAAATATCCTAAGAAATCTTACCTCATTCTTTGCCACTTTGAAGATCTGCATATTCAAAGGCATGTTCAACTTCTTCTAATCCTGAGCATCTTGGCTATTTTGAGTGTCTTCTTTTTTTTTCCCTCTGCAAGCAAATATGGTAATTAAAATATCATACTATCAAAGGGTTTTTTATGCAAGTACAAATGTTTTTTATGCCATCCTTCCAAAAAAAAGGAATTTTTTACAAAACAAAACATCCTTTGATTTATTTGAAAAAGTTTCATCAAATGATAGAAAAGGTCTGGGCCATTTCCCAGCCAGCCAGGTCCGCATATACCCAATGCAGGGTATATGAATGTAATTATATTCTTACATGAAACTGAACTTAAATTTCCACATATTCTTATTGCAAGATGTTAAATTACTTCAACCCAATAATCAGATATACACAAACTATCCTTCTATATTTTAGCTTGCTGGTATTGGCATTTAGCACACAGAGCCACAATTTTTTGTTCGAACTTACCTTGACTTTCTTGAAGATGTCTTTGAATCCAAGTTCTTTAAGGACTTGCTCACGAAGTCGGCATAGAAGATGGAACCAACACCTAAGAAATAAAGAAAGACCACAGAAGGAGGAAATCAGATATATACCAAACATCTTACATTTTTCGTAAGTTCAACTTTAGAACATACAAGGATATCAAGAGGATTGCCATGACTTGCAGGATCTTTCTTCAAATCTTCAAGTATTTTAGCATACATGTTAAAAAGAAATGAACCAACAGAAGAATCATTATGTAACTAACAACAATTTGAATTACTTAGGATAAAGACAGTACAATCCTGATGCCACGTATCCCTCATTATTTTTTCAGTAAACTTCACTCCCAAGTTTCACTTTAATTTAAATTTCTTTCTTCAAATCTTATCTATAAATACCACATAATAGCACTAAGAGTTGTACAACTGAGATTGCATATGTATCTCACTTCTTTTAAAGGATATTGTTTGTGTTTGACAAAGGTAAATAAATATTTTTCTATCAAGTTTAGTTTGTATTTATTTGAGTTTGTTACAAAAGCATATAATTACATATTACTTTTCATATAAAAAAAAATTGTGCTGCAATTTACTAACAATTACTTTTTTTTTTTCCTAATATACAATGAAAACATGGCATTACTAACAACAATTATTTTGTGCTTTTGAACTAATTTTACGTGTACCTTTGAGGAGAAAAATCAGGAAATATCAACAGCACAATTGTTCTTCCTTGATAAAATGTCTTTACACTGCTTCAACTTATTCTTTCATATGCCCTGTCAGATGTGAAGCGCTCACAGCAACTGTTTTCAGACAAGGTGAAAAAATTGAGTCATATATTCTACATATGTATTGGATGCAAAAGAAAATGGAGAAAACAGAGATCTGAATAACCACACCAAGAAGAATTATTATCATATCACTTGCTTAAATCAAATTATGATTAGTACCAGGCATAAGCAGTCAAGTTCAGAGGCATATGATGCTAAGAGTATCTCCTATTGGAGTCACTTATTAATTTCTTAAGCTTAACTAATTACAGTGTTACTTATTTTGTTTTCACAATCGGAACATGTTTATGTTGTAGACATGATTGTTTCAATATAAGGACTATTTTTGAGTAAAAAGTCTTTGCTTAACATAATTGAATTTAATCCATTAAATATGAACCACTCTTGGAGTAAAAATGATTGAAATCTTAAAAGAGCCTTGGTATAAAATATGATCCACCTAATAGTGAGATAAGAACCTAAAATGAATTGCATAATTGAAGATAGTCAATGTAGATTAAAGAAAACGAATCCTAAGCAATCTTACATGATTCAGGCCAATTCAAATTCTTCTACATCATGGTCATCTTGGCTATTTTATATATGTTCTGCAATTACCAAGTAATGAAATTGGAATATGCATAAACACTTGAAACTCAATAGCAAAAGCAAATGTAGATTGTATTAAAATAGTTATAGTTATGCCTCAATGAAAATAACAGTAGAGAAAACAAAAGTCAGAATTATTTTAAAGTTTTATTATGTAACAAATACAAGGTTGATTCCAAACTCATAGGTAAAAATGCTGATATGCAATCTGTCCAAAAAGAAAGAATTTTTTTAAAAACAAAATATTCCTGGATCTATTTAGTAAATTTCATTAAATGATAATTTCTTAATTAGGAAAGTTGACACAAAATATTTATTAAAATAACAGCTTAATTAGAGAAAAAAATAGAATGTATGAAGGTCTCAATCATCTTATTGTTAAACATAATTTTTTTTGAAGGCAATGCATAATGAATTTTCATTGAAAAAAATTCATTAACACCCCAAATTAAAAAAAAAAAAAAACATTCTTCATCAGATATTATTTTTATAATTAATGAATGAGAATTAAAAACAGAACATTCATCATATAGATATATAAATGACAAGAAAGAAAAGCAACTAATTGGAATGAGGTAAGAAAGAAGAAAACTAAGGAATATAATTAAATTAATTAAATGGTAGCAGAGAAAAACACAAGAAAAGAGTGAAAACAGACTACCAGAGTGGTGAAACAAAAACAAAAGTTGGAAAATATAAACAATATAGAAAGTTAAATATGAACCAGTAAACGAATTATCAAAAGACATGAATAAAGTTTCACAGTTGAATAAAGCAAGATGTAATTGCAGATGAATAAAGCAATTGAAATCAAGTTAAATGGAGGATATAAAGAAAGTAACCTGAAATGAGATCCGGTACATGTAATGAGGATTACAGATCCGGTACCAAACTCTACCGAATATCTTAGATGCGGTCGAAAATGGAACTTTTAACAACGATTTTGTTCCTATAGATAGATAGAGGCGGTTGAGGATAGGAAGAAAATGAGGTTTTTTGGTGAAACGAGTGAAGTTTGCGGCGACGTATAGGAGGGAGAAAATGGAGAGCGTAGCATTAAAAATTAGGGTTACAGTCTTACAAAATTCGCTAGAGTGAGAAACACTATGGGTTAAAGAGAGATATTGGGCTTGGCTCAAATTCTAATTAATCTAATGGGGTGTCTACCTAAAACTGCAGTGTGAATAACATTGTATAAAAAATTGCATTTTTTAATTAAATTTAATAAACCATTTTCCTTCAATTATAAACAACAAAGACAACCCAAATCAAGAGAGGACTACCTCACGGTGGTTGTCCATGAAAATCTTGCGGCAGCGTATGGAGAGGGAGAGAAGGATAGCGCGTTATTTCAGTTAGGGTTACAGAATGGAAAAAGATTTTAAGCGTAGGATTGGAAAGGTTGTGGGTTAATGAAATCTATTGGGCTTGGCCCAATTCTGATTGTAATATACCATAGTTGTGTGAATATCATTATATCAAAACTTGCATTTTTTAAATTGCTTTTTAGTGAATAATAAAAAAAATCTATTGAAAATATGTACACCAAAAAATATATCTGCAAATTTTTGTGAAAATAATAAAATCATTTAAATATAATTTGTCATTATTGAGTTTGAATTGGTCTTTACAATGTTCAACTCTGTAATAACTTTATCGTTTTGAAAAACGAATTGGATGGTAATGTAGATCGTAGAAAGAGGATGAAAATGGTGTTAATTTCATAGCCAATTAAAGATGTAGCGCGACATAAGGATGTCGTGAATATGTGTTGTGGTGGCTAGGGTTTGAAGGATGAAAAAAAAAAAAAAATTACCTAATTATTCATATTTGTATTTTTTTTATGAAAAAAATGTATCAATATTAGGGAATGTAAATAAATATTCATGAGGGTGGATAGATGACATTTGTACCATTTTGTGGAATAAATATAATAATATTCATGTATGTTCTATATATGTACGGATATCTTCTATGTGGAGTAATCTATATCCGCAAATATTAACAGAAATCCATGAATGCCGTTCTTTTTAATAAAAAGGGTTATTGAAAAAGAATTTCTTCAAATTCTTTTAAAGACATAAAATATTAACACATGATATTCATACATTTTATTAAACATTAATTATATTATAGCACTTACCGAAAAAAAATATTATATTATAGCATCAAAATACACCCGTGCAGACACGAGCTTAAAATACAACTACATCCGTGCAAGCACGGGTCATAGATACTAGTATGATATACATGAGAGTGGATCCTCTCCCATGAAAATTTTCTTCGGTTAAATATGAACCTTTCATTTAAACTTTAAAAAACTACAAAATAGAAAAAGATGTTATTTTAATGGTGCTGATGCACACTGCTCTCTCTCTCTCTCTCTCTCCAGTAAATTCTACAATTGAGAGAATCCTGATTCGATATATACAAATTGACTGAAAAATAGAAACCAAAAATTCATGATTGAAAATATTTGAGGGACCAAAATTTGTTGACATTTTTTATAGGAACTAAAAACAAAATTTAAAATATTTATAGAAATCAAAAACATATTTAACTCTATATATTAAAATTAAAAATATAGTTACATATCTTTTAACTTTAAACCATTTTTACACAACTGCACCCATTCAAACGAGTGACTGCACCAAATACGCAGTAGTAGTTTTTCTGGATAAACATCGAGTTCATTGCAAATAGATTACCCCAAGTTCCCAACACAATATAGTTGGGTGAAAATGGGAGAACTTCTATATATTGGTGCCATATTAAATATTGCGCTTTATTCTTCCTGCCAGAGCTAGCTGTCTTTGTAGTCGTAAAATTAAATAAAAAGTGATGGTTGTATACCCGAAAATAAATAAAATTCAAAAGTGGTGGAAGAGAATATAGAGAACTTCACACACTTAGATGATGAGGAGAGGATCTCGATCGTTGGATTTAATATTAAACAATGCAGATTATGAGTATGCTTGATCCATTAAAATCAAATAAATATAAGTGGGAGTTACAACCTATTTTGTGGGTAACTATCAAAGTCATGTGAGATGGTAATTCTGAGAATCGGTGGTCTTGATGGAATATGGGCTTGCTTTTTGCCTTCTTTTCCTGATTTATGATCTTTCTCTTTTTTTTGCTCGTATGGTTATTTGGGACAAGTCTCGGTTTAGTATGAGTTTTTCTCTCTTTGATTTTATTGTGGTTTTTTTGGGATTTAGTACTTCTTGTACTCCCTTTTATGGACTCTATTTGGTGTATCTTTTTTCTCCTTTTATATATAATTATATTTGTCATTAAAAAAAATTAAAAACAAATAATTGGACAAGAAAATTGTAATTGTTCTTTGATTTTAAAATTGTTTTTGGGATTGAAAAAACTCAGAATTAGGTGATTGGACAAAAACATTAAAATATTAGTCTCCACTGAATTACGTACGGAACAATTTTTTGTTCTCTATATAAATTGTCTAAAATATCAAAATAATCATTTGTCCATATCTTACAAAATAAAATATATTTAATACCTCTTGTGTTGTTCTATTTTATATTATTCTATCTATTATTTATATTTTGCAGATTAAACAAACCATGTATAATAAAAATAAATAAGATATCTCAATTTTTTTTCACAAAAGTTATCTCAACTATTTGGATTTGTTATTTTGAGTGAAATTTTAATTTTGTTGGTCGGCATGAGTTTTGAACAAAAAATACTTAGAGTGGATTAATCAATTTAATTAGTTATAAAAATTTACATAAACTCACATAAACAAGTAGCTCTATGGTATGAATTATTGAATTTTAGATATGGTTTAGTGGCTAATATTTTTGTATGAGGAAGGGAGCGAGGGTCTTAAACGCGCTTCAATTTGGTGGTGTGAATGTGTGATTTATGGAGTATAGGTAGCAAGGATCGATGAAGGGGGATGGTTCAGAAAAAATATTAACAATGTCCTAGGTTTTTTATTTTTTTTGATAAGCTAACAATGTCCTAGGTGATGGTAAAGAGATATGATTTTGGAAAGAAAAATGGTTGTGAACAACATCTTTACTCATATTTCATATAAAATTTATGTATTTCATCTTTTTAAAATATAAGAAATGTTGATTTTACATGCAAAAATATAATAAAATAGTTTTGGAACTTATGTATTTGGAAAGAAATACACTTTTTATTTATAGTATAAAAGATGTTCTTTTGAGAAGAACACTTTTACCCTTTAATATAGTAAAATAGTAAAAATGTATTTGGAAAGAAATACACTTTTTATTTATGTGATTTATCTTTCGGACAACTTCACTAATCTTTTTGATCTTCACATGCAAAAGCATTCAATTAAAGAATATTCTTTCCCGTCTTTATTATAATTATAAAAGAAAGTTAATTTTTTAGATTTATTTTATAACCAATATATTTGATATAGTATAGCCCAAATACATTAGTTATATAATAAATCTAAAAAGTTTGTTTTCTCTTATAATAATAAGAACTAGAGAGAGTAATTCTTATATTATATATGATCACAAAACTTTAGACATATAAATATTTGGATACACATAAAATATGTACATCATCTAATGATTTTAAAATGTGTATTGTCTCCAAATAAAATGTCTAAATTCTTAATTCCTTCATTCTAAAATAAGTGGCTCAATTTGACTATGTGTACTATTTATATATTTTACTTTGATCATATTTTTCAACTAATAAATAAAAAAAATATTAGCATATAATAGGATATTATTAGATTTATTTTGATAAATATTTTTAAAATATAAAAAAAATTATACAATTAAAAATATTAATGATCAAAATTATATATTTGATATGCATAAAACTATCAACTAAGTTATTCATTATTCATTGCGGGAAAGAGGAGGTATAATCATAGAAGAATTACTCTTGATTAAGATGTTTGTATCTATCAATAGCACAAACACCATCATGAGACACATAGATATATACGAACACTTTTTGCAATCCCACAATGAGGAACAATATTAATTGCACAGTCCAATGAAGTCTTCCACCATGATTCACCCAGCAATCAAGCTATAAATTCACTTCAACCCCATGACCTACACGCCAGCCTTAAATTATACTAACAATTTTAAATAGAAAAATGCCAACTAATGTCACTCGAGCAGTGCGACCATAAGAAGTTTAATATAGTAAAATAGTTTTGAAACATATGTATTCCACCTTTTTAAAATATAAATAGTGTTTTTTTTTAATACTAAATTTATCTCCTTTAATTTTCTTAACTAGTATTTCAAAATACTAATTAGCACAACCCTTTTAACTAATAAATAAAATCAGTTTTACATAACAACTTCAAAATTTGAAAAACTAAACCAACTAAAAAAATTGACAACCAAATTTAAATTACACATTAATGCTAGTGCAAACCTAAATAAAAGAAAGAGACTAATAAAAGAAAAGTAAGGAAAAAATTTCTAGTATTATTTGTGTTAAATATGCTCGGATCTCAACCCCAAAAGCTAGCTCAAAGGGTGAGGTTGCCCTCACATATTTATACACTCAACAGCCCGGGAACCTAAGCAATGTGGGACTTCAAACACACTTCAACACCCACCCTCACGCCAAGCGTGGTCCTGAGTCAAACGCCCACATTGCAGTCCTTAACCCGGCTCTGATACCATGTTAAATATGCTTGGATCTCAACCCCAAAAGCTAGCTCAAAGGGTGAGGTTGCCCTCACATATTTATACACCCAACAGCCCGGGAACCTAAGCAATGTGGGACTTCAAACAACAATTTGTGCTTCTTGTTTATGGTTTGAAAAATAAAAGAAAAAAGAAGACTCATCTTCTTGTTCGGTTTCGTTCAGTTTTTATTTAGTTTGATTTTGATTTAGTTTGTTCTGTTTGGTTCTGTCTTGTTTGGTTTGATCTGATTTGTTTAATTATGTCTGATTACGTTTTGTTCTGTCTGGTGAGCGAAAGCTTACAATTTGAAATTTGAAATCTGAATCTGGTGAGGGAATACTCACAATCTGAATCCGGTGAGGGAATACTCACAATCTGAATCCGGTGAGGAAATACTCACAATCTGAATCCGGTGAGGGAATACTCACAATCTGAATCCGGTGAGGGAATACTCACAATCTGAAATCTGAAGTCTGAATCTGAAATCCGAAGTCTGAAGTATGAATCCGAAGTCTGAATCTGGTTCCTCCATTTCGGTTAATTTAGTTTATTTGTCGGGTTATTTTTGTAACAAGCTGAAAGCTTAGTAAGCTTTAGCTTGAGGGGTAGTATTAGAAGTTTATTTTATTTGATATATGTTTTTCGTATTTTGTTTGACAAACTCATAATGCTTCTTGTTGATGCATCATGAGTTTGAGGGGAAGTGTTAGATAATAATATTAGTGGGCTTATGTTATTGGACCTTACGTTAGTAGTTCAGTCATTAGGTATTATTATAAATTGTCTCTATAATCCTTATTTTCTTAAGCAATGCAATTCTGATATTATTGAAACCTAGCCGTCACTTTTTATCTCTGTCTATTTTGCATCTCTGGTTCTAACAATTTGAATGAAAAGAAGTACAGATAGGTACTTGTATTTTGATAACTCATATTTCTTATAAGGAAAATGTTATTTGTGCTTGTGATCAGAGCACTAAAAGCTAGTTAAAAAATGAATATAATTAAATTATTTTAAAGTGTGTATAATCAACCTTTTTAAAATATTAAAAAAAAATTGAAACAATTTTTTTTAGTTCCTTAACTAATAAATATCCAATAAACACTAGTTAGAATGACCTAAATTTCTCATAATAATGATAGTATATTATATTTGCCTCATTATTAGGTATTAATATTTGGTGTCCACACACAAAACAAGGCCAACCAGTGGAAGCCACTTAGAGGTTTCAAAGCAGCTTGTTCAGTGAGAGAGTGAGTGAGTGTTCTTCTTCTATAACCAATGGCATCACTTTCTGCTGCCAAATTCCTGCTCTGCTTCTCTATGATATGGCTCATCAACATTCTACCTCTATGCCAAGGTTTTTTCCCCCTCTAATATATATATTCGATGCACTATTAATCATTGTCTATGTTCATTAATTGTTTTCTCAAGCAAATTGTCTTCATCATAGTTTTTTTTTTTCTTGATATAACCTTCAACATATCTTTGTCTTAGTTTTTAAAGGATATAAAAGGGCAAGTTAATTATCTTTTAGTGTTTTTTTTGTTTGTTATGCATTGTATATTTTTTGTATGAGACCATTGTTCTTTGAAGTAGCTTTTGGAACTTGAAAATATAGTACAAGTGGCACAAATCTATGGAGTTTCACTTCAAGAACATAATAAAGGCATGAATCATGATCAAATCTAAGTCATAAAAAATCATTTGCCAGTTATTGAAACAAATAAGTGTTTCTCTTTTTTCTTTTAAAAACATATTAGGGAAGAAAAAATAATTATTACACACAATAATATTAATTTTACATCTATTTTAGATAGAATCTGCATTTCGCCCATTGAAATTATAATGTCAAACTCTTACTATTGAACTGATATATCATGGATAAATTATTTTTTCCTCTTTAACACATTTTCTCTTTTTTTTTTTGTTTAGGTGGTACTTTTTTTTTGTTGCTCTCTATCTCTAGGGTCAAAATAAGAATGGAATTTAACCACAATATTTTTTATTTGATATCAAACTACAAAATTTGATTGTAGGTAATCAGAACAATGAATATAAGTACCCATTTATAAGAAAAGCAAGTTCATTCTCATCTCAACCATCAATTTCAACTACCAACACAAATGATGGTTATGACTACATAATAGTAGGTGGTGGTACAGCAGGGTGCCCTTTAGCTGCAACCCTTTCAAAGAACTTCAATGTTTTGTTGCTTGAAAGAGGAGGAGTACCTTTCACAAACCCCAATGTGTCATTTCTTGACAACTTTCACATTACTTTGGCTGATACTTCACCAACTTCAGCTTCACAATTCTTCATGTCAACAGATGGAGTTTACAATGCAAGAGCAAGAGTTTTGGGTGGTGGTAGCTCCATTAATGCTGGCTTCTACACTAGAGCTAGCTCAAGGTATACATAAATATGCAATTCCCTTTTCTTTACTTTTGGTGTTACGATAAATATACCAAACAATGCTTAGATGAGATGATCTAGGTTTCTTCTAACTTAATTAAGGTCCTAGATTCCATGCGTGATTTAGCATGTAGCAGCGTTAAAACTCTTAGTGACATGTCGTCTATTTGGGTCCTACAAGATTCGAGAGAATAGTCTTTGCAGTTGCGCGTAGAGAATATCTGGTTAACATAAAAAATATATTAAAAAGAACATATATTATTCGTATATATATCATTCCGTCTCATGATGATCAGTCTATTATAAAAAAAATTCTCAAAATGGCTGTCTCATTTTGTCTCGTGATAATTTGAGTATATTCTTTTAAATTGAATTGTATTTTTTAATTAATATTACCGTGCTTTTTTAAAAAAAATTAATATTACCGTGCATCATTCTCAATTTATTATTTTTTTGCACTTATGTTATTTTTTTTCTTAATTATTCATTTTTTTTTTGTACAATTATTCATTTTTCTATATGTATGAAATTGCAAAATACGTGTAGTATGTACAGTATGTGATTATTGTGGGACGTCTTATAGTAAATCATACTAAAAGAAGTTAATCTAAATTGAAAGTAGGTGTTATCATTATAAATATGTTTGTCATAGATGGCTCGACATTAAATCTTATGCACGTTTATTTGCGGACATAGTATTAATATTATAGATACTACTGTCGAAAGAATAATTAAAGAGTTTTTGTGACATTGATTTTCTCTCGTATCATTAATATCATCATTTGGTTTTTGTTGTTTAAAATGTTTCTATTTAATTTGTTTCCTAGCAAAACGATTATGTAGAAGCTTAGACCATAATGCATTATTTTGTGTGGATAAATAACCACATTTCTTATGACTCTTGAATTGAAGGACATATATTCAAACATCCTTTAAGTTGAGGTAGTTGTTGTCAGGGATCAACCCTATCAATTTGCGTTTATTAGAATACTCCATTTACATTTATGACTATGTCTATATACGTTAAAGTTCTGACTTCATCAATTAAATGATCCTTGGGGTCCTTCGTGACCCTATATGCTATTTATGCCATGTGTAAGTAATTAGGTGCAATGCAAGTGTCCGATCAATATCTAGGACCCATTTGATTAGTTTAGAATTTTTCAAAGGTTATTTATCATGAGTTTATAACAAATGTGTTTTACTAATTATGAGTACAACATATTTCATAATTTTTTTTTTTACAAAATACTACTACTTTAAAGTCTTATTTAAATAAAATTAGTTTATACATTGGATCCTACTTTATCATTTTATAAGTCGTAGAGCTAGCCCAATACATTTTAATGATAAAATCATCAACATATATAACTCTTAACAAAAAAATTTGACATATGAGAGGGGATCAATCCCAAACCAACCTTATGTTCCCTTATCATATTATTGTTCATGTAGGAATAAACAAACTCACGTAGCCTATATATCATAATAATAAGTAGAAATACTGCATTAAAATAATAATTGTAGATTTTTTTTTTTTAAAATTCTTTAAAGTCTTATTTTAAACAAAATTAGTTTTTCATGAAAAACCTGAAAGAAACGTACAACTAATAAAAGAAAAATATTCATCAATTTGTTTTTTGAAAGTCATCTTTTATTGGTAAAAAATCATTAATGGACATTACATATGGTGTCCAGTAGATTCCTGCTCCCAGCTGTGGTCCTCGGTCCATCATGTTTGTACGTAATATCTTCTAAGCTCTTAAGCTTTAAAAAAAAAGGTCAAATTCACATATCTTTTTTTAAGAAAAAAATTGGAAAGTAAAAATAATTATTAATAATGGTAATACTAAAAATTAACCATTTTGCAATTGTCTCACATGAAATTTAAATTCTACCACTAAGTGCTGACATCTCAGAAAAATTTACACATATCTTTCTTATATTCATTATAAAGATTACCATTCATTGTCCTGTGAGCTTAACTCAGTTGATTGAAACATTGCATTATATATGTAGGAGCCGGATTTGAACCCCTGTCATCCCACTTATCCACCTCAAGAGTGGAATTTCTAGTCACTAGACTGCTTGACAAAAAAAAATATTAGCATTCATATTTTACTATTTTTTTTTGGTTTACAATTATTAATTTTACCATTGTTAAAAGATATATATAACTTAGAAAATTATTATCAAAAATATCTTTTACTTGTACTATTTTGTTCCTCAACATTTTGTTACTATAAAATGCAGATTTATACAGAAGATGGGTTGGGATGCAGAGCTAGTAAATAAGTCATATCCATGGGTTGAAAAACAGATTGTTCATCGTCCAACATTTTCACATTGGCAGAGAGCATTGAGAGATGGTCTTCTAGATGCTGGTGTGTCTCCTTTTAATGGATTCACCTTTGAACATAAGTATGGAACCAAACTTGGTGGAACCATTTTTGACAGATTTGGTCGCCGCCACACTGCTGCTGAATTGCTTGCTTCTGGAAATCCTAACAAACTCACTGTTTTGATCTATGCCACTGTCCAAAACATTGTTTTTGATACATCAGGTGCACACATTTATAAGATATTTTATAATGCAAATATTAATACTCGAAGAGTTGATTCTTTCATGTGAACTTTCACGCGATATCTTAGAATTTGAATTGAGTATTGAACATAATCCTATAAAACATTCCCCCTACATGTAACACGTCCTAGACTGGACATATGAAGCGTTACTCAAGTGGAAAATTTAAAAGAGAGTTTTATAGGATTGAGTTCGACCACTTGAGTAACACGTCATATGTCCAGTCTAGGACGTGTTACATGTAGAGGCATGTTTTATTGGATTATGTTCAGTACTCAATTCACATGACTAAAAATGGTAATTGAGTATGACTCATAGTGAACTAATAGTGGTCAGATCGCTCAAGCGAGGTAATCTTACAAACTGAACAGTAATATTTAAACACAAGTCGTAATCTGTAATCTATAAGCTTGAATAATAGAAAAATATTGCAGCTACTTTGCAGTTAGAGACGTATACACAATTTGCTGAACTCTGTGATCAAATATTGTGTGTAATCTGTTTATGTTTTTTAATGTATCTTTTTACTTTTGAACTAGATTTCTTTTGTAACAAGTAATGCTATTGATGCAGGAAAAAGACCAAAAGCTATGGGGGTAATTTTCAAGGATGAAAATGGGAAACAACATAAGGCAATTCTAGGAAATGATAGGCAAAGTGAAGTAATTGTGTCAAGTGGAGCAATTGGGACACCTCAAATGCTATTGCTAAGTGGAATTGGCCCAAAAGCAGAACTTGAGAAGTTGAAAATTCCTGTGGTACTTGACAACAGATTTGTCGGAAAAGGCATGGCTGATAACCCAATGAACACAATATTTGTTCCTCTTAAGAAACCAGTTAAGCAGTCACTGATAGAAACAGTTGGTATTACCAATAGGGGTGTATATATTGAAGCTAGCAGTGGTTTTGGACAGTCCGGTGACAGCATTCACTGTCACCATGGTATGTTATCAGCTGAAGTATGTCACTACTCATCACATATTTTACTTATGAGTTATGTTATTTTGACACAAAATTTACATCAAATTTCGACAACAAATTAGATATTCCCTTCGTGACAAAATATAAGCAAAATTTCACTTTTCAGGTTCATTGCATAATTGATATATCTGGTCTAAAGATGTATCAATTATGCAATGAACCTAAAAAGTGAAATTTTTCGAGTCAGATTCAAGCTTATTTACCATTGAATAGTAGAATGGCAACTAAAAAGAAATATGCATAGAAGTAATTTTTAATTGTTTTCATGACAAACCAGATTGGACAACTTTCCACAATTCCTCCAAAGCAAAGATCAGAAGAAGCTATTAAAGCTTTTGTGAAGAACAAAAAAGACATTCCAATTGAAGCATTTAAGGGAGGCTTCATCTTAACAAAAGTTGCAAATCCATGGTCAACAGGTGATCTCAGATTGATCAACACCAATGTGGATGACAACCCTGCTGTTACATTCAACTACTTCAGTCACCCTAAAGATCTTCAACGCTGCGTCGAGGGAATCCAGTTAGTAACTAAGGTTGTTCAGTCACAGCACTTCACAAACCTTACTATGTGTGTCAGAGAAACTACAGAACAATTACTGAACAGCACTGTGAAGGCTAATGTTAACCTCATACCGAAGCATGTCAACGATACGAAATCACTAGGACAATTTTGTAAAGATACTGTGATTACTATTTGGCACTATCATGGTGGATGTCATGTAGGGAAGGTTATCGACTCAGATCATAAGGTTCTTGGCGTTAACAGACTTCGTGTCATAGATGGTTCGACATTTACCGAGTCACCAGGAACTAATCCTCAAGCTACTGTCATGATGATGGGCAGGTATGTACATCTATAGGGCTAATTACCGAAACGGTGATGATTTAATTTCTTTAACAGATTATCGAAATAAGCTGAAAACAAATTATAAACATGTTAACGTCTACTTTGTTAAACTCTCTACAACATGCGTGCAAGTGTTTATGCCAAAAGATAAGTCTAAATATAGATAAACCCTTCCACAAGCAACCTAAATAAATAATAACCATTACCTCTTGCATGCTAATAATATATATGTTTGTGACAGGTACATGGGACTGAAGATTTCAAGAGATAGGTTGGGAAAATTTGCTGGTGTTTGACAAGTAAGCTCAAGACAAGTGAAAAGAACAAAAAAAAGAAAGGGATTAGAAGAAGACTAGAGCATTATTAGTTTAACTTGAATTAGTGTATCTTTTTTTATTCTTAATGGTAGGTAAGTGAAGAGTGATTATGGAATAACCAAGAAAGTTTTGGTGTTTAGAAGTAGTATATGTAACTCTTCATGGACGTGCATGTTTAAACTTTGATCCATCTAGTTGTATTGTAATAGCGTGTATTGTAGGCTACAAATTAAGTTATTGTTTAATTATAGTCTCAAAAAAAAAATTGCTAGTGTGTGGAAACCAGTTTTAACATGTAGATCGATTATGCTAGAACATTTAATGTTGATTTTTATTTCATCTATGTTTGAGGTGTTTTATTTTATCCTTATAATCCCTCATTTAAAATTGACCATATCTGATAATACACTATAATGTTGAAAGTGCGAGTTTTTGTTGCTTCGCCTTTGGATCGGCTCTGATGTTTGACTATCATATCCATGAAATCATCTTCATGAAAGGACTAGTGAGGGATTATTGCCCAAATGTTCCCATAGTATATGAGGAGTAATTTATAGATAGGACATTTTGACATATTTGAACTAAATAGGTTACAAGTTATTGGAAGCTCATTTATAAATTCAAAATCTCAATGAGAGTTACTTATTTTATTTATAACTTATTGGAAGCTTATTTTACAAAATCTAGTCAATGAACTAAATAGACTATAACTTATTGGAAGCTCATTTATAACCAACAATTATAATTACTTTTACCAAAAAAACAAATACATTAATTAATTACTTTCCTCTCCCACGTTAAACCTTCATAGAAAGAACAATATGGAGCATCAAATAATCCCTTGATGATTTCTCTTCCAGCCCTCCGCGTTTCTTTTTCACCCCTTAGATTTCCTGTTTTGCCCTTAACTAAAAATTCGGTTTCTATAAACCGAATTTTTTTTGCCTTGAAATACAACTTTGGTTTCTAAAAACCGAAATTCTCCTGAAATTTGAACTAGAAAAAATTCGGTTTTTGCGAACCGAATTTTTTATCAAGGGCAAAATCGGATTTTTGGGAGGTAAAAAAGAATCGTGGGGGGTTAGAAGAGAAATTTTCTAATCCCTTTTGTTTCAAACGGGCCTAAGCCCAAATTTTCAATGGACTCTACAAATTGACAGTTTCTCTTCCCCTCATCCCCCAAATTTCTCTTTCGATTCAAAAAAAATTAAGAAATTATTTTCTGAATTTTTTTGTGTAAATTTCAGGACGCATTTTCCGATTTTTTTTGCATGTTAGAGGGGGGGGGGGGGGGAGAAATGTAGGAGGTGAGCAGAGAAATTGTTGTGTATATATGCTAAATTGAAAAATGGAGTCATGTTTGTAAGTAAAAGTCAGATTATATTTTAAAATATATAAGGATAAATTGCAAAATTAAAAATGGAGTACAAAATTGCAGTTTGATTAAAATAGAGGACTAAAACTCATACCGAGGGAAAATTACATACAATGTAAGCTAGTGAGATATAATGATGAATCAGAAGAAAACTAGATTAAGCAGTGGCAGGTATAAAATCAATTCATATGGCCTGAAATTAAGTTAAAAGAGGACCAATCCATCTGCAATCCACTAGCCATTACTTATTAGTAGTAGTTATTATCGACTTTGGTTGAGTGAATGATTAATATACTATTACTATAATAAGTTGGCCATTATTTTATTTACTTTGAAAAAAAGGAGTTGGTCATTGGCAGTTACAATTTTAATATAAACTTGCTAGTCAATTGCTATTTGTGTTGTTGGGCGTTTGGGTTTGGAATAATTTGGAATTTAGATCTTTAGATTAAAATGTAATGCGAAAAATATTAATAGTTATTATTTTATTATTATGTTATAGGTATAAAATTTTTAGCATCATTTAATTGTGATTATTTTCTATCAAAATATATAGTTAATAAGGTGAGTTTTTGTATTTGATTGAATTTTCTTCATACACATGAGTTAGAAATCAAACTTTAATCATTTATTTAAGAAAATCGAGATTTTTACCACTTTTATCAATTTATTGTTGATAGTAATAATAACAAACGCATAATATGTTATAACGTAGATGCAAATTAGATGTTGATATTTTTATTGGAAAATGTTAAATAATGCTCTGGAGCACTAGTTTTTTTTTTTTGGTTACATAAGAGAAAAGAAAAGGAAAACAAAAGGAGGGATTACATCCTCATAGTAGCCACACCCCTCGCATCAGCCTGCAGCAAATGATTGAGGTCAGTTGGGGGATCATTCAATAACACAAGAGTTGAGTTTGCCATAGCTCCCATCTTTGCCAAAAGGTCCGCACATCTATTACCCTCCCTGAGAGTGTGGTCGATCACCACAGTCCAAGCTCTACCTCTCAACTGATTTATCTGGTGGATTTCGTTTGCAAAACTATGAAATGGTAAGACACCCTCCTTTATTAAGGTGACAGCTTGCAAAGAATCTGATAGGCAAGTCACATTCCTATAACCCTTACTCCAGCACAACTCCAAACCATGTAGAATTGCCATGATCTCTGCATGAAGAATATTTGGCTGAGCCGCTGAACCGTAAAAACCTCCCAAAAATTCTCCCGCATTGTTACGTATAAGGCCTCCAAAACCTGCAGTATGTACTGACCCCAGGAGACTTCCGTCTACATTTAGACTGACAGACCCTTCAGCTGGTCGTGACCATGCCACAAACCGCATGTTGGTTGTCCGGGTCGAATCCAACAATTGAGAATTAAAGGCAGAATCACAGAAAAATCTCAAGGAATTAATTTTTGCAACACTTTCTTGCACGCTATCTCGTAGGCCATTGAAGAGAAATTGATTTCTCGCACACCAGACAACCCACATAATGATGCCCACTATGACCCCGTAGGAAGCACATGCGCTTCTGCACCAACTAAAGAGATCACCATTATGCAGCGAGGCTAGCGCACATTCCAGCCCACACGCTTTCCAAACGCAAATTGCATTAATACACCTAAATAAGCAATGTTCAATGGACTCAGGAGCTACTAAACATCTCGGGCATAGGTTAGAATTGCAAACCCGACGATGATGAAGAACTCCTCGTGTAGGGATGGAACCTTGCAACACCTGCCATATGAAGAATTGAATGTTAGCAGGGAGTTTACTTTGCCAAATCCACTTCCAATTGACATGGTCGTTAATTGGGAGCGGCTTTAACAGCCATTCATACGCATCTTTAGTTGTGAAGATGCCAGTACTAGAACTCTGCCAAACCCAGACGTCCGGAAGATAAAATTTGTACATCCAATGTCTTATATTGTAAAAAATTATCTTCTTAACATTAATTTTCTCTTTAATTTTCTTTTTTAGTATGTTTAGCAAATGCCCCAAAGACACTTTTTTTTTTACCCAAAACAAACGATATTCATTCATTCAAATTGTTAGAGTATATCAATGCAATACAAATTCAAAATTGCTAAAAACAAAAGAGATAAATCTGCGAACAAACTCAGTATCCGTGTTAATAACATAAAACGGCAAATTACATAAGCCTACGAATGTGACTATATTGAAGTGTCCGGAGTATCATGCCTCCAGATCTGTAGCGTTAATGACACCAAAGTCGACATTGATTAAATCTGCACTAGATCGGAGCTAATCTTCAATCTGAAACAATGAACACCACACAAAGACGGGAAAACAAAATACACTGTACGAATACGGGACAACAAAATACACCGTGTGGGAAAACGGGAAAACAAAACAAAGAAATATGTGAAAATCACACTTATTTATTATAACGAAAAAGAAAAATAATTTGGAGGGGTGATTTCAGACCAAAATTGACCTTAAATCACCCTCTTTGATAAACTAAGAAGGGAGAAAAGAGGTGATGGCTAAGGTTATAGGAGAAGGAGAAAAGAATGAGGGAGAAAATTAGACTATTAGGATTTTCCCCAAAGACATTGTTTAACATCAATTTTAGTACTATGATATTCACCTTTTTTTTTACACATATAATTAATATTCACTTTATACTTATAGGAGCTATATCTATAGATTCTAATGAGAAAATTGGGGTAATGGTGGTGGGCATCCGATATGAATTCATGATGACCACTCAAAGACGGCATCAACAGATCAATTGACTCGATGAAGTCACCATCACCCGCTTCATAATGGAACATGCCATACCATTAATTTACACACAGTTTTTTTTTTTTTTTAGCACGTTGGAGAAGAATAATTAAGTCCATATACGGCATAGTGACTTACTCTATATAGAGACTCTCTGTTAGTCTGTATAAAAATAGGAAAATGTTGACGAGTATTTAGAAAGACTCTTTTAAGATCTTTAAATGGTAAATTTTATAAAAAAAATTGCGCATTTAATATATTGAAAATTAAACTATTCGACTTTTTTAAAGAATAATTTCTTAATATAGTATCTTTAAGAGTGCCTCAGGTAGTATAAATGTATAATGTAAAATATATTAAAGTAGTTTATAAATTCTAGTTCAATTGATAAAAAATTGCTAAAATTTGAAATTGTTAAGTGCAAGTTATGATCGAGGTTCGAATTCCAACTTCCTTACTTGTATTGTATGCGTGAGTTTATGATAACTTTGTCATTTCGTTTATATTTTAAAAAAAAAGTCTTGCTAACTACGATTATTCAAAACGTTACAAACTACTATTTTCAATGCATTGACTTTACGCATTTCAATAAAAATTAAAATTTACTATTTAAGATCTTAAAAAGTGCTTTGAAAGCATTCGTTAGCATTTGTCTAAAAAAACCTACCTAAGTATTACAGTATATCATTTAAAAAATTCTATTCAATTAATGTTTCATAAAATAATTTTGCATACATTTTATTCGAGACAACATGGTTATTTCTCTTGGTCAAGATTTGAATTTAGTTCTTATGGGAGCTAACCCATTTTATTAGACACAATCTTCAAGGATCATATTTTTTTTAAACTCTGGTTAATAGGAGAAGGGACCCAAATAATCAAGAGTTCGGCATCGAGATAAACGTAGTTCGTCAAAAAGTTATTTCTAAAAAAAATCGAATTTGAATTCTCGCAAAAGATTCATTTTAGGAGAACTCGTCAACAATATGAGTTTAATGTCTTGGGTTGATTTTTTTTTTGGCTTAAACATCATTTTCGTCCCTGTAAGTTCATAAATTTTTTATTTTAGTCTCTGTATCTTATTTTGTTGCAAATTAGTCCCTGCATGTATAAATCTTTTTTTTTTAATCCCTAAAGCTAAAATCCACAGGAAAATTTGCTGGTTTCCTACGGATTTTCCTGTGGATTTTAGTTTTAAGGGACTAAAGTCAAAAAATTTGAACATACATGGACTAATTTGCAACAAAAATAGATACATGGACTAAAACCAAAAAATCGCAAACTTACAGGGACGAAAATGATGATTAAGCTTTTTTTTTTATAATCATAAAGTTTAATTTAATAGAAACTAAATGCAGTTAGAGAAATACAATTATTTTTTACTGATTGGTAAGCATTTTGTTATATTTTGTCTATAGTAGCAAGTGTTGTAGGAAAAGGGGTAGCATCTCACATCAACCCCTGTAAACTGATGGTTGAGACCTCCACTTTCATTGCAGCCGCGTATCTCCAAACTCGTTCATTTTTTTAATTATGATTTTTATTTTGGAATATGTTTTTAGAAATTTATTTAATTATCATTTTCATGTAAGTAGAATGTATTTCTATTGATTTGTTATTTTTAAATTTTAAGTTACACCCTGTCAAAAAAATTAAAATTACATTAATAACTTTATTTTTATTAGTTATATATGGAGTTTTTAACTTATCAATCATTTTACACTTAAATTAGTAAAGAGATAGAGTAAATTGGTGAGTGAACAAAATAAAATAGTAGTATATCTTTTAATCAAAATAATTTATTCATATTTTTTTATTTGTCCAAAATAATCTATTCATCTTTTTTTTTATTTGACACAATTATCTATTCATCTTAAATGGAGAATGGATCTTTCAAGTGAAAAAAAAAAATGAGAAAATAATGTGGGCAATAGACTATTGGATCATAAATATAAAACAATATTTAAATCTAAAAAAATAGAGAAAAATTGATTGATAATTGAAAAATGAAAATTGAAAAAAAAATTAAAAATTCATTTTCTCTTAAAAGACATGCACATCTTAATTAGAAAGAGTTTTTTTTTTGAGCTATAAGAAAGAGAATATTATGAGTGTTTACTGTGTACATATAAAGCAATAAGGTAATAATGGAAGGTTCTATTTAGTTTTGCACACAAAAATTGTTTCTGTAATTCTTTAAACATTAGTGAAAAGTCAAAGCGAGTTTGTACTTACTTTTGTTTGTTTGCAAGCGTTAGAGAAAAGTCAAAGTTCATAAGTGATTATTCACATGTATGATTCCAATCAATCATCTAGCTGTACTCACTGGATAATTAGGAATGGAAGTACAAAATAAAAAGGTCATAGTCATAAGGACGATCTTAATCGAAATCTTTATCTTATAGTATTAAATGGATCATAATAATTAGTTAAAGATACCAAAATAAATAACTTTTACATTAAAAATAGTGTTCTTTATATTTCTAAAATATCAATTACACAAATTTTAAGAATATTTTATTTTATCATATTTGATTTCTTAACTAGTGCCCCTAGAGGCAGGGACATTAGTTAGCATTTTCCTAAGTTAAAAACTTCAATAACAAAAAGTATGTATTAAAAAGTTGCCACGTACAACAAACACCTTGGTTATCGTCAAATATTCAAAAAAGAGATGAATTTTCAAACATTGGATCTCTTATGAAATTAGTTGGTTTATATGTTCGATTGCCAAGTAGACAAGTAATTTTGAAACTGAAAATCACTCTATATATCTTAAACTAATAATTTGAAGATACCATGCATTTATTATTGCCGTTAAAGTTATAGGTATGATAAGTTTTTTTTCTTTCGATGAGGACACTTCGTTCGTTGCATCTCTAATTTAAAATGTATCGGTACATTTTGACATGACATTGACACTCATCTATCTGCATCTCTATTGAATATTACGGTAGATGTTTTGCACCAAATCACCTCTCTAAATTCAATCTCTTTCGCGCTTTTAATCTTTCACCGTTTTTGATAGATCTCACTTGCCTTTGTCTTTGATCAATCTTGTCCACCTTCTTCTCAAATAAGTGACTTGGACACCATGTATACCTCAAACTTTAATAATCGAGTGTGTGGATGTTTTCCCCGTTATATAATGTTAAACATCTATTTTTGCATTTAAACATAAGACTTTACTCACATCCGACATGGCAACAATCTCCTTTAGTGTGATGCTATCCATTCAATTGGAATTGCTTCCTACAAACAAAACTTGTTTACCCATGTACATTCACACCGTTTTTGACTTGCATCAATGGGACAAGTCGTTTGACCACCATTGTTAAAAAAACTTTTGGTATAAAGATTCACACTCATTTTGTACCATATAGAATTTTAACGGTTCAATAATTTTATTGATCACCTAAGGTGTGTGTACACACAAAATAAAAACTGATACCTTCTCTAGTTCTTAATATTAAAAAAAATCACTTTACATTAAAATATTGATGTATCTTAGATATATCAATCTCTCAATACATCTAAAAAGTGAATTTTTTTTTATATTAAGGGCTAGATTCAGTATTTAGAACATATAAAAACTCACAAAATAATACAAATGATGAGGTTCTCATGTCTTAATGATCGTCCAATCCTGTTTTTGACCGAATTCATGAAATGAGGGATAACATAGAAGTGATGATACTTGTACCAAACATCATTTTTAGATATACAATAGTTATCTATTAATGGCTAATGATTTAATATGATTGATGTAATATATTTAATATTCACTTGAATGAAGATGATATTCCTCCGCCATATAAAAAAATAAAAAGATGATATTCCTCCTTTATTTTTAAACCTCCACTTATGTAAGGCTCGATCATGGGAATGTAGGTACGATACACAACCTTCGAGCATCAATTTTAAAAGACAAAGACATTTGTTTGAGAGAGTTGTGGATTAAAGGAAGGAGATGAAATCGAAATAAAATAAATTGTTTTTAACAATGCTAAATATTATAGCAAATAATTACAATGGGTTACAATAATATTAATCTATTAATGGCTAATGATTGTATATGATCAATGTGATCAATATTTGCTTGAAACATAAAGCTAGGGTTGTCGAGACTTCGTTATTATCGATCCTCGACTTATGCAAAGGCTCAATCATGTCAATGATCGAGAATTTTGATATAGTATACGACTTTCGAGCATCAAACTTAAAAAATAAAGACATTCATTTCAAATAAAAATCAAGTAATTCAACGTGATACACTTTCTATAAGTTACAAAAATGAAATACAAAAGCATCCACTAAATCAATTAATCAAACTTCACAATATATATAAATCTTATAAAACTGAATCTTTACCAACTAAACCTACCCAATTTTGTAAAAAAAAAAAAAAACTAGATCTATCTAATCATACATCATTGACTAATAATAATCTTAGTCTTTGAAAAAATAGAGTGTGAGAAGCATAATGTACGCGCCTAACGTGAGAGTAAGAGCTGGATACAGCTAAAGACTAGCTTTAGTTAGAATGTTGCTATCTCTTTCCATTATTCATTCATTTATTCCTTACCACATAATAATTTCCACTTATTACTTCTCCTTAATCCACTCTTCACTTATTATTAACCCCAAACACAACCCACACTCTCTTTCTTTCTCTTCATTCTTCCACCGACAACATTATTCTCCCCCGAAACAAAAATAAAAAAACAGACACACACCATGACAGATCGTGTCTACCCTGCCGCCAAACCCACCACCAACGGCAACGGTAACGGTGTCACCGCCGCCAACCCATCTTTCCCAGCTACAAAAGCTCAACTCTACGGTGCCACCCGTCCTACCTACCGTCCTCAACCTCATCACCGCCGTAGCCGCCGCCGTTGCTGTTGCACTTTCTTTTTCTGGCTTCTCCTAATCATCCTCATCCTCCTCCTCATCGTCGGTGTCATCGGCACCGCTTTCTACCTAATCTACCGTCCTCACCGTCCTTCTTTCACCGTCACATCCCTTAAACTTTCATATCTCAATCTAACATCTTCTTCAACTCTCAACTCAAAATTCAACATCAACATCACAGCAAAAAACCCAAACAAAGACATAATCTTTGTTTACCAACCAACAACCATTTCAATTCTCTCCGGCGAAATCGACGTCGGTGACGGAACAATACCATCTTTCAACCATGGAAAAAAGAACACTACTCTTTTAAAAGCTTCGATTTTGAGCAACGGAGAATCACTAGAAACCGATTCTGCTTCAGAGCTGAAGAAGAACATGAAGAGCAAAAATGGGTTACCGTTGAAAGTGAAATTGGATACGAAAGTGAAAGCGAAAATGGGAAAATTGAAAACACCTAATGTTGGAATTAGAGTTTCTTGCGACGGAATTAGAGTTCATTTACCCGTCGGTAAAAAACCAGCGACGGCGTCAACTTCGAACGTTAAGTGTAACGTTGATGTGAGGTTTAAGATCTGGAAATGGACTGTTTAATTTAGTAATTGATGAAGTAAACAAACAAGTCCATGTGATGACAGAACAGAATCATAGTCATAGAGGTGTGTTGTGATTTTTTTTTTTTTTCTTTGTTTTTTGCTTTTGGTCTTTTTTGTTTTTTATTTATTTTATTTCTGTTTTTTTGGTATATTTTATTTTTTGGAAATTTGTTGATATTCATAATTATTGTTACATTATTACATAATTTATTTACTTAAACGCGTGTAGATGGCGACAAAGACCATTGAGTTTTAGTGGAGGACAGTTGTATGCTAGTATATATAGTAGTTATTTTTTTTGTTAGAAATATTTGTATTTTTTTGTAATTTATTTATAGTTTGTCTATTTAATTTGTTGTGTTAAATAATGTTAAATTGGCTATTTCTAATCTCTAATAAGGTGTTTTCGGCGAACTTCCATTGATAAGAAATTGATTCATATTCTATAAAGACGTGAGTTTAACTTCTGCTATCAATATGTAAATCTTTTTAGTGAATGATTTGTAAATAGTTCGGTTAGGGTTCGATAACCTTAAGTCTCACTTGGATTCTAGTGAACCGTTAAATTGTAGCAACCCTAGTTGTGTTGTGTGAAAGTTTCAACAAACAAAAAAAAATTGAAGCAACTTTCATTAAAAAATAAGGGTCATGTTAACTTGTGCACCAAAGGCACATGATAAGCTACCTAAAAGTAGAAAGTTAACATTTAATGATGTAAAATATTTAATGTTTTGAAAGTTAAATGTACAAATTTCAAGAAAATATTTCTATTTTAGCATCCTTAGCATGTGCCATTGGTGCACAAGTTAACATTTTCCAAAAAATTAAAACCCAAGACATCTCTCTTTCATTTGATGATAGTAAATATAAAAATGGAAGGGCACCATTTGCAACTTTTTTTTTCTCACATTCTCATGGTTTTTTTTTAACTAGTTTATAGCATTTTTGGATAAGTTACTTCAAACAACTTATAACTTTTGCTTATGTTCCATAAATGATTGATTTATAATGTTTAGTAAAAGTTGTTGTTGAACTAGTTGATAAATAGGGGTAGAAATAGCTTGAACTTTGCTTAAATTTGTTGAACCTAGTTAACTAGTTTAACTTCTGGCCTATTATATATCAAAGACTCTATTTTAATTCTGGTATGACCTTTTTTAAAAGTATTGTTCAACTATTGATATTTTTAAAAATCTATTTTGTCCGAAGGTTTTTTTTATAAAAAATATGACTTGGAAAAACTAATGAATTTATAAACAGCCTTAATTTTGTGTTAATAATTTTTTTAAACAATTATTATATTATAATATATTTGAAGAACATATGTACATACTTAATATGTTTAATTTTATGAATGTTATTAAAATTATAATAACATATATTTTCTTCCACATCCCCTCGAAATCTCTTTAATTTGGGGGAGAAGTAAAAAGTAAACTTGGGAGAGATTTTGCCTCTCTTTTCTAAAAAAATATAAATAAAATGAACCAAATACATAAAATTTAAATGAGTTCCTCTCCTCTCCTTCCATCCAAAATCCTTGAATCAATCGATAAGTAGAAAATTTTAAATTTAAACTATGGTTCTTGCATCTTGAATTTGAGTCTAAGTTTAATATATTTAGTTGGTTCAGCAGTGATTGATGCTGAATTTAGTAGGGAGAACTACGGTTCGATCCCCCACTACGAATAGAAGGAGATTGAAACCACTTGATACTAGAAATGAGTCTAAGTGTAACTTTTTTTACTAAACAAGTTAGACTTAGGAGAACTTTAAGGAGGTCGAACAATAAATTATGATCAAGTGATACATATATTCTTTATATTATTGATAAATATATAATGATATTAAAAAAATTATTTAATATCTAGTTCTTTTTGTTTTGGTCAATCGTGAAGCTTTAAAATAAGATTATCATGGTGGTTGAGCTTAATTTTGTGAATAACACTTTTAAGAAAGTGGTTAGGTATGTGGTCCATTTTTGTATGGTGGTGCCGCGAATGACTATCTCTTTGAAGAGAAATTATATATTTGAATATGAACGATTTATTTTTAATTTTTTTTTGTGTATTTTAAAATGTGTAAATTTAAGAGATATAGATAAATATTTAGAGTTTGTTTGATCTATTAAATTGATCGGTACTAGACAGAAAATACACGACAAATAATTAAAATATTGAATGAAATTTATCTTGTACGATACTTGGTGGACAACAAATAATTTAAGTAATTTATACAATATTTTTCAATGAAAAAAGTTATCTTATGATTCAGTGAGGTGTAAGAATTTCAATTTTGTCCATTCCCTAACTTCAGGTTGTCCAGTTTCATGAACAGTTTTAAAATCAAACACAATATAACTGAATGTGTTCTATCAAAACTGTTATTTTTTTAGTAGATCAAACACATAATACTCCTTCTAGCCATATTTATAAGAAAAATTCAAAATACATAGATTATTCAATGAATCTGAAAAAATAGAGAGTACACATTATTAAATACTTCATTTCAAACTGAATGTCATTTTAGAAAGAAAAAAATTGTTACAAAAATGAATGTCACTCACTTTTTAATTTCAAAATATTATACCAATAATAAATAGAATTAGTATAGTTAAATTGTTATTTCTTTTGACAAATATTATTACATTTTTTTTAATTTGTGTGTAAAAGTGACTCATATTTAGAAATAAACTTTCAGTTATTAATTTATTTTTTTCAAAATGTTTAGCTAATATGCATCCTCTACGAAATGCGCCAATTGTGTTGAAGTCGTCTCTATCTACACCTTCATATATTTCAGCGCATTTTTTGTTGTTATTCAGGCCAGTGGACTCCAATTATTTGCCCTTTTTTTTGTCTACCTAATGCTAGCCATTTCATTTTCCGGGTGGGACCAATTTTTATTTTAAAAAATACACTACTCTTCTCATATTGTTTTAATTTAATTAATTTTTTGTATCTGTAATTTAATTACTACATTTTGTCCATAAGTTTCTTACTATATTTTTTATATAAAAGTTTAAGCCCAATTGAAAATATAAATATTGCTATGTTAAATATTTTTACCCAGTTCAAATACGACATTTCACAGTTGTTTATATGTTTTAGCGGTTTTTATTACTTCAATAAAAAGAAATTTGCTTTTTTCGCTTCCCTATGTTACTCTAAGGTCTCTCTTCATGACTAAAATGCCCTTAATAAGACATTTGTATCCTAGAAAACGAAAAAAACAAATTTCATCACCTAGGATCCGAAATTATGTTAAAACATAGTAAGTCTGTCTTGTCGTGCCTATCTGGACACAGAACACACAATTTTGTTTCGTAGTTACCGAAACGTCTATTTTTTGAAATTTTGTCACATAGAATACGAAATTATGTTAAAACATAGTAGGTCTACCTTGTCGCGCATATCTGGGCACAAAAGACACAATTTTGTTATGTAGTTACCGAAACGTCCATTTTTTAAAATTTTGTCACCTAGGATACGAAATTGTGGATTTGGTCACCTAGGATACGAAATTGTGGTTTTCTGCAAAAATTGAGTGCCAAGGTCTACATTTGTTCTTTGTTCTTGTGCGTTTTTCACAATTTCGTATCCTACAAAACAAAAATATTTAGATTTCATTTCCTCTAGAAACCAAACTATCTTGGGTGCAAAAGTGTGGGTATTTTGGGATTTTTGGGGGCCTGGAAACATCAATAAGGGCCTAAATATCAATTTTCCAACAAAAATCGTATACCTGAAAAAGGGGCCCATTGACTATTGCTGAAAAGTGGGCTTTCCAATCTTAATTGGATATGGGTTGAACCAGAAAAAATAGATTTGATTAAAAAAGAAACAAACAAGGTTTTTTAAAGTTGTCCCTTAGATGATAGGAATATCGCATAATATGTGCAAGGACTAGATATCAAATTTCGAACACCCCATTTATTAATCTTAAGATAAAATTTTGGCCACTAGAATACTTGACAAAAAAAGGACAAATAATTGGAGTCCATTGGTGTGAGTAACAACAAAAAATATCAATATTGTTATGAAAAGAGTAATTTATGTTTTAAAATAAAAACTGTTCCCAGCCGGAAAATAAAATGGCTAGCTAGCTAGCATACTTTAACTGGTAAAATATTGTATTTTTGTTTAGAAGTATATTTCAAAATGAGATAAAAACTATTTTTTTAGTGTATTTTCAAAACGACTTTGAGGTTGAAAATAGGTATCTCAATTTTAATGCATTACCACTTTGAGGTTGAGAATAGGAACCTGAATTATTTTAATGCATTAAACATGTTTACTCATGTCTTAAGCACATAAAAATAATTATATGCTACTAATTGCTGATTAAAAGTTCAAAATATGTCTCAGTTGGTAAATGGTAGGAGTATTGCATATGTAAGGAATGAAGTTCCAATTAGTTGATAAATGATAGGAGTATTACATGTAATTATGTAAAAATCGATATTCGAATCATGATACATTCAAAGATTAAATTCTACCTGTCAAACTATTTAACAAACACAATTCAAAAAAACATTAATTTACTCGAGTTTGAAAATATCTTCAAAAGTGTCTGACTTAAAAAGAAAACAATTAACAGAGTGTTGTGAATTCGATGAAAAATCACACCAATGAATTTTGATGTGTAGAGCAAATTAACCAAGTAACCAAATTAAAGTTGATAGAGATGATGAAGGTAAGTAATCCAAACAGAAGAAGAGAAGAACACAATAATATTGTTTACCCAGTTCGGTGTTAATGAACCTACGTCTGGGGGAGAGAGCAGCTCTCCGTTCCACTATGATCAAATAAGAATCTTTACACCCCTTCTTCCATGATGAAGAGACTCAATTAGACCTAGCTACCCAAGGTGAACCAAGGATGATTCGCCCAAACCCCTAGAATTATACCAAGAATGAATTCTCTAAAACTCTAGTGTGGCAAACCCTAATCCTAATTGTTTTCAACCTTATTTTTCTATGAATAAAGAGTTCTATATTTATAGAAAAATATATGCCTAAATATCAGAAACAAATCTATCTTAAAAATAAAACAGAATCCAAGTCAGATATCCTCCGAAAACAATTTTTCCACAAAATCTGCAAAACAGCCAAGCTGTCACGCGCGTCTGCGCCCTGGCGCCCTCACGAGGGCTCGTGGCCGCGCCATGGCGCCAGCACCCGAGACAACTGCGCCCTGGCGCCCCAGACCTGCGCCCCGGCGCCCTCACGAGGGCTCGCCTGCCCGTTGCCTGCTGCCTGTTGAGCCCTCACCAGGGCACACCAGCTTCAGAATTTTCCGACTTCTTGTAACTGAGATTTCAAGGCATATCCAACAAAGAGACCAAACAAGAGATTTGATGTGAAAACATAAACATTTATTTGACTAAAACATATACTTATATTATGGAGATTGCGAATAAATCCGCACATTCACACACAAATATCGAGTTTGAAGATGAATTCATTCGATTTTGATCCAACGACTATTGACATGGTGACCGTGTGAATTCCTTAGTGCAACAAATCTAAATCCCAAATTCCCAATAGAAATCCATGTCAGTTACCCCCAAAAATCTACAAATAAATAAAAAAAGTATTTATTAATTAATTAAAGACTATAGTTATACTTATACATCATTTTTATGATTCACATGCATGGTTTCACAGCCACTGATAGATTAATGAGAAATAAATCACCTCTGGCTTATGATACTTTTTTCATCAACCTTCACAAGAAAACCGCTCAAATTCAATCTACCACTTTCTTATCAATTAATATCTCCATCCATTCATCACCAATCCATGCACTTCATTCTTCTTATAAATTTTCTAACAACCAATAACTTCTTACACACTCTTATATCTTAACTTCCAATATTTCCATGGCAACCAACTTAGCAGAAAGGGTGCAATACCCCTTAGAGTCATCCTTCTACAAGATCCTCGACGAGATTGGTGCCGGTAACAGCGCTGTCGTCTACAAAGCAATCTGCATCCCCATAAACTCTACACCAGTGGCTATAAAATCGATAGACTTAGACCGTTCGCGCCCCGATCTTGACGATGTTCGACGTGAAGCAAAAACATTATCACTTCTTTCTCACCCCAACATCCTCAAAGCTCACTGTTCCTTCACTGTCGACCGCCGTCTTTGGGTGGTTATGCCATTCATGGCAGGAGGTTCATTACAATCCATAATCTCTCACTCATTTCAAAACGGCTTAACAGAACAATCCATAGCTGTTATTCTGAAAGACACTCTCAATGCTCTTTCTTACCTTCATGGACAAGGTCATCTTCATAGAGATATAAAATCTGGTAACATTCTTGTTGATTCAAATGGATTAGTGAAACTTGCTGATTTTGGTGTATCTGCTTCCATTTATGAATCAAACAACTCTGTAGGAGCATGTTCTTCTTATTCATCTTCATCTTCTAATTCTTCTTCTTCTCATGTATTTACTGATTTTGCTGGAACACCTTATTGGATGGCTCCTGAAGTTATTCATTCTCATAATGGTTACAGTTTCAAAGCTGATATTTGGTCTTTTGGGATAACTGCTTTGGAATTAGCACATGGAAGACCACCACTTTCTCATCTTCCTCCTTCAAAATCAATGATGCTTAACATTACCAAGAGGTTTAGGTTTTCTGATTTTGATAAATATAGTCATAAGGGTCATGGTGGTGGTGGTAGTAATAAATTTTCTAAGGCTTTTAAGGATATGGTTGCTTCTTGTTTGAATCAAGATCCTACAAAAAGACCTTCTGCTGAGAAGTTGCTTAAGCATCCTTTCTTTAAGAACTGTAAAGGGTCAGAGTTTTTGGTGAAGAATGTGTTGAATGGATTGCCTAGTGTTGAGAAAAGGTATAAAGAGATCAAAGTTATGGATCCAGATTCAAAGGGTAATGATGATGGTGATGAAGATGAGGAATCTATGGTGAAACAAAGAAGAATTAGTGGTTGGAATTTCAATGAAGATGGATTGAAACTTGAGCCAGTATTCCCAAAGGATCTAAGTAGAGATGATGAAGTTGTGAAACAAGTTCGGTTTGAAGAAGAAAAGGTGATCAAAGAGGATGATGTTGTTGCATCATCAGGAACTGTGATGGAGGAAACAAACCCCAATGCTTCTGATGTGGTTGATCATGAAAATGTTGGTGGTATATTGAAGAACCGCGAAGCTACGTTGGGAACTCTGAATGTGTTGAAAGAAAGCTTGGAACAAGAGCTGGGACAAGTGAAGTTTCTGATGAATTTAATTGGTGGAAATGGAGAGGAGATTCATGTGGATGACAGTGAGGAGAAAATGGCGCAGGAGATCTCTAAGTTAAGGATAGAAGTAGAAAATGAGAGGAAGAAGAATTTGCAGTTGGAGTTGCAGCTGGAGAATGTCAAGCTTCACCTAATTTCCTCTGCTGTTAGTAGTCCTACAAGTTAACCTGATATTATGTGCTTCTATAATGTTTCCGAATAAACCCCTATTTAATTTCTGATGTTCTGTAATTTTTGTACATTTGATTATATATATGTTGTATTTCTTAGATCGATCCCGTGTTGAATATGAACTTCTCAAGTACTATTTGCTTTGGTGTTATGTGATAGTATGGTGAATAATTTTTTGTATACTAGATGGAAGGGGATAGTATTATTTGAATGGAGAAGGAAAAATTGGAATAAACATTGTTGTAGCCGCGAAAAAACTCCAATCAATATCGTAGGCAACAATAGGAAAGAGCAAGAAAATTTCTGAAATTTATCTTACAAAAAAACAAAACTACTAGTCTGAAGTTTGGACACAATCTAGTGCCGATACACTAAGTCTAACAACTAGAAAATCGAGCAAGAAATTTCTGCAATCTAAGCTAATTTGAAAGAATAAGCAAAGCTGCTGCACCTTTCCAATCAATGCAGTCATCTGCATCTCCTTTTATTACTGCCTTGCCTATCTTATTCACAAGACCGCTTCATCTTCATCATCATCATCATCATCGCCGTCAATTCATCATCATCATCATCATCAATTCATCAATTCATCATCATCACTGCATATTTAGTAAAATATCATATCAGAAAATGTTAAAATTAATGAAAAACCCATCATATCTTAGGAACTTTGCATTTTTAATGGAAGAGTTGGTTTAATTTGTGTCTGACAGAATCCTAAAACTAGAGTTGTGAATGGTTTTATTTATGGAAATGGACAATTTGAAGTGAATTATGTTAGATTCTATTATTTGGATGACATTAAAGACAATTAATTGTAAATTAAGAAGTATCATAGAAATTGATTGGAAAGGTGTGAGATGGATCTGCTCATAAAAATTTTATAGTGACTAAAAAAGGTAACTTCTTTAACTCATTCCATTCATCACTTAATTTCCAAACATAACATAATTAAGTACTAAAATCATAATAACATAAAAAAGACATTTTATCTAACTCTGTAATTAAGCCAAAAAATCTCAATAAGCCCTAAGATTTAAATGAAGCTTTGTAACAAACAAAACCTAGCTTCATGCAGTAATACACAATCATGTACATATTCAATATATTAATAATACCATGCAATGCATTATAGGATCCAAAGAAACTCAAATTAACAAAATGAAATTTGGGAAGAAAAAACAATTAAACTAAATCACAGAAAGACAAATTAATGATATATACAAATGATTAACAAACCTGGTGCCCGCGATCGATATTATTACTTCCGGTGGTATCCAAAGAATTCATTTCATTGATTAGGTCAAAAACCGGTTTCTGATCACTTTCTTGATCATCACCAACAAGCTCTTCATTTTCTCCTTCCTCCTCTTCCACCTCCTTTTTGTTGTCCTGCAACGTTAACGGCGACAACGGTATAGAGTTCACCCAATTATTAAGATCCTCTTGTTGTAAAGGAACATAATTAGGGTTAAGATCGACATCATCAACATATTGCGGTTGAGGCAGCATATTAATATTCATTTGTTCTTCAACAAAATGTTGCTGATTAAACTGATTTAGAATATTCAAAGCAGCAGCAGCATCATTACTATTATTATTCATGATCATATCATTATAATGATGATGATGATGATGATTAGCACTAGCAGCAAGTTGTTGTGATTGCGATGATGCACGACAAATAGCGATATGTTGACGAGTTAAATCAAGCTCAGCTTCAAGAAATTCATATTGAGATTGAAGGTGTTGAAGATATCTATAACAACCACCAACAGGATCAGCGGCTCGCACATCAGATTGATACATGATTGTTGCCATAGTTACATCTCGAAGTTGAGGCGGAACATTCTTAATCATGTTTGTGATTTTACCAACACCAAATAATTTATGAGCATTTATGAATTGTTTTTGACGATCATGAGGAAAATATGGTGCAAGAATGCAGGTTGGACCACACTTCCTACGTTGGTATTTACAAGCAGCACAAGCTTGTGTTGTTCCGTTGCCGTTTCTCGAGACGATGTTGTTGTTGTTGTTCATGCTTCATGGAAAAACAAAACCTAAATTATATAATGATCAATATTGTGTGCGTCTCCGTTTCCTATGCACCCTGCAACTTTTCTGGTGCCTTTTTCTGGCTCTTCTATAATCACTGCCTATATTTCAATTTGGTTTTAGGAAATTAAAAATAAATAAATAAAACATTATTAATTAGAAATAATGATTCATAGGAGAGAGAGACAGATAGGTAACACATATCTTAACAGATTCTGTTCTGTTTTACACTATTTTAGGATCCTATAGAAGAATCAAGAATGACATTTTATGATATACATTAAAATTAACTACTAATTTTTTTATTTAGTAAAGAAAAAACTAAATTTTTTTAAAGATTAATTAACTAATCATTGAATAATATCACTAATTTGGCTGACATATATATATTGTTAAAAAAATTGTTCAAAACTATATGATACATATTTTTTGGTTTAAAAAAAACTATATATTATATAGTAGTACTAGACAAAATGTTGTCATATAATCTTTTTTAGTATTTCTTTTTTTTTTGACAAATCTTTTTCTTATTTCTCAATCTCTAAAATATATTTATTTTTTCATGATACATATATACATGTTTTTTGAAGCATACATGTGTTTTTTGAATCTGGAAAAGGGAGATGAGCATGATGGTGAATTTTAGGAATTGGTCGTTTGTTGATGTAATCTAATAGAGTTTTGAAAGTCTTAGTCAAACTCTATAACTAAAGATAACTATAATACTAAATTAATTCTGGTTTGTCTTTTGAACAAACAAAATAATAGCAACCATCATATTTTAACACCTCATAATTCTAAATTAACACTCATTCAATTCTCCATTTTATCTATCTCTTTCTATCACAACATCAATCTCTCTCTCTCTCTCTCACACACACACACACACACTCTGGAAATATTCTCCATTTCAATAAGGTTAGTACAAATTGTTTTAGTTATAGTTTAGCTTTCTTTGTTGATTTCAAGTTATAGTTTTGTTTACTAATTCTATCCTCAACTAATAATTTGTTTTTACTTACATCTCTCATATATTTGATCTTTTGTTTTTGACTTTCTTAAATATAAATAAAAATTGGTAAAAGAAAATCGATGTATTCGACGTAAAATTTAAACCAATACATATAAACCTATTGGAAAAAATTAGACATATTTTTGTATCTATAATTTTGAAATGTCAAATTACCAGAACTGATCATGCCTTGAAAAAATATTAATGCATGTAGATCCAAAAGACTCTTGCTTCCAAATCAAGAAAACACCCTTGTTCATCCAAAACATACATCTGCAACGTGAAACAGTGAAAACACACGTTCTAAATCATTAAACATTATACAGAATAAAAAAAAAACACTTATGCTCAATGAGACCTGACCAGCATTTAATATTGTTGGATATGCCTTGAAATCTCAGTTACAAGAAGTCGGAAAATTCTGAAGAACATCTGCCAGCTAGCGCGCGGCGCCAGGAGAGGCCTCGTTTGGCCTGTGGGTTCTGTTGTCTGGCGCGGGGCGCGGACGGGCTGGCGCGGGGCGCGGGCTCGTATTGGTTTGCTGATTTTGTGGAAAAATATGTTTTGAAGAATATCTGACTTAGATTGTGTTTGTTTTTAAATATTAGATATATTTAAAAATAATAGGAGATTTGGTTTTATTTTAAAAGATTTGTTTTAAAATAATAGGCATATATTTTTCTATAAATAGAGGTTGTTTATTCATAGAAAAATAAGAGAGCAAGAGAGCAAATAGAAACAAGATGTAGGGAATTAGGGTTTGCCACCACACAAGGCTAGGGTCTTAGGATCCTAGGAGTTTGGGCAAATCATTCTTGGGATCATCTTGTGGGATCACCTTGGGTAGACTAGGTAAAATTGAGTCTCTTGACCACAGGAAGAGATTCGGGATTTTGGGTAGGATTAAGATTAATTCTTGTAACCCAATTGGGAATTTCTTGTAAAGTGACTTCTTTGATCTAGTGGAACGGAAAGTTGCTCTCTCCCCCAGACGTAGGTTCATTAACACCGAACTGGGTAAACAAATTGATCGTGTTCTTCTCTTTTGTTCTTGAATTATTTACTTTCATCATCTCTATCAGCTTTATTTGGTTACTTGGTTAATTTGCTCCACACATCAAATTTCATTGGTGTGATTTTATCGTCGAATTCACAACAATTGGCTCCCACCGTGGGGCAAGGATCAAATCGATAATCAGGTACCATGGGTTCTAAGTTTGATATTGAGAAGTTCACCGGGAGTAACGACTACGGGTTGTGGAAGGTGAAGATGAGGGCAGTGTTAATTCAAAACGTGTTGAGGCGTTGAAGGGAGAAGCACGGCCTGGAGAGGCGGTGGAATAATACTCGGGTGACTGTTGAAACAACAACTTTGTTATAAGAATTCGAAGATGCTAGTGAAAGTTGGGAAGCGGTGGAGTATTAAGTCATGGACTTTGGAGGCTCCTATCACATGTGTTTAAAGAAGGAATACCGTGAAAAATCCGAGAGCTAGTTGAAGGTGGAGTTTTTCATCTTGAAGACGGGAAAGCTTGAAAGGTTTGAGGTATGGTTTTGGTTTGTCTTACGATGTTTGACAAATCATGTGTTTTCTTTTACATGATGTGAGGTATGTTCCTAAACTTTGATGCATGGATAGTTGGTTTACTATTGGTTATGCATTTGTTACTAGTGGTGATTCTCATATGGTTGAGTTGTGAAACTTTGGTTGATTCCTGTTAGTGACATAGGTTTAGTTGAACTAGTGAAACGAGATTTACTAGGTGTTGGAACTAAACTGGAATTGTTGGATACTAACAATGGCCTGAAGTTTGTTTCAGAGCAGTTTGACAGTTTTGCAGGTTACAAGGTGAGAACATAGTGGAAATACCGGTTTGTGGCTTTGGTGGAGGAATCTCAGATTGAGGAGGAGTTTGTTACTAGTTGGACTAGAGGAAGACAAACATTCAACAATGGCTCTTGGCTATCTAATGAGAGGTAGGGAAGAGAGTGAAATTGTTGCACCAAAGTGGTATGACTATGAAGACCTTGTGGGTTATGTTTCAATTGTGGCTGAAGAAGCGCAAAACTTGGAAGATCTTCAGGGAGGCAATTGAAAGCAACAGTGATCAGACTTGGTAACTTGTGAGACTGCTGGAGGTAGTTGGATACAAGGAGAGTTTGATGTTGCAGCTTGTGGAACCGCCTAAAATTCCAAGGTTGGTTCGGAGCCAAGCAATACTTCGAGAGGACGGAGGGCACTCCGGGGGTCGAAGGGTGGTGAGGCTTGTAAGGTTATCCTAAAAATCCATGGATAGTCGGAGGCAAGCAATTCTTCAGGAGGACGGACAGGTTCAATCCGGGGGCTGAAGAGGGTAAGGTGGAGCTTGTAGGACTATCTAAAATTCCGGTGATAGTTGGATGCAAGCGTTTCTTCGAGAGTACGGAACTGAACACTCTGGGGGTCAAAGAGGTAGCGGTGAATCTTGTGGGTGCTACCAAACATCCTATGGTAGTGGGAGACAAGATCTTCATGAGGGCGGAAGGCATTCCGAGGGATGAATGGGAGGTACAGCTTGTGGGAAGCAAGTGGAGGATGGTGCCTATGTCGAGGTTCAAGTGGGACTTGACCGGTGATCTTGGATAGAAGATTCAAGATGGAGAGAGCAACACGGTGGTTGATTGGATCACCATCGATTTAAAGGCAAGGTGGAGAATTGTTGGATATGCCTTGAAATCTCAGTTACAAGAAGTCGGAAAATTCTGAAGAACATCTGCCAGCTAGCGCGCGGCGCCAGGAGAGGCCTCGTTTGGCCTGTGGGTTCTGTTGTCTGGCGCGGGGCGCGGACGGGCTGGCGCGGGGCGCGGGCTCGTATTGGTTTGCTGATTTTGTGGAAAAATATGTTTTGAAGAATATCTGACTTAGATTGTGTTTGTTTTTAAATATTAGATATATTTAAAAATAATAGGAGATTTGGTTTTATTTTAAAAGATTTGTTTTAAAATAATAGGCATATATTTTTCTATAAATAGAGGTTGTTTATTCATAGAAAAATAAGAGAGCAAGAGAGCAAATAGAGACAAGATGTAGGGAATTAGGGTTTGCCACCACACAAGGCTAGGGTCTAAGGATCCTAGGAGTTTGGGCAAATCATTCTTGGGATCATCTTGTGGGATCACCTTGGGTAGACTAGGTAAAATTGAGTCTCTTGACCACGGGAAGAGATTCGGGATTTTGGGTAGGATTAGGATTAATTCTTGTAACCCAATTGGGAATTTCTTGTAAAGTGACTTCTTTGATCTAGTGGAACGGAGAGTTGCTCTCTCCCCCAGACGTAGGTTCATTAACACCGAACTGGGTAAACAAATTGATTGTGTTCTTCTCTTTTGTTCTTGAATTATTTACTTTCATCATCTCTATCAGCTTTATTTGGTTACTTGGTTAATTTGCTCCACACATCAAATTTCATTGGTGTGATTTTATCGTCGAATTCACAACAAATATTTTCCGGTAAAGTAGCGAATGTTTGAATAAATTAATCGCTTAATCGATGAACATTCACATATGAATTGAAGTACAGACAATTGATACAGTTATGAGAATAAATTTCCCATAAGTATATCCTCTAAATTGAGGGGCCAATTCCAATTAAAAAACTATAGCTAGTTTTGATGTTCTATAAATTTCTAATACAATATATAGAGTGGAAAATCTCAAAATGGTAATGCAATTAAGGTAGAAAATTTCTTGCCTGTGTTCTTAACTCTAGAATTCTGTTGAAGCCTTCACCGAAGTAATGAAGCTCCTTTCGCGCGCGTCCTTGTTTAGCAATTCCTCTAGCTAGAAGCTAGATCAGTTTCAATTCAACTATAACAATTTCTGCAATATTTGAAAAAAAAACCAATTAACAACTTTCAGTTCAACCTAGAATCAAAAGCAATGCAATTCTTTGAACAAGAAACATAAAAATCAGTTTAGGCATTTAGTAAATTGATCAAACTGTTAACCTAATATATCTAAATTTGATACTACAAGAAAATTTGTAATCAAAGCAGAGAATAGAACTCGCAACTGGTACTTCAAAATGAAAAGTGTGAATCAAAAGCTCATAAAGGTAGAATCGAATCAAAATCTATAACGAAGAATTAAAATGATTGAAAGAACGAGGATCTGGAATTGGAATCTTGAAAGAAAAGCAATGCAGAAATGTATAAAATGAAGATTGAAGAATCACACATCATATTCAAGAAATTAACTAATCAACTGTGCAAGAAAGAAAGAAATGAAGTTTGGGATGGTTACGTACGTTTTGAACTGCAATTTTTCTTTTTCAAATTTCTTTTTCTACTTCCAAAATTGAAGCGGAAACGATTAATAGCATTTTGGCGGGAAGTAGGTATATATAGCATCTGAACTCCAAAACTCACTATTATATCATGTTCACTATGTAATTTTTTTATTTATTAAGCCATTGATTCTCAGGGAAAGGGGCATCAATAATCCCAAGTTCGGTCGCGAGGTAAGTAAAACATAGTCAATAATTATTTCCAAAATATTTTAAAAATTAATATTTTGTTTCCTTCATTCTTTAATTTGTTGCCATTTTGTTGAAAGGGCATGGCTGATAAATCACATTGATTTGCTATAGAATCAATTACATCACCGCTTAAGTTAGGAAGGTTGCTTCGAGTTTTGAATTGATTTCAATCGACTGAACTGCTTTCTAAAATGGGACTCAAAACATTTGCATCTTACTAGAATCACGTTTGATCATTTGAACGTGTGTCAAGTGCTTCTCAACGTGGAACCAAACAGACACATAATCCACGAAAAAACCTATCACGAGTACATCTCATGTTAATTGTTTGTACATTTTCACTCTCCTAATATACATAAACACTTCATAGTACAATCCTTGGTTGTTCTACGATTATCAAATTACTTACGAAGAAGCCTGAACTTGGCACAATAATCCGAAATGAAGTGAATTCCTTTTAAAAGAATGCAATTGTTGCCATAAATCATATATGAACTAGATTGTTATACCTTTTCTATGCATACATTGCAGGAATAGAAGGGCAACTCATGTTGGATCCTTTGCTTAAACCTTTATGATTGTTTATAGACATTTCTTAGAGAGACGAAAAAACCGAAATGCGGGAGCTCTGTCATGGGTTCTATACCATCCATCATATGAAGAGAGGGAGAGAAATGATGAAAACTCAACTAAATTGTATGGAGAATGAATGAAATGATACAACATAACTATTAACTTCTGATATAGAAAGTTATCAATTTTTAACAGCTTGTTTGGATCCACTTTGGCTTGCAATCAAATGCACGTTGAAGTCCAATCAAAGCTCCACAACATAGCTTTACACTTACATCAGGGTGTTACCGTGAATACTCTAATATATGCGTGCGGGTTGGTAACAACAATGTTTTCAAACGTCAGTCGCATTTTTATGACATGATATTACAACTGATGGGTGTTCATCCCATTTACGCCACATGTGAAGTCTGGTTCATCAACCGTGTGCACCACAAGTTTGGGGTCGGGAGATTCCAACTCGAGTATTACCTGTAGATTGGTTGACAAGGGTGCAATCACACTTAAAGCAACACTTCTTTTAACCGATGATGACTTAAGATAGATAGATTCACATTATATATACAATAACAAATGCTAGAGATAAATACATAAATAATAGCAATTGGCAAGTCATACCACAAAATTATCTCCTTGCTTAAGGACTGGTGCAGGAACGTAGAGGTTGCACTGTGGGCCTTTTAACTATTAAAGAACCATACATTAATATTTGAAAGAAAAAATTCACATAGATAGATAACCGAATATTAAACTTTACCGGCCAATATCTTCCTAGATTGAAGTCATTAACAAACACAATGCCTTTCCCCCAATTTTTGAATGACAAAAACGTATCCTTGACCTGACTTGATTTATCAATTAAGAAGTGTCCAGAATAAAAGGCAGGTTCTTTTGAAGTATTTTCTGGAAAAGAAAGAAACACTTTTATCACAGATTGACATCATCGATATAAAATCCAATGAAGTGATGATTGAGCATGACGCAAGATACAAAAAAAGAGCGGTGATAGGAAAAGGTATCGTGTTTTTCATTCAATATGTATTTTGGCACATACCAGACTTATTCAGCAACCTTTTCCTGGAGGTTGATTTTTCACCGAATGCAGAATATGCAGCTTGAACGATGGGATTGTAATTTGACACTTCATTTAAATTGTGCAAAGGAATAGGGAACATTTTCCATCCTTGTACTTTATTCCCATCCAGATAAACAGAAGACAGAATGCCCTGTAGAAGTTGTGACAAAGACCAACCAATCACGATCAAACTTTTAGAGAAGCATCATCATATAACTCATATTCAAGACTTTTACCTTCCTATCGAAAATGAAAGGCCCGTAATTTACACGACCCATGTTCTCAACCTACATAAGGTGGGAAGAATAGAAAACATTCAAAATCCCATGAAATAAAAGCAGAAAAAACTCTTCTAATAGTTTACCTTTGCCATCTTACTAATATATAAATGCATAGCCTTCATAGTCATAGTTAACCAATTATATACCAAAATTAATGAGTTATTTAATGATAACGTTTATACGACTGTATAAAATACCTAACTTCACATCTTCTGGTACTGACTATGCTATTAGGCACACACAATGTTTATACCTGGGGCATATGCAACTCAAGTATTCAACTCAACCCTCCAACATATTTTTCTTCTTACAAAAAGAAATAAGAAATACATAAAAAAAAGGGTAGGTACATACCAAAATATATAAGTTGATGTTAGAATGGCATTGAAATTCAGGGAAGCTGAGTTTTTTGTTCAACCATCTTTCCACAGTACCAACATAAATTGGTGTTGCACCCCTTCCTTCAGAAGAACATGCGATAAATACTTGAGCTCTGTCATGCACCTGCTTATTAACAATTCTAATATTTAGAGAAGCTATATTCTTCTAGATAGATAAGAAATTGAGTAAATTTTATTGGATAACACGATGAAAACAGCTAAAACATAATGAGAATTAATGAAAGTATTCAAATAGCACCTTTGGTATGGACAAAATTCTTCGGCCAGTCCTTGCTTTGTATTCAGTGACATACAATAAGAAACCAAAAAACTGAGGAACACACAGACATCAAGCTTCAATAGTATACCAGTTAGGGAATTTGCATCAGCGTGAACAGCAATAACATACCTGGCCCACATTCTCCATTGACATCGGATTTTCTGATTCAAAAGCTTTGGAAGAATTGGTGAAATCAAACATATCAAATAAGGAATTTTGCCTTTGAAAGTGGATTGGTCCATATGATGTCTTTTCATTGTCAGAGGGAATAGATGGAAGAGGTATAGAGCTATATCGGGCTATAACCCTCCGAATTGCTGAAATGAATATAAACACGAAGTAAAACTTTTGGTTGTAAATCATAGTTAAATTACAAAATTTAAAATAATGGGGAAATTCATTTTAGTTTGGGTCATTGGAAAGATATTCTGCAGTGATTAACTTACAGTTGAACTTATCATTTTTTATGGCAGTACAAAGTGATTAAAGTATTAAAAATTCAATAAGTTAAAATTTGTTGGAAGTTGTTGAGATTCCACACCGGCTAGAGGTATGACTGAATTAGTCCTTATAAGACTTCGGCAATTCTCACCAGGCTTGCTTTCCTTGTTGAGTTAGGCCCAAATCAAACTTCTAAGATAGTATCACAACCTACTCTAGATTCTGCAGTTGTTCAGTCATGCAAACTTCACACCCATATGTCGCGTGAGGGAGTGCTGAGACTTAGATTGGATAGTGATATGGCTTGAACAATGGTTTAAGTGTGGGGAAACTCTCACCCTACAAGCTAGCTTTTGGGGCTAAGAAAGATTTAAAAGTCCAAATTCTAACTTATAAGGACTAATGTAACCATATTTCTAACTGATGTGGAATCTCAATGCGTCCTTCACGCTCAAGAGTCAAGACTGGACATTTGAAGCATGGACAAATGTCGGTGGCCTAATAACTGTGATCTTAACAGAAGTATTTAGAACCACAATTAAGTCCCTCAACCGAAAGTCACTAAAATTCTGTGTATTTGTGATAACATTATCTTTTTTCTCAAGACATTACATATGCAGCTTCTACAGGTTCCAGATTCATCCTATGCTCATGCTGACAGGTCCCGAGCAAATAATTTGTAAGATGAAAAGAAAGAGAACAAAATGCTTTATTACTCTGAGGTGTCAGAGACTCAAAGCAATCTCTACTATGGGAATGCTCCCCTTCTAGAACTGAGAAATCAGTTTGTTTTGAACGACTCCAAACATGTAAACATTTTCAATTGCAACTCTCATCTAACTGTCTGTACTACCCTCTTCCTCCTAGTGTAATAACCGGTCTGCAACACATGTGCATAACATTTTCTGTTTTTGTGTAATCATGGTGATGGTATCCTATATAAATTGGCTACTAAAGTTGAACTATGTACTAGAGTTGTTCAAGGTCTTGTTGGGCCCTAGTCTGATATAATGGAGAGAGTAGAGCATGATTACTATGTAGTAAGTAGTAACTCTTACTATAGATTTTGGTTGGACCAAAAGTTAAAATCCCTTTCTTAGAAGACGACTAACTATTGTTTGCTTATCATTAAAACATATTTTGTGGAAGGGATATGTAAGTACTCACAAGAAAAAGGGAAACATATAAAAAATATAACCAACAAACTGAAAAATAAAGTTTGATAGCTTGAAAATAAGATAAAAACACAAGCCATACCTTTGAATTTTGAATTGTCAACATCACCAGCTTCCCTGATCGGGGCATCCTGCATATGAGATAGTCCAGTTTGTGACATGCATTCCACAATTTACAATAGAAGGTGCAACCATGAGTTAAAAAATTCCTAACATAATCGTATGAAGTGAGATCGGGCTTGTAGTCAGTCTCGTTTGCACCAGTGTTTGCTCCATTATAAAATCCAAAGTTTGAACCACCATGTGCCATCTGAAAATTAGAAGACGCAGTTCAAAAGGATCAATCATAATGTAGTTTTCAAACAGTACAAAGGCATAGGTTGTGACAGACATATAGGACTGCAGAACCATTTTTTCTCAAAATTTCTTCAAGAGCAGCTGCTGTGGAATCAGCATCAGTCTTGGCATTTTTCTCTCCCCAGTGTGTAAGCCAACCAGTGTAAAATTCGCTGATAAGACAAGCACTTTTAGTATTTAGAAATTAGAATGGTAAACATAAATAATAGTCCATAGGAATAAACTTACGTTGACAAAGGTGGTGATTTTCCTGGGGCATTGAACTCCTTCTGTAACTTGAATATAGGCCAAGGATTATCACCAGTAGTAAAGTCAACAGCTATAGAAAGAGAATTTGTATTAGGTTACATGATCAAATATGGTCAAAGCAAATGGTTCGCCATGCTGATGAAGAAATATATAGTTACAGTCAAAATGACCATTCACTTATTCTTGCGTCCCCAAAAATGTAACAAAATGAGATAATAGAGAACCAGAAGATTAATGTTTGGAAAGAGGGGGAGAAAAGGAAAAGGATAAAAGAAGATAGATGTTTGTACGGCCACTTATAATATTGGAATTTCACCTGAAAAGACAGTATCCCCGCGAATAGTTCCTTTCTCAAGATTTTCCCTGGACCCTCCATCTGTAGTGTATCTTCCAACAGAAAACACAAAAGAATAATAAGAAAGGAGATCTTCCTATGACTAACCCCAGATATTGTGATAGGTATGTGTATAAGAATGAACAATATAACAGTAGATATGATGAGGTATAGAAATTGAAATGTTGAAATTCAATTTTGTGTTTCAGTTTCAAACCAACATACCCATGCCATATCATGTCCGTGCTTCATAGCCCATTAAAAATTTCAATACCTTATTCTAAACAAAATGCTACCATTGAACATTATCTGATTTATCTCTCTTTTTGAGTATTGAGGGACCCCAAAAGCAGGGGGGACTGATCCAATGGGCCAAGTAATAAACCACAACTAGGAATTTGACATTACATCTTCACACAGAACTTAAGGCATTCGGCATATGAGTGTTCAAACACCTTTATGAGTGGCCCAATATTGGGATCAGGACAGGCTCTAATATCATGTTAGAATAGGAGATAACTATCATAACTCAACCTCAAAAGGTAGCTTGGGGTGGAGGATTGCCCAAGTCTTTATAAGGAGTACTTTGGCCGTTTATATAGCAAATATGATATCTTAACACACACCCTAGCCATATATCTAGCTGATGTGGGATTTTGACAATCTCACAGCTTTGAAAAGGCCACTATAAAATTGTGCATGAAGGTAAGAGGGGAGTGGGCCATGTCAATTACCGTCTTCTATTATAAGATCTACAATTCTACATCATACTACAGAAGAATACATCAATTCAGGAACAAACAGAGATGGGCTTCAAAAACATAAAAGCACATACAAAATAGCATCATGCCCAAGGTGTCCTCTAGCTAGTGTGATCAGGTGACGAAGATATGCTTTGTCATCTCCGTAAGAACCATACTCATTTTCAATCTGTGTCAAACAATGTCATATATATATATATATATCAATCTATATCTCCTTTCATAAGATAAATGGTAAATATTCAAAAGATAAGAACTACATAAATCTTTAAAATATCAAGTACGGCAACTTTATGCCCTATACCGATACAGAAATTCCAGCATTTAGGAACTCATGCAATGGGGGAATATATTTTGTATTTAGAGAAACTACCTTTTACTAAATGACAACAAATGATACACAATCTAAGTTTTGGAAAAAGAAATAGAACGGAAATTGTTAAAATACTAGGATTCTTGCTGTTTTTAGAGTCTTGTGATGTTAGCGGTATTAATGGTCCAGACTTCTACCAGTCTAATTCTAAATACAATATATTAGTAAATGACCCAAATTATTAATAATAGGTAATAGCGATTTGCCTCTAACACATATCAAATTAATTATGCAGAATGACTCCTCATTTTCCACCAAATCTCTCTAACTTCAGACATAAGTAAACAGACATTTAATCAGAACATACTTTAACATATTTTATGCTTCACAGACATCTACTATAATAATGTCATTCATACAAATAGAATTATTCAATTCCACTAAAAAACAATATACCTGAACCATTATTATAGGCCCTCCATTGTCATATAGGAGAGGTACAAATTTTGGAAGCAGGTTGCCCCACCATCTTTCAACCTTAAATACCAAACTATATTAATAAGTTGGTTGTAGGTAGATTAATGTTATCATGAGACATTATAAGGAAGGCATACCAGTCGAAGAAAAGTAGGATCGGATGATCTTGGTTTGGGGGATGGGTTCATAGAAAGTAACCAACTTGGTAAGCCACCCCAGTCCCACTCTGAAATGAATCACTGTAACTATCATCATATTGAATTCTTGATCATCATTTTTAACAAAATATCAACACCAACACAGATGGAAATTTGAAGGGGGAAATTGAGTAAATCGTCAAAAAGATAAAATATAGGATATGAAAATATAAGATTGTATTCTAGAACTGTCAAAATTAGTGCACAGCATATGTGCAAAATGATATTTTGCTTCTTAAATTAAAAAATTTATGCCAAAAGATGACAATGGGAACGGGCAGCCATAAAATCTGATGTAAATATAATATATTCCATAAACAAGCTAAAAGCTGAACGGTAAAGTGACCATTTAGGTATATAAGTTGTGGCAAAGCTAACCTGCACATATGTATGGTCCGGCTCGAACCATCACAAGGAGATCGAGTTTGTGACAAAGGTTGAGGAATGATTCAAGATTTGCAATACCCTCAAAAACAAGCTTTCCTGGTGCTGGTTCATGCAGATTCCAAGGAATATATGTCTGAATTGTGTTCAAGCCCAATGCCTTGGCTTTTAACAGTCTATCTTCCCAATACTGCAAATTAGAAGGAAAATGGTATCACCATATGAAGGCATTTAAAACAAATTGCTTATGGTGTCTCAAAGAATAACGGGCCAGACTTCTTTCGTTATTTTTTTTTCATCCTTATAATAAGAAAGATAGGAAGCTTAGAAGAGGTGCAAATGTAATGACCGCTAACTCCACTTAATTGTTCTGCTTCTGCTTTAACACTACGGTTATTAAGTCTGAACTCTAATGACAGAACAAACGAATTTGAATGCAAGCAAAATTTTCTAAAAACATTCTTCCATTCCCAATAAACTCGACATTTCATTCACGTATTCTCCATTTCCTATCAGAGAGATCAAAATTGGTGTACAAAAGTTGCAATGTGTGCGCAGATCTTCATTGCCAATTATTTTTTAAGTTTAATATCTATTTCTATCCTCATAAAGAACATGAAAACAGGCAAGGATCTTATTAAAAGACTAATGGAGCAGAACATAGTTCGGGCGAAAGATCTATGATGCCTATTACTGATTGCAACTTTTCCACCATTCCTAGTGAAAGCTTGATGTAGAAAAAACTTCAAAGAGCATGTTTGGTTCCACGTTGATGTGGAGCTGAACGCACGATCGGAAAACTCTACAAAGCATAGCTTTTGTCACCTGTGGCTTTTTATTGTGATTTTCCGGTTTACCAAATGTACACGGGAGAAGGAGCCAGTGAGTCCTCATAAAACACATGCGAAGTATGTTGATGTGGACAGTTGGAAAACTCTCAAAGCACTGCTTTTGTTCCACCATGGCTTTTTACTGTGATTTTCCGGTTTACCAAAGACATGTGAAGTATATTGACTTCTACTGACTAGCAAATTAACAGGCTTGCATCACCTACTTATTAACAAATAAATGTTCTATTAAAAAGATAAAAATAATAAACACATCTTGTTATGCCTATTAGTTTTTTCCTAGATGAATTAGATATATAATAATATTTCTATCCCCTTTAGCATTTCACTTGTGCACCATCACTTCAAGATATGAGCATAAAATACACAAAAGAACCAAAACTATTTCATTCATTACAAATGAACAGTTTTAAAAATTCATCCTTCTAAATTAAGAGATGTCAGCAAGATATGTACCTCCGGATGCACTCGAAAATAATGCAAGTCACCACCGATGATCCGAAAAGGTTCACCATCTTTCCAAAACATATCATTTGCAATCTCAAACTTCCTATCAACCTGATTAAAACAATCACAACAGAGCTAAAAGTTAAACACATAAAATCAATTATCTCAAAATGGAAAATAATTATTATATGACAACATTATTTTATTCAAATTTCAATAAAAACAGCTAAAAGTTAAACACATTTTCACTAAAGCAACTACAATCACTCCATGCTGAATAGTGAATTCTCCTAAAAATTATTACAAAATCTTATTTTAATTTTTATGTTTAATTTATTTCAGTTGACCAAGAAGGTAAATTTTGCTTAGCATTTAACAAACAAAGAGTTCATATTATGAAATAGAGAGCTAATTGAAAATACCCAGAAAGTTAAAACGATAAACAGTGGCAGGAAAAGAGTAAAGAAAGGTACTTTATTGTGATGATAATGATGGGCATGATGATGATGAAATGGAATAGAAGGAAGTAGAGCAAAAACAGGAACAATGGCACAGAGAGCTATGAAAGAGATGAAGCTGAAGAAAAGGGTAGTTTTGGAACTTCGCTTCTTTGCCATCGCCGGTTATGTGGAAGCACCGGAGTTTGGTCTTCTTCAGTCGGAGTGTCACATTCACACCGAGAAAAATATATTATTATAAACTTTTTTATTTTTTGGATACAATTACAATTTACAAACTTTAATTTATTTTTATATAAAAAATTGTTACATCTTGATTCTTATGTAGTATTTGTATAAGATAAAATTGTAATTTAAGGAAAATCAAAAAGTAAAATACGGAGTATAAAATCGTATTATTTTTATATAATTTTCACTAATTTACGTTGTCGTTTTTACTAGACGACGAGTATGTAGTGGTGTTCGTGCTTTAACGAGGAAATTTATTTGAATTTAATTTATATATACTGATAGTGTAATAATTTTTTACACGTGTATTCAATCAAATTATGATATTTGTTGAAATGTTTTAGAAATAAACATATTAAAGTGACACTATAATATGATTTGATTAGATGCATGTGTAAAAAAATTTACATTATCAGTGCATAACAATTAATCTTTATTTGAATTCGGGTGTGTTTGTTTGGGATTCTTTTAAGAAAAAATCTATTTTTTTTCTTAAAAAAATTCATTTTGTAATGCTGATAGTGTTTGTTATAGATTTTTTAAAAAATTATTTTCTTAAAAAAATCATTTTTAGCCCCAAAATGAAAAGCTATTTCTAATAGCTTTTCAAGAATCTATTTTTTTTAAAAATAAGGAATCTAAGTGTATGAACTTTTTTTTAAAAAAAAAAATAGATTTTTATGACTGTAGACAAACACAAAGTAGCTTTAGATTTTCTTCAAAATCTCTACAAAAAATTTCTAATTTTTTTTTTAAAAAAAATCATTTTTTTAAAGCTTAAACAAACGCACCCTTAATCTCAAATTATTTTGTATACTCTTTAAAATGATTTTCATATTCTTCCTTATTGTATTATGAATATACTTGATAATAATATGAGTTAACTTGTGTCAAAAAAATTAATAATATGAATTAACTTAATTTGATTAAAATAAATAGCATAATTCTCTTTTTTTTAGAAGAAGCATAGTTCTATTTTAATCCAATGTTAATAACAACAATTCTGTCATAAACTTTTTAAATTACTCTTCCACATGCAAAGGACCTTATGAAATATTTTAAAAATTTTAAAAACTACATATGTATTTGGCCTAAAATAAAGAATTTGACTTTTTAGATACATCAATTTTTTAATGTATTTAAAAAGTGAAATTTTTCTTATATTAAAGACCGGAAGAAATATACAATTGAGGCGTATAAAAGTTTTTAGAGCTCAAATTTTAAGATTGTAGTAATAGGATCTTCAAGTGTTTAAGCTAAAGTAAACTATTGGTCAACGTAAATAAGTGATCACTATAGATCGATCACCAAGGGCTAGCTAGAATTGAGGTGGAGGGAAAGGAAGAGATAAAGGGACTTGAGTCACAGAGAAAAGGTGGCATTATTTTTTGCCAATGGTCCAAAATGGTGAATGACTAAGATTATTACAAAATGACCAATATAAAAGAATTAATTTACTTAATAAATCTTTAATAATAACTCTTTCACCTGCAGGGTAGGCGTTGTGATATCAGGCTTGAAACTACTACAGTACTTTACTACCCTCCAAATTCAATCAACACCTAAAAAAATTAATTTACTTAATAAATCATACTAATAAATAACTCTATATCGTTACATTTTAATATTAAAATTTGAAACAACATGGAACCCCATGGAGAGAGACCGGGCTTAATGAAGCTCAAGTTCTCTATAAACTTCACTTTTGCTTATGGATACCTGTTTGGTATTATAACTTTTGAAGTTAAATTCTCTAGTATGGAGGCTCAGCTCTAAAATCATTTCTAACGAAGGTTTCTATTTTAATGAAAAGTGATACTTATTTAAGTGAATTGATTCTATAAAATTAATTATGGGAAAAATTGAGTCAGGTAAAATGATTTATGTTTTAATAAATTCATATAAAAATAAGTTTTTGTTTTGACACATAAAAATAAGTTGAACATCACTTTTTCGTGTAAGAATCAATTGTAGAATTAAAAACTGCAATTTCTAATTACAAATTGAATAAATCTTAAAATCAAATATATTAAAATCAATTTTAAATATTTATAATCGATTTTGACTCTTAAAAAGAAGAACTAAACATACACTTTGTTCTACTCCAGTTAACTTTGTTCTCCTCCCTTTTCTTTTAAGGTCATGCTAACTAATGCCTCAGAACACTAATTAAAAATACCAAAACAAGTAGTAATTTTTGTATTAAAAATCATATTTTTAATATTTTTAAATGATCAATTACACAAGTTCCAAGAATATTTTATCACATTTGGTTTCTTAACTTTTCCTTTTAGTTAGCATTTTCCTTCCTTTTACATCGTTGAGCTGTCTCTATACCTCTTCCTATCTCCCACACATAAGTCACCTCAGCACTTACATACATTTGACAAATAATTATATGCAATCATCATATCATCACGCTAATTTGACAAATAATACCGAATCATCTTTCATGTTAAGCTAGAAGAATGATGATGAAATGATGGAGATCATAGAATAAATTTGTCAAATTAATTATATATCATTACCTCAATTGATAGTGTCTATTGAACCAAAATTTTGCAATTTTATATGTATGAATTTTATGTAGTATTTGTGGCCATGCTTAGTTCTTTGCCGTGACAAATTAATCTTGTGCATTTGTATTGCTTAGTAACCCTTTTTTCTTATAAAAAAGTGTTTTTGAGTTCATTTGATAAGTAATTTATTATTCAAAATAGTTTGAGTAATTTGATCAACAAGCAATTTTCTTTATCAAATAGTAGTAATTAACAACTTAAATTATTATTATTAAAATAAAAGAAATGTGGGCTAGAAATTTCATCAATTAGATAATTTATTTGACTTATAGTAAAATTAGAATTAAGAATGAAAAAAATATGACTAGGGGTCTACTTTCTTTAACTCTGTAAAGCTGCATGAAACTACCAAAAAAAAGAGACAAAGAAAGCATGATATGGACCGATCATGTTATTCTCCTATCACAACTTGATTCCAATGCCAAGAAATTACAAAAAGACAAACTAATTGTCAGAAAAGAATAGTATTAAGCCAAATCCCAATTATTTATAATTAAAAAAAGTAGTATCACTCAATTCCAAATATGGGAAAAATTATTGTATATTTTATAAAGAAATTAAGAAATACTACAAAGATGAAAGTTGAATCAGGTATATGCCATGCCCAACTCTGATATTGTCATAGATTCCTATTTCATTTTTACCCACATTATTAAAATTAAAAAGAAAAATATTGGACAGGTGTCATTGCCAATAAAAAGACAAAATGACTTGTATGAAAAAAACGAGTAGAAAATAACATATTTTAAAATAGTTACTCCTGATGTCTAAGAGATATTGTAATCTAGGATCCATAGTTTAACCACTTCTTAATTTATATACTTTTAATTATATTTTTTTTCTTCATGTTTTGTATTTATGTTTTAATATCTACATGAGATTATGTTATAATAATTGAAAGAAATTAATAAATTTTAAGCCCCTAATCTACACCTTTATCGATTTTTGTTCATAAAAAATATATTTATTTATTTTTAATAAAAATGAGAGGTTAAGCCCGATGAGAAACAATCACACAAAAATTAATCTAGGAGTCATAATTTTCATAATATTAACTAACAAGAAGTGCTTAATCTACGACACACTTCATAAAATATAATAGTTCGATCCAAAGAGCGCCCCAACATTGCTAATGCATCCGCACGGTTTTAAATGAAAACATTTGTTTTTGAATAAATTACCCCCATAATTTTTGTGGACATATAGATTTTAGTTTTTTATTTATTTATTTTGCTATACTCAAATACACATACAAATAGAGAAGTGTTGAGATCGGAGATCAAATTTGAGAATCCATATGAAGTATTCTCATTTCTCACATAAGCTAGGACGAATTTCAATTCCTAAAATATAGTATCAATGATATTTTTGACACAAATTAGAGTTGACACAAATGATTAGAGCTTATATGTAGACAAACATAAAGTTTCTTCTAAATCATCAATGAGATTTTCGTTCTCAAGTGTGCCTACTCAAAATCTATATTTATTTCTATAAAAAATAATAAATTTTTGGCAAAACACATACTAAATATTTAAGGAACTAATTTTAAACAGTGATCAAAAGCAAAGAATTACAAATTTGTAGTAAGAACTATAAGCAAAAAATTAAGCCCTATTTTAGCTTATTAAAAATTGATTAATTAGTTGTATCTTTCCATTTGAAAATATCTTGTGCTTGTGGGTTTAATGTTTAATCAAGTTCTCTTTTGTCTTTGCAAAAAATAAACTTTAATTTGATTAAGTTTTGGCTTATATACAAGCTAGTTTACTAGAATTCTCATCGAATTACTATTACAATAATCAATCGAAAAATAAGTACTTTACTTTATCTCAATTATAAGTAAAATTAAATACATAATTAACTTTAAGCTATTAATAAAAAATTAGTTAATTATTGTAATAAAAAAAATTAGCTAATTGTCATTCACTTTTTAGTATAATAGAAAAGTTTCTTAAATTAATCCTTGTTCCATCATCAAGATTAGAGGTTGTATAGTTGTCTTTAATTACCAACTATAGCTAGGTTTCTCATATTTAATCTATATATATATATATATATATATATATATAAGAAATTTAAGGTCATGCAATCATATCATACATATACATAAGAATTGAAAAATATTGGGATTCCAATAAAAGGTCCTTCCCTTTGGGAAGATTGACAATATATCATAAACAAAAAGGCTAAAGATAAATAAAGTTTAATTTAAGATGACAAAAAAAACTTCATTTTTTAATGAAGTATATACACCAAACTAATTAATTACCTTGCCATGGTTTTTGGGTTTGGTTTGAATTCATGCAGTTTCCCATACCAGCAATGTTGAGAATATCACTATCAGAAAGTGGTCTAAGACCCAAGAAATCTCTTGTAAATCCATCATTTCCTCCGGCACCGACACCACCGACACGACGGCCATCATTACCATCATGATTAATATTATTATGATCATGATGATGATTTGAATTAAGAATATTCTTAGCATAAGTATTCTCAAAAGAAGTTCCATCAAACCCAGGAGAAGAAAAATTGTTTATCATTTGGTCTTCACATGAGGACAAATTATTGTCATCAACAGACACGTGACAATGTTTGTGGGTCCCACTTATCATGATCATGGATTGTTGTTGTGATGAGCTGGTTGAACCCATCTGAGCTGCTTTCTGTAACAATGCTGTTGCTGACATGTGAGGTGAAATTTCAGATGGTTGGTAAGATGCAAATGTGGGACCATTTCTAGGGTTAGGGTTTTCATCAAGACTTTGAATTTGATTTTGATCCAATCTTGAATAGTTTGAAGCTATGCTAGATTGACAAAGCCAAGAGGGTATTTGAATTTCTTGTTCTTGTCTTAAAAAGCTAAAATTTTGATGTTCTTTCTTCAATGAGAAATCTTGAGTTTGAAGATTGATCATGTTGTGAGAATTTGGTTGAGGAATTGGAGAAGGAGTGATTATAGCTTTTGAACTTTCTTCTGCTAATGCATCACAGAAGGCTCTGTGAGTTATGAAACTGTCCCTCCTGAAAATCATATATAAACAAAACACACAAAACAAAACAAAAGTAAACAATGTTACTAAAAATGTTTTAACAGTCAAGAAATATTCACTCTCTCTCTCCTTTTTTTGTTTCACATTCATTTTTTAATTATAGTCCCACTCTCTCCTTGTGAGTACTAGAAGACAGAAATTTCCATTTTGTATGCCAAGAAGACAAAAATTAATGAATTGAAGTATTGAACTCTGAAATTTGGATTGCATGCAGTCCTGCAATTAGAGAAGATCTAACTTGATCGTCTGATTAATTAGACTGCTCGAACTTAATCGGACAATCAGATTTTCTTTAACCGCAGGACAGCATGCAAAACTGCATGTAATCCAAATCTATTGAACTCGTCTAGCATGTTAAAAAATGAGAGGATCTAAATCCTAAATATAAATACTACTTCGAATTCAAATATATATTAAAAAAATGAGTAATCAAAGTAATACTAATAATGATCATTTTACGACCGTCATTTTGAGAAAAAAAATTTATTTTATGAGAACATTAAAAAAGTGAGGTTAACTATTATTCTTAATTTGTATGTAATTAGTTGTTTTTGTTTATAATTGAGATTTTTGAAATGGTTTAGTTTAGGTTAGTTATCAATATTTATACTATACCTTGAGAAGAGGGTTCCACAGTCACATTTGTATTCTCTTGTGCCACATGTTTTGGAGTGAGCTTTCCAGTCAGATTGAACAGCATACTTCTTAGAGCACTTGTCACATTTCCACTTCTTCTCACCGTGCTTTCTGCAAAAGTGCTTCTTGATACCAGTTAAGTCCCCTAATGCTCTTGATGGGTCATGGTGCACACAAGTTGGTTCTGGACAAACATAAACTTTCTTTCTTATTATTTCATTGCTTGCTCTTTGCTTTAACTTCCATGGTAAATTGTGTCCTCTTTTGTGAAGTTGTAGATTTTGATCTCTTTGAAATCCTTTGTTACAGATCTCACAAATGAATCTGTTTGTTGCCATAAGTGTCTTTGGTGATAAAGCTATAACTTCAGCTTCTGGGTCTAAAATGATCAACAACAAAAGAAAATGAAAAAAAAAAAAATCCCAATTCAGATAAACAAAAACAAGATTATAATCTTAAGTGTATATTTGAAATCACGGTGAGTTTGACCAAATCACCGTCAAAATTCTAAACTATATAGTCTTTGCTATACTTTGACAAAATCACGGTGGTACGTGTTTCTGGCAAACTTACTTACAATCCAAATATGCACTAAGTGTATCTTTAGACGGACGGTAAGTTTGCCAGAATCATAACGTATTACTATAATATTGACAAAAAAAAATTACAATTTTGAAATTTAACAAAGTTACGATATCACTGTGATTTTGACAAACTATACTTTGCCAAAATCACGGTGGTACGTGTTTCTGGAAAACTTACTTACAATCCAAATATGCACTAAGTGTATGTTTAGACGAACGGTAAATTTGTCAGAATCAAAACATACCACAGTAATTTTGACAAAAATTACAATATTTAGAACTTTAACAAAATTACGATATCACTATGATTTTGACAAACTTGCTGTAAAATTCAAATATGCACTAAGAGTGTCAAAAACAAAAGATACTAGAGATCAAGATAACAAACCTGGGTTGCCAGGAAGGTTTCTTCTTTTCTTAGGTGGAGGAGCTTCATCATGAATTTGAGTAGATTGTGATGGAGCTAAGTATTGTTGATGATAATTATTGGTACCAATTTCATTTCTGTTACCTGAAGAATTAGCACTAGCTTCACCAGATGCAGAAGTCAAATTTGACATGTTTTCTTCCTCTATAAAACCTTTGATCATGTTTTTTTCTCTTAAGTTTGAAATTTTGTGAATCCTAAGATTGTAATAATAACATGTTCCATGGATCTGTTTTTTTTTTTCTTTTTCCTTTCTTATGTTACACAAGTTTTGCTTTTTCTAGGATCTTGTAGATATGTCTTACTCAAAAACAGAAAAGTTGAGAGAGATATATAGAGAGAGAGGGAGATTTCTCTATCAGTGATGATGGTCACACTAATAATAATAGTATGAACAAAAATAGAGACCCAATTGTTCAAAGTTGAGAGAGAGAGAGAGAGAGAGATGTATGTATGTTCAAAAGAACAATAGTGGAAACCAGAAAGGCAAGAGGAACACTACGGTTTAAGTGTGACGTTGCTGTTTCTGTCTTTTTCTTCTGTTCTCTTTCATAACATCAGAAAAATCGTTTCTCTTTCTATAGTTTTTTTTTTTTTTTTTGCTTTTTAAGCCTATGTTTCGTATAACTGAGGGTATGTCAGAATCACCGTTACTCACCGTGATTGTATAGAAGCTACAAAGTGTAGCTTTTCAAAAATCACGGTGGATTACTGTGATTCTGGCATTTTAACAAACATACACTAAGTTAACTCAAATTTTGAGATAAAGTTAAGTTGTTGAATTATCATACGAATTTTGAGGTAAAGTTTACTAAGCGACAAACTAATATGATGGCTCATACTTTAGCTCGAGTGGCTATGTCTCAGTCTAGTCACATTTTCTTTGAGTCTATCCCTCGTTATTGAGACATATTTTTTAATGAAATGAATTAATTGTGTTTGTTTAAAAAGAAAAAGTTAACTCAAATTTTTGGTTATAATAAACTTTTGTATAGGATACACACTCTCTTTGATTTCCTTTCTGTTGTAAAGTAAACAGAAAAAAGGGAAGAAAAAGCAAATAATGTAAAAAGAGGGTATCATTTGTGTATGAAGATAGATCCATAGGTATATTGAAAGATAGACTTATAGGTTCACTTTATTATGATTCCTTCCTTCTCTGCTTTTTACAATTTACAGTAACATGATTGATCCATTGATTAACCTACATGGTTTAATTATTTTTTACTCATTAGCATCATTATGTAGTACTAATTCTTTTCTAGCCTTTATTCATTTCGTTATCATTGTTACTATTGTCTATGCTAAAAAGAAACCGGTTGGAATTTATGACATTTATTTGTATGCTTATTTACATAGTTACATGAAATTGAATTCAAGTGTTAACAGTAGAAATTTGCTACAGTATGTTATTATGGATCTAAACTTGGTTGCTTAGGGGTGAAGCAGGAACACAAATACAAGCACAAACATTGTATGACATATACTTATCGATATCTCGACACCAATAATAATTTTAAAAATGAAATAATTGAATGGTGTCGTGTTCGTGTTAGATACTAACACGCACATGTGACATTATTAAAAAGTGTTTGTACACATATACGTTCGTATTAGATACCGAAACATGTCTAATTTAAAGAGTATTTGAACTTTATAATTATGTGGACCACACTTATTATTATCTTTCTATCTATCACGGAATCTTTCTTATTACCACTACTTTTTTTAATTAAGCGGTCACAAATATTTGACGGTTTTAATTAACTAAGGTTTTAGAATTTTTTTTGTTATGTGAGTTAAACTGGCGTGATCCATGCGGGTTAGCCCAAATAGATAACTAGCTATTTCGAGCCAAACTGAAAAGCTCTGAAAACAAATCAAATTAAAATTTTAGAAAATTTCTTTTGCGCCCCCCAATACTCTTGCGCGCCCCCTGACCTTCCTATTTTTCCCCTCGTTACTTAGCATGCGAGGGTGTAAAATGATATTTAAAAAAAAAACACCGTCCGCACGCTGCTTAGAGAATTGTATGATAAGAAAGTGGGGTTGTACCAAGCTTACAATTGGGACCACGCAAATGAGACTTTCCCGAACACAAATAAGACTATTTTATCCTATTAAACTGGTATGTGGTAGTATTAAATTACAGGGCTTAAGAATGTATTATTTCTGTCTAAGTGCCGGGTTTTTTTTCCCCAAGCCCGGGTTTAGTTTTCCCCAATTGAAGGTTAGGAATGTATTATTTCTGTCTAATTTAATTATTTAATTTAATTATATTTAAAATAAAATTACGAAACAATGATTGAATTAATTCTTAAAATAGTCCATATAATTAACAAAATATGAAATAAAATTTATAATAGAGTAAACTTAAAAGGAAGTGATTTATAAAAGTGAAAAACGTATTTACTTTAATTTTTAATTTTTATTAATAAAAAATTTAAGGAGTAGTATATTTGCCTGTGTGGACACAGCATTGTTTTTTTATGTTTGTTCAGCTTTTGATGTGGTTATGTTTCCTGCACCATATGTATGTATGAGTTTTAAAATATTACCAATAAATAAACGTTTTCCGTTTGTCATTATCTTGTTTTATCCCTCAATGATTCATATATAATTTACTATAGAAAGGGTGAACAGAGGTCAATGCAACAGTATATGTATTTTAGATTTAAATATATTGGATTCGGTTTGTACCAAGGAAAAAAAATATTGGATTTGGCTCATCTAAACTATAAAATAAATAATATCAACTGTTAATTAACAAATCAAATATAAATATTATTATAGATATATCTTAACAAATCATAAAATTGTTATAATCATAACTCTTTTGATTTCTTAATTAGAGTTTCAAATCCTAAATATGTTTTAGTCCTTGTAATAGGCACATACTACTTCTTATATTAGACAACATAATATCAGAGACTAAAATAAACATCTTTGAATTTGCAGGATTAAACCTCTAAGTAGAAAAACTTATAAAGACTACAAAAGTACAAAAGAAACACTATAGAGACTAAAATTATATTAAAACTTATATTTTTATAAAAGGTGTGTAGAAAATTTGTGTGTTTCACCAATAAAAGAATATGCTTAGAATTTTTGTACTAATTAGGCCTCTCTTATGTCCACTATTACTTTCAGAGAGAATTTGCTTGGGAGTTATAAGAATGACTTGGTAGCTGGGTGGATGAGTTAGAGTAGAGTAATAAGGAGAATGACTTGATGGCTTGGAGGCCATAGATCATCTTGTTCAAGATTGCCAAGAATTGCTTCTAGCTTTTCAAATTTCAAAATGTTGTTGCTCATAGTTTAGTTAATTTGTCAAAACTATCTGGTTGTAGAACTTGGTCGGGATTTGCCCGAACTCAAGCTAACTTTGCCTTCGTTGTACCATTTGCTTATGTTTCTTAATGAAATTTGTTTTTTAGTAAAAAAAAAAAAACTTATCAAGAGTGTATATGTAATTCATGACATTTTGATTTACTCTTTTCTCATTTACTCATGGTCAACTAGTCTTCTTAATTTCATTGATAAATTGATTAGGAACTTCACAATTGAACCAATGATATTTTAATATTAGAAAACTTGTTATAGATGTTTGGCATAAGGTTTGTACACCTAACTCTGAAGGTTGTATTGGCCGTAAATCTCTCAGAGATATTAATGAAGTTGCTTATAGCAAATTGGGCGAGAAACTTCTCACTTCTAACTATTAATGAGCTAATTTTCTTAGCATATATTTGGTTTCACGGGTAGAGTAATTAGAATAAATTATAAAAATATAAAATTAATTTTGATATGTTTGATTACTTCAAAACCGCCTGTGGACTTAGGTCGGGAGTGTCACGGCTTAGGGCCCAAAATTTTAAAAGCCCAAAGTAGCAGTCAAATTAATTTTATCTAAACCACACTACTACACATTGTTCAAGCTTTGGAGGAAAAAAAAAACATTAAATTCCTAACTCACACAAAGAGCAGTCAGAATTACATTGAATATAACACTTTAACAACCTATCTTTTATTTGTAGGAATGCACAAACCCGAGCATTCTCGATTAAATTCTTAAAACATATTTAGATTATGATAAAATTGTAAAATATAATTGAACATCTACACATAATTGTAGGCAGTGGGATGTGATTACCTCACAAAATTTGGTATTCTTTGTTATTAAATAGTAGCTTTCTTTTTCTTTTATAACTTGTTGCTCATAGTTAAAGACGACCATATTTTATACTTATCATCCCATGCATCAAAATTCAAAACTTTAAACTAAGATATTGAATTTATAATAGTTAATGAGTTTCTTCTAAGATGAATCGTTCAAGAAAACCAACATTCGATTTCTAGTAAAAATAATTTTTTACTAGAATTTACTTACCTCGCGGTTGAACTCTGAATTATCGGAAATCCCTTCCCTTCGAAACGAGTGGGTTGATATAGAAAACATTCAAAACATTAATTGTATAAATGAAATACATAGCTTCTAGTAAAATAGTACAACCATTTTATACCATTGGCATAGTTATGAAACTTTCAATCCACAAATTTTCGCAAAACTTTGCCAAATGAAATAAATTACATAAAAAAATAACCAATATTATTGTACCAAAATTTATAAAAAAAATTATATTTTTTATATTTCATTGCTTTTAATCTCTATAAATTGCCAAAGATAGGCATATATATCCAAAGCCTTTCCCATGCAAAATATAACCAAGAGCTCATCCTCTTCAACTTCAACATACGCATAAACTTCCCCCAAAATATGCTTCATCTAGAAGGAAAAAATAAAGGAGAAAAACAATCAAAGGTTGATAATCTAAAGAACAATAAAAAAAAATAACACCAAATGAAAATGGGATGTATACTAAAATAATTAAGGCTAAAATATGGAAATGGTACCTGCAGTGCAACTATTAAGAGTTTTGGTTTTAGTCTTTGTGAATTTATTTATTTTTGTAGTACTAGCAAATATACCATTTTTTTTCTTTTTGGTCATTGTTTTGTTTTAGCAAAATTTATTCATATTAAAATTGTTCCCTATAATATGTGAAATATTTGATTTTAGTCCCTCGAAATAAGGACTAAAATGTTTTTAAAATGAATAATACATGAACTAATTTTAATATGATCAAATTTTGCAAAGACCAAAACAAAAAACATGTTGGACTAAAAGCAAAAGGTGGTATATTTGCAAGGACTTAAAACAAAGATATAATTTTATAGAGACTAAAATCAAAATACATATATACCTCCCACAAAATACTTTTTCAACTAACACCTTTCTTTCAATTTTTACTTTAAACAAGAGAAATAGCATATACAATATCATGTATCATAAAATAAAGAGGAGTATTTTACTTGCACAAAAACAGTTAAAAGGAACAATGAAAAGGCTTAATCCTATCATTAGTTCTCATATTTCACCATGCATGTATGCCAATTCGGTGTCTATATTTAGGGACTGAATAACAAACTGATTTACTTCAAATACATTGTCGGTGTAAAGAGCTTTTACACTGTCAATCAATCATTAAAAACATTTAACGTTTATCATAATTATCGACAATGTATTTGAAGTAAATCAATGTATTTGAATAACAAACTCATATTACACTGTCACATACATGTTGAAATAGACAATGGAATTGTGCCAAGATATATAATATAAGGTTACAATAATAGCATTTGGAGAGAACTTAGTATGTGCAATGCAAGATATATAAACTATAATCAATTATTATACACCAATTTCTTTTTCATAGTGATATATATGATTAACTACTAGGCCAAGAATCTAGTTCGCACTCGAAATAAGTTCAAAAGACTTATCTTTAATGTAATGAAAGATAACAACAATATATAAGGATGCAAAAATCTATGAATACCTTCTAAAGAGCCAAAACCTCATAGTCTCCACGCTGATGAGAGCAACCGCGGAAATATGCAGTTATCATCTGGTCAAGTTTGTCAACGAAGATTTTGTATGTTGATCCGACTCGTAAGTTCAGCGACTTCCATTTCCTACAAGGACATTTTTTCTTTGGCACGATGACAGCAGTGCCACAGGAAACCTGAAAAAATAAAAATTGGTTACAAACTTTTTAGCTTTTAAGCCTAAGCCATCCAAACAACATATTTCATAAGAAATGATTCAAAACAGAAACAAACACGATCTTTTTTCATACCACAGCTGTAGAGAAGGATAGTTCTGCTTCAGGACCTTCCCGGAACATCTTGATCACACCATGTTTAGTCTTTTCTCCCAGCTTCTGATGAGGTTCCCCCAAATTGCTATGTGGTTCACAGATTTGGATGGTAAATTTGTGCTCGGAAGGAATATTAAACTCAAACATAGCACCAGGAGACGCATATAAGTAGTTGAAACTGATAAGCTTTGGTGCTGCAATAACAAGGTTACATTTAAAACGGTTGCACATTAGAGTCACGTTATTGAGTTGAGGAGCAGATATCACCAAAACCTCAGGGACCGGTTCAACCCTAAAGCGAACTTCCCTCAATAACAGATTCTTCAAATTGAGACAGTTTACAAATGGATTCAGAGGTTCATTTCCTGTAAAGGACAGACTCAATCTGCAGAGATTCAAAGTTGTCAATGTTGCGAAACCAAAAATATTTGCTAAACTGGCAAATGAAAATGAAAAACGAGGTGTAGCAGGATCCAAAGTAAACTGTTTCAAACGCAACAAATTTTTTGCCAGTCCGATAGGTAAAATCCATGTGGCTTTCGAAGGATGACAATCTTTTAACTGAAGCTTTTTCAAGGATACGCAATTAAACAACGACAAAGGGATGTCAACGGGTGGGGTGCCACCGCCTTTTGCCCTAAGATTGACTCGGATTTCTTCAACACCATGTGAGGTTACGTAATCAATAACCTTATTAAATAGGTGTTGATCGGTAGCATAATCTACTCCAGTGCGGGAGTAATTAAGAACTTTGACAGCAGATGAATCTCGATGGGAAAGGACATGCGTAACAAATCTCCTAAAATCAACCAATCGGGAGAACGATTTGCTGTTGAAATTTAGGCATGGAATTGCTGTCCAAATATTTGTCCACCTTTTCGACAAAACACTAGTCCGGACAGCATCCTTCGTTTCCATAAGCGACAAAATGTGAAGGAGGACACAATTAGGCACATCTTCAAACTTGTCCACGCCTTCCACCGCATCATTAGTATCTTTATCTTGAGGTGCCGAATCCGACACTGATGGTTTTGACTTCTTCAAGATACGACCAGATTCCGGAAAATCAGTTTTCTGTCGTACCACCATCTCAGCATTCAATTGAAATTGATCGTATCGTTGAAGATGCCGCTCGTGTTCTCAAAAAATCACCATACTACAAATTCAAAATCAAAATCAATCTCGCGAAACTTAACTTGATTCAGTAACAATGCTACTACTCTTAAATATAATCTGATAAAACAAATCAATAAATTAATGTAACAACTAAAAATTTTCCCTTGAACACTCAACAAGCAAAATTGAAAATTAACATAAACTTAGATTAGATGTATCTATCTACTTTAACATAAACATAATAGCATTGAGATAATTAAAAAATGAAAATTGTGACAGCAATATCCATCATCATTCACTGATTATTATCAAAACCAACATTCAATGATTAAAAAATTCACTCCAAAGCCAAAAACCCATTTGCAGAGTTACTATCATTTTTTTTTCTATACAAAGTTGATATCTTTATGAACAAAAGCTTAATACTTAGTCCTAAAAAATCATACAAAAGCTAAAATCACATTGAAAAGTGTAAAATAACAGCTAACAATAAAGTTGATGATGATAATAAAAATGAAAACTTTACCATTACAATGAATAAAAAGAGCTAAAAACTAAACAGTAAGATAAAAAAAAATGAAATGGGCATTGAAGAAAAATGGAAAAGAAGAAGAATACCAAGCATGGAGTGTGTTTTGGTGATGATGGTGATGAAGCTGGTGATGAAGTTGAGAATATATAGATAAAACAAGAACATAAGCGGTGACAGTGTGTGTCTTTGTGTGTGAGTGTGTCTGTCTTGAACTAGAAGAAGGCTTGAATATGAATTTTTTGGTGCGAGCAAGAAACGGAATTGGAATTTTTGGAATTGGAAACGAAACAAATTCGGACATAACTTTTCACAATTCACTCTTTCTGGACATGTTTACCTTTTCTTTCAAATTACCTTTATTTTTAATATTATTGTTTTTTTAGTTATTACACCTCTTTAATTAATCATAAATAATTATTACTTACTCTGATTGACTTTTTAGATTTATTTAATAATAAATGTATTTAAGCTATAATATAGACCAAATACTGAAATACATCAATTATTGAATTAATCTAAAAAGTGAATTGTTTTTTATAAAAAGGATCGAAGGGAATAAAACCACTTCAGTACATATTTTATTTGGATATGTATTGGTACATTCCTGACGTGGATAATTGTGATAACTCCACAAATATTGTTTAATATAAAAAAATAAAAATTATTATTTATGAGCTTATCACAATTGTCTACCTCGATTTCGCAGTCAAGTGTGAACATGTTTGCCTTTTCTTTTCAAATTACCTATATTTTTAGTCCAATTTGGATTAACTTATTTTTGAACTTATGCAGACAACATATGCAATTTTTATGTATTATTATAAGTTTGTTAAAGTAATTTATGATAAAATAACTTATAAAAATGCAATTTTCACTAGTTTGAACTTATAAAATAGCATAAAACCTAATTTATATTGCATAAGTTGTTTGTATAAGCTCAAAAATAAGCTAATCAAAATGGAGCCTTAATATAGTTGTTTTTTTAGTTATTACGATCTCTTAATACTCCCTCTGCCCTGTATTTAAGGAAAAATTTTATTTTTAGATTCATTATAAAATTGATGTATCTATATAATATTATAGTCTAGATACATCAATTTAATAATTATTTTTTTCAAAAAAAAAAACTTATTTTATATATAAGACTCGAGGGAGTAATTAAAAAAATAATCAATTACTATAAACATAATAATCAACTTATGTAAATATTAACATACGATAAACATTCCGGTACATATCATATTTAAATATGTATTAGTATATTATTAAGGTAGACAATTGTGATAAATTTATAAATATTGTTTAAAATAGAAAAATTAAAAAAATATATTTGTGAACTAATCACAATTGTTCATCTCAATGAACGTGACAATATATATGTATCATACTTTATTTGAACATCTAAGTATAAATATTTTTTATTTTATTTTTTTACAAAATATATAGATATTTTATATGATAACATATGCGGTAAGTATGTTTATTTATGTATCTCTCTACCTTTTCATCTTTTACAATTTACACATATTTCAAATTAATACACCAAACTCAATACACAGTGTAGTATTTGATATCAAAGTATCATTTTCCAATATCTGATTACACGCGTATTTAGAGAATAATGATTAATATGATATATTTTTTTTGTTGTTGTAAGGATATTATTTTATTTTCTTAATTTTATTATAGAATAGTTACATTTCTTAAAAATAATTTCCCCCTAATTATAAAGACTCTTTTGAAATATTTTCTTGTCTCTAAATTTGAGATTATTGACAAATTTTTAAATACATTTATTATTATTTTCATAAATGTATCTCTTAATAAATAATATTATTAATTTGTTTTAAAAAAATGAAAAATCAACATTAAATGAATTTATGCACAAAGGTAATTTAGTAATAATAGAAACAAATTCTTGACCAAAAAAAATGAAACAAATTATGCGTACTAACTACTCTATCAAATTTTATTAATATACATAAAATGCGCAAAAGTATTCTATAAATAAGGGCAAAGAAAGTATCTTTCTAAAATTAGATTTTGAATTTTCTTCGGCTTTTATTTCTAATGCTCTGCTGGCAGATATAACTTTTACTACTTTTTCGAGAGATTTCTAATTTATCTTTTGGCGCGTAGTTTCTTTTGTTGATGAAAAATAAAAATTTGAGTATCCTTCTTTACATTTAATTTAGAGTTGGAAACGAAATATAATTAGACAATCTTTCACAATTCACCCTTCTTAGACACTTTTAAAAGATTATTTTCAAAAGATGCTTATATTTTATTTTATTATTTAGAATATTAAAAAATCTAACAAAAGCAAGTAATTTAATAATATAGTTTTAAAATAATATTCTAAATAATAAAATATACATTTTACATTTTTTTTATATTAATCCGTATATAAAAGGAGTTTCTTAAAAGAGTATAATAGAAATTTTAACAAGTAGTTATTTAAAAAAAGAAATATTGAATTCAAACATGAATGATGAATGTATGTGGCCTATATTATCGACCACGTACATCTTTTTTTTTAATAAAAGGTGAGCAATTGAAGAACCATCTACAACACCCTATATATATATATATAAATAAAAAGAGATATAGATAGAGAAAAAGAAGGGGGACAAAACCAAAACCTTCTCAAGTTTAAAAGCAAGAAAATAAAAACAAGAAAAACCCAAGGAAAGAAAAAGAAAAAAGGAAACCAAGTAACCACCCAAACTACGGATTCCTACCCCTAGCGCGGGTCATAACCGGTTTGCCCTTCTTTTTATTGCCCTTAAACACCACCTCTGTAAAAGGCTCCTCCCTATCAGTAGCACGATTCTTCAGATAATTAATTGCTGATGCATTCTCTTCCTCGTCAGTATACAAACTCCAAACACATACATCTATTTTTTAATGTATCAAAAAAGTCAAATTTACTTATAAATGTGACCGGAGTTTAGAATTAGAAATAAAATTTAATCGGACAATCTTTCAGAATTCACGCTTTTTAGACTCTTTAAAAACATACTTAATTTTTCAAAAAAAAAAAAAAAAAAAAAAGAGAGGAGCAGAAGAGGATGTTACCTCAAAATATATACTTAACTTTTTAGTACTATGTTAATGGAGAGTTTCTTAACATTCATGATTATATATACCGAAGATAAATACGTGCACTGACTAACGTAGTGCAAACTCTTTGCTGCACTGCACGATCATATATATCAAAGATAAATATGTGCACTGACCAATATAGTGCTATCAAAGAGTTTTCACATCAGATAAAATAAGTTTTTACATCGGTTACGGAACCAATGGGGATATTGCAAGTGATGTGGTGAATTCAACACATTTGAGATCGGGCATGTCGCCAACGTGAAAAAGAATTTTTCACATCCGATTCATGTCTTCACCGATGTGCAATATTCATATTTGACATCCGTTACATATTACAATTGGTGTGAAATCTCTTCTTTAAAATTTTTTTTCCATTTTTTGTGTGCTGCTATACAAAACCAATTTTCATTCACAACCCCAATAAATTATAGAACAAGAAAATCAAATTGTATATTGTACATGCTTAAGATCAAATAGCTCTTGTGTTAAGGGTGTTTTAGATAGATAATTACTCAACTGGTTTCACTCAACAACTTAAACATCTAAGTTGAATTGGTTATGATATATCTTCCTTCAGATCAAACATTGGCGAATAATAAAAATTTAGTTCTTCCAACAAAGTTAAATTGCATATAGAGGGGGGTAGGAGAGTAGGAAAAGTCCCCTTGATAGTGACATAAATAAGATTTGGAGTACTAAACATGACTTTGCGAAAGTTATAATGACATATACCAATAAAAAGAACAAATATTTGTCACTAATATATAATTATAATACATATTAAATCAAAATCCACTTCAAATTTGTGAAGTTAATCTTAAGACTTTCAAAATTAAACGATGATGATGTGCCTGATCACTCGATGAAAAATATGTCTCATTATGTAATCAAATATATTATTCATTCTATATTTTGCTGGAAGACCACATGTTTAATCCAGTTTATAACTAAATGTAGAGATCGAATATTCAAAAGACACTATACTTTTTTTTGGTCAAATCTCGATCCCCTACATAATAATGCAAATCTCCAACAATTGATCTAAGCTCATGGGAACAAAAGACACTATACTAATAATATACAAATTCATATTTTATTTAATTGATTTGTGACGGTCCTCAATCTCTTAACTAATTCATGTGTGACAAAATTTTTATCTTAGTATAATTTGTAAGGAACCGATAGAAAAAATAGGTGTTTTTGTACAAGAGACAAATACTTGTGACTATAAAAGTTTTGACACCTAATTCATTTTTTAGGAATTTAGAACAATGTGCTACATCTTTAACCATCGATCCTTTTAAAAAATGTTCCACTTTCCTATCCTATCTCTTATTCAAAACACCCTTGAATCAATTTGAATTGAATATTTCAACACTGGTTTTCATAAACAATCACCATGTGAATGTGTTTAGGCTATCAAAATAAAATACATAGCATATGTGTATTATTGGTTAATGTTAAAAAAAATAAAATCAAATTTGAATAAGTTAATGTTGACAATTTGTGTATGTATTCAATACAAACCATGATGACTATATTGATTTATTTAACTACGTTGAAAGTGCTTAGCCGTTCAATACGTACAAGACATATGTCTCGTCTTATACTATATATATATTGATTAATTTCAATTGCTTCAATTAAACCTAAAATTATGTTTTTCAAATTAATAAATGTATAATATTGACAATATTTATAATAAACGTACTCGTGCCATAGCATGAGTACTTAGCTCTACATAAACACAAATCATGCGTTCATGAAAGAAGCAAAATAGAACAAAGTAACCCAATTTTGTTTCCAAAATGGTGTACTTTTCATGAAGCACACAAACAAACACTACTTATCAACCAAATGTAAAAATTCAACCAAAACGTTCACTTACACTGATAATACCGTGACTAATGAAAAGATTAAAAAATTGATGATGATAATTTGACATCTCTTCCTTAAGCAACAAGTATTCCAAGTTATAACCAACCATACTAAAATTGTACCACCTTTTACCTCTTCCTATCTTTCATTGTTTTCTTGAAATTGAGTAGATCTTGTCGTATGTCTGTGTGTTTATTGGAATTTTTAATTATAAAAAAAATCCAATAAACATGCAATCGTCACAAAATCTGTCTATCTTCTTACTGATAACGAAGGTGATAGGTGGTGGAGAATTTTGAAGTAGGTATGTTACCATTTCTCTTACTCTCTCATCATTATCACATATCTCTAAACATGGGGGCAATTCCACTTTCAATGACTTCAATTTAACAAATCTAGGAAGATAAGCTCTCATAGAACCATTATTATTTTTCAGTGCCTGCATATTCATATTATATATACACATACATGAAATTAGACTGAATTGTATACATTCAAATAAATACATATAACATGATAAAAAAATATGAAGAGAAGAAAAGATACTAAAGTAACTTACATTAACCATCAATTCAAGGATTAGCAAACTGAGAGTCATTATCTTGACTTTAGCAAGCAAATACAACCAACTAAACAAGATATCTTCTCCCATAGTATCCCCAAACCTACAATCAAATTTTAGTTCTTCCAACAAAGTTAAATTGTATGTATAAGGGGCTGAGAAAATAGGAGGAGTCATGTTGATTGTGAGAGAAGTAAGTTTTGGAGTATAAAGTATGACTTTGTGAATGTTGGAATTACGATCTAACGTACCTATGGCCAAATTAGAAACTTTAGAATTGGATATGCAAAGACCTTGGGCATCATCTTGTAATCTACAAGACATAATGACCAACTTACTTAACATATTACATGTTGAAAAGGGCTCAGCATAGCCATTGTCACTGGTAAAAAAAGTGAAACACACAAGTTTTAAGGTTTTTAATGCTGGCAAGTTCAAAGTTTTTGGAAACATTTTGGTATTAGGTTTAGTTACATCCCACAGGCAAAGAGTAAGAGATGTCAAAGAACTACAATTAAAAATGGAAGGGGGCAACTCAATAAGATTACTTATGTGGTCTGATTGACAATTGATTTCCAGTTCTTGCACGTCATGTGACGCAGCATATTCCATGATCTCCACGGGAATATTAGTTTCCGGGGGAAATGGATAATTCATACATCCATTCACATATGATATACTATGAAGGGGAATAGAGTTGTCACGGCCAGATAAAAACTGAGATACAAACTTATCGAAGATTACACCATTGTTGTATCGATCCAAGTGATACAACTCAATATTAGTGAGAATTTTCCAAAGATTTTGCCATCTTTTGGACAAAATACAAGTTTGAACAGAATATTTTGTTATCATAAATTGTAATATATGTAGAAGGAGGTGGTCCGGTAAATCACTGAGTATGTCCATGTCACTTTCCTTACCCGTCATTTTTCTTTTCTTTTCTTTTTTCTTTTGATTTTCCATAGTTTGCGTGACCTAACAAAGTAACACAAAGCCATTAAATAAAAAACGAATTAAGTTACACAAATATTTCATAAAGTCATTGCTTAGTATATCCATATATATATAATAATATATCTTCCAAAAATAGCATGCATAGAATCTATTATTTTGTTGAAAATGGCAAAACTAAATTAATAACAAAGCAAGAACAATGAGTAGTAATTGGATAACGCACTGTAACTGCGTCACGCAAGTTACTATTTCTAACCGTCCAATTTGCAATTGATAGCGGAGATTATTTACAGTTGAACCGTCTGATTTAAAATCAACGATTAAATCTAAAATAGCGCGTGTGCTGCTTCTACTACAGTAAATTCAGGTCCAACGAGTAGTAGCTCAAAGCTAGAGACAAAGAACACAAATATTTAAGCCGGGCCTGTCCAACATAGTTTGAGACCTAAAATAATTTTTATTGTGAGGCTTATAAAATAAAAAAATAAATAAATATTCTAAAAATTACTGAGGTCAAGACTTGAACTTTATGTATAAGAGGATTTGAGAAACGAACAATTCTGCTTGGTTGATGGTTGTGTTTGGTGACAAAGTCTAAGAATGAAAGAAATTTAAACACGAAAACACACATTCCCTTCTGTCTCAATAATAATAATAATCAAAACTCTTTCTACTGGACAAGTACAAACAAACAAACAAAATACAGGGAAAGCCACTAAACGGAAAGATTGAGAATTAATACTTGATTGAACAGTCGTGTGTTCAGTGATGATGCAAATGTGAGAGAGACGGCGAGAGTGGTGAGAAACGGGATTCCTTAGCTCTGTTTATAGGGTTAAGTATTAAACGGTTTATTTTTATTTTTTTTTAGATTTATATAGGGTCGTCGAGGGTGATTTTTTTTAAAAAATTTGTTTGTACTTATATAATCCAATTTTCTTGATTTAATTTTTTTTTTTATACATAAAAGAGGGCATAGAGCCCTAAGGAGAAAAAAAAACTAAGCAACTACATGAACACTTTAAACATACAAAAAGAAACTTTAAAGCAGGGGCCGAGCCAGGCCACGTCCATTCCGAAAAAATGAGCCAGGCTGGGTCACGTCCATTCAGAAAAATTGGAAATTACTATTTAGGGGTGTAAGGGGGATAAAAAAAATTCAATTAAACTGACGATCTAAACCAATCCAAATTGAAGAAAAACCAATTTTTATGGTTTGAATTCAAAACTGAACTGAACCAATTAAAAACTGACGTGATTTGATTTAGTTCTCAGATTCAATTTTTAAGAACCGATGAACCGAACCAATAGGTATATTTATATTTATTTATTATTAACCATATATATTCAATTTATTATTTCATGATGGTGCATTTAGGGGTGGACAATATTTCCCGAATACGACCCGAATCCAACAAAATCGATAAAATATTTGAGCGTTAGGTGGTAGTGGGTGGGGTCACGGGTTAAACGAGTGAACAAAATTGAATGGGTTGAGACGGACGAACTCGGATTGAGTTTTCAAACCCAAAGAAATTCAAATATGACTGATCCCATACCTTTTTTTAATAATAATAATAATAATACCCACTATTATTATTAGGGTTAAACGGATGAACAAAATTGGGTTTGAATGGATTGAGACGGACGAACTCGTGAGTTGTCAAACCCAACAAAATTCAAATCCGACCGATCTCATACTTTTTTTTTTTAATCTATAACTATATATAAAGGGGATTGGTGATTTTGGTGTAGACTTTTTGATTGTCCCATTTTACCCTTACTAACTCTTTTTTTTTAACAACAAAAATCTTTTATTAACAAACTCACCATAACATAATGCATTTTTTTTACATAAGTTTGCATAGTAGACACAGACAGGCGCGGAACGCGCTCTGTCTGACCGCTAGTAATAATAATACTCACTATTATTATTAGGGTTAAACGGGTGAACAAAATTGAGTTTGACGGATTGAGTTTTCAAACTCAACGAAATTCAAATCCGACCGATCCCATATTTTTTTTAATAATAATATTACCCACTATTATTATTATTATTATTATTATTTTTCTACTCCATGTACTTTTTTTTCATGAGTTGAGACTTTTGTATTTTAACATTTGTGGCTTATTGAGCTTAATGTTTGGCTCAAAGTAAAAGCTCAATACGCAAAATATAGTTGAATGAATCATGATCGCATAATATTTAGGCTATTTTAAGCCAATTAATTACATTGATGAATCATGAATGATCTATGTATTTAGGTTTTTCTAAGGAACTTAGTCTTGTTTATTTTGGCAAGAATACCTAATTAATTTGTTTATTTTATTATTAACTACAAAATTTTATGTCAACTTTGTTTTTTTTTTTTTTTTTTCTATTTTTAAAATTTTTGAAAATAATTGTTGGGCCAAAAATTCAGTGTTGGCCCACTGGTAGTCCAAACTAAATAAATCCCACCCGTTTCACCCGCTTAAACCGCTTAACCGAAGCTCGCCCAAACCGATAGCTTAACTGTGTGAAATTGGACCTTAGATTCTCACCTACGAATTAGGATGAATATGATATTTAGCGTTCGAACCCACCCATAACCGACCGATGTCCACCCTATTATCCATAGATGTGGATAGTGTGATATTTGCGTCCGCCCCGTTGGATAAATATAATATTCGTATCTGCTTCATAAAAATTGTACAAACATTAAAATAGATCAAAGCAAGGCGGCTATAATATAATGGTTTTAAGTTTAGAGTAAGCATGCTTCCAAATATATTGCATTACTAAACAAAGAGGTTCATCAACTAATTCAATAAACTAACCATCTACTCGGTCGAGTCAAAGGAGTAACAACTGCTGTTTCCGAATCACGAGTCGCACAACAACAAAAATAGGAACTAATCCAGTGGCAGCGCGATCCATCAGAAACACCACCTCTGTTGGTGTTGCCGTTACCAGTCCTCGGAGCACAGCAACAAAACCTGTCGCAGCACGATCCATCACCATCATCAGTCCTCTAAGCAAAGCAACAAATAAACCAGTGGCAGCACGATCCATCAGAAACACCACCTCTGTTGGTGTTGTCGTTACCAGTCCTCGGAGCACAGCAACAAAACCTGTCGCAGCACGATCCATCACCAGAAAGTCTGAGGACTCAGCTACATGAGAATGTGCTCTTTCTCATGTTTAATGTTTAATGTTTAATGTTTAATTTTTTTGACATGTTTAATGTTTGTAAGTTGTTTTGAGCCTCCCCCTGATTGGCTTGTAGAAATAGCTTGTAGCAGGATTTCCTCTTTTATTGTATAAAATAGTTTATACTTTATACATAACCACTAATACATTAAAGACTCAAGTTTAATTAAATTCTTTATCCAAATACTCCATAATCGATAAGGTAGGTTTTTTACTGTATGTAAAGTAAAATGTTATAGACTTTCATTATTATTGTTTTTAAATTTGAGTGATGATTGCTGAGCAGGTTTTTTACTATCAGTTACTTACAAGATATTGCTGATCCTACGATACCGGAAAACCCACGGAAGTTGAAGCGCTAACTACACTGATGAAGTTGAAGCACAAAGAGCTAAAGTTGCTGAATTTGACTACTTGAAGGAACAATTTGCTGAATTTGACTAGTAGATGATATTGATCATATCTTAATACTTAGTTAAAAAATACTATATAGTTTATTCAATAGATTGATGTAGCTAATAAGGACAAACATGAACTGCTTCATATCTATTTGCTTCATTAAATCCAAGTTATGACAATAAATTTAGTTGACCTTTTATGCAGAGCAGCTTAGGGAAACAATGATATCTGTTCCTTCCATCAACTTCTCTTTTTTAAACCCTTTCATTTTGATCCCTATCAAACTTTCTTTCATTTCAAAATTAATGCACACATAATAAACCTCAAAATATTATATATGATGCCCACAATCACAAGTGGAAATTCTTCAACTTATGACAGAAAAAGTGAACTAAAAGAATTTGATGAGTCAAAGATTGGTGTCCTAGGACTAATAGAAAATTGAATATTATAGCTGACTATGATCAATTTCAATTTTAATTTCTCTTTCGAGAGCTAGTAAGTAATGACAATTCACAAGTGTTAAACACAGTTTTAGCAAAACATGTAGGTCTTAAGAATTTCAGTTGCATCCATTTTTAGAACAAATAATCATTCGCTTGATGGCAGGTGTTTGTATTCGAACCAATTCAATCAAAAGTAAAACCGCAAAACGAATCAATCCAAACCGAAAATTGTAAAAAACCGCATTTAGTTTAAACTGCAGAGATCATTTTTCTTCTAAATCGTACGATTTTGTTTGGTTTGTGGTTTTCATTTCAGAAAATCGAACCAAACCAAACTGCAATACTTAACTCTATCAACTAGTAGTAATCAACCTATTACCTAGTCCAGCCCAAATTGAGTCTATAAAACAGTAGACTGTCAAAACATATCATTTCACGCGATCCATAACTATCCTATTGACATTAAAAATTTTATGTATATACAATTTTTGTATATGCATATTATATCATGTAAACAACAAAATAAATTAAAATTTCCTATGTTTATTTTATAACAAGTTGGTAATATTGTCATATTTTTTATATTACGATAAACCGCACAAACCGAATCAATCTTAACCGCATTGATTTTGTTTGGATGACTACGAGCAACATCTTTTCTATGCTACACAAGCGACTGCAATGATGAATTGAGCAGAAATTGGTACTTGGATAGCGGTTGCAGCAATCATATGGCCAAAGATGAGAGCATCTTCAAGGATATTGATGACTCAGTCAAAATAAAAGTTCGACTGGGAAATGGCACTGTCGTAGAATCTAAAGGCAAAGGCACTGTGATGGTGGAGACTAAGAAAGGTATGAGATTCATCAAAGATGTCTTGCTAGTTCCCAATCTCAAAGAAAATCTTTTGAGTATTGGTCAAATGATGGAGAAAGGCTATATTCATCACTTTGAAGGAGACACATGTTCAATATACACAATAGTCACAAAAGACATGAGATAGCCAAAGTAAAAATGGAGAAAAGAAATAGAAGCTTTCCAATAAACTTCAAATATACTCCAATACCACAATCAAACATAAAAATATGGAAGAAGCAAAAGAAGAACCAGGTACGCCACCTTCACCTTCTCAACAAGAAATTTCGCCACCAGAATCTACTCCAACAAGAGAAAAATCATTGGTAAATATATATATGAAACTTGCAACTTTTCCATGCTTGATTCTAAAACCTATCAAGTGGCGTCAAAACAACAACTCTGGACCAAAGGCAATAAAGAAAAAGTTCCAGGACTAAGAAAAACTTTATACGGACTCAAAAAAGATCACCGAGCATGGTACAATAGATTTGATCAATGTTTCGTCGATCGAGGAATCGGATAGAACAAAATTTGAGCAACTACGAACTATGCTTGGAGTTACCTAAATATGCACCAAGGAGGAGTGTTAAAATTATGATGCACATTTCTAGACTTTTCTAGAAATCATTAGTATGTTATAGAATTACTCTTATTTATTAAGTGATGATGTTAACTTGTAGAATTTTCTAGATTACTTAAGTAGTTAGTAGTATAAGTAAATACTATAATATTAGTAGGACATATCATGAAGGATCTAGAATGAATTATCTAGATTACCTTCCACACCTATAAATATGTAACCATGACTCATTTGTAGTAGATGTATCAAAGTGAAGAGCAATACAAACTATTCTTGCTCTAAGTCCTCACACTATTTGCCACTACTATATTTCAACTATCAACTAAAACCATATACACTATCCAACTACATTCTAAACTATATCACTACTACCCTCAACTACTAACAGAGTCACATAATCTGCAGCTATTGGTATATATAAGAACAACACGTATATATCCTCGGTAAAGTTGGACATTAGTGTAGAATTAACCATAGTTTTAAACAAATTTCTAAGAAGCAATTAAGCATCATGGTCCTTTATGTCTTAAGAACAAAATAATTATCCTGATCAGCAGTTGTTATTTAGAAAGAAAAAAATAAAATCTAATTAAGCGCAATCAAGCAACTACATATGGATTCATATAGTTCATACTACTTTCACTTGTTTCATGTGTTTCTTAGTCAGCAACCGCACACCATATGCATATATCCAATCACACTTGTCCCAACGTCATTTGTCACAAGATTTTTGACTCATTTTTTGGATTTAGATTGATTTGTCGGTCTCTTTTTTGTTTGAACACGATATTTGCATTACAATATTTAACTCAAGTGACAAGTCTCAAAAAAAAAAAACTCACTGTTCGTTTGGATATATGATTTATGATCATACCTACTGGTCAATTTTATATAAAGTTGAATTTTAAAACTATATATATTCATATAAACGTGAGCAAGTTGCATACAACCGTAGAAAAATAATAATACTATAGTATCATTGTATTTTATTGACTCTGAAAAATCCATAGACAGCAAATTAAATAGTGTTACCTATATAGTTGACTTTTTTGACATCAATCTGGCAAGTAAGAATTGAGAATATACATATAACCTCGTGGATGATTCTTTGTCACAAGATCTTTGATTTTTCTTTTGAAAAAATGTCAGTCTATATTTACTTCCAATATTTCATGCATTGTTTGGAGCGGCCACACAATTGATTTAAGATGTGTATAATTAATTTTATTGATTTTAGGACTCGTTTGGATTAGCATATTTTTAAGCTTATACAAAATAGTTTATGCAAATAAATAAGATTTTATATTAATTTATAAGTTTCTATTAACGAAAATTGTATTTTTATAAGTTATTTTATCATAAAGTATCTTTGACAAACTTATAATAATATATAAAAATGTATTTATTTATATAAGTTATTTTGCATAAGCTCAAAAATAAAGTAATTCAAATGGACATGTAGAGTTAAAATTTGTAGCTTTCAAATTTAAATATAATTTTTATACTAAACTCAATTGTTCAACTCACTTTAAAATTACATAAAAAAACACATTTTAAATAAATATTTTTTTTATTCCTTAATACTAATATATTACTATATATATTACTTTATATTCAAGTCACTTTTAAATAAAAAAATTTGTTTAAAAATCAATTTTTATCATCGTATAACTAAACACACTTATTCAATTTGCAAACTAATCACTTCTCTTATTCAATTGCCAAACTAATCACTTCTTGGACTTGTGTCCTTTTCCATTCGCGAATTCCACGACAGCCAGCAGATTATTTTAATTTTTAAATGAATAAATATATGGGAATTCATATAGTCTATAGTTTAAAAAAAAAAAAACTATGTACACAATGAAATGCTAATCCAATATTATTTACAATTGTTTAGTCAAGCGCGTTTATATTTTTTTGGTTATTAAAATAGAAAAGTCAAGATTGAAGACATTAATTTTGAACCAAATTGTAGGTATATTGAATCTATAAATAGATATAGAAGATCAACACAAAGCTTCACACACCTCATCTCATTCAATTAAACTCTTTAACACAATGGCTGTTTCTCCAATTTTGTTGGTTGCTCTTTTCTCTTTCATTTATGGCAATTATGTTATTCCCATTGAAGCCACCCACCATGTTTATAGAACTCTTCAAAGTTCATCTTCAGATTCCTCAAACCCTCAACCTTATAGAACTGCTTATCACTTTCAACCTCACAAGAATTGGATAAATGGTAATATCTATATCTCATATAAACAAGTTTTTATAATTATTTCTTTCTTACTATTGTGCTTATTAATTAATAACTTAATTATTTATCTTTTACTAATTTTTACTTTGCTTATGTTTGTCCTTTGACATGTTATGCTGAAATGGACATGCAGACCCCAATGGTTAGTTCAATATATCCTCTTTTGGTCTATATTTCATTTTGGAATGTCCAAATTTTAAGATCCAAATTCTCTATAGTAGGGACAAACTTATTAGAGAAATGAGTGTTTGATTAAGATGTTCATTTTGTTTTTGTGGTTAAATTTATAAGTTAAAATTAAGATATTGAGCTCAAGTGGTTAATAAGCTCCCTAGGATGAATCTTTCAAAAAAAAAATTGAATTTGATTGCTGATGAAAACATTTTTTTGTCAGACTTTATATACTTTGTGGCTAAACTTTGAATTATTATGACTCTTCTCCTGAAAATCGAAGGATTTAATAAAAAAAATTACAAGTTAAAAATTATCTTCTAGTTAGACAAATTTTGGTTACATTAAAATTAAAAAGCATGCACAATTTTTAATCTATTTTTGAATCAAGCATGCATATTTACAAGTTGATGGTTTGTTTTGTGTCCTTTTTCTACACTTTTTGGCTGAAAAAAGTTAACAATGTCCTTTTATATTTAAAAGTGTATTTTTATTTTTTTGCAGGACCAATGAGATATGGAGGATTTTATCATCTATTTTACCAATACAACCCTAAAGGTGCTGTTTGGGGAAATATTGTATGGGCCCATTCAGTGTCAAAAGATCTTGTGAATTGGACACCATTGGATCATGCAATCCATCCATCCCAACCGTCAGATATAAAAGGTTGTTGGTCAGGATCAGCCACAATACTGCCAGGTGGCAAACCAGCAATTTTATACACAGGAATTAATCCAAATAATCATCAAGTACAAAACATAGCCATACCCAAATATATGTCTGACCCATTACTTAGGGAATGGAAAAAATCACCAAAAAATCCATTGATGGAACCTACTATTAATAACAAAATTAATTCAAGTTCATTTAGGGACCCAACTACTTCTTGGCTAGGAAAAGATGGGTATTGGAGGGTATTAATTGGTAGCAAAATAAATACTAAGGGAATGGCAATTATGTACAAAAGTAAAAATTTTATTAATTGGGTTGAAGCCAAACACCCCTTACATTCAGCTGAAGGAACAGGAATGTGGGAGTGTCCTGATTTTTTTCCAGTATTGAATAAGAAAAATAAATTAACAATTGGTGTTGATACATCTATGAATGGTGATGATTTTAAACATGTGCTTAAGGTTAGTTTGGATGATACAAAACATGATCATTATTTGATTGGGACTTATGATACTACTAAGGATATATTTGTTCCTGAAAATGGATTTGAGGATAATAAATTTGTATTGAGATATGATTATGGAAAATATTATGCCTCAAAAACATTTTTTGATGATGAGAAAAATAGAAGGATCTTGTTGGGTTGGGTTAATGAATCCTCAAGTGTTGCTGATGATATCAAGAAAGGATGGTCTGGAATCCATGTAAGTTTTAATCTCACTTCTTAATTATATTTTGACTTCATTTTACGTTATAGTCGTTTTCTTAAAAATCAGATTTCTTCGAATTTGTCAGCTCTGATGAAAGAAAAATGTCTTTTTTTTATATTCAGATAGATAAATTTAGAGAAAATGATGGTTTTTTCCCGCCAGGATGAGTAAATTTGGTCGGGAGTGGTTTTTAAGAATTATGGGAGGTTGGGGAAGCTATCTAATTTTTTATATTCGTTTGTTTTTTTATTTTGAAAATGTAATATATTGAAGAGTTTAATTTTGATACATTGTCAAACAACTACGACCAATTAATCTTTACATTAAGAGTAATAATAATTAAATTCAATTTAAATATGTAAAGGCCTTAAGCAACTCAATTTATTTTAATAAAAATAGTGTGTTGAACTTTCTTTGAATGCATTTTTCCAGACTATTCCAAGGACTATCTGGCTACATAAATCAGAAAAACAATTAATACAGTGGCCGGTGAAAGAAATTGAAAATCTACGTATAAATCCAGTCAGTTGGCCCACCAAGGTGATCAAGGGAGGTGAATTGATTCCAATTACTGGTATTAATTCAGTACAGGTAATAATTTTTACTTGTTAATACGATCATTTTATTTTCTCAATTTATTATCAGAGTCAACGTATGAGTGTGTCTGAATAACGTTTCTTAATAAATTAAAGAATAAATTATTTAATAATATCTAAATGAAACAAAAAGATACTATGCATGATTTCATCACATATTTTAACCAATTATATATTTTTTCCCAACAGGCTGATGTTGAAATTTCATTTGAAGTGAAAGATTTTGGAAAGGCTGAATTATTGAACCATTGGATAGATCCTCAAATTTTATGTAGTCAAAAGGGTGCATCCAAAAAAGGGGGTGTTGGACCATTTGGTTTGCTAGTATTTGCTTCTCAAGGCATGCAAGAGTATACAGCAGTGTTTTTTAGAATATTCAAATACCAACATAAGAACTTGGTTCTCATGTGTAGTGACCAAAGCAGGTTTGTTCTCTATCCCTTTACTACACCAAATTTCTAACCAAACCAACTTAATGTGTCCTAATCTTATATATACATCTTTTAATACTTTGATAGGTCATCTTTGAATAAGGATAATGATATGACCACTTATGGGACTTTTGTGGATGTTGACCCTCTTCATGAAAAGCTCTCACTAAGAACTTTGGTAGGTTTTTATTAATTTGTTAAATCATATTAACAATAATTAATTTAGTTAACACACTTATTCAATTTTTGTTATAAGAACTTTGGTAAGTTAATATTTTAAGTTTATTTAATTTGTGAAACTATATGAATAATAATTGCTATGACCCACCAAAATATGCCAACTTTACAAGGATATGGATGGGCTAAGATATGAAAATAGATTTCCATTAGTCAACATTTGCAGTCATAAAATAAAGATTGCAATTATGCACATGCATTATTTCTTCTATATAATAGTATGGCATATTTTTCTTTCAATATATATATATTGTTCATTTTTCCTTTTCCCATGCTAACTAATTAATGAAAATTTGTCACATTAACAGATTGATCATTCAGTAGTGGAGAGTTTTGGTGGAGATGGAAGGGCTTGCATCACAGCTAGAGTTTATCCCACATTAGCAATCCATGATAAGGCTATGTTATATGCTTTCAATAATGGAACTTCTGCAGTCAAGATTTCAAGAATGAGTGCTTGGAGCATGAAGAAAGCAAAAATCTATTGATAAAACTAAAATTAGGAGAGTGATACATTAATCATTATAATGTTTTTTGATTGGCATCAGAAGTTTTATTGATGGACTTTACAATAGTTTGTTTTGATTTGTACACAACATTTGATCATAAATGTAAGAAAATTATTTGTTTTGTGTGAACATTAATAAACATTAGTCAGAAAGTTTGTTAACTTATTTTATCATTTATTGTCCCACTCTCAAATTTTAATATTTTCTGGAAGCCATGTGTGATATGTAGAACGAGACCTGATATGTAGAACGAGACAGGTCGAAATGAAAAAGAAAAAAAAAATTAAAAAAGTGAAAGAATATATGAGGAAAATGTGAAATCTAAAATAAAATTTATTTATGACTAGATTCAAAATAAAATATTTTATAATTATCGTTTAATAATGTAGTTCTTTCTGGATAAAAATATAGATTTCTAAAAACTTCTTGCATAAGAGCATCACTTTTTTTCTTATAATTGGTAAAAGAGTATCACTAGACACATCAATTTGGATCTTCGGCTGCGTAAATACCTGCAGCCATCTCTGTTGCACTATTAATAACCATTAGATGAGTTTAGCGGTAAAAGATACAAGAGTAGAGTTTTGCACCGTTTCACTCTCAATTTATTTTTAATGTTTAGAGCTTCCACTCTCAACTACACAAGATAGATTCTCTGTTGTGACTATTTTGATTTTTGAGCTCTAATGGCCATGCTTCCATTTTCCCCTCTTTGTATTTTGAGTTTGATTGTGTTGATAGGGATGTATATAAAACTGGATTTTTTTTCTCCAATTTGCAGATTATCCTGTTAATTATTGAGATTTATTTGATTCTATTGTGTTGATATGTTGTTCCTATTTCTGCAAATAAGTGTGGACGAAGCAAGATATCCAGATCGTACCATGTTGTTGTTCCAACTTTCACTGCTGTGTTTACCCAAATTGAAAAAATTGAGCCATTGACTCATGGTACCCTATTATGGTAGAATATGTTGTTGTCTTGTTGCTACCCACATGGAAATCAATTTGATTTTGCTTAACAAATGGCTTAATAACAAAATGTCGATAATGGAAAGAAAATCTGAAAGTTTGGATAAAAAGAGTAGAGTGAGGCGGCAACAGAAAAGGCATAGTGAAAAATACAAAGCAGCGCACAATAATAGTCTATTACAACTTTCATTTCTACCATTGGATTAATCTAACAGTTAATAACAGAGCAGCAAAGATGGCAGCAGAGGATTTGGCTGCCGACGATCCGGATCGCTAAACACATATGAATTACAAAAAAATAAATGCATCAAAATTAATCTCTCGAAGTCAAACGTTTAAAATGATAAAATATTACAAAACATAAATGCAGTTTAGTTTAATAAAATAAAAGCTAATTGAACTACAATCGCCTGTCCCATGAAGCGCCAGGAAACCATTCATTTCTATTGAGCTAGGCTTTGACTGCAATCAGCTATTTTCCCTGTTGTCGTTAGCTCATTCTTGACAGATTCGACTGAGTGTTCATAATTTAGAGTAAAAGGACTCAAACCTTTGCTTGCCGGTATCAAAAACCGATGACTTACCACTTAGCTCTACTTCATACAACTTTTGGACGGTAGAACAGGGAGAGGGGAAAGGAGAAGCAGCGCTCAAAGAACAAGCCATGCAAGAACGTAGGAATATAGCAAGTAAGCAGCCAGTTCTCCCTTCACAGACCGACTACAACAAACTCATGATTCTAAATCTAAATTTAATTTTTATCCCCCTATTTTCACCATTTTATAGAATTATTATCACTATTTTATTAAAATTTGACAGTTTTGATTCCTACATTATCCTAGGTCACTCAACATTGGGTCATCAAGCCCTCTCGCAGTCTCGCCGACTTTTCTCCCCTCATAATCCTAGGTCACTCCATAAGGAGTACCACCCACAATATGGGTCAAGTTTGTTCACAAAGGTACACGATGTCATCTTTTCTGGGTCATGTATCTATTGTGGATACTCTTAACATAAATCTACTACTCAATTCACAATCACTTAATCGCACCACAAAATCTTGTATTCGTAAATTTGCCCATTCAATTGTAACATACTAACATCGTTCTCATGTGTCATCACATTTCGTCATAAAACACGTAAAAGTAACTAATTCCAATTCATAAGCAATCACATCATACTATGGCTTATTCCACAAATTAACAAATAGACATAATACAAAGCACAAGAATGGCACATAATTCCTGAAATGCACATATAAATCGTACATTCATGGCAATTGGCAACAAAAATCACAACAACCTATAATGGTTTCTAAAGCATATTTTAATGCCTACAATCGGTGAAAGGGCTCAATTGGTTCCTTCAATTACAATCAATCGGTGAAATTCTAGGAATTTAAGATCAAAACCATGAAATTGAGACTATAAAAACTTACCTGTAGGTGAAATTTGATAGCTCTTGCAAAATTTTGCTTGGAATTCCCTAAAACAGCCAAGAACTATGAACGGATAACGAGCTTTGGATGTTTGAGGGAGAGGACTCTGGAGGCTACAGTTTGAGTGTTTTAACGTGGTTTGATCAAGAATGAGGGTATAAGGTTAAATTTTCCAAGTCTATAGTTGGAATGGACTTTGGAATGAGTAAAAAAATAAATTCAGTCCAAAGTTTCACGCAAAACTGTCATAACAACTTCCAGCCCTGAAATGTGATTCTATCTATAAAATAAGTCAGTTCGTCCACTGAGTCGACTCAACCGAAAAGTCTAACAACATATTTTTGTAAGGTGTCCTGCACTCAATCCTTATTCCAAATCATCAAACATATCATAAAACACCAAGGAATCCAACACAAACAAGTAGCTGCAAAAACATGGGGTGCTATAATGAAAGCAGATCTGTACAGATTAATATAATAAACGATAGATGTTGACAATGACACATGTCCTCGTCACTTTCTTTTAAAACCTGAGAAAACAATGAGAAATAAAACCAATTTCAACATGCAACACAAAGAAACCCCAAGAATGCCAAGCAAAGACCCAAAAAATTAACATAAGAAAAGGAAGAAAATACTGGACAATAATAATGTAAAATTGTAGCTTATGACTAAAATAAACCAGAGACTCTACACTAATTATATCAATAGCACGAAATATCGAGGACTGCTGCACACAGCTAAACACTACTGCTGCTTGCAATCAGGAGGACGCTCTGTAGCCTGATCTTTACTAGGTTGGGCCCTGCTACCACTCTGCAGTTAAGATGAACAAAACATCAAGGTACTAATAACACCAATTATCCATAATATAGAAGATGTAGTTAATACAAAATAACATAATCAACAAACAGTAATCTGATTAGAGAATGCAACAGAATATGCCAAACTATGAAATCTGTATTCCCACCTTGCTTTTGCTCTTCCCCTTCCCTTCGTCTTTGTCCTCCTCATCGTCATCATCCTCATCTTCATCATCTTCCTCATCATCCTCCTCATCTTCATCTTCATCCTCATCCTCATCTTCATCCTCATCTTCATCATCTTCATCTATTTCTATGTCCTCAAAATCACTTTGTGCGGCTTCTCCCGTGAACCATGACACAGCATGAGGAATAATTTTGTCTCGGATCGTAGAACTGCAAATGCACACCAACATAAATACATCTCAAAAGATAATAGTAGTATGGAAAAAAAAATAGCACAAGTTGTCTTCTCGTGACATCTACCATCACCAGGTTTCATGAATGCCAATATTTTTTTCCTTTAAGTTAATATAAGCTCTTCTAAACCTTGTCTACTTGATCAGATCACAAGCATGACACACAAAGCAATTATAGCATTAGTGACTAGAATTAATAATCTATGCACTATAAGCAGTTTTACACTAAACATGTCAAACAACCTATCAACAAAGACTTTTGAGTGGAATGTAAATAAATAAATACAACGCCGTCAAACAAATGATAGAATAGAATAACATAAGTCTTATCCTAACTACGCAGATCAAAGGAATAAGATCTATCATCACTCTAGTATTCACTAGTTGACTTACCCAATATCATAATCATGTTCCATCAAATTCTGAAGCTCTTCAACCTATTCATGCAAGTAACAAAGGCAACGGTCAATAACAAATAATTTACTACTTTTTAATGGATAGATATAAATTAGAGGCATACAATATCATCATTAATATCATCATCATCCTCAGGAATTTGGGGAGGGTTGAAAATGTTGAAGAAACTTTCGCATTTTTCTGTTTTTATGACCGGTTTAGCATCTTTTGATCCTTTCTTTGGCTTCTTCTTCAGAAGCTTTTGTGTCAAGCACTTTCCTGGATGCCACTCAATTTCCGTTCTACAATGTTCAAAATAAAATTTAACATATACATCAAACAAAAATATGAAAATAAACCCCAAAAAATGAAATGTTATTGCTTACCCTAGTGATTTCTCTAATATAGGGTCATCCTCTTCAATCATGTGATATGTTTTCGTTAGCACAGAGTTTTGGAAATAAGGATTGGAGTCAAAATGAAAATCCAACTTGAAACCCTTAGGATTGTCAAGTTTAAACCACTTGATATCTTTGAGATACTTGAGGGCTTCCTCATCACGTTCAGTGATCTATCACAGTAAAAGGAAGGGGTATTTATATGCAGCATTAACAGATAGAAGCTATAAAATAGATATACATAAATTGTATTACCTCTTCAGCCAGTGTTTCATTAGTCTTCATCGCAGTTAGCCAAAAGCTAGGCACTCCTTTCTCTAAATTAAAAGGAACATCCAAGATAGAATCAAAAGATAACGTACATGGCTAAAGTCAACACTGTTTAACAAAAACTAAAATAACTTACCTTCAACAACTTTGTTTTCTTCTCCCACTGCAGCTTCATTTGTAATTCCTTCAACGTCAATAACACCATTGACAATCTCATATCTCTATAACCATAAAAAATCAATAAAGAAAAAATAAATTAAAACCATTATGAACCAGCAAATAATTCTTTTAGAAACCTAGAAATTGTATCATAACCAATGAGTAGCGCACAGACACCTTTGTGTAAAGTGGTTCATAAAGCTTCTGGTATTTAGCTTGCAACTGAGCTCGCTCCTCTAAAAACTTAGTCTCCAATTCGTCATGTTCACTCTGCAAGTTGAAAAACCATATCAAATTTATATTTCTTCCCCTCGCTAATGTAAAATTGAAAACTTCTAGTACAAAGAAACAATCGAGTATAATTTTCACAACATAAATTAAAATAAGTACTACTCAACGAAGCATTGACATATACACCAAACACGACACTAACACTTCGACACTGGTAATAATTTGAGATACAACACTAACACTAACACTTTGACTAACACCAACACTTTGACTAACACTTCAACAGTGGTAATAATTTGTGAAAATGGATTAATTGAATGTAATCACAGGTTTTACAAGGATATAAGTGTACTACTACCATAAGTAGATTAAAGTCAAGATTAATTCGTCAAAACTAAGCAACCCTAATTATACTGGAAAAAAAAATTACAACCATTACACATAAAACATGAGCAACTAAGATATCAAAAGGAACAGAGGATGATCACACCTGCAAATCTTTGAGAACCTCAACGCGTTTCCTGACATTGGGTGAAAGTGTTTCCATGACATCTGCATGCTCCCCAGACAAGAGCTGAAGCTTATCCTACATAAACAGTAAACATTTCACAGATAATTTTACCAAAAGAAATACAAAATGCACATATTGTATACTTGCAGAATTAATCCGTCCATCATAGTAATACTACTATATAGTTTTGCAATTGATTCTGATTTTGACATTTTGAAACAGGTTCACCACCATCACGAAAAAAAGATAAACTACTGTGATTAAGTTTCTGATTACTAAGAGATAAATTGAGTATGAAATTCGTTAGAAACTTACTTTCAATGCATTGACGAGATCAGCACGATCTTCAGCACTAAGAGCTACATGAAAAAATCAACACTAGAATTTAGAATTAAGTTTTTAGGTTTCAATCAACGAATAAATAAATACTAGTAGTTCATAAAGTTACTAGGGTTTAATAATAGAAGTGATGATAATTGATAAGATAGAAATGGAGAATCGGCGTGATAAAGAGATTGAAAGTGGAATTACCGGCGGCGGCGGCAGGAAGATCGACGGCGCTATCGGACATGATGAAGGAAGCAGGGTTTTAGGGAGGAGAGAAAATGGAGAATGAAAAGTGTTGAGAGTGAGAGGGAAACGGAAAGAATGAAATGAAGAGATTATATATAGGAGAGGAGATTTTTTCTCTCTCAAAATCTGAATATGTGTATCTCTCTCAAAATTCCAAAAATCCAATTTTACCCCTAATTTTACCTCCTAAAAGTTTGATTTTCATATACCGAACTTTTTTTAAGGGTATACACATGTGTTTTCAACCGTTTAAAAGTTCGGTTCCCATTTACCGAACCTTTTTTTTAAGATATAAACGGAAACTCGGGGTGAAAAAGAAAATCAGGGGGGTGGGAAGAGAAATCTTCGCTAATAGGAGGTGGGGAGAAGAAGTGCTGCAGTCAGTTCAACTGGACTTGGGCCTGGCCTTATTCATGATACAACATTTTGAGTGAAATTCTTTTCCCACCCTAAGCCTCTCACAACCCTTCTCTCCCTCCCTGAATTTTCATAAATACTTATGTTTGAATTTAAGAATTCGCTCGAATTCTAGAATTTGAACTAGGGAAATAAACAGATTGGTTGGTGTTTTTTTTATTGATCTTTGCAGGGGCGTTGCTTCTTATCTAGCAAATCACTTGTTTGTTTTCGTCTATAAAAATTTCCCTTTATTCTTAGTTTTATCATACATTCTCCTTTCTTTGCTTAACTATCTTTTTGTCGGTTTTAAAAGTTCTAGGGTAAATGGATATATAGTTTTTCGTTGACCGATCATAAGATTCACATTGTTGTCATTTGATGATGAGGTGTGAGAATGTTATGATTTGTGAAACAAAAGCTCTTGCAATACAAATGAGATTTTCTCTGTCTTGGTTTGTTATTCAGCCACCTTTTTTCATGTAAACAAGAGAGTTTCATCACTCTCACCTACCCTCAAAAGTGAAAATCCGAGGTAATATTTTATCTAATATTTGAGGTAATTATTTTTTAATGTAATTATTTTATCTAATATTTGAGGTAATATTTTTGGCTTAATGTTTGATGTGATTAATTTTGCTTTATGTTGTACTATATGTATTTAAGAGTAATATTGCTTCATGTAAAACAACTTTTCAATTCAATATTTTTGATCCATCTCATGCACCATTTCTCAACAGACCATCACAACTAGTGAACGAAGGCCCTTGTCGAAAATAAAATGACTTTTTCTGTAACAAGATATCAGAAAATCAATCTAACCATATATAGTCGAAATGCGTTTGCAGTAACAAAAACATTCGTCCATAAATTAAAGAATTAGTACTGGAAGTTGCTTGCAAGAAGTATGCTGTGAAAGAACAAATCAAGGAAAAAATGGTTAAGACGAGGACCATCTACTTGAAATATTTGTTAAAAATAATTTTTCACCAAAAATTTTACTCGCTTGAAACAGTATATATTCTACATTTTGAGAATTGCATTTAAATTGACTAGACTCACAAGTCATGACCTTTCTATACATGATTTCAAGTCAACTTGAACATGTCTTCATAAGAACCTCACTGTTTTTCCGACTGCTGAAATTTGGATTTTAATGCTTCAATGACAGCTGAAAAGTCCTCATCGCTATAGCCGTGTGATTTTGCAACTTTGTATAACTCGTTAGCAGCTGCTGCAATCGGAATAGGTTGGGAAACAGACTCTGCTAACCCCAGGGCAAGTCTTAGATCCTGTCACCATTAATTCTGTTATGTCAGTACAAAGCTAAGTTTGAGTATCAAACAGGAATATTCATTTACTTGCCTTCTGCTGATGCTTTAGGGGAAATGCAGTCGGGTAATGTGACTGTATCATGGATGGGCCTTTCATCGAGTACATCGGAGCACTAATGGCACCCTGTGAAATTACCTGCAAAATTTCCATTTCGTAAGGGCCCGTATATAAAAGAATGGTTATTTCAGTACCCGTGACCTATGAAGCACTGACTCCGACATGGACACCTGATACTATAGGTTTTATTTTGTGAACTGGCAAATAACTGAATACCTCCACTAGTACTTTTGGATCCAGTCCAACTTTCTCACTGAGAAGTAAACCTTCAGAAAAGGATGCCATCATACTATAAACCATTGGAAAAGAGAGAAATCAGTAATGTCACATTAATCATAAACACAACAAGGTCAAAAGAAGCAAAAAAGCAGGATACAAATTTTAAAGGACCTGCCCATGATCATATTGACAACGAGTTTCATTGCAGCTCCATTTCCAACATCACCAAGGTAAAATCTAGACTGCATTGAAGCATAAAGCATGCATATCATATGAATTAATTGTTTTCTTTAAAAGAAAGATCAGAGATTTTTTTAATGAAGGACTAGATATACATACTTTCCCCATGATGTCCAAGAGAGAAGCAACCGTTTCATAAAGACTTTTGTCCCCTGCAATAACATATAATGTACATTATCTCAGTTTCTATAAGTTCCCAATACTCTCTGTTGTGACTAAACTCTGAAAAAATGTTGTGTGCTGTTATGTATTCAAACTGGATCTATATATATATATATATGAAGAAATTCTTTACAGCATAACCTATTTGCAAAGACATCGTAAATTAAAATTTCAAATATAGGCAGCTATTGGAATCAGTGCTACAACTTACATGACACATTCAAGCTGAATTTTCTACTTATAAAATAAAATCCTTCACCAACTCTTTTTCCATCACAAATTTAACAAAGTTATTAGTACATGAAGAAGATTATTCACCTGCTGTAAGAAATATCAATTGTCCATCTTCTGCTGGCTTTTTGGAACCTGAAACTGGAGCCTGTAGGTAGACAGAAATCGCTTTGCAAGTGTTACAACTTACATATTCATCTAATCATGCAACTTAAGCATGGAAGGAATAATGCATAACCTAATTATATTGCACCCTGTATGTTCCATAGAGAATAGTAGATAGAGAAAGTATAGAAAACCATACCTCCAAAAATAATGCTCCAGTGGATTTTATCTGCCCATTAATCAATTTAGAAGTGTCCACATCAACAGTTGATACATCGACATATCTGAAAATATATAAGGTATTAAGCTTACTATCAGACTAAGGAGGCACATCACAGCATACACCATAAGATGAAAATATATGCAATGTGTTGAGTTGACAACTAAGGATAGACTATAGTCAACCTAGAGATAAAAGTTTCAAATCCTATTATCTGTCAAATTGTAGCAATCTATTGAGAAAACTTTGAATTAAATATAGCACCCTTTTCCTGGACCCATTCCATTTGCAGCTCCATATTTACCACAAGCAACATCAACCTGATAAATGGAATCGAACATATATAACTAGCACAAAACTTATATACATAAGCTTTAAAAAAAACTATACAGAAATATACACACCGCACTTTGAGGATCAGCAAGCATGGCAAATGTGAGATCGCAAGATGCCGCTACTTCCTCAGGAGATGGTTTATATCTACAGAAACAAATGCGCAGACTTTCAAACACACAATTTGAAATTCAAAGCATATCTTCTCTTTATGTTATGTGCCTTTGAAAATGTAAAGTTATTTTAAAGTGTAAGTAATGGAAATGTGAATTATAAAGAACTTACTTAGCTCCCAAACTGATTAGAGGATCACACTTGCTCTTTGTCCTATTCCAAACAGTCAAATCAACTCTACACAGGAACATTTTGAGAACGAATTAAGATATGATGATAATTGATAACTAGCATTTTTTTTTTAATGTAAACTGAGTATCCTCGACGCGCAACTACAAGACTAATTTCACTTGGAACCAAATGGGGAACAACGAAACTAACATTAAACTAACTACTAACAAACTTATTATATCTAGTAACTAACATACATACCCAGCTTTGATGAGATTTTGTGCCATTGGGGTGCCCATGATTCCAAGACCCAAAAATCCAACACGTGGAGGTGTGTCAATCCCTGAAAACAAGTATGTATGAGTACAGAATTGAGCTGAATTTGAAGAGAGTAAAGCAGTATATATATAAAGTAGAATTGACCTTGACCTTGTGATTGAGCAGAAGCGTTTGAAATGTGAAGAGAGAAATGGCGATAGTTGAAGGAAGAGCGCATTGCCATGATAGGGAAACGGTGAAGAACAAAGTGATTGCAGTTTATGAAGCTGCTCATGTTCTTCTTTGTTCCTTTGAATTTGATAGACACAGTGAATAAAGATGGATAGATTATAGATAGCATCCAAAAAATAGATGCCAAACATTTTTATATTTTTTTTGACAATTTTTATTTTTTATTTTTACACTAACAACCGACAATAATTCATAATTTTGTTACAAATGATTTAAAAATATATTTAAAGAAATTGGAATGATGTGAGAAAAGACTCTTATTTCACCTGGGTTACTACATCATAGGTACAAATTTTCTCCTTTGTCTAGGTTTGAAGACCTAAGAAATCCTATGAGGCTATTTTGGTAAAAAAAAATAGGGGATAACTAACAAGATAGCTTATAGCGGATGAATTTATAGCGGATGATAGCTTACAAGTTAGATTTTAACTTATAGTGAATAAGCTAGCTGATTGAATTGAGGCCCGGTCTTCTGTGAGAGAGTAAATCATATCTCTCACGGTGAAAATGGTATTTGGTACCATAGGATGTGTGGAAAAAAAAGGCAATGGTGTAGATCTCTTACCAGAAACCTGTTTCTACAGTGCAGTTCCGGTTTTTTCCATTTAATACAAATATTTGGTTTAATAAATTATAAATGTAATATTTGTTTTTTATAAATAAATATTTTGGTTTTTTATTTAGTAATTTGTTTGTGTGTCGGTAACAGAAGATAACAATGTATTTACCCCTTTGTTACTGCATCTTTTTACTTGACTCGCAGATCACCGAGACCCACCGTATCCCATGATTTTCCACTGTTAATTGACTGGTGGTTTATGATTTATCTTCATCGACGTGCTTTCGACACTTATAGTGGTTTGTAATTGCTAGTTTGTTTAAATAAAGTTAATCGAAGTTTCGGAAGGAATGAGTCGAAGATTTGTTTTAGTATATTAATGGACCAAAAGCGTTGCACTTCTGCGATCGGAATGGAAGTTCGTAGAGAAGAAATAATAGATTTTTATGACATTTTAATAGTCGTATGCTGATTTTAATAGTTGAGAAGAAGACCAGAATCCCATGTTTTGAAGTTAGATGTAAAATCTTATATTCTTATTGTCTCAAAAATTGCAAATATAGCTTTTAAAAAATTAGAGATCTTTGTGATTGTTCTTTTCATCTCTGTTGTGTTGTTGTTGGAGTTCATATTTTTTTCAATGGTGGACTGGTGATGAAGATGGTGGAGAGGATAGAGACAAGGTGGTGGTTGGTACAGTTGAGATATGGTACAGAGGGTGCAGCATAATATGGTATTATTAAAAAGAATCTATGGTTAAAAGAGCATGATGGTTGGAGGGAGACTGAGGTGGGTGAGGCATGCCATAGAAGGTCAAATCGTTGTCCTTGTTGACACGAAAATCAAATGGTTGATATTAAACAAAATATTGAGGTTGTATGGTAAGGCCAATTTGAACTCGCAGTATAAAAAAATTGGTTAAATTGGACGATTGGTTCCTTAACTTATTTATTGATTTTATATTGGTCCATTAACTCATTAACGCCACAAATTGATACCTTAACTTTAATTATGTTTGTCGTATTAGTTTTGTTTAACAGATTGATAGTGTATTTATGTCCCGTTCTAAGAATTGATTATGAAGTGATAACCATATTCACTAATAATATTACTCATAAATAAATAATTTATGCGTTTATATAACGAATAATAGACAGTAAAATTAAATGAGGAAAATGAAAAACTGTCTATATTACTAATAATATTACTAAGAATTGTCTAATTTAAACCAAAAACTGCAAACTGAGTAAGGGAAACATGGTAAAATGAGGAAAATGAAACGTTTATTAATTAAGGGACGAGAAAAAAACTTAATGGTTTAAGTCGAAAGAATTGATAATAGGTGGTGGTTTGAGACAAAATGGGTTCATTTAGTCATCAAAACTAAACAAAAATTGAAATTAGATGGTCGTTGGAAATTAACTCGGTGAATTTGGTAATTAAAAGGTAAAGAAATGGAAATTAGATGGTCGTTAGAGATAAATTCGGCCGATTTAGTCATTAAAAGTCAATATAATTGATATTTGTAGGTCGTTAGAGATAAACTCAGTCAATTTAGTTATCAAAAATCAATATAATTGATATTAGATGGTGGTTCGGCATAAACTCGGTGCATTTAGTCATCACAAGTTAATAAAATTGAAATTAGATAATCGTTAGAGATAAACTCGGTCGATTTAGTCATTAAAATTCAATATAATTTATATTTGTAGGTTGTTAAAGATAAACTCGGTCCATTTAGTCATCAAATGTCAGTATAACTGATATTAGATGGTGGTTTGGCATAAACTCGGTCCATTTAGTCATCAAAAGTAAAAAACAATTGAAATTAGATAGTCGATAGAGATAAACTCGGTCGATTTAGTCATTAAAATTCAATATAATTTATATTTGTAGGTTGTTAAAGATAAACTCGGTCCATTTAGTCATCAAATGTCAGTATAATTGATATTAGATGGTAGTTTGGCATAAACTCGGTCCATTTAGTCATCAAAAGTAAAAAAAATTGAAATTAGATAGTCGTTAGAGATAAACTTGATCGATTTAGTCATTTAAATTCAATATAATTGATATTTGTAGGTCGTTAGAGATAAACTCAGTCAATTTAGTTATGAAAAATCAATATAATTGATATTAGATGGTGGTTCGGCATAAACTCGGTGCATTTAGTCATCAAAAGTTAATAAAATTGAAATTAGATAATCGTTAGAGATAAACTCGGTCGATGTAGTGATTAAAAGTCAATATAATTGATATTAGATGGTGGTTCGACATAAACTCGGTGCATTTAACCATGAAGAGTAAAAAAATTTGAAATTAGATGGTCATTTGAGATAAAGTCGGTCGATTTAGTAATTAAAAGTCAATATAATTTACATTAGACGGTAGTTTGACATAAACTCGATGCATTTAGACATTAAAAGTGAATATAATTGATATTTGTAGGACATTCATGATAAAAAAAGTTGATTTAGTCATTAAAAGTAAAAAAGAATTGAAATTTTATTGTCGTTATAGATTAACTCGGTGGATTTAATCATTAAAAGTCAATATAATTGATATTAGACGGTGGTTCGACATAAATGTGATGCATTTAGACATTAAAAGTCAATATAAATGATATTATATGGTGGTTTGAGATAAATGTGATGCATTTCGGCATAAACTCGGTGCATTTAGTCATCAAAAGTAAAAAAAATTGATATTAGATAGTCGTTAGAGATAAAGTCGGTCGATTTAGTCATTAAAATTCAATATAATTTATATTAGACGGTGATTCGATATAAAGTCGGTGGATTTAGTTATTAAAAGTACAAAATTGAACTTAGATGATCATTAGAGATAAATTCGGTGGATTTAGTCATCAAAATTCAATATACTTAAGATTTCTCATCTCACCACCCCGTATATCCTTTTCACCTCGAAAAAGTTCGATATACGTAAACCGTACTTTTTTTGCCTTCAAGAGGGTGAAAAAAATACATGGGAGTGGGATGAGAAATCTTTCAATATAATTGAAATTCAGGGCTTGTCCAAGCATAATTTTAAAGCCCGTTTTATAAAGCCCATTAGACCTGAAAATAATTTGCAATTAAAATTAAAATCAATTTTATAAAGCCCATTAAAATTAAAAAAAGTCAGAAATAAAAAGAAAAGGGGGGAAAATATAAAACGATGGAAGTAGAAATCAAAGGTTAGGGTTCCATTTGAAGTTCAACATCGTGAGTTCATCATCAACGTTATCGTTCATCATCATCGTGAGTTTTCCAAATCGTTTTGCTCTGTTCATCGTTTTCAAAAGTCTGTTCGTAATTTCGTACTATTTCTTGTAGGAATCGACGGCATATAGAAAATCACTATTTATGCATATAGAAAATCAGCACCTTGTTAAAATAGAACTGTTTTAATTTTATTTTTTTTATTATTTTAAATCAAAGGTCTGACTTTTATGTTTGCTTTAGGCCACATTAAATATTTTGGGCCGACCCGATTGAAATTAGATGAACATTAGAGATAAACTCGGTAGATTTAGACATTAAAATTCATTATAATTGAAATTAGACGGTGGTCGAGACATACTAGGTGGATTTTGTCATTACAAAAATGAAATTAGTCGGTGGTCGAGATAAACTCGGTGGATTTAGGCATTAAAATTCATTATAATTGAAATTATACGGTGGTCGAGACATACTAGGTGGATTTTGTCATTACAAAAATGAAATTAGTCGGTGGTCGAGATAAACTCGGTGGATTTAGGCATTAAAATTCATTATAATTGAAATTATACGGTGGTCGAGACATACTAGGTGGATTTTGTCATTACAAAAATGAAATTAGTCGGTGGTCGAGATAAACTCGGTGGATTTAGGTATTAAAATTCATTATAATTGAAATTATACGGTGGTCGAGACATACTAGGTGGATTTTGTCATTACAAAAATGAAATTAGTCGGTGGTCGAGATAAACTCGGTGGATTTAGGCATTAAAATTCATTATAATTGAAATTAGACGGTGGTCAAGACATATATAACTTTTTTAATAAATCTTAAAAAAATTGCGTTTAGTTATATATATGAGTAGGGCTGCTCAAATCCAAATAAAAATAGCAAACCGATCCAAACCGAACCGCAAGCAACCTTAGATATGAGACCAAAGGGAGTATAAATGATTATTTGAGTATAATATTTCGGTTGACCATCAATTGTTACCTACATATTTCATTATTAAAATATAGTATTCTCAATGTTCCAGTAACAAGTGGTGGTGCACGTGTGATTGCTGCAACACATGCAATGAACAAGTACTCAATCAACCATTAAGTTTAGTATTAATGGTAGATTACACCCTCCACATGAGATGTTATCACTCTCTTCTCTTAAGTCCTGTAATAGTAGTGCAATTTTTCTTAAAAATTAAACAAAAAAAATTAAACAAAATTTAAACTAATTTACAATCTGCATCTACTTACTGTTGACATCTCCACCCCAATGTTCAATGACGGCTGGCTAGCATGATCTGCGCTGGCTGTAGTATTCATGTTTCAAAACCTATACATTTAACAATACAGAAACAAGGAAAAAATTTAGGTTTAATAGTAAATAAATCTGGTATACACTCATTCATCAATTTAAACTCCTATATCTTAACTCATATTTTTTTTCTTGTTGACTGCAAACAAAATTACAAAGTACAACAAGTCCTTTGAAGCCAAAAAAGGGAACAACAAACAGTACAAGCTCAAAAAGAATAGGAAATAAGAAACTAAATTCTGGTGTGGCTAAAATCCTACAGAAATAAGAAACTAAATATACTGAAAATAAGCAACAATGCAAACCTCCTATTTGAGTATATAATTCATTTGAACAATGCACTATTGTATTCTTTCATCAAACAATTTGTGAAAGAAAAATAATAAAAATTCAACCAAGTTGAAACCAAAATCAACAAACAATTCCTCAGTATATAAGAAAACAGTAGAAAGTCGAAACAACATAGGCATATGCAGAGCTTAGATCTTGCAAAGAAGAGAAAATCACCGACAATTTAAAAGGTGACATGGTGTGTGCAAGGAAGCATGGAGAATTTGAGATGTGAAGAAGCAAAGACAAACTCAAATCCTTTATTATGTGAGATGTAAGAATGGAATGGAACAATTGAAAAGGAAAAAAAAAAAAAAGTGAACCTAGCCAGCGGTGGAAGACAAACTTGTATATTTTAAAAAGAATTGGTTGAAAAATAATTGGTCTTGTTTTTAGTAATTACCAGAACATAATACTGAAGTTATTATGGACCCATCAAAAGATTGGTCCATTATGGACCAAAATTTTTATTCATTAGATTAATCTAAATACTGAAGTTCCATTGATTCTTATGATGAACCCACCACATACAATCTTTTTCATCTTCTTCTTTTTCAACATCTGAAAAGTTTCTCTTATGTTAAAACCACCGCCTATGTGGATAACCATTATCAGGATTGAAAACCCATTGTTCCAACATAAAGCTAGAAACCGATCTATTACCAATAAGACACCATTTTTTTTTTAATGAGAACTACAATTCGTTAGATTCTTGTATTAAAAAAAGAAACAATTATAATCTTTCTTCTGCCTTCTTTCTTTTTTCCCTAAACTCAATTTTTCATGAAAATAAAAAACTTGGGAGAAAAATAGTATAGTTTCTTGTTATAAATAATTTTTGTTATTTGGGATTTCACAAAAATTAATGCTTCCTAAAATAATATTTTTGGATAAGTGTTGCTTAGTGATTATTCTGGGCATGAATTATGATGAGTGAATAACGTCCACCATTGTTGGCGTGAAGAAGCTCAAAGGGGAGAGAAGATAAGCATGAGGGAGTACTTGTATGTGGATGGTCTAATGAATCTGAAAAATCTGGTGTGGCTAAAGCCAACACCATGAACTAATGAATCTAAAAAACTAACAGACCCCCTAAAAACAAGAGGACAACCACGAGAAAACAACAGGAAAACAACAGATCTAAAAGGAAACAACAGATCTAAAACGAATTCATCATCGATAACTTACAAAATGACATTAACTTACCTTAATCAACAGCTGCTCTCGTTTAACTTGATTTTCCGATCTTGTTCTTCTTTCGCCCAACCACGAAAAGCTGGATTGATTTTTTCGATCTCGTTCTTCTTTCTCCCAACCACGAAAAACTAGATTGAAAATGCTAAGGTCTGATTTAATATTTCTGGTCAAAAAACAACCTAAACTAAATAAAATATAATATATGTATCATAAAAAATAAAATAAAACAAATTCAATATATGATTTTTTGATTATTTAAATAATGGATTTTTAATTATTTAAAAATATATTAAACCGGTTTGACCTGTGATAACAGGTTTTGAAGACCAAACCATGGTGAGCGATATGACTCGCTTGCTCACGGTAGAAGGCGCCTTGAATTGGTAGTGTTTGGTAAAATTAGTGGTTGAACTAGCTTATAAGTATGAAATGACATGAAAAAAAACCGATTGGTTGAAACGCTCTCTTCTCTCTCCTCTGTAAACTAAAACAACACAACCACCGTCTTTGTTTTCCCACCAAATCCAAACTATTTTATCCAAGATGTAGCCTTGCTGTTGTGATGGGGAGCTTTTCCTTCTAGGAGGCTTCACCATCTTACCCCAGTTGGGGTTGTTGTCGCCGACGCCACCGTGATTTTGTGTCTTCTTGTTGTCGGAGCTTCGCCGGTCCGTTTCGTGTTTTGTTCTCTCTTTTCGTGGTGTTGCCTCTTTGTTCGTTGGGTTCTTCCATCATCATCATCTACTCCGCTTCGTCGCTGTTCGATGGGTGTGGTGGTTCTAGCTCTGTGGATTTGGGGTTTTGTTGTTTCGTGTTGCTCCTTGTTCTCTGTTTTTTTTTTTCTTTTCTGCGGATCTGGTTGGAAGGTTTGTTTTTCTTTATGAAGCTTCTTTTGGTTCCGCCACCACCGCCTCCCTTGGGGTGGTGGTTGGTGGCGTGGTGGCTCTGGTATGTTTGGGTTTGTACTGTTTTTCGTTTTGTATTGTCTGTTGTTACTCTTTTGTGTTCTTGTTCTGGATCAGAGATTGGTTGGTACATTGGTGGCCTCTTGGTTTGGTTTCATAAATCCTAGTGGATTGGCTCTATTTACCCGAAAGGGTTGTGTGGTTTCTAACGTATTGGACTTATCCCTCGATCTGAGTTCAATCACGTCCGGTTTCTAACTTGTTGGACTCATCCCTCGATCTGAGTTCTAACACGTCCGTTCTTGTTTTCTGGTTGTTTTGGTATTCTTGTGTCCTTTGATTCTCTGATGTTTCAGGTCTGTTGAGATCTGCAGGTCTCAAGGCGTCCGGTCTACCTCCACTCCAGCACCGTCTTCTTATCCAGCTCAGTTCATGTGACTGTGTTTTGGATTGATTTGCTCGAAAGAGCTTTTATGCCTGCTGCTTTGTTCAGGGGGTTGTTGGTACTTGGATCTTGCTCCGTGTTGGCGGTCGATCCATTCGCCAGTTTTGAACCCTTTTTAATCCTTGCTCGTGATGGGTGCTAATTGTTGTTAGGATTGATTAGGGTTGTTATACCTAGCATGATTGATCACGATGTATTCCCATTTGGGTTATAGCTGGGTCAGGTCTAATGTCCCCCCAGCCTTTATATCTTTTTGTTTATGTTTAATATATTTTCACTTTTGCTTAAAAAAAAAGTATGAAATGACATAAAAAAAAAATTTAATTAATATTTAATTTTTTTCAAGTAAGATGATAAAGATAAAATTGGAAGAAAGATGATAAACTATAAGCTACTTGAAATAGCGTTTGAAAAATAAACTATAAGCTAGTAAAATATGCTATAAGCTCTTTTTTTAAAAACCGTTATCAAACAAAGCTTTTAGCTTATAAATTAAAAGCTATAAGCTAACTTATTTGTTTTCTCAAACAGAGTCTAACTCCTCCTTTAATTTTTAGTTCAAACTATTTGAGTTATTATCTACTCCAACCAATTAAATAAGAGTTCCGGACAAGGTGACTAATCACCATTTAGTTGTGACTAATCTCATAAAAAATTTATTTTTTATACAGGTTCCCTAAAAGAGATTAATCATGGTTAAACTTGAATGTTCTCCAACTAAATATGAAGTCATTGGTCGACTCTAACTATCTTTTTAAAGAGTTCAAATATATTATCAATCAAATTAGTTTATTGTTAATCTATTTTATATATTTCTTAAAATTTAATTAGTTAGTTTATAGAGAAAGTTTATTTTTTATTTGTTTGTCGGATAGTCAAATGAGTAAAATTTTATATTTTAAGGTGAACAAGTGAGAATACTAGTACGAATTTAAGTCTCTGCATATTACACACAATATCTCTATCCATTGAGCTATGCTCACGAGAACATTTACGGAGAAAATTTAAATAACCAATTCTTTTTTTACTCCCATTAACTTTATTTAATTTTTACGCATCATTATTTTTTATCAAACAATAATTAAAATAAATAAATAAAAAATCTATGTAGAAAAGACAACATTTAAAAAAAAAATATTATTGAAGATTTTGAAAATAGTCAAAATACTATGGTTGCCTCTATTACGGCAAATACAAACGCTAACATGATTTTAAGTTTTTATTTTGGAGTAAGACCTCCTCCATTGCAACCCTTGTAAGTTGTAAGGACAAACCTCGAGTTTCTTTTTGAGCTGTGTTAGTTTGACAATTTAAAATGAGCAATCGGTTGATATCATATTTATAATGAAAAAATTAACTTTTTCGACAACTAAAAAAATTAAATTAGATGAAAATCAATTAGATGAAAGTTGTCTGACAACTAAAAAAAAGTTAAAATAAATTTTCCCTTCTTTTGTGACAAACACCTCAGATGTTTCTTTATTCTTCACACTTAATGGTGGAAGAGACGAGTATATATATATATAGAAAGGATCACATTTGGTAAAAATATGATAAAAGAGAAGATAATTGATAAATTAGTTTATAACAGATGAACTTATAAGTTAGCTGATTAAATTTGTAGTTGGTAAATTAACAGTTGAACTATCTTCTAGATATGAAGTGACGTAAAAAAGATATATTTAATTATTTCAAATAAATAACAAAGGTTAAATTAAAAAAAAAACCGTAGACTAAAAATAAGCTTACATGTTCTGTTTAGTAAAATTAATTTATAATAACTTATACCGTAATTAATAGCTTATAGTTGATAAATTATGAGTGACAAGCTAATTACAGTGTTTGATAAATTAGCGGTTTAACGATATACTCCCTCTAGTTTTGTATATAAGAAATTTTTCAAAAAAGCTCTTCCTTTAAGAAAGTAGTTAAAATACATTAACCGAGGAGAAAAAACACATTATACCTTATTGGAAAATGTAAAACATTGCATTTATTGGTTGAAATTGGAATAATGTCATAAAACTTAATAGTTGAAGTAGACTTTTGCTTATATTTAAGACTTTAGATTTTTTTGTTTTGTTTCTTATATACGAGATCGGAGGAAGTATGTAAAATGATATAAAAGGTTTATCAAAATAGGTTTTTTTTTTTTTCAAAATGAAATTATAAATTAGATAGTACAGTATAAGCTAAAAATTTAGAGCGAAAAATAAAAATATTTAGAACCGCCAAACCGGAATAAAAAATGGTTGTTGCGAAGAATCCATGGAGTTCCAATTCGAAGGCGAAGATGGTTCCAAATTCCTTCTCCAAACTGGCGACAAACTTTTGTTTGGACGAGGTTCTGGTTTTAACACCGACGACCAAACTGTTTCTCGTCGTCACGTTTCATTCCAACTCAATGAGTCCGATTCAGAGTCTCCTAGGGTTTCATTTCAAGTTATCGGAAGAAACCCCATTTGGGTTTTGAAGAACAATGATAGAGGAGCTCTTAAGCTCTTCAGGAAATTCGATAAGGGTCAGTTAGAACTCGGAGACCGTTTTTGCTTGTCTGGAAAAGCACCCATTTGGTTCAATTTCAATAAGAATCAAGATTTTGAGTGTGAGATTGATTTTGACCAACTTGATGTTTCACAATTTGATCCTGTTAAAGGTATTTTCTTTTTCATTCAACCAATGTTTGTTTCTTTGCTTTGCATGATAATGATGTTTTTGTGTTCTAAGAAAATCAATAATTGGAAAAAGCAAGCTTTTTTTTTTTAATTTGAAAAATAAATGTCTTAGTTAGTTAATGATTTTATGTCAATGACACATTTTTATTTTTCCATAGCAAAATTTTCAATGTGGATGTAGTACATTATTCAACATGTAGATTTTGAGAGTTTCTATATAATGAGTTGCAGGTTTTAGGATAGTATAATTTTGAGGGTCTTTTTTAATTGATTTATTTGAGTTTATGTACTGCTATAAACACTTGTGAGGTTGTTTGAGAGAATTTATGCAAACGGCTTATGACATTTCCATTAAGTTGTTATCAGCTTATTTGAATAAGCTCTTCAGGGATAGCTAGTGAAAATAGCTTATAGTTTATATGAAAATAGTTTGACTAGTTTTTTGCATTTGTTATAGAATAATATAAGCACTTATATGGTAAGTGTGTATGCTATGAGTGCTTAATTAAGCTGTTTATCCAAACTGGGTCTAATTCAAATTCAATCATGAGTACCATAGTTTATGATTTAAGGGTTTTTTGTGTGTCCATTTAGTTATGATATCTTGGTAGCCTTTCAAGGACTGTATAATTCAAATTTATATTCAATATACGGTGTTTCCTTTTTCTATAATATTAGCTTCCTGCTTTCCGCTTTCATTGGTTACAAATTCCAATATTATTATGTATGTATGGGATCAAGTTATGTCTGTCTTTCGATATTTTTGTTTCTTGGTGCTTATTCCTGGTTGCTTGAACTTACATACAGTTAAGGATTATTGACTCAGATTAATACCTATAATGGGATTATTTATTCTGCATAAGCATTTTTGTTTTGTCTTTGGAACTTGAACGCAGGTAAAATGTATTGAAATTTTCTGGTGCTAGAAATGGAAATGAAATAGTTACTAGTTGGTTTCTTTTGCACCTCACAGAAAAGCCAGTTTTTGTTTATTTTGAAGATACTATTGGTTTGAAAATGCAGAGTTTGGTTTTCTTGTGATGAAACACGAGTTTGACCAGTATCCAAAGGGCATGATCCGGAACGCAAAGAATTGGGAGTGGTTCCTTGAGGAGCCCAGCAAAGAAAGCGAGGATGAGGATGATTCTGATGTGACGAGGAAAATTAGGGGAAAGCGGAAAGTATTTAAAGACAACGAGGATGACGAGTGGACTGGTGATAGTGAAGATGATAAGGACCTCGTTGCTAAGATGGGGAAAGGTAAGAAACCTAGATACTCCACAAGGTCTAAAGACAAAAGAGGATCTAATAGTAATGTCAAAGCTAGTAACATTTCTAAAAGACAGAAAGCAACTAGTGGCGATGAAACTGTTGAAGATGATGATGATGACGAGACGCTAGGAGGATTCATTATTACTGATGATGAAGATGAGGACAAGGAGCAGAACAATGATGATGATGATGATGATGATGATGACGAGGAAGAGGAGGAGTTTGAAGAAGAAGAAGAAGACGACGACGATGATGCTGTGGCGGGATAAAATCAAGGGAAAAAATAGACATCCTTTTAGATACCAAGTGTTCTGGCCTTGTGATGTTAATATATAGTGACACAAGCAGCTTTCACTTTTCATCATGATAACATCAATTTGATTGTTTTTCGTAATATTTGGATGAATTGTTGTATGTTTAGGGCTCTGTTCAATGTATGAAATTGGTTATGTTTAATTTTAGTTCAGTAAAAAATTTGAGAATGATCTGTAACTGATAATTGGTACATTTCATACGAATTGTTATTTCTTATTATATATTGCAAAAATGCTTTTGCAGTTCTTTCTTTTTTGATCAAGTAGTCTAATAGTTGGAATTTCACCCTTAAGGTGAATAAGTGGAGTGTCCGGAGTTCGAACTCTCTCCCCTGCATATATCAATGTTCATGTTCATGCGGTTCTTTATGTTTTTTATTGTGACAAATTAGTCCTTAACATTATAGTCTGATAACCTTTTTTTTGAACCTCTTATCTCTGTCACTTCACTCTCTCACTGATCCACATCAGTCACCAAATCATACTTATATATTCAATTAGTTACATGGTAATCCTTGTTTTGTAAAAAAGGAAAAAGTTATTAGAATTTAACATCTTAATTTATAAAGCTAAATCTTCATCCTTTTTATCTTTTGTATGTCAGCAACAAAAAAGAGGTGTTCTGGGAGGCTTTGTATATGTTCACATTTATAAGTCATCCAACAATTGGCAATATTGCCATTGAGATTGCAATCACAAATTCACACAATGACTAAAATAATTAAATCCTTTGACTTTTGATATTTATACAATGGGGCATAATACATATAATATGAGCCTAAGAGATGAACTATATAATATGAGTTCAGGTAATAAATAATTAATAATATTAACATAGAATGATCATCATGGACTATAAAAAGAAGGACCACATTTGCATTTCCAGCTTTCAGGTTCATAATTTGCATACAGAAGACCAAAATCACTTTTCTTGTTGCTTGTAGTACTTGGAACTTGAATGGCTTCACATGGATTGCATCCATAACACTTGTGCTCACAGCTTGGTGGACTTGACCCTATTTCATTGCTGCTTATCTCTATATCTTTATCATACACCACTTCTTTCATTTTCTCTGACTTAATACTTTCTTTTACCACATGATTACCCTTCAACAAAAAACAAGTTTATATATGTTAATTAGGATTAGCATATATAGTAATACAATACATCTAAATTTACATAATTTTAGAATTAAGACATACCTTTTGTGACTCTATGGCTTGGTTTGGTGCTGGTGCTGGTGCTGGTGCTTCTTTTAGGCCTGATATATAAATGAAGCATATATAAATTGTTAAATAATCTATTAGTAGTAATAATCTAATCTAGAAAAAAGTGTGCTAGTTAATAACTAACCTGGATGTGACATTGCATGAGTTGGAGGAAATGACCTTGTAGCTATAGAGACAAAAATAAGTAACTGCAGAACTAGCATAAAACAGAATAATCTTCCCTTCATTTTAAGCACAAATGATGAATATTATGATGACGCAACTAAGGTGTGAGTGAGTGATGATTATTGCTGAAATGTAGAGTATATATATTAAGAGTGAAAAGGGTTATAACATCACAAACTTGGTATTCCCAAAAAGATAACACTCTTTGAGATTTTGCTTTACAAACACACAAGTGAGTTTCTTGTTACACAATGAATGAACAAGTTGAACAAGTTTTCACCTACTATTCATTTGACAACTCCTCTAAGACTAAGACTAGTCTGTTCAACCTTGGATTTTTTGCTTTACCTTTCAATACAAGCCAAGCCAAACCAAACTAACCTCTTTTTCTCTCTCAAATCAATCTAAAAGGGTGCTGCTATATATGGTTCTCTATTTGTTCAGAATAACAGCACCCATTTTCAGTCTATATATTATTATACACACCTATAATATCTGATACTATATTGTAAAAATAAAATATAAAAATACTAGGGTTCGTTTCATCTGCAAATGAAAATAAGTACTACACAGAACAGTATAGGACAGACCAGCACAAAACAATGTTTAAGGTATTGAACAAATGTTGTCTCGTACGATATTTGGAGAACAAAATCTTATTTGGCTATATTAGACAATTTGTCCAGAGGATAAAAAATTATACCGTGGTTTTGTGGGGATAAGAATTTCAGTTTTATCCTGTCCCTTGACCCTTAGTTTGTCCAATCCCAAAACAGTATTAAAATTAACACAGTACAACTAAAATTGTCATGTTTGGTCCTTTATTTTTTACCGGATCAAACGCACCCTAGTACTACTGGTAATTTTGACACCTAGACTGCAGAGCCATTGTTTGTCTTGTAGCTACTGATATATGCTGTGATTACCATATACGGAAGAAAGAAATCAAAATCAATGGTAATGGCACACAGCTACAGTAGTAGTGTCAGTTTTATGAATTGGAAAATAAATAAATTGCATCAGCTTCTGATATTGTAATTAATGAGGTTGTTATTGTTATTGGTGGATTAAATGTTACTTGTACTACTACTACTACTAGTCTACTAGGGTCAAATTTTTCTATGAGTTAGTTGTTGGGGAACAGATAAGTTTTCTTTACCAATATCACATTTTGGCCATTCATTTTTTATGACATTTAATTTGGACTTCCCTTGATTTGATAATCTGTTGCATCATATTCTCACGGTCAATGAATAGTAGTAGCTGATTCTAGTTACATTGGGAGTATAGTAGTATTTCCTTTCAATAAAAGTTACATTTGTATTTATTTGTTTGGAGTGTTTTACACTGCTTCTTTTGAATGTGACAACACTATGGGAGAAAATAGAGATATACACCGTCCAATATCATTTTTAAAAAGTTTTAGAATCGAGAATTGGATCTAACCATATAAAATTGGTTTGTAAGATGAGAATTGTCCTCACTTATAAATATATTCAGACTATCTCGTAACTGATGTGAGATTCTTAACAATCAGGTCACTATTATAGGTATTTTTTTTTTAATTCATCGAATAATTAATATATTTTGTCCATAATCTAAAATGATTTTCTTATAATAGTAACGAGAGAGTATGTTGTAATTAAGAATTGTTAGTAATAAAGAATTTAATTTTTATGAATCTTGTATATAATTTAACTTAAAATTGATATGATATGAAACACTATTAGTGCCACCTCACCTTAGTCAATAAGAAGTTTTTCCTTTTCCAAATTGTTTAAAAATTGCACTCTTTTATTCTCATGCACTCCCAATCCCAACTTATATTTTACAATGACAAATAACTTAATTGTTTTTACAATGACAAAATATTGACAATGAAAAATAATTAACTTGTCGATGTTTCTAATCGGTGGTAACAAAGTTTTCTCTTAAGAGATTGAACATTCCTGTATTTTAAAGTTGGATTCGAATTCAAAATCTCTTGCATGACTTTTAATTATCTAATATAGTTATAATTAATTGAAAACATGAGGTTAGTTAGTAAACATAGCTAGTCAAGATGAACAACTATAAGTTAAGTTACCATTTAAGTCCTCTTTTTTGTGCAGACATTTTTAAGGAATCAGAAAGTGTGCGTTTATGTACAATAGTAAACTCTAGGCTATAATTCAGATGTGTAAGAAATGTATTCATAGCATTAATAAAAATGATATGAACAACTAATAACAACCTCGGAGATGTTATAGATAGGTTAGTAAAAATGGTATGAATATGTCATCCATCAGTCATTAATAAAGAGTAAGCAGGGGTATATATAGGCATATAGGCAAAACATCAAGCAAGTGCACCTATGTTAGGAATAAATGTAACAAGCTTAAAAAATGTATAATATCTAATTTAAAATGGTATTTATAGTCCCGCAACTGCGATCGGGAGGGGACTGAAACCACTTGATGGAAGAACTGACCCGCAAACCAGATTAAACTAGTGGTGCAAGCAAAAAAAATGATATTTATAGTTATGAATATATTTGTAAATTTTTTTTTTAATAAAAACTTATATTTAAGGTGTGTTTGGTTTGAGAAAGAGAAATAGATAAGAGAGAAAAATATGGAAATCGATGAATGAATTTAGACTAACTTTAATCCAAATTCATTCATTGATTTTCGTATTTTTCAATCTTTCTTATTTCTATTTCTCAAACCAAACACACCATTAAAAATTGGGATTGAAAATAGAAGATAGGTACAGATTTTCTAGAGCTGACAAATCGGACTACCAACCTTTTTAGAACTAGCTTGGTTTATTGTGCTCACACATGGTAATAACTGCAAAACTAATTAAAATGCGGCACTAATTTTTTTCATGTTCGATTAACTTAACATCCTTAAAAAAATCATCAGATTTTGCCTTCTAAGACTTAAAAAAAAAAGACTTTTTTTTTGTCAAGTAGCCTAATGGCTAAAAATTTCATTATTAAAGTGGATAAGTGGGATGACCGAGAATTTAAACTCCAGCTCCCTATATATATATAATGCAATTGTCCTACCAATTGAGTTAAGCTCACGAGACCATCTTCTAAGACTTAACATAAATAACTTGTCAAAAAGAAATAGACTTAACTTAAAGAAAAATATCGGGGAATGGTTTGTGTATAATAATAAAATTGTAAAGCTCATACTTAATAATCCTAGCCTTATAATAATAATAATAATAAATAATAATAATTCTAGAAAATAATAAAATTAAAAAATAATTTACTCAACCACCATTAAGAATTAACCATATTAGTAAATTTGCAAGTGCTATCCACAAACAAAATTTTACTCTATAGGTCGACTAATTTTCATTGGTATTCAAAGCAAGTTTTCTTTGTCAAAATTCGGAAGGGTTTGGCTTGTGTCTGTAGGTCAAGTTTTGTAATCATGCTAAATCACTTTGGTTGAATTTAATTTAATAAAAAGAAAAGGAGGAATAAATGATCTAGAAAGAAAGAAATGTCATTCGTGAACTAAAATTTATTTTTCTCACTAGTTAGCATGTCGAAATGAAAAGACCAAGCTCTCACAACAAATATTGATATGGGGATATGAATCACATGCTGCTCATGCAGTTTCACATAGTATGCGATCTTAATTGTACAACTACAAAACAAAATCTAACGGTTCTGATTTATCTATAAGTTTGATCAATTTTATATAGAATTTAATTTAGACGGTTAGAAACAAGTTATCCGCTTAAAATTATAATTCACCTTTGAGTAGGAACCTACTTAATTAGTATTTTTTTAGGACGTACATAATCACTTTGAAGTGGACCTACAATGTCACATTCTTATTAGGCTTAAATGCAGTTTTACCCCCTCTATTTTGAATAAATCGGAATTTTACCCCCCTATTTCACTAAAACGGTAATTACTCTCTCTATGTAACTCCAAATTTAGTGGAGTTTGATTATGTGTAAAGTTAACTCGGTTACGGTCATTTTGGTACATGTTTGGTGAATTATTGATCAAAATTGAGTTATGTACGAAACTTTGAAGTTGAGGCTCAGAACCAAACTGGTACCTCAATTTTGATAACTCAATTTTGATCAATAATTCACCAAACAGGTACCAAAATGACCGTAATCGAGTTAACTTTCCACATAATCAAACTCCACTAAATTTGGAGTTACATAGAGAGAGTAATTGCCGCTTTAGTGAAATATAGGGGGTAAAATTCCGATTTATTCAAAATAGAGGGGGTAAAACTGCATTTAAGCCTTCTTATTATTTAGAACAAACTCTTAAATAATTATTCAATATTTTGCTTCAATGACAAAAAATTATAAACCCTTATGAAACTCATTTTTCCACTTCTTTTAATTTTTTAATTTGTTAATTCATTTTAAATTAGATTTAATTGTCATTCAAAAAATGGATGAGATTGTAATATATATATATTAAGCAAGTAATTAAGCAATTTCTACGTACCACTAAGTTGCTCTAACTAATTAAGAGCATCTTCCATGAAATTTTATAGTATATTTTACAGCCTTATATGTGTAATGATCCCTTAACCTGTATTTTCCATTGGACCAATATGAGGTGGCAATTTATAGTAAAATTTATTTTATGAATTCAAATTTAATTACCAAAATACTATTTTATTTTGTTTTGTTTTCATTGGACCTTTATTTCTTTTTTCAAAGTTGTGTATAGAACATATAATTCTTTATTGTTTTCTATACAATATTTCGAAAACAAAAAGTCATGTGAAATATTGATAATTACATTTCAAAATTTAAAATGAAACAGAAGAGAAAAAGACCCTTAACTTTTTATTATACATGGAAGTCATATTTTCTCATGATTATTATTTATTTTATTTACTCGGATGAAATTGCCCCATTAATTCTTGCAAACAAAACACAAACAACTTTGATGATGAAGAATATACTCTTTTGGAATACAAAATGACTTTGGTGTCCTTGGATACACAACCTCACATACAAACAGCAACACTAATATATGTTTACAATACTTATCAAAATAATTGGAGCAGTTATTTTTACTAAAATTACCTAAGATAATATAATTAGGCCACCTCTATTATTTTATTATTTTCAGCCAATTTGTTTTGACAACATTTTCAGCCATTTGGTCTTATCATTATTTGCATCAAATTCTCTAAAAGAGTTAAAAAAAGTTGAAGATACAAGTTTTTGATAAAGAAAAAAAATACTAACAATATTAATAATTAATTACTGATATTGACGGTTTCAAAAATAAATTAGGTGATTGAACTCAAATGAATAATAAATTTTATTTTAGGACGAATCATTCAGAAAATTTAGAAGTTTAAATTTTGACTGAAACAAATGCTAACTAGTGCTCTCAGGGCACTAGTTAAGATACAAAAATGGTAAGTTCTGTGTTGAAAACAACATTTTTCATACTTTATAAATACTGTGTTCAATTTTAGAATTGATTTTTACACTCAAATTTTATGTTCAACTCACTTTTGCATGAATATATCCAAACATAAACCACTTTAACTTAAAATCAATTTTACCCAGAATCAATTTTACAGAATCAATTCTGTCAAAATTAATTCTCGTCACCGCAGAACCAAACATATATGGTTTTCTTAACTAGTGTCCTAAAGACACCATTTAACATTTTTCTTTTTAAAACTTATTACTACAAGAACTCCATCTCTTAAGAATCACATCGTTAAGGAAAAAAAATGAGAAATACTCGATACTAATATTCTAATTTTGTGATACTAATTTGAGATACAAATTTTAATTTGTGACTCCACCAATGATTTGTGCATGCGTGTTAAGATAGTTTAACACAAAAATATTACAGAATGTAGGGGGGTGACCTGTTGATGTCACCTGTGGCTATTTCTAACAAACAAAAGCCATTAAAGATTAATCTTAATCACAATCACAAATATTCCAGCATGCATGGGGCCACCAATTGATGTTTACTCGTAGGTGGCTATTCTAAAAAGCAAAAGCCAATTTGGTCAACTTATTATTATATTATTATTACTCACATTTTAATTTGTATTCCTAGTGAATGTAAGCTTAATTATTAGTTAATAAAAACTTGGAACCAATGAGTTAAAAATAAAGAGTTTTGATAAATAAACAAATTTGTTGATAATGCCATATGCCAAACACAAACTTTGTAGTATTATAAATATCTACTACCTGAGAGGTGATATGGTACAAAGTGCTTAATTTGTGACATTTGTTTATTTTATACAAGCAGTTACCACTGTCCTATGCTATCATACCTTACTAGTACTACTACTTATAAATCATCAATACCAATTGCTCATCATTAAGCAAAAAAATAAAATAAATCCATTATAGTCACATAGTGAAGAAACATCATATAAGAATTTGTGTTAGCTTTACAATTTAAGGAACAAAATTTGGATGAAAGAGTTTTGATGTTTCATCGTACAATGAATTGAAACTAGAGGTAGATTTCGTATGTATCACTCATAATAACTGCCACTGCTACATTCCTTGTTGGCCTCAAAAGACTTCCCATTCACAAAGCTTGAGGGATATACAGGTAAATAATTCATTAACCCATTTATTTATTTTATACAGCAAGAGATTATTTATATTCTACATTATAATCAAAATACTGATTTTTTTTCTTCATATTAGCCATTTTTTAATATGCATTTTCAATAAACATTATTATTATTTTTCGTTGTAGTTAGTGATGTACTCAGTCAGGACCTTGAATTAGAAAATGTAAATTATTTAAGTTTAATTAATACTTTTTATATAAAAATAAATAATATTGAATATGTTTTTAGTCCACCAAAAAATCATAAAATTTGTAATCTCTCTTTGAAAAGTGAGATTTTGTCTCCAATTGTTAAAATATCTTATTTTGAATTATATACGTCTTTTTAAAAATATGCAATTTCTTATCCTTTGAACAAACATCAAATGAGACTAAAATAAAATTTTAAAAATAACAACATATATATATTTCGAAAGTTTAACAACAAAAAACATATAACTTTTCAAATTTATAGATTAGAAACAAGTCGCAGAAAGTAGGTCTTTACTTTCATTGAAGAAAGTAGTTTTAGAAATTTTGAGATGGGCTAACCACTATCTATGGGATGGTGTTTCTTTTGAGAGGGATCCTCACCAACTATAAATTTAAATTTTGTATAGATTGATGAAACTAAACTTTTAGACGATTATTTTTTTTAGAATTTTGAGAAATATTTAGGTTTTCATAAACTTAGAGCTTCTTCAATAGGAATATCTAAGTTTTATAGAATAATGATTTGTTCTTTATCTTTTCTTCTCATTAGAGAAATTATGATGTGGCAGAGTAAGTAGGAAAGAAATGACTCAAATACATTTTTTTAAGTTACCACATTGTCACTTTAATATTGGCTTATTTATGTTGGCTAATTAATTAAAATAATTTTGTATAGAAGTATGAGTTGTATAAAATGATATGGTATTGTAGGGGTCACTTGTTAGTGATGTGGTGTATGAAATACTTAACAAATAATTATGGTCATTTAATAAATAAAAAACAGCACCCTTATTTTTACCCTGAAGCCAAAATGAATTATTTTGGGCCTTTCAACGTTGTTTTTATCCATTCTAGAAGCCCAAAACTAATATGGACTAGTAATCAAGTTTCAAAAATTTCTCTTCCCACTCCCCACGTTTCTTTTTCACCCCTCTAGCGTACAAACTTTTACCGAACTTTTTTGTGTGCTAGAGGGGTGAAAAAGAAACGTAGGGGGTGGGACGAGAAACTGTCTCAAGTTTCTATTCTAAGGGAACTTCTTTCCCCACTCCCCCAAAACTAATATGAATTACTTTGAGACGATATTATATTATTTTCATTTCTCAAAAGAAATGAAAAATTCTAATTGGAGATAAATAGATACAAAATGTAGATGTTAAGTTACACCACCAAATGGGTCCCACTATTATTAAGCGAGCCCCACTAATTTTTGCATTTATCTCTCTCCAAATAAAACTATTTATTTTGAGAAATTGAGGGGATCATAACTCATAAGTGTTTTTGTCTCGAAGTATACTTTTGAAGTGAAAATGGATGTGTGAAAAGAAATTACTTATTCTTTTTTGGTATTAAAAAAACTTTTTTTCTTCTTCTTAATCTAATAATCTACGGATATAATGGTAAATACCATATGAAACTCACCACAAATATTCGGTCCAACAATTTCAGTATTTACTAGTTGAGTTAGAACTACGAATAAAAAAAACTTATTAATCCTTATTCTAATTCTGTTCCCATTGATCATTTGATGTTTTAACTAAAAAAAGGGTGGTCCTTTGATTGGCAGTTATGTTATTTATATGTTTATATTATATATATCACAAGAAAGATTCTATTAACCTTTCTAGCAAAACTTTGGTCATTGAATTAATAATCTAATTCTATTCTAAATAAATCAGTTTTCATCTAATTCTATTCTAAATAACACAAGTAATTCTCCTTATAATTTTATATTCAACCAAAACCATTCCTTGGTAACAAAATCCCAAAAGTTCTCAATTTTCTGCAATCTACATGTCTCTCATGCTAATATCTCTTCCAAAATTGTGCAGTATTCCATATATTCCAAAGAGTAAACTTATGTGTATAGATGAAAATTATAAAGAAGCTGAGTTACTACTTCCATGTGAGCCTGTCTCTCAACCTTAATTCTATATATTTACTTTGCAAGTTTCTACTATTAGTCAAATGGAAAATATAATTGAAGTGTTATTACTTATTATAATTCTTGTGTAGAAATTAATGGAAATGTTAACAATAAGCAAGGAAGTAAATTTCAACAAAGACATCAATTTCAATACTTTCTATAAGCCTGATCATGTTACTACTACTACTACCGAAGAAGAATGTATAGTCTTGAAGAGAAGAAAAGTGGCATTGTCTTGCAAATATTTAATATCAGAGAATAATTCTGATACAGAAGATGAAGTTGAGGATTTAGTGTTACCAAAAAAACCAGAAGTAGTAATGTTTTCTTCTTCACTTGTTGATTCTGACCGTGATTTAGCTGCAACGAAGCTTCAGAAAGTTTATAAGAGTTACAGGATTAGAAGATATCTTGCAGATTTAGCAGTTGTTTGTGAGGAACTATGGTTAGTCTTCAATATTCTCAAGTTTATGAGTGCTGCTTAATGTACTTTCCAAAATGCATTCCTAAGTAAGTTTCTTCACTACTTCTTCCAGGTGGAAAGATTCAGATTCTTCTCCTTTTCACAGATGCTTGATATCACATTTTGACTCTGATAAATCTGAAATAGCTATTTCTAACTGGGCAACAGCAAGGACAATGGCTGCTAAGGTATATCTTTTTATGTGCTTTGGTTCAATGTTAGGCTCATATTTGTCTTCTTTGAATCACTTTCATTTAAAAGTTTTTTAAGTGTTCTAAGTTGGATGATTTTTAAGTGTTCTAAGTCCGAAAATCACTTTATAACCGGGAGACATCTCTTACTGTATAAGTCAGTTTTGTAGGATTGAGTTAGGCCTAATCCAAATTCTTAGAATCTTTGGGGGCATTATTAGTCTTTAACTTTTGGATAAATTTCTTTTTAGAGTTTTGTTGAATGCCGACCAATATACTCTTTTTTCTTTGGTTGGTAGATGGGAAGAGGATTGTCCAAAGATGATAAGGGGCAAAGATTGGCTCGAAAACATTGGCTTGAAGCTGTAAGCTCACACTTCTATATCTTGACTTCTATGAATGTTTTCAAATTAGCTTATGAAAATGGTTTCTTGGAGTCCAAGAAAGTAAACTAATTTAAGCTAATGTTTTCTTACATTTTGCAGATTGATCCTCGTCATCGGTATGGACACAACCTACATTTCTATTATGATGTCTGGTTTCAATGCCAAAGTTCTCAGCCCTTTTTCTACTGGTAAATATTAACTGAGCAAGAGCTAGTATAGATTCCAATAGAACTGTTGAATTTTGACCCCTATTTGATAGTTTGTTAATTCATGTATTTTGGTGATATGAAGGTTGGATATTGGAGATGGCAAAAGAGTAGATATTGACATATGTAAAAGAAAGAAATTGCAGAGACAATGCATAAAGTACCTTGGACCTGTAAGTTTTTTCATTCACCTCATTGCATATGATAAAATTATTTAATTTTGTGCTTTTCAAAATTTTGTAAATTCACTAAATTTTATATGTTGTATTAACAACTTCAACTTTGATGCTTGCAATTTGAAGATAGAAAGGGAAGCATATGAAGTGGTTGTGGAAGGAGGCAAACTTGTTTATAAACAAAGTAAGAACCTTGTCCACACAACTGAGGGTTCAAAGTGGATTTTTGTTCTTAGCTCATCAAGAGCTATGTATGTTGGACAAAAGGAAAAAGGAAAATTTCAGCACTCAAGTTTTGTAGCTGGTGCTGCTACCATTGCATCTGGAAGAATTGTTGCACATAATGGAGTACTTCATGTATGCTACAATTTCCATACACATTCCCTTTTTTATTAGATTGTATGGTTTTAAATTGTGGTCGTGGTTACGCTGCAAACTTTATATTATGCGGCCAATGCGGTCAAAAATATTGTTGTTGCAGAGACCTCAAAATTCTTTATATTGTGGTCGCAATTGTGGTTGCACACCCCAATTTAAAATCATGATTGAAAATATATAAAGGAAAAAATCATTTTATTTCATTTACAAGATATATGAACTGATCTCATTTACATTATATTTAGGTTATATGGCCCTATAGCGGTCATTATCGTCCTACAGAGAAGAATCTTATGGAATTTATTCACTTCTTGGAGGAACATCATGTGGATATGACAAATGTAAAGGTAAATAAGTTTTTATATCGAATATAACTCATCCTTAAAAATTCAGTTTGTGGAATAAAGAGTGTCATTCTTTTTAAATCTAATCTCTTTTCTCTTCAATGTTAGAATTTTAATAAAAAATTTCAAATTGGCCCTCAAAATTTAATCAACTTGTCTCATGCAGAAACATCCAGTTGATGATGATGTTGTTCCATCACCTAATAAACCTGTGGATGAGGAGATTCACTTAGAGAACATAGAAAATGTTGAAAATAATAAGGCAGCAATGTCAAGCAAATGGACAACTGGAGTTGGTCCAAGGATTGGTTATGTAAGAGAGTATCCACCAAACCTTCAGCATCAAGCACTTGAACACCTCAATCCATTACCAAAAGTCAACAATGTCATAACATTTGAAGACAAAACAACAATTCCCTCTTTAAGGGCAAGTCCAGAAGTTAATCATCTGTCACATAGGCTAGAAAACATGGAACTTATCTAGTTCAATGTACCAGCTATATATATGAGGCATTCATGTGCATATGCAAAATTTGGACTATATATTATTAGTACATAATATAGGAAGATAAAGGTCATAAATGAGCAAATGAACCCAATATTTATTTTTCACTTTTGGGTATTTCTTGGCCAATATTTGTGTTGTATTATAGTTAGCTTCTTTTGAGGCATTCTTTTTCCTTCCCCTACATTGCATAGTTGCTTGTCCAATAGTTTTTTTTGGGGGAATGGTCAATAATACATTCTTGTGTTGTAAGTTAAAGTCACATATGAAAATAAAAAATAAAAAAATTATTTATTCACTTCACTCTCTTACTTTTCTAATTGCATATAGTCTTCTTAGATAGATGTTTTACACATCTTCCTCAATGTATTATGGCCGTAAGTTTCTAAAGCTATAATTCTTATAGCACATACCTCCATTACATTTACTTAGGTTTTTTAAGTGATCCTCATTCAATTTTTCATACTATTTTTCACTTTTCAATTATTTAAACAACTCAATTACATTTCTTAAATATTCATACAATTTTTATCAAAAAAATTCAAATGAGTCACACTGGCGTTGCAAAGCTTTTGAAAGTATAGTTTACTTTTATTTTTTAATTGAATCAATGTGAGCTGTAATATAATGGACTTGTCTTGTAAGTCAAATATCGCATTACCTCTGACACAAGTATATTGAAAAGTGTGAAGGAACAACAAAGAGCAAACGATACTCTTAAAACATGAATATCGCTTGATTTTCTTTGTTCCATCACGAGTCTCACTTTGTTTGTGTCATAGGTATATGAGTGTTTTATTTATAAGAGACATGCATCATATTGAATTGTTACTAATCAATTAAAAACAATAAATTAACCTATACTTTCAAAAACATTTGGTTGAGTTGTATTTGGTTGTGGGATCTTGTGTGACCCAATTGAAAGTTTTTGATGAGTTGTATGAATATTTAAGAAATGTGGTTGAGTTGTTTAAATAATTCAAATGAAATCTACTTAAAAAACCAAGTAAGGGTAATAGAAGTGAGTGCTCTCAGTTTCTAAAGAATTTGTACGAAAATAGAATTTATATGCAATAAATCACACATGTACAAAATTACTTAACCGTAGAAATCATTTTAATTGACTTAGACTTTGGCCCTCTTTTGTAAAAAAAAAAAATCATTTTAATGGATGAATTTTAAGGGATTTCAAGATTTATATGAAATGGGCAATTTTGGTATTATAATAAAATTTTAAATAGATTTCAATGGAACTAAATATTTTTAAGGTGTTGTTAAAAAAAATGGAATAGCTAACATGTGCTCTTAGGGTTAAGGGCACATGATAATGATTCAAAAAAAAAATATTTTATCATAATTTATTTTTTCAACTTGATCACAAATTAATTGTATAAAATTTAAGTTAATATTTCGACTTTTGGATTCTTAACATGTGCTTAGAGTACATGTTAGCAAGATCCATTAAAGAATTGAAAAAAGAAAGAGAAATAAATAATTAAAGATTTGATAGAAAAAAAAATATTCCTTAAACAATCAATCTTTCTTCAATTTAGTCCCTGAACTAACAAAATATATCAAATAGTCCTTAAACTATCATTAATACATCAATTTAGTCCTTCAACTTTTTAAAAAAACATGAAAGAAAATGATATTTCAGAGACCATATTAATAGATTATTAATAGTTCAATGACCATTTAATATATTTCGATAGGTTTAGGGACCAAATTGGAGATAGTTTGGGCACTAAATTGAAGATTTATTATAAATATTTCATTATTATGCATTTGAGATTCAACTTCATTTTGGAACAGTGATTCACTACAATCACAACAACAATGTCTTCTTCTTGTTCAAGGTTTCTGAGGTATGTTCGTGTTTCTCCATTCATTTCTAAGCTGAGTTCTTTCCAATTTCCAAACCCTACTTTTCTTCATTCTTTTTCCTCCTCAACTCAATTCGATTATGCTGATTCCATTTCATTGTTCAATCACTTACTCCATAAGAATCCAACCCCACCTGCCATTGATTTTGGAAGGATTTTAGCTTCCATTGTCAAAACTAAGCATTACAACATTGCTGTTTCCCTCATTCAACAAATGGAATTTAGGAATATTAAACCTGACTTTGTAACTTGCAACCTCTTGATCAATTGTTTCTGTCAATTGGGTCATATCAATTTTGCTTTTTCTGTATTTGCCAATATTCTCAAGAGGGGTTTTAACCCGGATGCCGTAACTTTGACTACACTCATCAAGGGTCTCTGTCTCAAAGGTCAGATCCATAAAGCATTGCACTTTCATGACAAAGTGGTAGCACATGGATTTCAGTTGGACCAAGTTAGTTATGGGACTTTGATCAATGGGTTATGTAAAGTTGGAGAAACAAGAGCAGCTCTACAATTGCTGAGACGCGTTGATGGAAAATTGGTTCGACCTAATGTGGTAATGTATAGTGCCATTATTGACAGTATGTGCAAAGATAAACTTGTTGATGATGCTTTTGATTTATATTCTGAAATGGTTGCTAAGAGAATTTCTCCTGATGTTTTAACTTATACTGCTTTGATTAATGGCTTTTGCATTGTCAGTAAATTGAAAGAAGCAATTGGGTTGTTTAACAAAATGATATTGGAAAACATCAACCCGAATGTGTTTACGTTTAATACATTGGTTGATGCTTTTTGTAAGGAAGGAAAGGTAAAAGAAGCGAGAAACGTGCTAGCTGTGATGATTAAAGAAGGCATTAGACTTAATGTTGTTACTTATAATTCTTTAATGGATGGATATTGCCTAGTTAAAGAAGTGAACAAGGCTAAGGGTATATTCAACGTTATGTCCGAAAGGGGAGTAACTGCTACTGTTTGGAGTTACAATATCATGATTAATGGGTTTTGTAAGAATAAAAGATTGGATGAAGCCATGAAACTCTTTGAAGAAATGCATTGCAAAAAAATTATTCCTAACGTGGTAACTTACAGTTCCCTCATTGATTGTCTGTGCAAATTGGGAAGAATATCACATGCTTTGGAGCTCGTCGATGAGATGCATCATAGAGGTCAACCACCTGATATAATTACTTACAGTTCTATATTGGATGCTTTATGCAAAAACCATCATGTTGAAAAGGCAATTGCATTATTAACAAAAGTTAAGGACAAGGGTATTCAACCAAATATGTACACGTATACTATTCTTATCGACGGATTGTGTAAAGATGGAAGAGTAGAGGATGCAAGAAAGGTTTTTGAAGATCTTTCGGTCAAAGGCTACAATCTAGATGTTTATACATATACTGTTATGATCCAAGGGTTTTGCGACAAGGGCTTGTTTGATGAAGCGTTGGCCTTGCTAACAAAAATGAAAGACAATAGTTGCAGTCCAAATGCTGCAACTTATGAAATAATTATCCGTTCTTTGTTTAATAAAGGTGAAAACGATAAGGCAGAGAAACTTCTACGTGAAATGATCGCGAGAGGTGTATTGTACGATTGAAACTGGGTAAATAGTTCTCTTTGAAATATTACACTTGCCATTGCCAATTCCTTATTCTCAATAGCTAATAGTTATCTATACCTCTTTTCCAAAAAGGTATAGATAACTAAATTTGTTTACCAAATGACATATTATAGCAATTAGGATAAAAATAGAAACCTTCAATTTGTCATATCATATGATTACTACAAAACTGATGATTATAAAAAAATTATACGGCACAATAACATTAACCGGGAGACATCTCTTACTGTATAAGTCAGTTTTGTAGGATTGAGTTAGGCCTAATCCAAATTCTAAGAATCTTTGGGAGCAATATTAGTCTTTAATTTTTGGATAATTTTCTTTTTAGAGTTCTGCTTGAATGCAAATCAATATGCTCTTTTTTCTTTGGTTGGTAGATGGGAAGAGAATTGTCAGATGATGATAAGGGGCAAAGATTGGCGTGAAGCTGTAAGCACACACTTCTATATATTGACTTCTATGAATGTTTTCAAATTAGCTTATGAAAATGGTTTCTTGGAGTCCAAGAAAATAAACTATTTTAGGCTAAGGTTTTCTTACATTTTGCAGATTGATCCTCATCATCGGTATGGACACAACCTGCATTTCTATTATGATGTCTGGTTTCAGTGCCAAAGTTCTCAATCCTTTTTCTACTGGTAAATATTAACTGAGCAAGAGCTACTAGCTAGTATAGATTCCAATAGAACTTTTGAATTTTGACCCCTAATTATTAATTTGTTAATTCATGTATTTCGGTGATATGAAGGTTAGAATGTTGGATATTGGAGATGGAAAAAGAGTAGATATTGCCATATGTTCAAGAAGGAAAATTTCAGCACTCAAGTTTTGTAGCTGGTGCTGCTACCATTGCATCTGGAAGAATTTTGCACATAATGGAGTACTTCATGTATGCTACATGTTCCATACACATTCCCTTTTTTATTAGAAAGCATGGTTTAAAATTGTGGTCGTGGTTACGCTGCAAACTTTTATATTGTTCGGCCAATGCAGTCAAAATTGCATTTGCAATGTTGTTGCAGAGACCTCAAAATCCTTTATATTGTGGTCACAATTGTGGTTGTAGACCCCAATTTTAAATCATGATTGAAAGATAAAGGAAAGAAATTGTAACACATTTTATTTCATTTACAAGATATATGAACTGATCTGATTTACACTATATTTAGGTTATATGGCCCTATAGCGGTCATTATCGTCCTACAGAGAAGAATCTTATGGAATTTATTCACTTCTTGGAGGAACATCATGTGGATATGACAAATGGTAAGGTAAATAAGTTTTTATATCGAACATAACTCATCCTTAAAAATTCAGTTTGTGGAATGATGAGTGTCACTCTTTTTAAATCTAATCTCTTTTCTCTTCAATGTTAGAATTTCAATAAAAAAATTCAAATTGGCCCTCAAAATTTAATCAACTTGTCTCATGCAGAAACATCCAGTTGATGATGTTGTTCCATCACCTAATAAACCTGTGGATGATGAGCTTCACTTTGAGAACATAGAAAACAAATGGACAACTGGAGTTGGTCCTAGGATTGGTTATGTAAGAGATTATCCACCAAACCTTCAACATCAAGCACTTGAACAGCTCAATCCATCATCAAAAGTCAACAATGTAACATTTGAAGAAAACATCTTTAAGGGCACATAGGCTAGAAACTAATTCCCTCTTTAAGGGCAAGTCCAGAAGTTAATCATCTGTCACATAGGCTAGAAAACATGGAACTTATCTAGGTCAATGTATCAGCTATATATATATGAGGCATTCATGTGCATATGCAAAATTTGGACTATATATTATTAGTACATAATGTAGGAATATAAAGGTCATAAAGGAGCAAATGAACCCAATATTTAATTTTCAATTTTGGGTATTTCTTGGCCATTATTTGTGCTGTATTATAGTTAGCTTCTTTTGAGGCATTTGGTTGAGCTGTATTTGTAGGGTGTTACTAAAAAAATGGTCTATAAACTTTACTAAAAGCTTAACGCCCTTTTAAGGCTTTTACTCTATCAATATTAACTTGATAATTGCATTTTTCTCTTTGATAATTTCATTCATCTGTTAGTATTCGATGGAGCACTTTAATATCCAGCTTATAGGTGACTCTTTCTATGGCTCAACTCTCATTAAAAACACAAATTGTTAAGACTTAAGTATATGAAGAAAATTCAACCTAAAAAATAAATTCAAAAGACAGAGTTTCATAACTTAAATACCACATTGAACACTTTTATCTATTTAATGTGAGACTCTAACACTTAAGTAAAAAACTCTACTGGGCCAAAATACTATCAAGTGATGAATCTTGGAAAATTGTCCTTCTGGCCTCCTGAGTTTCTCTCAGGTCTTCCAAAAATCTCAAAATGCCCTCAATTATTCGGATTGCAGGATCCAAAAACATTAAAATGCCCCCAAAAACACCATTTTGGAAGTTACGTTCCGAAGTGGCTGTTTTTTTCAAAAAAAAATTAGATTTTGGAACGTAACTTCCGAAATTGAGCAATTTGGAACCTAGGTTCCGAAATGGTTGAATATTTGATTTGCTTCACTCAATTCTGCTAAAACAAAAATAAATCTAAGAGGAGGTTTTTGGAACCTAGGTTCCGAAATGATTGAATAGTTGAATATTTGATATATTTTTGGATCTTAGGTTCCGAAATATCCTAGAGTAATTTCGTCAATTTGAGAGGCCTAGGAAGCACCAGAGGAGGTCTAAAGAGCAATTTTTTGCATCTTGCTATGAGATTGGGCTGTTCTCTAATGGGCTTTGTAGGATCCAAAACGGATAAATAAATACGCAGCTGCTAAAACGGCACCGTTTTTTCTTCTTATAGAACAATACTGAGTCAACTCGGTCGAAAGAAAGAAAGAGAAAGCTGAGTTTTGATGTTGACTTATTTCTGTTACCGTTACGGTCTGTCTTTTTCTTACACAAACAAATCAAACGTTGTACAATTTCAAATTTCAAATTTTTCTTCTTTTCTCTCTCTTTTAACTTAACCCCAATTTCAAATTTCAATTTTCTCAACATTAAAAACCAACAAAAAAAAAACACTCTTTTTCTCTCTCTGTGTTTCAATTTCATCATCCACTAGTGGAAGCTACAGAATTTGATCTGCAAAAAGGGTTTCTTTTCTCCAATGGGTGCTTCTGGAAAATGGTTTAAATCACTTCTTTCTCATAAAAAAACATCATCAACTACTGATCAAGTAAATTAAGCTACTTTTATTTATTTATTTTTAAAAAAATTCAATTTTGTTGTTATCTAGTGTTTAATTTGTTAATGTTTTTGTAGGAGAAGAAGTTTAATGGTGATAACAAGATTAGTACTAAGAAAAAATGGAAGCTATGGAAGACATCTTCAGAAGGGTCTTCTTCAACTTCATGTATGAACAAGAGTGGTGCTGCTGTGTACGATTCTTCAGTGACTGCTACTGCTGCTGCTGTGGCTGTTGTTGTTCGAGCTCCACCTAAAGATTTCATCTTCATCAGGAAGGAATGGGCTGCTATTCGGATTCAAGCCGTTTTTCGAGCTTTCCTGGTATAACTTCTTGTTTAGCTTTTTATGATTTGTGTTATGAGTTTCTACTTTGAAATTCCAAGTCCAAATTAGTGTATGTTTGGTTCCACTTTTGACGGAGTCAAAACTGATTATAGATGTGTAGAATTGATTTTGATATGTTTGAATATTCTTTAGTAGAAATGATTTTGACTCTAGAATTGATTCTGACATGAAGTGAAAATTTGGTTTGTAGTGTTTGCCTCTATAATTGATTTTTAGCCTTTGATTTAGGAATAGTTGGGACATGATTTGAGTTTTGAAATCAGCTCACCACAATCAAATTGAAATTGAATTTTCAAATTTTTAGTCCTCCTTTTCACGCGGTGATCGGTGAATGACTTATGTAGTTAGGTTCGTCTGTATGGTTACGGCGATACTAATACACCAAGGGAATATGATGCAAAACTGAGTCTATCATTCAGCATAAACACTAGCCAATTTTATGGTTTTTGCAGAAATATCAGCCACAATTTTTCTCATTGTTTTAAGAGAATTTGATCACTCTCTTGTGCTTATTTTATATTGTTCTTACTTCTTCCTATTTGATTTAATAAATAATTGCATTTGCAGGCAAGAAGAGCTTTGAGGGCATTGAGAGCAGTGGTGAGGCTGCAAGCTATATTTCGAGGTAGGCAAGTGAGGAAACAAGCAGCTGTTACTCTAAAATGCATGCAAGCTCTTGTTAGAGTTCAAGCACGCGTAAGGGCTAGGAATGTCAGGAATTCTCCAGAAGGGAAAGCAGTGCAGCAGCTAATCGACGACCATCGCAACCAAGCTGATTCTGTCAAACTTGTAGAGGTAGTACTATCATAATACTTAAGTTCTCTATAATTTTCTTCAACATAATATTTACATAACAATCTCTAAATGCATTGTAATATCGAGTTACTAAGATATAGTTACAAAGGTATATATGCTAACATATTACCAAATTTTGGCATGTTTTGTTATTATCAGCAAGGATGGTGTGAAATTCCTGGCACTGCAGATGAAGTTAAAACCAAGCTAAGGATGAGGCAAGAAGGAGCTATCAAGAGAGATAGAGCAATGGCATACTCTCTATCCACACAGGTAATGAAGTTGACAAGATATAATGCGTGCGTGCGCGCGCGCACACACACATTAATTTGTTTACTTGTTAAGATTTTTAATGGTTAATTAAAGTTATTAGCAAATTCATTTAGTTTAGTTTCAATATTTTGTGCTTGCTTGTTTATAGCAGTCAAGAATCAGTGCTAGTCCAAACTCAAAAGCCACAACAAAATCTATCACTCTTCTCAAGCATCATCAAAATCTTGACAACAATAAGAGCTTAGGAAATAGTTTGTTAGAACGCTGGATGTCGACCAAACCATGTCCATGGGAGAGTCCAATCTCAAGTAGGAAAAGTGAAGAACTTGTTCCTAATTTTCAATCAAGAAGGAATGGTGTGACAACTAGGATTTCAGCTCTTAAAATTTGTCAGCAAACTCCATCATCTTCGACAATAAGCTCCGAATACATGAATGATGATAGCCTTATATCAACTTCATGTACATCTGAATCTCCATCTATGCCATTCCCTAACACTGTTATGGTTGAAACAAGTGAGGAAAAAGATGTTCATCTACCTAGCTACATGAATGTAACAGAATCAACTAAGGCTAAACTCAAAGGTTATAGGTCTACTTCGCAGAATTCAAAGAGACTCGCAATGGACGATTGTATGTCTCATAACACAAGTTCAACCTTTCTGAATGGATATAATAGTATAAGCAGTTCCGGTTCTGACCCTTCGGTTAATCCATGGAAGGATCGTTGCACAACGCCACTAAGGGCAAGCTATTATCAAAAACGATATGCCAGAAGATAGAGAATTTGTTTTAACAGTTGCAGTCTAATGTGTCTACTTTCAATGAGTTCAACAGCTTGTTGTCCATTGTCAATTGTTATCTTGACACAGCGACATGAACGGATTTGGATTTTCTGCATTCACAAATTCCACGCATTTGGGAAAATGACTAATTTACATTGTAGATGAAATAGTGTCTTTTTTATGCGAGTTTTTTTTGAGTCTGGGGTTCCTCCATTTATTATCCCTCCATTTATTCTCCATTTGGAGAGAGATAGACACATCAAAGATTACTGGGATCCACACAAATTAGTGGGACCACTTTTAATGGATCCCACTAATATTTGATGTGTCTATCTCTCTCCAAATGGAGAATAAATGGAGGGATAATAAATGGAGGAAACCCAAACTCGTTTTTTTTGTGTTGACAAGATGTGAGAAATGAAATACCAAACTATTGCACTACATCAATTTACAGTGTGTTTTATTCTAATATATACATAGTAGCTTTTGATTAATTTTGACATTATGTTTTTGAACTACTAGACTTTTTACCCGTGCTCGCACCGGATGCATGTGGCACACTCATTCAATTATATAATATGTATATTAATAATATGTGATAAACTTAAATTATATGATATTAAGAATATATCAATCCCAAACCAAAAATGATGCATCAATGTCATTATACCTCTTAATCACCTACGTTTATGTATTACGAAAATTGTATAACACGGAGACCATAATTAAAAAAAATTCCAGTGGGGGCGAACAAACAATAAACATATATAAAAAGAAATAATTCAAATGTTATAAGAATATAATTCATAGGTTTAGAAACTAAAATACTTGTTTGTTCAAGTAGTTCCATCTAATAATAGAAAGAGAAAAAAAAAGGATATTTAATAATTGACAATGTCCAACATATTTCGACGTAATTATGTAAAATTGAAATAACAAACAATCCTACAAATTTTTGAAAATTTCTTTAAAAGATACATTTGAAGTGATATTTGTAATGTTACCGGCATCGTCAATTATCAAAATCTTCAACTCATTTTTCGACGTGACTCTTGATACAACAACACATAACTGATCGTGTGAAAATACTATTCGCGGAAGGTACACCCAACATGTGATCCAATTGTATGACTAACACCTTGTAAAACCTAAACCTCTTGTCAACAATTCTAGGTACAAATTGAAACAAATGAGACATCAACTCTATACAAAGAAATAGTAAAACAAAAATAGTAAAAATGCTAATTAATTGATAATATAAGCTTTACATATGCTTACCTAGTTATATAGTCTGAACAGGCAAATCACGATTTATAATTCGTTGTGTTCCAAATAAAAGCATTTGACACCCTCATAGCACCTACATGTATAAATTAAAACATTGTAATCAATATTAATATAAGCTCATAATTTTGGACATATTCTTAATAAAAAAAAAAAGTAAATATAATTGATTAATTTCTACTATAAAACTTTGAAGTCTTTCCAAGTTGCAATATCACAATTATAGAAGATGATAATTGATATATAGCTTGCAAGAAATTTTTGCAATTGATCTGTAAATTGATTCCAATGAATTAATGACATGAATTTTGTTTCCTCTGCAGACACATGCTAGCCATATATAATAACCTTCAATATTATTTATTTATATTAAAATACGATTAACAAATATATTTACAAAATAAATTACACTTACTCCCAATATAGAGTTCTAGGTGTCATTAATTACTCTCGTTAAATTGAAAATATGAAACAACAATAGAAAAAATATGAAATAATAATCAAATTGATACATAACACAACAAACAAAAAAATAAAAATTCAAACACCTAAAAATATTCATAGGAGTACATACCTTTACAAAACCCCAAAGCAAAATTTGCATCCAATAGAAAATATATGAAACATAAGAAAAATAAAACTCAATTTTTTTTTCTTAAATAGAAGAATCAGAATTAATATGAAACACTACAAACAACAACAAAAAAAAGATGGAATCTACACCTATTAAAATAAAAATCAAATTCTAAAAGAGTAGAGAAATAATATGGAACACTACAAACTATAATAAGAATTTAAACACCTAAAATATTTATAGCAATTCATACCTTTATAGAACCCCAAAGTCAAATATGCATCAATTAAAAAAAATGTAAACATGTGAGAAAAAGGGAAAATAGATGTATAATTCAAGGCTATAATTAATGTGAAAGATACACTCTTGGGAATGTGAAAGATAGGGAGAGAGAAATAAAAAGGGTTTCTATTTATCGTAAAAGATGCATAATTCAAGGTTATAAATAAAATAGATTCCATAGAGTATATCCAATCATCAAATGAAAGCATATAATTAAGGATTAGTAGGTAACAAAATTAGGGATTAGTGTAAAATTATTTTATACACACATCCAATCATATATTGACACATCATGTATTGTGTTTTTAAACACATGACGTGTCACGTTCATTAATTGATGTGGCAACATAGTATTAATTTTCTGAAGATATGAGTGCTCTTTTGTTATATTATATCCAATATTAAGTATAAATAAATGCTCAATTTGATAGTAACATTTCTTGTGGGCTTTACTTATAAGTGGTCTGTGATATGAAAGCTCAAAAAGCCCATGAAAGCACATCAACAAGATATGTACATTCTTTATGGGGATTTACTTTTGCCACCCTATCTATTTTCTCGCGTGCCCTACAAAATTACCAAAATATTTCTATCTGCTACTTAGATAGCAGATACATCCCAAAAACATCCTACCCATGGCCGATTCTACGCATGGGCAAGACCGGGCTCTCGTCAAAATTTTGGGTATTTTTAGGAGTTTGCTTAGGGGAAAATTAAGATTAAAATTTTTTGTTCAACATTGAAATTTTTAGGGGTTAATTTAGGACAAAACTAATAATGTTTTGTTAGATTAAAATTTTGCCTAGGCTCAAAAAAATTTATGGCTCCACCACTCACACACTACAAGAAAACCGGCTTTTAGCCACGGTTAAAATCGTAGCAAAACCTGCACTTAACCGTGGCTAATATGTTTTGCCACGGGAGTCATCATCGTGGCTTAGAAGGGCGTCGCTAAATGCTAGCCACGGCTGTTTGAGTTGTTTGCCACGGTTAAAGTGGTCGTGGTAACATCTTGTTAACCACGGTTATTTGCTTTTTAGCCACGGCTATAACTGTAGTTAATCATACCTTATCTTTTGCCATGGTTTAAACCGTGGCTAAAAGAATTGTTTTTTTAAAAAAAGAAAGAAAATAACAATAAGAAATACTAGCACTTTACTTTCATTATTCTAGTCAAAATATTCAGTACAATCTATAAGAAAGACAAGATAGATGAACAATAAAGCAAAATGAGTTATCGAAATTCGAAATACAACCAAATAAAATGTAGTACAATAAAAAGTATATTTGTGATATATCAATGATGTTTGGGGATAGAGAACAAAGCTAAATCAACTAAGAAAAAGCTAGACAAAGACACCTTAACAGCTCAAATCAACAGCAATCTCTCCTTTGTTGTTCCAAAAAACATCATGTTTCTTGTTGGTTTAAGTACTAGAACCTGTCAAGTAAAGGAAAATGTAAGCATGCATTTGTTAATGAAAGACCAACAACTCACCATGTGAGTATTATGAAGAAACACCTTGGTTGAACAAAGGTAATTCATCACCAAATTTTCCTTGCAAAAAGCTTGTGAGATATGCCAACTGGTTTTGAGTTTGGGTAAGTTGCTCCTTAGTCTCTTCATATCCAGATAATTTTTCTTCCAAAGTGTGTACTTGCTTCTTCAAATCCTCGACATTCTGACTAGTGCTACCAACATTTACATATTTAGAGAAATGATTGCGCGTTCCAAACACGTTACTGGGGCAAACACTAACACCTAATACACGCACTCTGCCTGAATGCTCAGCTCCATAAACTTTTCCAACAGCATCATCTGGATAAGCATTAATCTTTGAGGGAACACCTAAAGTGGCAGCACGCTCTTGATCTTGAAGCAAGTTTTCTGATATTTTATCCTATTAAAGACGGGTAATCAGAAACAAATAACACATTTAAGATGCATGCAATTTGAATTAAATATCGTGTCATAAGAAAGAAAGCAATGCCACATTAATCTACCAAAAAATGCACCATTAGTTATCTGTATCTCATCCTTAGAACTCATTTTCTAAATGCACATTGCAATCTAGATTTTCCTTACCATGCTTCACACTCCTTATTATGGTCGATATCAGTACCCAAATCTTTTTTTTTTTGAACATCAAAAAATTTATTAAAAGCTCAACCAAGTACAAGAAGTACTTAGAGGCTAAAAGAGAGAAGCAAAATACAAGATAGACAATATCCTGTTACATGTTACAGCAACAACTACACAGCTAAACCAGAAAAAAGGAAAGGCCCTGGACAAGGAACAACCAGCAGCAAATAAAACTACCAGCAGCAAAAATCAGAACCTCTACCGCAGCCTGACAGACCGCCTAGTACCTAAGACAAATATTTGGTTCCGCCCACCACTCGTAATAAAGACAGTGAGTTTTTTTAGATCGAGCCAAGAACCATTTCCAGGAGATAACTTTAACCCTTTCCACCAAATCCGAAATTGTTCCATTGTCGTTGTCAAAGAGTACTGAATTTCGGAATTTCCATATCACCCAAACAACTGCACAGCAGATCATCAATCCACCTTTACTCGATATCAGTACCCAAATCTATCTCACACACAAATTATATATGGTGGTCTGTCATCTACCATTTCACCAGCAGTACTACAATTCTTATTGACTGGTAAGAAAGTTGTTATTGAACAGAATAAAGACTTTGCAAGGTCAACCTTTAGAGCAACATGATCCTAAGTCACAACCTTAACATTAAACACCTAATAGTCATAACAAGAGGTTCCACCAATAGTCACTAAAACAAAAATAAATTTTTAAACTGTACATAGATGGTTTTGCATTTGTTTTCTTAATTCTCTATAGGATACATGTCTTCTACAAAGTCTTTAAGATATATATCCTATCCAATTCTAATAACTTACAGGTTCTTCAAACTTACCAATAACTTTACCATCTAAGTACCATCTAAGTCTCCAGCTTGCATTTAATGGAACCAAAATAAATTAATAGAAAAATGAAAAGGCGATGCAGTCATTTTACTTACAGCAACGGCTTTTCCTTTATCATTCACATAGTTTCCATTCTTCTTTATCAATGTTGACAAAAGAACTTCACCGCGACATATAGGTCTATTTAATTGTAGCTCCTAACAACATTAATAGAATAAAATTATGAGGTATACCATACTGCAACTTTGCTATAATAAAGAAATATAGAAATTCTCTGAAAATACTTACCATCTGACGACCCCTTCTTGCATTGCTCTTAGTACCTCCAGCATGTGAAACTTTCAGTTGCTGGCGATTTCTTGTGTTTTGCTCACTTACTTTCTATAATTGTTAAATATTTTAGTCATTATAATATACCTTCAAAGTAAAACTATCAAAATATTTTACAAACTTAGTAATAAAAATGTATAACAAAATATTTATACCTTCATTTGGTCATTTTTATAGTGATTAACAAAAGTAACCCATTCAGTAGGAGGCACAGAAGAAGGACGATTAGCAATTATCTCTTCCTTACTTTTGTTGGGGTAAAAGTGTTGACACCTTAACTTATATTTATAGGCCTTCCATCTTTCTCCTAGTGTACTCCATGTCCATTTGACTCTAGCAACATAATCAAACTCAAAATGATCCTTGAAATATTATATTCATACATCAATCTTTAATGACAAGAAATACAATAAAACAATCAAAGTGGTGATAGGTTTAGATAATAACCTCGATACACTTCCATTGTGCTAGGCCATTCTCCACTGGCATTGAATCCTAACTTTCAATAGATACAGGACAAAATGTTGACTTTTGAGCAAGGTCACCGAGAAATCTCACAAGTAAGTTTGAACCATTATCAATGCCTTGTCCATTACCACCAATTTCCACCATAACTTTCTTTGTCTTTCCCAAATGCCAAACTTGTTTTACTACCATTCTTTGGATTGTAATTTCTCCAGTAGAAGTGTCTAACATTATATTCATGGAAAAAAGTTAATATGTGTCTTATTTGTGCAACCAACAAATTAGATAAAAAACTTGATAATGTTACTTTTACCTCTAACTTTGATAAGTAAAGGCCCCTCTTTTTGTTGCGACACAGTTTCGTTTGGGAATGAAGAAGAGTCAAATGTGGCATTCTCAATTGAGTTATTTGTAATGTCGACATTTGCCATCTGATCATGCATTTGATTGTTGACATTTGGTTGGGGCGGGTCTTGGAAATTCTGCCTATCATTTTGATTTCCTTGTCCTTGTAACCTTTCTAACAATTCTTGTCCAGAAATCTTACGCCTTTTCCCCATATCAAATCAATACATGAGTGAAACATGACTACATTACAAATTTCATAACAAAAATCATTTAACAACAATAAAATATACTAAGTTTCTACTATTACAACCTAAACTTCTCTAGCAAACTGTCATAATTTCTGCCACAAAGGCTGATTAACTGATACAATTAGTTTCAACTAACAATTACATATATTTCTCATAGTCCCCCAAAGGGTTTTGATCAGCAGCTATAGTGTCAACAGTGAAACATGGTAAGGAAAGAATAAGAGAAACTATGAAACAATTAAGCAAGAAGTATACACACACACACACACACTCATAAGTTCATAACTCCAATAGACACGATCTTCATATGGGGCACATGAAGTATGACCATAGGAAGAGGTGGAAGGCACCTCAAGGTAGCTTAAACAATTGCACATCAGTTAGCTTCATGGTAAAACATTAAAAACTCTAGCAGTCTAGTCATCACTTAATAAAATTATACTTCATCTATTAGCAGTTACATCAAGAGAGACGCCCACATATGAATGTCACAAACATGTATTGAGACCTCAGGGGAAACAACCAGGAACAAACCAACATAACCAGGGGAAACAGAACAAAAATATTACTCCAATATCTTCTTGAACAGATCCATTACCATGAGGACTCAAAAGAATTATTCCTCCTATCATGTGGAAGTGCATACATTTCTCTTTTGATTAGTTCAAGTGAGAAAAAAATCATTATCATTCAAAACTCCATGATTAATCCATTGTAGGGATTTATTGATTCTATTGAAGACACACTTATGATTTGAACTTCTATGATTTTTTTAATACCAGTTGAATTCACATTTATATGATAATTGAACTTCACTCCACTAGCCATAAAAAATTCACAAACAGCTTCACAAATCAGATAAACATACAAAGCAAATTTCACAAAAAGCTTCACAAATCAAATACACATAAACTTGAAGAATCAAATACAAATAAGCTCCACAATGACATTCCTCACAATCAATTGATACAAACAAATTTCAGATTCCCATTCCAAAATCAATATCAAAAACAAATCGGAAGAATCAAAACACTGAAACTAATGAAATATGTTTTCAAATGTGTGAATCACATCTAATGCAATACGATTTCAAATCTTGAAGGAAAAAATAATTAAATCCTATCTAATTAAGGAGAAGTTTAGGTTTTCGACCTGATGAGAAGAACCGGTGACGGTGACGACTGATGAGAAGAACCGAAGAGAGTAACACGGTTGAATTTTAGGGTTTCATCGCAGAGGAGGGTTCATCGCAGAGAATAGCTTCAATTTCAAAGAGAGAATGAAAGTTTGAGATTTAGGGGAAATGAAAGAAAAAAAAGCGCGGTGAGTGAAAAAAAATTTGCCGCTGAGAGTGATTTTGTAGAGGAGCGAATTAGGAATTGAAATTCTACATGCAGCCACGGTTAAACCGTGGCTAATATAGACTTTTATCCACAGTCACAATAACCGTGGCTAGTTAACCGTGGCAAATTAGCCTCTTTTTTGTAGTCTATATTAGCCACGGTTTAGTCTCAATAACCGTTTTTTAAAATGGCTTGAAGACAAGTGATTGAAACTGGGGATCATTGTATGCACTAGGAATTCTTTTGAGCAGCATGTCTCTTACGGTAGATCTTGACATCATAAAGCCAATGCTCTGAGGCTTGTGTGAAACATTATACTTCGGCATTTTGAATTCTACAGCATCGGGGCGCAGATTACCAGCCTGATCATCAGAAATACAAAAGTGTGATGTAGGTGCATAATTATACGAAGAAATAGACAGTTTTAAACGACTAAAAAAGAATATATACATACCAACATACGAAGAAATGTTGTCTTTCCTGTCTTCTTCAAACCTTGAATGACAATAATTTGAGATTTAGTAAATTCCCCACCACGGACATGAAGCTTGAAATCACCTAAAGTTTTGGTCATTGTCGGGTATCTGTATGAAGCAGGTGTTGTAGCCTCTTCTTTCACTGTTTTTGTAATATTTTGTTGTTTCTTTCTGTTTTTTATTTTGTTTTTACTTTGTCGACGGCGGTTCTCATCATTTTCAAATCCCAGGATTGTTGCCCAAGAACGCTTCAGAATCATGAAGGAGGATATGAGATTTCCCATAGTGATTGATTATTGTCCCTTTGTACTATGCTGAGAGAGAATAATTAGAGTTAAAACGAGTGTGTGTTTCTCATATTTATAGAGTAAAATTGGTTTAGGGCATGTTTGGGTATAGGCTTATTGGAACTTATCTACTAGACAATGCACTAAATAAGCTCCAATAAGTGCATTTTGATATGCATCCAAACATGACCTTAATCCTTTAATGTGTATCTTCTATGAGATTGTTATCAAAATACCTTCCATAGTTCCATTCACACAAATTTTACAAATAAAACAGAAACAAATCGGTGAGGCAAAAAAACACAAGAGGAAATCGGTGAAGCAAAAAATAGAAAGAAAAACCTTCTTAGTGTCGAGCTTGAACCTCCGATCAGGTTTTGGAAACCTCCGATCTGCAACCACCGTATGGAGAGAAGAAGTTTGAGGCAGGGCCTGCCTAACAAATCATGGACTAGGATTGTGCGACTTTTTTTAGCGGGAAAGTCACATAACTTTGGATCATTTTGGACGGTTAGATGAATCTCACATCATATATCTTGACACCTGTCCAAGTCTTTTTTCTTTTAAAAAAATCAAGACTTTAATGCTACGGGTGCTCGCGGTTCGGTTTGATCGATTTTGAGACAAAAATTCATTTGATTCAAAGTTAAAATTACTTGTGGTTTGGTTCGGTTTTGGATGACTACTTAAAAAAATCCGATCCAATCAGACCCAATTTTATGCGGTTTAATTTGGATCGATTTTTGGATATCCAAATGACAAATTCTAATATTTTTTACGAATATTAACATTATAAAAATACGGTAAAATAATATGTACGATGTAAAATATAACATATAATATATTAAAAATTAATATTTTAGAATGACAATTATCGATTATATTTGAAACATATGAAATAATTAAAAAAAATTAGATTAAATTGAAATAATAAATAGTATTAAAAAAATTAAAAACCAACAAAGTCATAGGTGAATGTAATATATCATACTAAAAAAAAGTTAAATAAATATTAAAATATATGTATGCGGTTTGGTTCGATTTGGATCGATTTTGAAAAATCAATCCAAAATCCAATCCGTTCCAGCGATTTTTACAAAAGAACAACTAAACACATCTAAAAATATCTGGTTTTTTGCGTTTTTTTTTTGTTCCGTTTGCGGTTTTTATTTGGATTTGAGCACCTCTATTTAATGCAGTTTTGTTCCCCCTATTTTAAAAAACTTACTTTTAATCCCCTATTTTAAAAGCCAACTTTTTAATTCTCTATTTTAGTTTTTTCTGAATTTTAGTCCCCCAACCAGTGGTGGAGTTAGGACCCTGGACCAGGTTGCAGACCATCTAATTTTAAGAAATAATTATTATTATTTTATTTTCTAATCAATTATTATTATATATTAACCAAATATTATATGTAATCGGACATCAATAGAGAAAATTGTAACAAAAAAAAACATCAATAGAGAAATTGAAATTTTTGAATTCATACTCTTGCATATAAAGAGTGGTCAAATTCAAACCAATCCAAATTAAAAATTGTTCCTGTCTTGAGACAGGGGGTTATATAATATAATGTGTTAAGGTAAAAATGGACTTGTAATATGGGGTGTGATTTATGATTTGTTCGAACTCCTTTTCTGAATGTAACTTCTCTATTTATAGTGTGTAGGAGGGTTCATAGAAGGAGTGTAACTTCTCCATGAACCCACGTTCAAGGTGAGATCATGGGTGGGGGGAAATGTTTCCCGCGCTTCCACTTATCCCCCCATGACTTATCATGCTCAGAGACAGTTGATCATTGTGTTGCTTTGATAGATCGTACGTTAGAGTGAGATTAATTGGGCTTTTAGGAATGATGTTGGGCCTTTTTTGCTAGTTCGGCGTGATATGCCAATAAGCCATGTGTGGCGCCCTCCCATATCCAAGTGAGTTATACCATGGTATTGGGCTGATCCAAGCTTATGAGTGTTTATGGGCTATTATTTGGTATGGGCTTGCATTCGGTTTGGGCCTAAAATCTCTTGACCGTTACAAAAATGCAAACCGATCTAAAAATTTGAAAACCGCAAAAGACCGAATATTTTTATGTTTGTATGCTCTTTTGTGAAAATCCTTGGATCGAATTAAATTTCGATTTGATTTTTCAAAATCGAACCAAACTGCAAACCGATCTAAAAATTTGAAAACCGCAAAAGACCGAATATTTTTATGTTTGTATGCTCTTTTGTGAAAATCCTTGGATCGAATTAAATTTCGATTTGATTTTTCAAAATCGAACCAAACTGCATAGAGATTATAAGAGTCAAACAAGAAAACTTAGATTCTTAAATGTCAAAGCTTTATAAATCATTTTTTAAATTGTTTGAGATTGATAAGCCACCTAATCTTATTTTATTTTTGGCTTATACTACCGGTTTAATTTGATTTATGGTATCAAGTGGTTCCAGCTCCCTCCTGGTTACAGTTGTGGGGATGGAACTGTGGTCCTCCCCACCAAGTTCAACGTCAATCACCACTAAACCAACTAACGATTGGTTAAGCCACCTAAATTTACTTAACAAAACGATATAATTATAAGCTCAACTGAAATTGGGCCACGTTGGAATTAGGCCAAATATAATTAAATGAAAAGCCCACACGGGTCATAGGAAACCCTAAAGATTACATACACTCTTTAGTTCTCTATACTCTTATACAAAGTGGCCACCACTCACTTCTTTTTTTCTCTTTATTAACTTTGTTCTGCTCTACTTCCCCTTGCTCGTGTCTATTATTTTTACCTTACATCTTCTCCGCAACTACATATGTTTACAAGTGCATCATCTTTATTTCTTTTCTCCCATACCTTTTCGTCTCGTGATTCTTAAGCCATGGTGCCAACACAAAATTTCAGGGGGGTTCAAGATTAGGGTTGGGAATAGGCCAGCGGCCTCCAGGGGCCTTCGGTCTGGCCTGTTTTAGGCATGGCCTGGTCTGGCCTGTTTATAAAAATGACAGGCTAATGCTCTGAAAAAAGCCTGTTTGCATAAATATGCCAGGCTCAGGCTTTTAAAAAAGCCTGCGAGGCCTGATAGGCCGACCTGGCCTGTTTATATTTTATAATTATTATTTATATGATATTTTCAAGTTTCCCAAACCTTTTTATCTTTAGTCAGATTTTTTTTATAAATTGAATCTTGTTTATTTTTTTTGAACGTATATTATAAATTGAATGTTATTATAAATTAATATGCTTACAAGAAATATTTTGTTTGTGTGGTTTGTTTTTTGCAAAACCCCTGTTAGTAATTTTTTTTGCAATGTTGTTAATATACCCCTGTTAATTATTTGCTTCCTCTTCACCTGCATTTTTTCCAAGTTGAGTAGGTTTGCTGTTGTAATAGAGGTTTCTGCTATTAGGGAAGGGGGAAAATACTTACTTAGGCACAAATGTAAATTTGAGGTGTTAGACACACACTCATAGATAAATAAAAGTTAAAGTAAAAATGATTAAAATTATATTAATTGATGTGACTATTTTATTTTCATTTTAATTTTTTTGATTGATGTGTGTGTGCCTAAATATTGTGTCTATATTGGTGTGTCTATGTAAGAATATCTCTAGGGAAGGATGGGTTCCTTGTTTCCTTGGTTTTTTATTCACTGGCCTTTGCTTTAGTTTGTTTTGTAATGGGGCTGCTAGTTTGAGTTTCTACTTCTTTTGTGATTTAATGAAAGCATTGTTTGGGTTCTTTATGTAACAGGCTTTTAAATAGGCTACAAGGTCAGACTAGGCTTTAAACAGTCACAGGCCAGGCCGAGAAAAATAGCACATTATAGGCCGTAGGCCAGACTTAGGCCTAAAAAAAATTCATAGGCCAGGCTCAGGCCTGTCAAAGCCTGGCCTGGCCTGTTCCCAACCCTATTTAAGATGCAAAAAATTCAGGATTGTATGTGTATCTTTTAGAAGTACAGGGTATGCAGTTGCACCCCTTAGTTACATTGGCTCCGCCCCCGACTCAGTTTGATCAAATTTTTGTTGATGTGTCAAGTTTATTAATGATGTGGCAATGTCCATGTTGATTGTAACAACCCGGACTCTTTTCTATGTATATAGTAAGCAACCCCGATGATGTACCTCACGATCTTCTCCACCACTTTTTTGCCTTCCGTGGAAATTGAACCATGTACCATAGAATTCAAGTACATGTTCAATGGATTTTCATTACCAATTGGGCCGGTAACTCAATTGATTCCCACGTTAAATATATTTTAATAATTGTACCATTTATGGCTTTGATCCTGTATAAACCAAATAAAATGATCTTGACAAATACATTTAAACAACTATTTGATCATATTAAACTGTTTCCTTTTATAAAATAATGAGTTTTTTTTTTACAAAGAGTTTTTTTATGAGTTAAATCACTCTACAAATTATAAATAACTTTACTACTTTCTTTTTAAAAATCACTCTATAACTTATAAAAAAAAACTACATTTTATTATTTCTTTGAAAATGAAGAATTATTAATTTCTAAAATTAAGTTGCAACTTTTTATTAAAAACACTATTAATTTTTAATGATATTAGCTTGAAGGTGTATTTTGTTATTATTGATTTGAAAGTGATTACTTTTTACATTATTGATGTTGTTTACATTTTAAATAAAAGATTACTCTTTTTTTAAAAATTATCGGTTCATTTTTAATGATATATCGTTTAATTTTTTATTTATCGGTTCAATTTCAACATTGTGAAATGACATTTTCTTTATGTTGGTTACACGGATAATTAACTATTTTTGATGTTGATATTATTTACAATTTAAATAAATGATGTTCTTTTTTAAAAAAGTATTTTTTTATTAGGGGTCTATTTTTACTATTTTTCCCGGACCTCCAAAATCTCGGGATCGGTCCTGTTTGTAGCATGATATAAAAATAGGATATAAGACTTAATTGGCAGGTACTTGAATGGTAAGTGTGAATGAATATATACAATCAATGAGTTTTTGAACAACACCCACACTTTTCTATCTAAGAATTGAATAGGCTTAAATATCATTTTCGTCCCCGTATGTTCGTGAATTTTTGGTTTTAGTCCCTGTATCTTTTTTTTTTTGCAAATAAGTCCTTGAATGTATAAAATTTGTTGGTTTTAGTCCCTGTCGTCTGATACCGTTACAAAAAACTCTGATTTCTCAAACGTTTGCACACGTGGCCGCTATGATGTGTCAAGTTAAGCTCGTCCGGTGATAAATGGAGGATCAAAATGAAAACTTGGTGAAAATTCAAACAAAATTATGGGGGTAAGCATGCATTTTCTTTCTATCCTAAGTGTGATTTTGGTCATCCATTTATGACCAGATCAGCTTAATTTGACTCATCATAGCGGCCACGTGTGCAAACGTTTGAGAAATCTACGTTTTTTGTAACGATAGCAGACGACAGGGACTAAAACCAACAAATTTTATACATTCAGAGACTTATTTGCAACAAAAATAGATTCAGGGACTAAAACCAAAAATTCGCGAATATACAGGAACGAAAATGATATTTTGTTGCCGGTGGTTCACAACATTTTCAAATCCCTGGATTGTTGGCCGAGAACGCTTCAGACTCTGAAGCGCAATGATTGCATTCTGCGTGAAGGAGGATAGGAGATTTCCCATGGTGATTGATTGCTGTCCTTTTGTACTACGCTGAGAGAGAATAAGTAAGAGGATTAGAGTTAAAACGAGTGTCTCTCATATTTATAGAGTAATTGGTTTACGGCCTGTTTGGGTATAGGCTTATTGGAGCTTATCTACTAGAAAATGCACTAAATAGGCTCCAATAAGTGCATTTTGATATGCATCCAAACAGGGCCTTAATCCTTTAATGTATCTTCTATGAGATTGTTATCAAAATACCTTCCATTAACACAAATTCCACAAGTAAAACAGAAACAAATTGGTGTCTTCTATGAGATATAATCCGTAAACTATCGTGTTATCAAAATATCTTCCATTAACACAAATTCCACAAGTAAAACAGAAACAAATCGGTGTCTTCTATGAGATATAATCCCTAAACGATCAAAATACCTTCCATTCACAAGTAAAACAGAAACAAATCGGTGTCTTCTATGAGATATAATCCCTAAATGATCGTGTTATCAAAATATCTTCCATTAACACAAATTCCACAAGTAAAACAGAAACAAATCGGTGAGGAAAAATAACACAAGAGGAAATCGGTGAAAAAACAAATAACACGAGAAAATCGGTGAAGCAAAAAATAGAAGAGGAAAACCTTCTTAGTCTCGAGCTTGAACCTCCGATCTGGCTTTGGAAACCTCCGATCCGCAACCACCGTACGGAGAGAAGAAGAAGTTTGAGGATATGGTTTCTGAAGGCGTGAGAGGAAGAGAATTGGGGACAAAAGCACGGAGGAAGAGGATATTATTATGCTTTATTTTTTGTCAAATGATAATGATATATTCTTTGAATAATTCTTTTCCCAACCCCACGTTTCTTTTAACCACCCAAAAATCCAGTTTTACTTTTAATTTTACTGTCCAAAAGTTCGGTAAATAGAAATCGAAGTTTTTCACACTCCACTAAAAAGTGTTCGATTTTTATTTACCGAACTTTTCTTTCATTGACATGCGTTAGTAGGGGTGTAAGCGAATCAAAAACTTCGGTTTGTATTTACCGAAGTTTTTGTTCAGGGGCATAAATGGAAACCTGGAGGGTGAAAACGAAATGTGGGGATGAGAAAAGAAATCTTCATATTCTTTCTTAATGCTTAGAAGTTATTAATGCTTTGTTTGGAACACAAGAGAAATTAGAAGAAAAGCAATTTAAAGGAATGAAAGTGAATAGAAAATGAGTAAAAAGTGAAATGATATTTTAGTTGTTTGGTTTAAGAGAAGGTGAAAGGAAAAAAAATGTATATTTATTAAAGTTATAAAATTACCCCTAATAAAATTGTGATACATATAAATTATTATAAGTATGAAAATAAAAATATAATACATATTTATAAAAATATCTAGAATATTAGCAAAATTACCCCTAATAAAATTGTGATGCATATAAATATCTAGAATAGAAAGTGAATTAGTTTTTTTTTTCTATTTTGAAAAATTGAATTAGCATATTTACATAAATATGTTTTTAATCCTACAATATCACGTTCTTTTACGTTTAGTATATATTCAATTTTAATGGTAATTTTTAATTCTCTATAATATTGCAGTTTGTAAAAATAATCCCTATTTTGAATTCTTCTTGCAAGAATGAATCATTGTTTTGAGCTTCTGGGACCAAATTACATTGGCCCACTAGTTGGTGGCTATCCATTCCACAACTATTTTTAACTACACCCCCTTTTGATTAGGATCGAGTCAGTTATCTCTAACTGATTCAACAATTGGAGTATCCCTACCCTTAGTTCTCATGTTTATGGGCCTACTAATTGACCCATCAACACCATTCGGCCCTTCCTTTGCCGTCCTCATCATTTCTCTCTCCCCTCCACCTGGATCATGTGACCTATTAGGACTACTAGGCACTTTCTCAAACCTTTATGCCGACTTTTTTAACTTATCCCCTTCAACCCTTCTTGTTTCCTTCACAAACCTGCAAACTTCAACCAAATTGCCTTTGACCTTTCTAGCCACATAACCCGATGATTTCCCAAAAAGTTGGGGTCAAGTTCCAACACATTCGTACCATGTCCACATTCCAACCTAGTACACCCATTTCGTCCCTTTCGTCCACCCTTACGCCCTACCCTAAGCGATAATTGACCACTATATGACCAATCATCGTCACTCCCACCATCCGTTGATCCTTCAGCCACCGCCATCACCGGACCTCTGTCGACTGAGCCTTTGCACTGTTGGTGTAAGCCCTAGAGGCCAATAGTTTATGTTAAACTTATGCTATGTATCATGACTTTTATTATTGAATAAATTATGGCATTCTTGATTATATTTGTTATGAATTTAATAAAGTCCCTAGAATAGATTGTTCATGTAATGAAACATTAAGTGAGACTTAATCGTGAGATTACATTAACTTAAGAACACTATTCTTAAAGGTATCCGTAGTCAAGCTTTAATATGAATTGGGATAATAATAAAGCATAGAGACTATTATGTATGTAGACTGATGACCACATCTCACGGGTCATGAATATGAGATATTAAGTCTATACATAGATATAAATATTAGAAGTAATATTTATATTGGATTGACCCACCATGAGAGTACTACATAGTATGTTATGAAAGTGTCATAAGATACTCTCATAATGATAATAGTGTATATCACTCTTAAACCTGAAACCACTATAATCCCTAGATGTGGACTTAAATGTTTTATTACCGTTCAAACATTATCTGTAATAGGATGATCATAACGTCGGTTAATGGGCATTTGACGAATCATGCTGAGGGACATGAGTGTCCTAGATGGGATTTGTCCATCCTGCATAACAGGAGATATATCTTTAGGCCTCTTGATGAACATGACTGAAAAATTGCATGGCCATGCCGAATTAAGTCAATATGAGATATTGGACTTATTCTTTACTCAGTATGTTTCGAGATCAAGAAATATAAATATTGAACTATACAAGGATGACACTATCTATGTCTTGTGTTCAATATAGATATAAAGGACAAAGGAGTAATTGTACACATAAATATTATCATGGAAAAGGTTTTATATGATCACCTAATATTCTTGTCATTTGGGTAGCAGTGATGTGTTGCTAGATACCGCTCACTGTTTATAATATTAAAATAAGATTTAATATTATTGCCAACATGGCAAGATCCTATAGGGTCACACACAAAAGAACAGTCAAAAGGAGAAACATAAGTAAGACTTATGAATGGGGTGCGGTTAGCAAAATGCTAATTGGTTAGCAAATACTAAATGGGCTTAAGGAAACCCAATACTAAATTGACTTTCAGAACACACAAGCGGTTCTATAAATAGAACCCTTGTGGTGAAGTCAAGATTGCTCATTCTTTTTGAAAGAAAAGAAACACTATAACCTCTGATCGCTTGGCTAGCACCGGGAACCAGAGGAGAACCGTTCGTGTGGACGAGTAGAGGCTTTGCTACGTTGCTCAGCTTTGTGATCGAAACTCTTTCCACGGTTAGTAAGGTAACAATTCTATCACTGATTCATTCTAAGTTCGTAATGATCCAAGGAAAGGAAATCGAAAATTTTAAATTCCACTGCTTTCTGGTATGTCGATTTCCCTTCAGTGGTATCAGAGCCAATTACGAAACCTTGAATCGGATTGTTTTGTTTACGTTTTGTTTAAATCGTTTAAACATATTGTAAAATGTTTTGTTTAAACATGATTCTGTTTAAATCGCCGATTCTGATTAAATTGTTTAATCGCTGTTTAAAGGGAAATATGTCACCATGTTTGATGAATAAAAGGCACCAGCCTTCTCCACTGGTTCTGCAATTATTGAGGTATATAAAAGCATTTTATTTGTTTCTATTAGTTTAACACTTTAAATTAGTTTATTTTATGATTATTTTATCACTTTCAATTAGATGATTATAACATAATTGGATGGTTATTTTAACACAATTAAGTTTATTTTATTTTGAAGTAACTAAATTTTTTAATTGCGATAGGGATGTGGTGTTTGGCATGACATATTTGCACGAGGAGGGTTATCTGCACCGGAACCTGAACCCGAGCAGTATTTTAATAACCACGGGGAAGCGGTTACGTGCAAAAATTTCTGATTTCAGTGTCAGCCGAAAGCTTGATGGAAATATGATTTTATACGATAATGTTACCAGTGAGTACAAAATTGTCTTTTTTTCTCTTATTTCATACATGCACGCTGTAAGTACTACATGTAACTTGTTAGTTTTTCTTAAGAACTGAGTTCTAAAAAGAGAAGAGATAGAAAAACAGAGATCTACAATGTTTTGTGACTGATATTGCAGGCAATCTTGGGTGGCAAGCACCGGAGGTTCTACGTCATCAACGGCAAACACGTGCCAGTGATATTTTTAGCAGGGGCTGTGTGTTTTCGTTTTGTCTAAGGGATGGCCAACACCCATTTGGCGATGGGGATGATTCAGAACGTGCTGACAACATATTGAAAAACAAGAAATGTATCACTTCAGCCCCTGAAGTTGAGGATATAATTTCTAAATTACTACACCCTATTCCTGAGCAAAGGTATAACAACATATGTCAAACAAAGCAGTGTATTTATGATGACATATATTCTATACTCTTATAATATCCTATTACATGGGTATCTGCAACCTTTTTTTTGTTTAATTCGAGTAGCAATTCAGAAATTGTTCTTTTATTAAAAAATTCTAGTAGCATAAACTGTCATTAATTTTTTTTTGTAATTTCAGGCCATATGTAGAAGATATCCTATTACATCCTATGTTTTGGAGCCAGGAGAAAAGACTTCAATTGTTCTGTGATTCCGGCGATGAACTTAAGTTTTGTAGAGATGCTAATATTTTGTTTGAAGTTCAAAGAATTAACATAGACCTTCCATGGGATATTAAGCTGTCTAGAAAATTAGCTACTTCACTCCAGCAAGATAACATATATAATAATTTTGGGCTTGTTAAAGACCTACTAAGAGCAATCAGAAATAAGACTGCTCATCATGGAGATCGACAAACCTCAAGGTTTTTTCTTTGAAATAATTTTTAGTTTCAGTTTCTGCAATAACAATAGAATTTTTAGTTTCAGTTTCTGTTTTCTGTATTTGTTTCATACTTTTTGTTTGTGTGATGATTTTTTTATTTATTGTCTTTTCAGCGTGTGCTCGGAACTTATCCGGACGGTATTTTTACATATTTCGACAACAGATTTCCGATGCTGCTGATTGAGATCTATAAGATTGTCGTGAGGTATTGGAGGTTTAGGCCACGTTTTGAGAAATATTTTAGACTGGAGGATTAGTTATTTTTTGCAAATTATTTGTTCTTCAAAATTACTGATGTTAGAGAAAAGAGTTGAACAAATTTCTTATGACTCCAATTTTTATGTTCTTCCTCTATAGTGTTAAATGTGAGACTCTTAATATTTGGCTCCAGAATGCTTTAAATTGAAATTAAATTCTTCTTTAGTAAACATAGATAGTATTAATTTGACTGTGTTCTTCTTAGATGCTTGTGCCGTGCAATTTGTGAGTAATGAGGATTCAAAACTAACATCACATCACATGATATGATATAAGTTTATGTTTGTCAAAAAAACAAACTAACATCACATGCATTATGCATATCCCACAATAAAAGAAGAGTCTTATTTGAAATTGTTGGAGGCGATTACACCGATACTTATCTCTAAGGAGAATGATTCTTGGTTATTTATACAAGGCGGTACCTTAACTATAAGTCTTATATATCAATTCCTCCATAAAAGTCAAAAGATACATTCCACACTTTTCACTTCGTTTGAATTCGGCTGGGACCATTGTGAAAGTATGGGAAAATTGGGCTTCGTCGAAGGCAATTGTTTTTTCTTGGCAGGCACTCTTGGGACAATTACCTACGCGGGTTAACTTGGTTCGTTGCGGGGTCATAGCCGAGGGGGAAGCTACTTGTGTATTTTGTAACTTGAACGGGGAATTGGAAAATCATATTTTCACATCATGTCCGACGGCATAGGCGGTGTGGTCTAAGGTGTTCTAGTGGTTCGGGGTTGAAACGGTTTTGCCTCAATCTATGCTATTTATTTTTGAGAGTTTTCGCGCAATGTAATGACATATGAAAAAAGGGACAAAAGGCGTGGTTATGGTTTGGCATGCAGTTCTCTGGACCTTATGGCGGTCTAGGAATGATAGGATTTTTTTGGGAAAGGTTGTAGAGGAAGAAAAGATTGTGGAAAGGATCATATTTGTTTCGTTGAAGTGGCTATTGACAAAAAAGATTAGTGCACCATATTTATTTTATGAATGACGTGTTAATCATTTTGATTGTATAGTTTGATATATTTTTTTGGAATTTGTATAAAATTAGTAAGTTTATAGATTCCATCTAACTTTGATTTGTTCTTCTTTATGGGCAAATACTATAGGTACTATTCCTACTAGGTGGGTTGGTTGAGTATTGCTTATATATATATATATATATATATATATATGAATAAAAATAGAAACTCTCATTAAAAAAATAATTATTTCTTGACAAAAAAATATTAATTAATTATTTGACTTTCAAAAAATTGAATACACCACTTTTTATCATTTTTCAACGCAATACTTCTATATTAGTTTCCTTAATAGTGAGTGCCCTGAGAACAATCATTAGCATTTTCTTCATTTTTTATAAAATAAGTTTGATTTGAGCTCAAAAACTCACGTGTAGGGTATAGACCTCAAGCTTTAAGGAGTGCTTATAAAAGTACTTGCAAATTATCTACTAAAAAAAGTTTCTCATGTCAACGGTGAAAGTTGAACTCAAGCTCTTGCGGCATATGGTCCACCTCTTGACTAATTGAACCAACATTCATTACCATAAAAGCCATTCTTTATAAAAAAAAATACAACGTCCAAGATGTAAGGATTTTGGTCATGGTAACCCAAAAAATACTAGCAATCCACCCTCTTTTATATATTGGTTAAAATATGAGTTCCACTACCAACGATGAATTGGTCTTCCACTACCAACAATGAATTGTTCCAAGATGTAAGGATTTTGGTCATGGTAACCAAAAAAAAAGAGTTCCACTAAATATATATTGGTTAAAATTCGGAGTTTTGCCCAATGCTAAATGTTATTTTTCATAAATTAGTTATAGAGAGGGTCAATAGTCTAACACTCTAACTAGATAAATGACTTATTTATGATAGAGATTATAACCTTCGTGTAATCCATGTTATGCAGCTTACTTTACCTAGTGTGATAAAAAAACTTGATTACTGCTATATAGTAATCGAAAATCTAAATTGAAGTTTACATCAAACTATATTATAGATGGAGTTATTATTTATTAATTGAGCAGTACCTAAGTAAGAATCATTCAAATAAGGAGAAAATGTCTCTCAAGAAAAAGAGGGATAAAGATATTATTTAGTACAGTTTGATGAAAGGAATGTGTTGCTGTTTTAGATTCCTGTCATTATTAATTTATCAATGACAATAGAGGAATGTTGGAAAAATGTAAATTTTAGGCACCTAAGTCTAACAATAGAGTTGACTTAGTCATTGTCTGCAAGCAGATATTAAAGCAACAATACTTTTAAGTAGTATTTGATTTTAAATGAGAAGGTACAATCATAACTCAATTGGTAAAAATGTCGAAATTTTATGGTTTGTCATTTTATTTCTACTTGATATTCTTTTAATGAATTATATTTCTAAATTAGAGAGTTAATTCCAATTTAATTTAGGAAGTAGACTCTTATAGAAAACCTTACAATTACATGTTAACGCAACTATGTTCCTTACACGAGTGTTGTGAAATAGATGTTATAACCGCGCGGTATCTCAATAGTCACAACAAAATTTGAACAAATCGCTATTGTTATGCGATATGTTATTTTGTACATAATTTCTTTTTGAGAAGAAATAAACACAGAGACAATGAATTCAAAATTGAAACATATTAATTCATCACAAAACAATGAAACCTTTTAGTTTGCATTGATCCTAGCTAGTTCTACATAATTTATCTGTTCTGTATACATCATTTACTAATTATATCTTAAGCAAAACAAACCAAAAAAGCTAGAAAGATGTTAATTAAACTTGAGAACACTTCATTGGAGCATAACCAAGTCTAGATTTCTTAACATCATACAAAATATGAAAATTTTGTTGTTGATAGTTTCCAATTATTGAAAGAGCAGATTTAGGAGTCCCTAAAATAGCCAAACAAACCACATCATCAGATTCAATCTGAATAAAATAATTCTCAACTGGAAAATCCCAAACAGCTCCATCTGAAAACAAGATTCCAAATTCAGGCAATTCCATTTCTTCAATTCCACTAACATTATAACAAGGCTTTAAAGGTAAAAAACTTTCAACAATTGCATAACCCTTAATTTTCTTCATAAATGCTTTCTTAATAATCTCATAAGCAGGTTCAGCAAAATAAGTTAAAGTTGTACCAGAATCAATTATTGTACCACCAACACCTTCTGATGATAAATTCCATGTTTCTTGAGGTATGTTCAAAACCTCACCACCAACCATAATAGATTTTATCTCAACATAGTAAAATGTGTTCTCTTTTCCACCAACAAAAGAAGTGAAATTCAAGTTATGGTTTCTAAGAAGCTCTTTGTTTTCACCAAATATCAATTTGCTACTAACACTTGAATTGCTATTTCTATCCACAAAACAATAGGAAAATGAATGACCATAGAGATTTTGTAGTTGTGAAGCAAATGATAATGGTCCTCTTCCTAATCCTAATAATCCGGCCGCACCGTGAAATAGTCCTCTATTCCAATGACCACAACCAAACATAACATTTTCGACGATTTTGAGTTCGGTTTTACCATTAGGCTTTGTAAGATTCACCGTGAATGTTTCAAGTGCAAAATCGCCGGTCGTGTTTGAGCTATCACCATACCAATAAAAATACGGACAAGTTTGATTCTCCTCAGCCTTCTCAGGTTTGCAAGAAGGCTGAGGAGGATCAGGCGATGTCACAAATTGACACCGCGGATCATGACAACTTATATTGTTGAAAGAACTAGAATCTTTTGGATCATAATATGGTCCATTTTGATCAAAACAAACATGACAAGGAACATGTACATTGAATCCAATTAAGATCACTACCGGTATCGAGTATTAGAGAAAAATGTTTTGATGGCGTACCGATGAACACATCGATGAAATACTCACCGGAACCAAAACTGACTCCTGACTCCAAAGTTGCCACAAGCTGACTTGAATAGTTTCTGGTAAAATATTCCGGTGGTGCAGCCGGAGCAACAACCGACGGCTTATAGGACTTGTTTGATTCTTCCTTTGTATTTTGCAGCCTTGAAATGAAGTTTTGATTCTTCTTTTCAATGACCCTTTTATGCAAAGTTTGAATTCTTGTTAAGTCTCTAACTGCAAAATCAGTCAATGATTTTTTAGGCTCAACATTGTGATTGTGATTCTTAGAAATAGCTTCTAAAGTGAAGAAATGTAACACAATGAGAAGAACTAGAATGAGAGAAACTTTCAAATCCATAGTGATAATGAATTATCTCTTATGGAACCAATGAAAAATATAACAACTTGTATAAACTTGCAAAATTTGTCTAAAGTTGACAAAATCCAAAAAGAACAAAAATTTACAACAAGAGAAGATTCACAAGCAAAATCTTAAAAGAGAAAGATTGAAAATTCAAGTAAGATGAATGAAGAAAAAATGGTTAATAAAGGAATTAAAAAAATGATAAAAAAAGAGGTGACTCATATCAAGAACAAATGAGAAAAACCAAAAAACGAGGTTATTTTATTAAAAATTCTTTAAGGTCATTAGTTTCAAGGTGTATAATGCAAAGCAATATTTAATGGGAATATATATAATATTTTTTGTTCCTCTTAAAGGGTATTTTCCTCTTGGTTCCCTCCTTCATTGGAATGTATGAATCAGACCCATGTCACAAATTTTAAGACTTTAATTTGCCGTATGGAAAATGATAACATAAATGAAAATAAATTCCTCACTAAGGTTTCATAAAATTTCCACAATGCATGAATTATTGAATTCTACTTAAATATATACTCCTTTGTTGAAGTCACATAATTTGTTTGCTATGTTTCCTTTTTCTTCTTGCGTCTAATCACTAAAACGTGATGTCCATGTATGTGAATGTGACAGATTTAAATGAAAAATTAATCGGAAATAAGTGAAGTAGTTAACGTTTATAGGGATCAAAATTAAAATTAAAAAATGAATGATCTATTTCATAATTTTATAGAGATTAAGAAAATTTTAAATTAACGTGATGTATATGGGTTGGGCAAACCCAATTGACCAACTCAAACCCACCTAATCCAACCCAAAAAAGTGGGTTGAGTTGGGTTATTGGGTGTGTATGGATTTCAAAATGAAAAATTCATAAATAAAACTCGGTTTCTGACAAAACCCAGCCCATACCCAAAAAATTCACTGACCCACTGAATCGGTAGTGCTATGATTTTTAAAATAATCTTCATATTAATATTAAATATTATCCATCATTAAAAGGAAAAAACCTCTAGTTCAATACTCACATTTCCAAAATAAGTTGTATGCATGTTTATTCCAATCGGCAAACCCATTACTCTTCCATACATCACAATTTTAACGCATTCTCTTATCATTCAGTTTTCACTTTTCCACTTCTTTTTGTCATTTAAAAGTAACGGTGCTAAAAAATATAATTATTTGAAAATAAGTTATTTTTATGAAAATAAAATATGGTGATGGATATTATCATTTTATGATGCTAAAAAAATAGTGAAAATATGTTACACTATTTTTTGAGAAAACAAACAAGTTGAGTCATTTTTATAAAAAAGTATGATTATTCGTCATTTAGTCTTTTAATATTAAAAAATAAATAAAAATATTTAAAATTTGGGTAACTCACACAACCCACCAAACCCAACCCGGAAATGAGTATGTTTATCCAACCCGACCCAATATTAAAGTGAGTGATTATTTTGTTTAACCTGATACGGAATACCCTATATAATTCGGGTTTTGGTTTTGGCTAAACCCAATCCAAACCGGCTCATGTACACCCCCTAATTAGAGTAAATGTACGGTGAAACATATTGACTTAAAAGTGATGAAAGTAAAATTTTAGAGGCTAAAATTGAAAAACAAGTACTCCTCCGTTCCTTTTTACTTGTCATTTAAGAAAAAAAAAAGACCAAATTAGAAAGGTGTATTTTTGCACCTTATTTTTCTATTATACCCTCTATTTTTATTTTGGAATATATATCTTAATTTTAGTCCACCAATAAATTCCTATTTTTATGCACACACACTTTCTCTTTTTAAAAAAAATTAAAACCACCAAAATAAAATTGTAACAAACTTTATTTAAAAAAAAACAAACAACCTTTGTTACATAAAAATTAGGAAATAGCGTATAATAGACAAAATATAACCTAAGTTGCATAAACGACAAATAAAAAGAAACAAATATTTTTTTCTAAAACGACAAGTAAAAGGGAACGGAGGGAGTAATTAATATTGTTTCGAAAATGGATTACTCAGAGTTATTTATTTATACTAGCCGCCTTCCGTGCCCGTTTGTGTGATCGATATTCTTTTTTTTTGTGATCGATACTCTCTACTGTGCAAATATAAATAACTATTTAATTTTCTTTTTTATTGGACTTAATTGATAACTATGTAACCTCTTTTTTTTTTGTTAGTTATTGAGAAGAAAAAATTATATTTTTGTTACTATAAAAAAACTGAAAATCTATTTTTATGTGGAAGTTATTTTTTAAGAGTAAAATAGGAATTACAAAAAAGCCATCCCAAAAAATTGTATCCCCTTTATATATTAGTATAGATAAGATTAAAGACTCAATTTAATTCCTAATAATTTTCACCTGAAATCAATCACTCACAAAAAATATTAAATTAATTATTCACATTTTTATACAAAGGATAAATTAGTTTTTCTAGTACAACGAATCAGTAATTGAATTGAGTCTCATATAAAAATATCATGAATTAATTTAAATATTATTTTTTTCATAAACTATGTATAAAATCACATGAAAATTATGAAAGATAATATTGAGTTGAAAATAGCAAATGTAGATAACATTTAATTTATGATGACTAGCTAGTAGGATGCTCTTTTATTATTTTGGCTTTTAATGTAAGTGCCACCCACTAACTTAGGCTGCAACTAAAAAATGTCAAAGTGAAAAAATGGATTTTCTAAAGCATATTTCCTCTCTTTTTCTGCTGTGGAAGTTTGGAATTCTGGTCGTTGGTCATAGTTTGTGAACCTATTCATTGCTGAAGGAAGAGAAAAATAAATAAATCAAATGTACTTGTGACTATGATCTGTGACTTTAGATAATGATGATGGAAAAATGTAGCTCAAAAATACTTATAAGGGTGCCCAAGTTTACACGTCTAAAAGTGTTAACACATTTTACAATTCACATTGAAATGGAGGTTTTGTATTAAGGTGACGATAACAAGAGATATTCTTAGATAAGCACACTAATATAGACACAATATTTAGGTACACATATTAATAAAAAAAATAAAAATAAAAATAAAATAGTCACATCAATTAATATTATTTTAATCATTTTTTTTTAATTTTTTTCTACTTATGTGTGTGTACCTAACACATCAAATTTATACTTGTGTCTAACCAAGTATTTTCCCGATAACAAATACCTTACGTCATTATTTAAGGAATAAAAAACAATTGTTCTAAAAATATAAGTCAAATACTTGTCAAAGTAATAAATACACATTTTTTAATTTAAAAATTACCCCTTGAAACATTTTTTTCAGAGATATTTTTACAAGCACAAACTTAAAACATTTCATTAGTCAAAATAGTTTTAATGCAAGTAGATAATAGCGACTAATCCAAAAAATGACCGCTATAGTAAGTTTATAGGCAATTATGTTCGTTTGTCGCTTAACAAATCTTACTTTAAAGTTAGAATTTAAAGACATAATACTTTGAATATTACATAATGGAATTAAATTAAAAAACATCCCTATATAACTTTTGTTTTGCATCAATTACTCTTTTGAAATCGGTCTAAAAAATTACATGAGTGATGCCTTGTCTGGCTGCCTCCTTCATCCCTTTCATCAATGCTATAATTTCACCTTCAATCGATAATATGACATGTTCCTTGAGGCCATGATGGAAGTTCCCCATGATTAAACATTAATTAAATGTCCTAAGTATACTCGTTAGTATTTTTTGTATTAATTTATCTTTTTAAAAGTTATTTAATGTATAATTTTGAAAAAGTAAACTGTGTTTTTAGTCCGATAATATTAGTCAATTTTTAAATGGTTACAATTAAAGTAAAAAAAAAACTAAAAGATGATATAAGTTTTTAGGAAAATGTTAAGAAACCAAATCTAATAAAATAATTTTGAAATTTATATAATTAACCTTTTAAAAATATAACGACACTATTTTCAATATAAAATTTACTTATTTTGATATCTTTAACTATAGTGTTGGGGGCAGTAGTTATCATGTGTTTAATATTGTTGTAACTAACAAGATATTTGGTTTAGCAATTTAAATGTTGGTTGCAAAATGTAATCAACAATCCGATGTCGTCCAGCGGTTAGGATATCTGGCTTTCACCCAGGAGACCCGGGTTCGATTCCCGGCATCGGAACTTTATTTATTTTCTATCATAACAATTAATCCACTTTTTTTGAGAAGAAGCCATTATCATCATTCACTAAACGGAGTTGGTCGTCATCAGCCAGAAACAACAGTAACAGGGTCCGTTCAGGTTTTGTTCTTTTTTAATGTTTATTAATTAATGAATCTTGTCATCATTTACAAATAGGTTTTATTCTATTTTGTTCTATTAAGCCTAAAGAAAATAAGGAAATAGTTGAATTAATATTCATTGAGTGATTATTATCAAAATATATGTTCTATTTCATTTTCATACAACAGGCCCTGTAATAAGCATAGTAAAATTTGATGCCGAGACACTGAAATCTAACGGTGTGTCTAGTGTCTCGGCATCAAATTTTCAAATACAATCAATCTAAGGGTGTCCTAGGCAGATTCTAATGTAGTTATTTTTTTGGTTGCAGCTGTTTCAGGAACAATCTATGCACCAATATTTGCTTGTGTTTTTACAGAATTGAGTTTTCTTTTTCTGTTGTTTTAATTGTTCTCAGAAAAATATGAACTCAGTTGCAAGATGTTTATCAAGCTTATTCAGACAGTCACATTGCGCAACTGAGCCTTTTAGTGCTCAGCTTCAGCAATGTAGAGAGGCATACGAGTGCAGGTCTATAATGGAAACCTGGAAGGGTCATTGGCATTGATCAGAGGATCTTGCTAGGAAACTCAAGGCCATTATGATCAAGAAAGTCAGGTAATTAGTGCCTATACTAATTTTCTATCTAATCATTGTATTACAAGTCTTGTTGGATCATTCATCCATGTTATAATCTCTGACCATAGTGATATGTGAATTTTTAGCTGAAGGGAAATAGTTTGGTCTATGATGTTAACATAGCTCCAAAATCTGATAATAATGAAATGAGAACTTTTAGTTGAAGCAAGAAAAATGTTGCCTCTTACAACCTGCACACTCTGACTTAGAAGATATATTATTTTTGTATATGTTGATTTGTTCACTAATTAATTTGTAGTTTGAAGTAATGATATCCTATGTTAAACAGTGTTATGCATGAAGGTGAATCTTCTTGCGAACTATTGAAGTAGCTGTTTTTAATTGACATGAGTACATGGTATATAATTATTTCTGGTAAGGATTCCCACATCGATCGGATGTAAGATTGTCTGGACATATATAGGTTTATAAAGTTTATAAGGTATAGACAATCCTCACCTTACAAACCGGTTTTGTAGGGTTGAGTTATGCCTAACTTTCAATAATAAGATTCTTAATTATCAGAACCTCTCTAAGATCCGTTGGGTCACCTGCTATCAAGTTTCCACTATCGGTTATTGCGTTGCAATTCTAAGAATTGCAGAAGAGTAAGGATTGAAGAGTGAAAACATTGCACTTGTAGCTCTCTGGTTATATTATTTTCAATCAAATGTAGATTGTAGAGGTATTTTTTGGCTGCTTGTAGTCTCTTATCATCTGCTTGACAGTGAGGTGTCTAAATAATTGGTGTACTCAATAACTTTATTGTTCCCATTTTTGTGGAGGCTAGACAGGTTTCCATTCTTTTTGAGTTAGGAATTAGGATAAACTTCATATTGGATTGAATGTATATTTCATCATGACAGTCTGTGGAATTTGTTTTACCATCATTTCCTTTTGCCTCAACTATTTTCTTTGTTTTTCTTTTATTTGTACTGATATATTATGTATTCTATTGCAGTATGACAGGGGCCTTTGAGAATCTTGCATTGCACTGCTATTGAGAAAAAAATGGTTTGCGTAAGTTGCAGTTATGCAGTAATTTTTTAGATGACTTTAATGTAGCTGAAGTACATTATTTCCAATTGTGCATGAAGTAATATGTACTTTGGTAGATGTGGTCGAATTCCAATGATTAATGCACCTCAGTGAAGAACGGATTGTTTGGAAGAATCTGAGTGCGAATTATGATTAAAATGACTTTGTAAGACTTTATTTATATTTCAGCTGAACTCCAAATTAAGAAACCCCAAGTAAAGGGTTAAAGGCTAAAAAAATAAAGTAGGCATTCCATGATGAGAATCGTGATGTTCATATTTGTTTAAGTCTTGAAATTGATGTTGAATTTTCTAAGTTCTAATGGAAAGTGGAAACCATTTCCAAGCAACTGTTGTATGCGACATCATTCTTTATTTTATTTGCCTTATTTTATTTACTTGTTTCGTACTTTTAAATCTTTTATCAGCAAACTAAATGAGTTTTGGATTACAGAAAATGTCGGTTAACTCATTTTCTCTAGAAATATTTATAAACAAGAACGAAGTTTTAGGAATGTGAAATTTAATTATTATTTATCTATATCCATAGAAAGTGAAACCAGATTTAATCTGGCTAGCTGACGTTAGATAAATAGTCCAATCCGATTCTAAATATAAGAGACAATTGGATTAACAAAAGTTGATATATTTAGTTTGAATTTTAGAGAAAATATACCAAAATATTTCCCATGTACGTACCTTTCTCCACCCTACAATTTTCAGCTAAATTAAGCAATTCTTGATGCAAAATTCTTGTTCTAAATCTGTCAACTGTCTTTCCCTGAAAAGATCTTGATACCTTCTACCTTGTGCAACCAAATTGGCCACCTTTGTTGTGAGAGCTGTGGACTCTATCCCTCTATCCCTCAACAGATTTAAACTGTCAACAGCTAGCTTGTGATTTGATGCAAGAGATTGTAATATATTTAACAATGCAATTTTTTGCTCTTCTACCGTGGGAGCTTTTGTTCAAGCGATTGAATTTTAAGTTCGAGCAAGTTTGTGTAAAAAAAAAAATCGAGCAAGTTTTAATGTGAGCGATTGTGCAATTGTGAATGAATCGGTTGCATCTTATATGGTTCTTGTAATAATTCTAGTGATCAAGCGATTGAATGATGAACTTTAGTTGAGATGGCGAGTTTGTATGTTGGTTCTAGTGATTGAGCGAGCGAGTTTTGAAGAAGTTTTAAGTAATCATTAGCAAAAATGGCAGTCAAACGTTAGTAGGATTTTGAACTCATACTTTTATTGATCAGAGCCGATCCAATATTTTTTAACTATAAGTGAGGTATAAAATAAATTTTACCGAATCTTTTCTATCCTGCATAAAAATTAGAGTTTTAGTAGTCTTACTTTTAGACCGAAACCACTATTGATTATTCCCTATACACTCAGATAATGCTAATAGACAAATGCTAACTTTAGTATCAAAGTATTATTTTCCTAATGATAGCTTAAAATACTAATAGATGATAAATGCTAACTTTAGCATCAAAGTATTTTTGCAAAGTTTGAAACATACTACATGTCCTTGGAGACAAGGGAACATTATTTTATTCAGACAAAGTCACTTCCACAAACAAACCAACTAATCACATAGGGAACTTATAAAGTTCAAGAACCTTCTTCCAAGATGGCCTATTGCTAATATCATCCCACCAAGCACTCACATGCTTCCTTTCCTTTACCATATTCTCTAATTCTATTGAATTCAATAAATAATGTCCAAATGGGAGATGACTAAGGTCAGCAAGGCTAAAGAAATCACCAGCCAAGTACTTATTAGTCTTTGATAGCCTCTCCTCATAAATGTCCAAAACTTTTCCAAGCTTTTCTTTACTCTCTTCAATCACTTTTGGGTCAGATGGAAGGCCCACTAATGGGTAAACCAAGATATTCATGACTAGGTTGAAGACTGGTGGGTTGAAGTTATGAGCTTCAACTTCTAGCCATTGCTCCACAAGACCCCTTTCTTCAATTGTCTTTCCAAGTAATTCAGTTCCTTGGTTTTTGTACTTTTCAGCATAGTACCTTAGGATTGCCCTAGATTCTGCAAAATATATCAAAATTAGATCAAGATTTCCTATGGTCGGATACTCTTAATTCACATAATCAGTACATTGATGATCGTTCGATCAATATCAGATATTTTGAATTTTAAGTTTAACATAAAGATTTTCAAAGTAGGATATCTACATATATTTTTGTGAATTGTCCGACCTAAATGTAACAAGCATCAATGTACCGACCGCGTGAAAGCATATATATCCAACAATCAAATGTATATCAAAATTATCTAACGGTTAAATATAAAGATACTATAGTGAAGGGGCTGACCATAGAGAGTATAATCACCATCTTCAATAACGGGGAGTAATCCAAAGGGCTGCATATGAAACAAGCATTCATTTTATTATACATGAACAAAATGCAAAAGAACTCTAGATTAGCACTCTAAATTGAATCAACCAAGGAAGTATATATTAAAAACACCACTCTAAATTAGCACAAAGTGTGCACAATCAAGACGCTAAGCTAAAGTCAAAATACAAAAGAGTAGCAAAAGCTAAAACAAGAGCAAAATAAAGGTTACAAATCTCTCAAACCCAAACAAAGTATAGGGTTGAAAAACGATAAGCTAAATTTTTTTGAAGGAACATCCAATTTCAATTGTGAATACTACTTGAAAGACTGCTTTTCTCTAAAATTGCCATACAATTATCCTGTTGAATTTGCATTTTGGATTTTATTATTTTTTTAAAGCCAAAATATGAGTTGTATAATCTTAATCGGAAAATTTAAATCATGAGGTTGTGGTTTTCTAACTATATAGAATTTGGGTTTTAGGTTCGATTTTCTCTAGTGACAATTTGAGTGAATTAATTTAGCTTCTTAAAAAAAACTATATAGAATTTGGATCCCATTTTACTGCATTTAAAGAATCAACACATAACTAGTATAGTTTGTGTAAATGTTCAATGATTAGGCATGACAATGGGACGGGTCGGGGACAGATTTTGCCATCCCCAAACCCAAACTCATAAAGTTCGGGTATCCCCAAACCCATCCCAAATTTTAACGGGAATGAAAACTAAAATCCCAAACCCATATCCAATGGGATTTGGGTATCCCCGCGGGGTTCAGGTTAGGGATGTCAAATGGATATTCATGGATGCGGATAGTGTGGTATATATCCATGTCCTCTCCGTCAAACAAATATGATATTCGTGTCTTCTCCATATCCATGAGGATATCCGCTAAATGGGTAATCCACGGATATTGAAGTATCTACAGATATTAACAGATATCCATGGATGATAATGATATCCTTTTTATTAAAAAAAATTAGTTTTTTTTTAAGACAAAATATTAACACATAAAATTCATAAATTGTAAGAAGTTAAAAAGTTTTTTTCTCAAAAATTAAAAAGAAAACATAAAAAATAAAAATACAATTTTTTTATATAAAAGAAATACTAAAATTTATATGTAAGTAGGGAAATTAAAGTAATTTTATTAATTATATAGCGGGTATGGATATCCGCGGACGCGGATAGTATTAAATCCGCATCCGTATCCATTAAATACGGATAATTGAAATATCCATTTATTTTTTCCACGGATATCCATTAAGCTATCTGCTCCGTGTCCATTGCGGATTTTATCCGCGGATACGGATATTTTTGTCATCCCTAGTTCAGGTATCCCTATTTCGTTCTACCTCCATACGAATTTGAGTTGCACTTGTTGTTTTTTTTTTATTAAAAAAATAGTTAAAAGTAGTATAAAATTATTTTGTTTCAACAATATTTATACATAGAAAATAAATAGAGAAAATAAATTGATTAATACTCAACTTAAAAATATGAATGTAATAATCTAAAAAAAAAAAAAATATGAATGCAATATAGAGTTTGTTTAAGGGTTTCTAATTTATAAATAATAAAATGTAATTCGATATAAGCAGGTTCGGGGACGGATTTGGGGTGGGTATCAATATTCCCATTATCCGCCCCAACCCCAACTTTTAAAATCGAGAAAAACCCAAACCCGAACCCAAACTCAGTCAACTTGAGTTTTTCCCCGTCAAAATCGGGGCAAGACGGAGGAGTACCCGCGGGTATGGGTTATTCTACCGCAATGATCACCCTTATCTTGAAGAACTTTGCTATTTATACCAAAAAATGTTTTTTTTTTTTGCTTTCGCACCGGTTCCGACCCACTAAAGGTGGGCGACTAATCCGGCTCGTGCGTAGAGGCATGCGTACTGGCCAAGCGTTGTTCCCCTGGGAATCGAACCCAGTATTCCCCGGATACGTCCTTGGAAGGAGCTCCTTGCCACTAGATATACCGAAAAAAGGTTTGTACCAAAGAGAAACACGATATATTTTTGGTTTTATGCACATTAGGAGTCATTCTATAGTGGTAAACAATAATTCTCTATTTTGAAAAGAGTTAAGATCCATTTTAGATTTTTTGAGAAAAAATAATGAGAGCTTCTTCTTTCATATGTTTGTTAAAAACCAACTCCGTTCAAAAGTATTCATCTAAATGGAAATAATAACATCAAAATGGTGCATAAAAAAATGATTTTTATTCCACTTGAACGTATAGTTTTGGGTGGAATTAGTTCAAGAAATTGAAAAGCTCTCAATAATAATTTATTTCAATTCAATGAGCAAACCCAACCTACTAGTAGATTGAATAAAAAAAACACTAGAAACTAAAATTTGTGACCAACATGCATTAGGTAAATAAAAACAAAGAAAAATAACCTGCAGCTTGAGGTATTCAGCTTCCTTGTGCTCTCCCTCAAAGCCATCAACGAAAGATTCTCTTCTCACCCCCCATGACTCTTTTTAACCCCCCAATATTTCAATTTTACACCTGTACAAAAACTTCGGAACGTGTTTTCCGAAGTTTTTCTAGTTTAAATTTCTCAAAAATTTCGGAAAATACATTCCGAAGTTCGTTTTTAAGGCAAAAAAAATTTCGGAAAACGCGTTCCAAAGTTTAAAACTAGGGGCAAAAACGGAAACCCGGGGGGAGAAAAAGAGTCATGGGGGGTGGGAAGAGAAAATTTTGCCATCAACATGAACTGTTTCAAACTCAATCTCCTTCTCAATGAGACACACTATCACCCGTTTAGGGCAAGCATAGTCTGGCCCATACACCTTCACTACCATTGTAATTTATTGAAACCTCTATTTCAAATATATGATTCTATGATTTGAGTTGTTTGTTGCTTCTTATAGTGGCTTCTTAAACTAAAAAAAAATAAAATTCCAAAACAGTCATTTAATAATGAGTCAAAATCAATTCAATGCATTCAGAATTAAAATCTTGAGAATCAAAACCATTTAAAGCACATATTAAAAGTCTACTATACTAGTAAATATACTTTGGCCATTTTGAAAAAGAAAAAAAAGTCGACTAAATATATTTCACCTTTTACTTTTTACAGTACTAAAGATTTTTTTTCTATAAGAAATCCACTTGTCAAATAAACCAACATAAGATAATAGAGAAAACAAAGGACACAAATTACACACAATAAAAAAAAAAAAATACGCTAAGGTAAAAAAAATAAAAAATTGTATGGTCCACAAACAGATAAACAAGAAAAAATAAAAATCATACGAAATTGATTTTTTTTCTAAATATTTATATGTCATTTTATGAAAACCGCTTGATCAAATTGAATTTTAGATTGACTTTTTAAAACTGAGTCAAACCGCATAAATATGTTTTGCGGTTAAATATATTTTTTGTCTCTATAAAATATTAATATTACAAAAAAATTATTTTCGTTCCTATAAAAAAAATCACATATTTTTATCTCTAAGAAATAAAATTTGTTTTGTTTTTAGTCATTAATAATGGACAAAATTTTGACATGTTATTAAACATAAGGGATAAATATGTTTATGATCCCAGTAAATGTTCAAAGTTTTGTTTTTAGTCCTCCGAAAATTTTTCTTCGAATATTAGTCCTCCAAAAATCTTCAATTAACACTTTTAGTCCCTACTTTTAAATAAACTCATGTGTAGACTTCATATTTTTTAATGAAATTTTTCAGAAAAATGTAGAATATTTTAAGAAATCACTCCCAAAAAAAATTAGAATTTTTCAACAAAACATGAATTAAATATAAATTTTTAAACTCCAAAAACATAAAAATTCATATTTAATTTATGGTTTTTTAAAAAATTCTAAATTTTTTTGGAGGAGATTGTTATAATATTCTAAACATTCATAAAAATTTCATTAAAAAATATGAAGTCTACACATGAGTTGATTTAAAAGTAGCGACTAAATGTGTTAATTGAAAATTTTTCAGGAACTAAAAGTAGAAGAAAAATATTCGGGAGACTAAAAACAAAACTTTGAATTTTTACAGGGATCAAAAACATATTTATCCCTTAAACATAATATCAATTTGAATAGGCTTAAAATTATATAATAATAAATGAAATAAGAAAGGGAGAGGATGTAAAATTGTATTTGGTGTTTGATTTTGTGTTCAAAATCCAAATAGCATTTTTGTGCTTTTATTTAATATGGTATTTTTTCAAATGCCACGAATAACTTTAAAGTTTAAACAAATATACATAATTACATAGTACAAATAATACAATTATCATGACAATGACAATGACATCATTGGAACCTAACTTAGTAACTTTACCTCCATTATAAAGTACAAGAAATTGAGAAACAACTAAACTCATTCTACTCACACAAACTAGATAAACAAACATAAACATGGTGGTGAAAGTGTACGGTCCAACCTATGGTTCCCCAAAAAGGGTGTTAGTGTGTCTTTTTGAGAAAGAAATTGAGTTTGAAGCTGTTGATATTGATCTCTTCAAGGGAGAACATAAACAACCTGATTACCTCAAACTCTTTTGTACCCTATCACCCTAAGTAGCAATTTAGTTCCAAAAATTGAGCCAAACATACACACGATCTATGATCTATCTAAAATGAATAGGTTTGGACCAAAATAAAAACCACGTTGTTTTATTCTGCCTCAATGGCTCAATCATGCATGATATTGCTTTTGTACCCATATTCTATTCTATTGTCTATATTAATTATGTATCATCAACACACACAAAGAATGCAAAAAAACGTCAATTCAAGATTTGAGACTAGTAAGCTTTATTAAAGACATTTCTTATCGCCACTTAAGCAACAAGGTTAATATATTTAATGAGAAAAATCACTTGGTCCAATTTAATACTCCCTTCGTTCCTTTTTATAAAAGATGATTGACTTTTTAGATTCATTCAATAATGAATGTATTTAAGCTATAATATAGACCAAATACATTAATTATTGCATGAATCTAAAAAATGAATTGTCTCTTATAAAAAGGAACGAATAGAGTAATTAATAGTGGTAATATTTATTTAATTAGAAAGGAATAAATTCATATTATCATTTAACATATATGGTCCAGTTCCGGTCACTCATGCTTTTGTAGAAAGGACGATTGTTATTTATTAATGTCACCTTTGAAGTATTTGTTCTTCATAAAATTCGTTAAGAATTATTAAAGAAAAAAAAGACACAAGTAACATACGTACGTCAATTCACCTTTTAAATATTGTAAATATTAATGTGATAGGAAATTTTCAATTTCAATGATTCATTTTGAAATTTTTCTACTTTTAAATATCAAATTACTCGACCAATTCCATGTCAAAAACTAAATTTTTAAGTTAATAATATATGTAAACCATATTGTTGTGAATTCGGAATTAATCACACCAATAAATTTGATGTGCGGAGCAAATTGAAATAGACAACTAAATTATGGGAATCATAATAATAATCACGAACAAAAATTAAACAGCTAAAGTAAACGGACATAATAAAATTGTTTATCCACTTTGGTCAAAATGACCTTCTCTAGAGAAGAGAACAACTCTCTGTTCCACTATCAAACAAAATACTTGATTACAAGAGCTTCTCAATCGAGTTACAAGAATTAGCTTCAAAACCTAACTCTAGAGAATAGATCCTCTCAATTTTTTTTCCTCAATTTTCACATCTCAACCATCAATCAATTTGTCTCAATTTCTTTTAGATTTAAATGTTGTTTTATATTTATGATCTAATGGTCTATATTCCATATTATTTCCTTAAAAAAAATTTCCACTTGAAAGAATTCATTCTCCTAACTCTACCCAATTCCCAAATTTTTTCATGTGGTCAAGAGACTTAATTTAAAACTGTTTCCCAAGGTGATGAATCAATCCCCAACCTCTAGAATTATTGCCAAGAGTATTCTCTATAAACCCTAGTATTTTGATTAGCTGCAAATCCTATTTTTCACACTTAAAAAATCAGAAAACGTGACACATATATATAAGGGCATGCGTTTTCGCCTGGGGCAAAAACCCTTTCGCTTCATGTAGAAAAAACCAGACACTGCCCAAAACTGCACGCACATTTTCACATGGGGTGGAAAAACCATAAACTCCCCTTATGTTGTTGCGTGCTTTCGCCTGAGGCGAAATTGACACTAGCATATCTGAGGCAACTTTCAACACATATAATGTCATAAAATGGTTCCTACGTCAATTTCAAAACTATAGACACAAGAGTTAATTTGTGTGTGGTGAATATAGACATTATAGACATAATTATAGTATTATTTTGATAAGGCTTTAGAGAGTATCTCTAGGCTTTAGAGAGTATCTCTAAATATCACTACTACATTAAAGTTTGACTTTTCTCTCTTTACTCACTGCATGGCCTACTTGATCAAGATGAGGGAGGGTGCCATTCAGTTTTATAGGCTTCCCTTCCCACGTAAGCATATGCGCTAACAATGGCAAGAAATCAGGATGCCACCTAAAGTTGTAAAAAAAAAAGAAAAATTGAATGTCATTTGATGGGAGTGAAAGAAAGAAAGTAAAAGTGAGCGCATGAGATGCTTGCAATTTCTTCAATTTGGAGTAAGTGTGAAACCTTTCTTCATGGGGATTACCATGAATACAAGGAATACCAAGTAGGATAAGGGCAGTGGGGCCTTATAGAAGGACCATTAGTATTTTCTTGGATATCCCTTTTTCTGTAGGGTAATTGGAGTCTTGTCTCTTTGCTTTATAAACAAGGATTTGTATGATATACATAAATAAATTAATTTTTTACCATGCATAAATTTGTATTTTATTATTAGATCAATTAGTTTAGTAACATTTTATTTGATTTAATTGTGAGATTTATTAATCCAAAAGTAAAAACCAATTTTTTTGGTTTTTTTTTTTACACAATTTATTTATAATACATACAAGATATGTTTCATTTGTACACCCTAAACTTTTTAACCTATAAACATTGTAATCTAGCTATATATATCTTTCATTTACAATTGTTTGCATTGGCCTTGTCATACTACTCATTAAGATCAATGTGATATTTTTGTTATACATATCGGTGATGGATTTAGATTCTCTACAGTCACTGTATGGTGGAGTCAACTACTTGACCATTGGTTTCTTTCATATATATATATAGTTATGACATCAATTGATTGTCTTCTTCAAGGGAAAAGATAAACAAAGAGACATAGATCTAATCTTCATTAATTAAGGAGTTGAATCAATTTGAACACTTCAAATAAATTTTATTACCAAAATCAAAACAAACATATTAGTTACGTTCCAATTTTGAAATCTTTTACCTAGTTAGAGTGTTTTCCCTATATTGAGCATTGTAATATTTTCATTTCCATATACATTCTTGTAAATCTATAAAGAGGTCATTTATTTATTTTTGCCATACTACACCAGATATATTTGGCGCTTAATTATAGATATTAATTCTTCGAGCATAGTAGAACCACAATTGACGACAGTCTTCATGAGCATAGCTCAATTGATAAGGGACATTGCATGAAATATGCAGGGATCGGGGTTCGAACCCTGGTATTCCCACTTATTCACTTTAAAAAGTGAATTTCTAGCCACTAGATTATTTAACCAAAGAAAAAAAAAACCACAATTTCTACTTATTTAAGTCCCGGTATTGATTTTATCATGACTTGATCATTTCTAGGAAGTACTAGGTCATTTGGTTGAACATTGAATTATATATGCAGGGGGCTGGGATTTAAACTCTAGTCATCTCACTTATCCATTTTAAGGGCGGAATTTCTAGCCACTACGCTACTTAACCAAAAAAAAATTAACTTTGAGAATTATAATCCATTTGATCGAATTAACCAAAATCAAATCTTCTTGCTATTTTTACCACACAAGAGATTTGAAGATAAGTTTAGGTAAGCAAGATGCTATTTCTTTATTTGGATTCTCATTGTATCTCAAGGTACAATATATCTTGATTCTTTTCCTTGTATACTATGATGAATTCCCCACCCTCTCAAGATGGTAAAAAGAGATGAAGGAAAAGAAACAGAGAAATCAAAAGAACTAACATTTGACTGAAAATGACACATACCAAAACCAAACTGGAATCATGAGAGGACAAAGAATTACATAGCATTCTTTCATGTACTTGTTTTCATATCTCTATAAATTGGGACAAAAACAAAAGATTCTGATGATAATAGTCCTTTGATGGCTCAACAAATAAAGCAAAAGAGGCCAGTAGTATTAAATGTTGCATGTGCAGCTATTAATTAAGAATCTTGTCTTAACTGTAGCTCTTTTTTTTCTATCATAACCTTGCCATGCTCCTACTTTTTCTCTCATAACCAACAAAATATAATGAACTCCATGTTTCCTGGTTGTTTAGTGTATGCTTGGTTCCATGTTTGTTTGTAATATTGATTTTGATATGCTTGATTGTTTTTAAGTAGAATTGATTTTGCTCTAGAGTTGATTTTAGTTTGAAGTTAGAATTTGTAACTTTGAAATTTAAACGTGGTTTTTACATTGAAATTTATTGTTCAAGAAGTTACTTTGACGTAAATACATTCAAACATAAATTACTTTACATTTAATATTTTACTTTTAAATAAAATCATTTTTATAAAATTAATTCATTCAAAATTATTTTTTATCACTGCATAACCGAACATGTATTAGTCTTAACTATTTAGTTCTCAAGAGAAATGGATATGATGATCTGTACGTACTATGATTTAAAGATAAATAAAATCTATCAATAATCGTTCTAGTTAGGAAATTAAACATGAATTTCCCAAACAATTCGATTTTCAATGAAGTGTTTAACTCTCACAAATAACAAAATACAAGGAACCAAAGAACGACACAAATAAAATGAATACGCAACAATAGTATTTAAGCCATCATACAATGATAATGATATAGGCTCCATTTAAATTAGCTTATTTTTGAGCTTGTAAAACAACTTATGTAAATAAATAATTTTTTATGTATTATTTTAAGTTTGTCAAGATAGTTTATGAAAAAATAACTTATAAAAATACAATTTTCATTAGTGAGAACTTATAAATTAACATAAAATCTTATTTGTTTGCATAAGCTTTAAAAATAAGTTAATGCAAACAGACCAATAGTCATCTTAGTTTGGTATGAGTAAAGTTATGCGACACAATTTCTCATTCGCCTCTCTATATATTTAAAAATGTCAAAATACAGAAGAATGAGATAAATTATTTTTTTACCAAAGATAGTAAACTCTGTCGTTTTAGTTCGATATTCAAGTAAATGGTAAGGTAGGGGTGGCATAGCAGGCAAACACGTCCCATTTAGGCTTGGCCCGTTCAAGCCCGCTTAAAAGTGGAACGAGACGAGGAGGGCCAACTTACATGGCTGAATCTAAACTCACACCCCATCCCGTTTATTGGCAAACAAGCGAATTAGCGGGCTGGCTCACCAAACAATTGTTTTTTGTTTTTTATTTTCACTCTTGTGTTGTTGCAAAAGACATGTGAATATTATTTTAAAAAAATTAGAACAAACAAATTTGTGAGAAAATTAGGTTATGAGACAAATCAAACACCAACACAACATCAAATCAACAAATCTAACAACATAGTTAATAACAAATTCAACATAATTATAAATCCAACATTAAACAAATCTCAAAATAAGTGGCACTGTAAGAATGAATAGAAAGAAAGAAAAAACCTAAATTTACTTAAATAAGTGTTGTAATTTATTGGGTTGGGTCATCTCATTTTATTTTTATGAAGCCTTTGTTTGACTTATAATTGGAAGAAGAAAAAAAAGACAGAATTTATTCAGCGTGACGAGGCCAACTAGAGGCCGGGTCGAGCTCAAAACTTCGGCTCAGCCTGCCAAAAATGGCAGGTTAAACGGGTTGGTCCGACGGATCGGGCATATTTTGCCACCCCAGGTAAAGTAGACCCTTCATATAAGATGGACAAACTAATCAATTACATTTTCGTTTCAAAATGAACAATTTATTTAAAAAGTCGGAATGAAACTAAGTAAAATTTGACTAAAAATATTTGTGCTAAAAATTCAACTCGAATTTTTTTGAATGATTCATTTTTAGGAGAGTTTATTAATTGAGCCTAATCATTTTATTTATATGGGTTAATAGTTGATGCATGCACCCAAGCATCAACCATAAGTGAAATGTTATTTTTCTCACTATGTTGAAAAGCTCTTGAGATTATACAGTTGCTTGCTTTCAAAGGTTCTCAAATAATTTTCACTTTAACATAAAAACCATTGCTTAACTTTGTTGCTCCAATTTATCAGCTTTGACGGCCGGTTAATCATCAAAATAGGCCGACACTTAATTTGTAATATGACTTAGTTAAGTGGCTGAGTGAGAACACTTAAAAAGAATTTGAAAAAAGGAGAGGTTGATTGTGTAATGATGTAACTTTGCTAGAATATATTTACAATTAGATAGATTTGCCATTAGAAAAAAGATTTGCTTAATTGCACTATTTATTAGAGATTAATTTACATGAATTGATTGTGTACAAAAAATTGCATACACTCATTTAAATTAGCCTATGATGCTTTTATACTTTTAAGAAATTATACAACTTTTGAGACAAAATTTACTCTATGTAACTCTTAATATGTTAGAGTATGATTAAATGTATAGATCTACAAATAGTTTTATACGATAATTAATATCCATAAAAGTTAAATCATACTAGCTAGTAATTAATTACTCTCTTGATTCCTTTTTAATTTTTGTTTTAAAGTCATTTATACATACCAAGACAGTCAATTTATTTTGCTATTAAAAAAATTACTTTTAATAAATATAGTTAAAGATTTTATTAACAAAATAATAATTAATATTGTAACTACATATAAATACTAACAAAATTCTTTTACAAAAGTGACAAATATAAGGAACAGATGAGAGTATACTTTTCCTTCTATTTTCTCTACTAATCAAAAAAGAGGGTAAAAAAGATTAAAAAAGCTTTTGTCTATTGTAAAGAATATTCTGCTATAGAAGCTCATGTTTCCCTTAAAAGGGAACAATGTGATAATCAAGCAATCCAGCAAATATATAATCACTTACCTTTGACCGCGTTTGGTGGCAATTTTCTAAAGTTCATATATTCTCTATTTCTCTTGGACACATCCTAAAAAAAATGCTTTTAAATTACTACTAGATTTTTCTTCTTCTCTTTTTATTTTTTATAACATTTCTTCTACAGAAATTTATGTTGCAATATATAAGCAATATTTAAATTTTAGTAATTGCATTCTCATGAAAAATATATCCGGGATTCTACCGGAAACGGCTCAACATATTAATGTAAAGTCTAAGATAGACAATAAAAACAGGACTAATATAAAAAAAATGACATTTTTTCAATAAGAAAAAATAACATAAAAATTATATTCTACAGTAAAACAATCAACTAAGAATTATTATTGGATAAGAAAAATAAAAAATGTATTGATTATCCATGCGTAATAAAATAAATTAAAGTTTATAATTTTTATAAAATAAATTAGAATTTATTATTTTTATAAGATAAAACATAATAACATAATACAATACTATGATAATTTTTAAGGATTCACTTGGTCTTCAGCTGAAATTTTAAATTGTTTGTCGTTGACTCGTAGTTTAGTTTATAGTGTTTTATTTGGGTATTTTTTTAACGGTTAAACTTACACATTTAAAATAGTGTGAAAAAAATTAAAGAATATGCTATAACATTTTTTATAGTTACGGACTGAACTATATACACTATTTGGTTTGCCATTAAAAACGTTTGGTTGATTAACATTTATATCTAAACTATGTATCTTGATTGTTTTTTATTTTCTTTTTAATTTAAATATGTGTTTTCACATAATTTTAGGTTTCATATAAGTTTTTTCTATGTGATTTTTTGTTTTGTGTTGTTTTATTCTCATCTTAGTGTGGAGTTATTTGATTTTCTGTCTTAGTACAATGTTTGTTTTATTCAGATTAATGTCGATCCAAATCCTTGCAGATTTAATGACTCTAGCGTTGTCAACGTTGCAGATCCGGAAGCATGACTATTCCGGACTTTTGAATTTTCTCAAATCAATTGTAGGCATTGTCACATTTGTAGACATTAAGTCATTTTATGTTATCAACTCAGATGTTGCGAACTTGTTTACATATTTATCCTTTTTAGTTTTTAGCGAATTTGAATATGTAATGATCTCGATTGATATACTCTATCGATTTGAATGAATGAATATCCTTATTTTTAGTAAAAAAAAAAATACTAGTGAAAACTACAGAAACAACCACGAGATTGTTTATCTTAACCATCGACATTGTTAATTGAACTATATTTTGTAGACAATAAATCTATAGCTTTAAAAAAAAATAAAGATCGATCAAAAAAAAGTTTAAGAAAATAAAATATATAAAGATGCTATTTATGAGGGACAAGATGCTGGAAGAGGAGCGCAACTTTTGATTGAAAGATAAAAAAATTATAGAAACCAATTTGGTCATGTATAATATAAGGCCTTGGCCATCCCTGTCTTCCCAAGTCTACCTTTAATTCGGATGCTTTTCATTCAAGATCTAACTTTATACATGCATGCAAACATATCCAATAAATATAGACATCTAGCTTAGGAATATACAATTTTAAAAACAATTGAGAAATTAATCGTTTATGAATTTTTATTAAATACTGTTATTTTTTATAGCTCTCAGTAACATATCAAATGAGTTACAATTTTTTTTTTTTTAAATTAATAGATTATCTATTGATATAAACTTTCAAACGTTAAATTTTATAAAATTTATATTCGTTAATTATAATATTATTTACAACTTGTGCACTATGCACCAATTAAACCACTATTTCATATTACACAGACATGACCTACAAATATAGACAAAACATTGCTAAAATTAGGAATTTTAGATTCATCATTAGAAGTTTAGTAATTTTAAAAAACTTAATCGGTCAATTTATTCATATAATGTCTGACAAGCGATTGTGAGTTTGGATTGTCGCATAGGCACTTAATACTACATTTATCCTTAAATATATGATTCTTTTGAAATTTTTCTTTGTCTCTTTTATAAGTCTCGTTTCAAAAATTTTAAGGATATTAATTATTATTTTCCCAAACATATCCCTAATTATTTACTGCATTTTTTTCTATAATATATGTAATAAATACGCACAACAAGAAATTTGACTTGTAGCAACGGACGAAAACCGTCACTAAAAGTTCAAAATCCGTAGGTAAAGCCGGTTATGTCTTTCACCGTCGGTCACCTTGGCCGTGCATTATGTACGCCGTATCCCGACCAAATTTTGTCCATCTGTCATTGCTAAACGTCGGTCACTATATGTTTTTGACCTTCACCTACGAACAAAACCGTAGGTATATCCAGAAAACAGTTCTAAAGTTAAAAAACCCCTAGCTACGGTTATGGCTGTCACTAAAAATTATAATTGTTCTTTTAGACATACTTTTCATTCTGCTATAAATTCTAAAAATTAATAATTCATAAAATTACCATTAAAATTAGTTTGCTCAATAAACATATATGATAAAATATTATAATCAAAACCATTGGAATTTGGAACTAGTTACTATAATCAATTATAAGAATAAATTCTTTGCAGAATTGCAGCCACAAAAACAGCAGAATCTGCCAACAAAAATCAGCAATAGGTGACATGGACTCAAATTTAACTCACGACCCAAACATACCAGCAGAATTTGCACACACAAACCATGAACATACCAGAGATTCCATTTTGATATCCAAGCATCAAGACCAACAATCGAGATCAAATAAATCCATCAACACAAAAACAGAATTTTAAGGCATCAAAATAACTACAGAAGTACAAGAAAATTGTAAATGTGTTATATTTAATTAACTCAATCTTAGTGTCTTCAATTGCTCCATTACTGAATTCAACTGCTACAAGCATCAACATCAATCAACCAAATTCAAAAGAACAATAATTTGTAAGCATATCATGAAAGGGAAAACTATATATATGCACAAAATCACAAGGAATAATTTCACTTAAACTAACACAAGACATATTGACTAACCTAGAAGGCAGACATACAATAGACACTAGAAGAAGTAAAGAGTACTTGCCTTCTCCACAACAAGCCACACTTGAACCATATCCAAGTTCTGAAGGAAGCTTCAATGTATGTTTATCACATCCTCCAATAACCTATATCATTCATGAATAATTCGTTAACATTGAGGGGGAAACATGTTGAGAGTAGGATGGATGAATAAAAATTTGTAATTCATTAGATGAGTATCACATCAATTTGCAACTCTATTTCCTGACAAACTAAGCTACCAGCTGTGCGAAACTCAGCAGCTCTCTTCATTGCGTAATGAAACAATGGATTGAAGAAACTGATGCACCACTTTAAATCTACTCTAATATTACCACCAGCGTAACAAAATCTAGAAATAGGATTTACTATCGAATGTGTATGCTTACCACAAGCTATTCTGCCATCGGTAGTTTTGCTAAGCTCATGACCACCTACACAGCAATATCGAGATGAAACGTTATTCAAAATATTGCCGTAAAATACGAAACATATGTAACATGTGAGGAAGGTGAAACATAGTATTGACATAATATGCTAAGCTTCTGTTGTTAGCAACACAATATTTTAAATACACTCTTGCTATTATAACGATCACTTTACAAGGCTTACATAGTGATGTTAACAACCACAAAGTGATGTTATATGCTTCTACCTCTGCAACTTCACATTGTATCAATTAATTGCTGTTATATCTCATGATGTCACATTCAAACCTGCAACTTCAGCCTACTGTTTTTTAAAACCATCATTTATTGAGTGCACAGACCATATTTGTTCGTTATCAGCTTTTAGCCTTTTAGATATCTTAAGTGCAGTACTTGTCAAACTGATAGAAAGTTTTGAATAATGGTCTTTACTAACATAATTTTAATGATACATAGCTTCTTTGGAACATCCTGAGAAATTTTCATGATACATAATTATGTTCAAGAGATGAATAACGCATCTGATAGTCAGTAATAGTGAAGCTTACAGTTCCTAAGTCACAATCAAAGGAAACCATTTATAAATACAAACCAAAAAAGCACATTTTAAAGATACTGTCGCAGAAAATAAAAAACACACCTTTGTAACATCCTCACTTTAAAAAACACACCATTTCTGATGAATTTGCAAATGCAAAATTGAGAAAACTTAAAATCCCTCTAATGTTATCCTCATTAGTTACAGAGTTGTTTGATATCCAACTCTTGTCCATTTGATAAAACAAACTGAAAAGTAAGTGCAAAATCAGCCAATAAGGTTTCCTAGCCCGCTATTCATATATTCAACGATGTAATTCATGCAAAATATGTTAGAATATTTCTAATATTTTGTGGGCTGCAATCAATTGTGGGTTTTGGTTTTAATAAAAACAGGTTGATGTTGTTGTGATCCATTTGATGATGCTTAGGCCCAATAATTGTGATCAGTGATAATGGGCTTTGGACACTAACTCTGATTTGTGTAGAAACAAAGTGTAGGCCCAACTTCTAGTATACATGATGGGTAGTATGACTAGGGTTGTTATCTTATAAATAGATAGGCTAGGTCCCCTTTGCCGTCACGTTATCACTCGAGCTGTATGCCGAAATAAGCTTGTCTGAGGTTTGCCCCATTGATAACCTCAGATTTGGAGCATGTGATCAGGCAGAGGAAGACCTTGTCTAACATATCGATCTTTTCGATATTGGCGATTCCGGTAAACATATTGTTGATTCACAAGTAAGTGTGTTCTAATTTCATATAATATATCGATCTCTAAATTTTAATTCTTACATGTGGTATCAGAGCCTATTATTATATGATTTAGAACCCTAATTTTTATTGGATGAAATTCTTAACCGATTCTGATTGAATCAAAATTCTGTTGAAAGAATTGTTTAAATTATGTCAAGCCGTGTTGACGCCATTTTTATTCATATGAATCCTTATATTGAATTTTGTGGTTGTTTGTTAATTCCTATTGATATATGAACCACACGTGCTGCATACCAAATTAACGTTTATGGAGTTTTATATGTCATTCTTCCTGATTAAGTGTCATCAATAGTGAATCGTCAGAATCAGTCATGTTTCAATGTTGGAAAAATAATTTTCCGGCTAATTTCATTTTCTCGGCACGTAGATGAATTTCATGATTTGGGGTTTATGTTTCCAATTTTGTTGAAAACAAACAAATTTGATTTTGAGGTTTTGTGTAATTCATGAATATGAAATTATTGTACCGACTTTCTAGATTAAAGTTTGATACAGTGATGTACAACATACTATTTCTTTTGGAGTCTCATAATATTGAATCAAGTTGACTGCAGAAAGTGCATACTAGTAATTGTTAAAGTTAATTTGGTATTACTCTCCAATAGTGTTTCAATCGAAATTCCTAATTTTTATGAAAGAAATCTGTGATAAACTACTGATAATTGCTATGAGTATTCTTGGGGATTAAAGTGATACTCCAAATTTGTGCTTGTTCCATGTTTTGCAAATCAATTAGTGGGTTGGCTGGTCTTTTGGTGGCCTGTGAGGCTGTGATATATAAAAATGTTTCTAATTGATAACCTGTTTAGGAGAATTAATTAAGTAAAAAATCTGTGGTTATGGAATCCAATTTACAAACATATTTTTTTGGAAGTTATATATATATATATATTTTTTTTTTTTGTAATGGATGTCCACTAATTGAGAGAAATTTGTGTGAAGTGTGTTAAGAAAATTTGGGTGAAGAATTATTCTTTGTACGGGTATGGGTACTCACTAATTGTGTGCTATTGTTGGTGTGATATTTAGGAATTAATTTGATTTTGTTTTCCCTTATTTTGAGCCGCTGTTTTAAATTATATGTGGGAAAATCCTTACTTCTCTCAATTCACCATTTCAGAATCAATCAATTTGACATTATTCTAGCAATCATATATTTGAGGAACTTAGTTGGTTTCCTGCCTTTGTTTTGAGAAATTAAGTTCTTTTTCTCGTATGATTCAAGTTTGCTAGATGAATAGTTTGCCAACTAAATATTATTTAATTTAATATATCTCACTAAGAAAATTAATCCGGCATATGATTTTCAAAGTGTATCCAATACTTTTAAGGGATCTGACATTTTGATATGCCTTAGTTTATTTATTTGTGCCACTAAGAACTTAACCTACTTTTATTCAAAATTAAGTAAATATCAAATCGATTTATTAACTTGCCAGAATGTATAGGTTGTCTACTTCACCTATTATTTGATATTAGAATAAAAGTATGATTTTATTTTATACCCAGAAGTTTTTATAGATTCTTCAATAATGTTTGTTTGATTATAATAGAATATTTTTGGTTTCTGGGATTTGAAATATTTTGTGAAATCTTTAGATATTTGGTGTTGATTGAATATGAGATTTGAGTCTGAAATATTAGTTAAGAAAATATCTTTTAAAGTAGTAACACAAATGTGAAATATTTTATTAAAGTGTTACAATTGAGAATTTATTTTAGGCTCAATTTTGTTAACTATGACACCAAATATTATTTATATGAATTTATAAATATTTTGTAAATTCTATATTGCCTTGTTACTATTCATGTGCTCGCTTGTGAAAATATTATTGAAATTATTCTTTGGAGCAATTATTAAGGCAATTAAAAATTGAGTTATTCTTGCATTGATTTATTATTAGAGTCATTTTATTATGATATAACGGTTTGTCTGATTTGTGGCTGTTTGAGATAACACCGTCAAAGATCTTATGATATTTGTAAAGTCAAAGCTCATCGACTCTAATTGCAAGGATGAAAAAGTCACATTCATGGAGGTTAGTGATGCAATTATTTATCCTCTTGTGACTAATTATATAATTGGATATAAGGAGAAATTTGTTTTCAATTATTGTCTACTCCTTTTCTTTTGAATTGATAAATATGCAATTATATATGAAAGTTTTATTATTCCAGAATATTCTAAAAATTAGAAACTCTCTATATAATCATTTTGATTGAGTTCTTGTTATATACTCCAATTTTTAAAATTTTACTCTGTTGAGTGGGAGTATTGCAAGTGTAATATTTTGAGAGTTCTATTCTGGATACAATGCAATATATTATTCATTTTAAATCAATTTTTAAATAGCTTGCAATTCTCCTTGTGTTATTATTTGACATGTTAATTGTGTGATAGAGAAGATAGTTGAATATTTGCTTAAATAATTTTAAAATCATGAATTGATAATTTAACTATAATTCTCTATCAAGTGGGAGAGTTTTACATGTCAACTATCTATAAATGTTTGTAGACTTCTATTAAGGATATTATAGTCCTATGTTATTTCTAAAAGTTCGGGACTTATTTGTTTTATATCCTCAATTGATTTGAAATTGAAGTCTCTTAATTTTTCCGCTGCATAAATTATTTAATTATGAGTTGACTGTTTCATAGTAATGATCTCTCTCCCAAAATAATATATAATGCTTTTCTTATACTATTTTATCGCATTGAATGAATCAAAACATGTTGAGAATGCAAATTAAAATAATAAGTGACCAGTTTAGATGCATTTAAATGTGCATATTTTTACTGAGTCGTGTTCTGACAAGAGATGTTGATTCCTATGCAAGAGATTTCATGCGTTGGTATAGGCCGTTACCATCAAAGTGGGACCGCTTATATTGATTGATGGAATTTTCTTTGTAGTTTGAGGAATGTTTTTAATTGTGACATGTGATTTTCTGCCTAAAGGTGATGATTATATGTTATAATTAAAAATTAATTTGAGATGAAGTTATTGGAGAATGTATTGAACGGAGGAATTTGTCTGCCTAAAGGTGACAACTTTCAAAGTTCAATGTATACTCATTGATTAACTCATCTGAGGTTTTGACTGAGGATTTGACCTTAGTTTGTGCATTCTGCCTAAAGGTGATTGTACTATTATATTGGCCTCTTATAGTAATTTGATTCAAGAATAATTTTCTCCACATATAATTAATATGTTTCCATTGAAATGTTGAACATCTTAAAATTATAAGAAATGGAAGCAAAATTTGGAGAATAACCATTATGATTAATGCGGAGAAAAATTGAATAGAAAGAACTTTTGGGTTAGTGGGAGAGAATTTATTACTAGAGTGTCACACTGATTTTGTAAAACTTTTATATTATTAATCCCTTAATCAGGAGACTTAGGTCCGTTGTTTTCAAGAGTAATATTTCAGACACGGACATTGTAAGTTCTTTTAATATGCTTGATTAGTGGGAGTTTGAAATGAATTAAGATTCTTTTTGAAATTATTGATCAGTGGGAGTTTGAATTTTATATTAACTCCTTTATAATGTTGAAATTAATTTTATCAAATATGAATTATTATAGCTTAGTGTTGTCGGGATCACTTAGCCGGTGATCAACACTATTTTTGAGCTGAGACATTATATAAATAAATTATAGCTCAGTGTTGTCGGGATCACTTAGCCGGTGATCAACACTATTTTGGAGCTGAGGCATTATGTGCAAGCATAAATAAATTGTAGCTCAGTGTTGTTTGGATCACTTAGCCGGTGATCAACACTATTTTAGAGCTGAGGCATCATATAAATAAATTAAAGCACAGTGTTGTCTGAATCACTTAGCCGGTGATCAACACTATATTGGAGCTGAGGTGTTATGGTATCTTAAGAACCATGTAATTTCTCTGGCTTTTATGCATTTGAGAGAAATTATGTCTAAAATATTGGAGCTCGATGTTGATTAGATCATTATACCGCGGTAGTCAACATTATTTTGGAGCTTGGACTTGTAGTATCTTATGGACCGTATAATTTCTCTAGCTTTAAAGCATTTGAGAGAAATTGAGGACTGATGAAGAAAATGATAGTATGGTTGATTGATCACAGACATATCATTTTCTCGCTACACTCTACACAAATGACTAGTCGACGGAGTTTGGTGGTATTTGTAACCATGGAAGGTGTTGTATCGATAAGGATATAATTGCCGCCATGATTCAATAGCATTTAACTTTTGTTGGATGGAGTCTTAATTAGATGTTGCATCTTGGGATCATTGTGGCCACGTTAATAAATATGTTATCAACCTGAGAGTCGTTTTCAAAAACGTTTTCTTCAAATTAAATATACACAATTGATTTTGCCCAAGTGGGAGAATGTTAGAATATTTCTAATATTTTGTGGGCTGCAATCAATTGTGGGTTTTGGTTTTAATAAAAACAGGTTGATGTTGTTGTGATCCATTTGATGATGCTTAGGCCCAATAATTGTGATCAGTGATAATGGGCTTTGGACACTAACTCTGATTTGTGTAGAAACAAAGTGTAGGCCCAACTTCTAGTATACATGATGGGTAGTATGACTAGGGTTGTTATCTTATAAATAGATAGGCTAGGTCCCCTTTGCCGTCACGTTATCACTCGAGCAGTATGCCGAAATAAGCTTGTCTGAGGTTTGCCCCATTGATAACCTCAGATTTGGAGCATGTGATCAGGCAGAGGAAGACCTTGTCTAACATATCGATCTTTTCGATATTGGCGATTCCGGTAAACATATTGTTGATTCACAAGTAAGTGTGTTCTAATTTCATATAATATATCGATCTCTAAATTTTAATTCTTACAAAATAAGCTACAAACTTTCTATAAACAAAACAACAGACACATAATCTGGACATAGCAGAAGTAGATTCTGCACACAAAAATAAGAAAAGGAATATAGATAGAAGTCCAGAGTTTAGATTCCATATGAAAAAAATTCTTAACATGCATATTCCTACTATACAAATAAAACTGCAACTTTCGCGTTTACAATGATATATTAAAACAGGCAAACTAACCTGGCCAGGAATAATTCTAGAAACATCTAAGTCTTCAATTTACTTCATTGGCTTCATTCATTTTGTAGATGATCTTTGTGTCTAAACTGCAAATATTAAATATGATGCTAGTACTATAAATAACCTTTATTTCGAAGAAAATAAATTCAATTGAAATGCAAGACACCAACTTGTCACAAATATAAATAAATTGTCAATACTAAACAATAAGCTATATGTCAAGCGCACTAAAAACTTCTATCAACAAAGCAAACTCAGAAGCTATATGTCAACCCTTCATATACCAATCTAATATCAATGTACCTTAAAGCATATTATAAATGCAAAGAAATTATAATGTGGCACTAGGATCAGCTACAAGGCAAGGATAAATAATCATCCACCCATATCTAATATCATGACACCTACATTAAAGATTCACCAAGAAAAGCAAACCTGCACAAGTCCCTAACAACATCAATTCTCAACTATGTTCATATACTCCAGCCGTATCAGTACATGTATAAGCATCATCCAATCAGCATCATAAGCAAAAGTTCCACTTTGTCACACACCACCTCCTTGCAACAATCACACCCTCCCTAGTTTTTGTTCTTACTGATAATGAAACAAAAAAACAGAACCCATTAAACAATTTGAATTGCATTTTCTTATGACAGTAAATTAGAACGTAATTTGATATTGGATGAAATTCAAATTAAACAAATAAAACTAAGAATGAAGAGATATAGCAGACATGTTATTAACTTCAAACCAATTTTAAGGGTGCTTAATAAGTGAGGTTTAATTAAGCATATCATTGATTTTAAGTAGACTAATACAAAACTAAATGGCTAAACTTAAATGGCTAAACTTCCCCAGCCACATCCAATCTCAAGAATTTCATGTTTCTTCTCTATTCTAGCATTGATTTATTGCAAAACAGAATCTAAATTAGCAATAAAATAGAGACCAATGGCACTCAATTTTAATCCAAAATCAAAATCAAATTAACTCAAACACTAAGCATGCTAAAACAACACAACCACAATTTCAACTCAAAAATCAAAACAACTAAGAACAAAATCCTAATTAGGTCAAACTACAAAATCCTACACTAATCCTAATTAGGTCAAACTACAAAATCAAAATCCTAATTAGCTCAAACTACAAAATAACTTCTCATTCAAATTTCAATCCAAAATCAAATTAACTCAAACTCTAATCATATTAAAAAACACAAGTTCAGTGAATGTTGAACCTGAAGCTTGAGACCTGAAGAAAACGATGAAGTTCACCGAATGTGAGAATCTGAAGAAGCAAACGAAGTTCACTGAGTGAGAATCAATCGGGTTTAGGGTTTAGAGTGTGAAGATTTCAATCGGATTTAGGTTTCAGAGTGTGAAGATTTCAATCGGATTTAGGGTAGAGTGTGAAGATTTCAGAGTGTGAAGAAGAAGAAGAACGATTTGGAAGATTTCAATCGAGAATGAGTGTGAAGATTGAATCTGAGTGTGAAATCCGAGTGTGAATGAGTGAAAACGAGTGAAGAGAACGAGAATCTGTGAAGAGAGATCGATGAATGCGCGATAAAATAAATTAAAATTAAATAAAAAAGGTAAAGAATTTACTTTTAGTGACGGTTATGATACGATCCGTAGGTAAAACTATCTCTACTTTGAAAAATCGCGGTGGGTATAGGTCAATTTTCTTGTAGTGTACATTAAAAACACATTAACTCATTCTCTCTTTTAAAGGATAAAATTGTAAAAATAATATTAATTGTCGACAAATTTAATACTAAATTTCACTTAATCTCCGCAATTTTTTTCAAAGAAATTTTATATTTTAAGACGAGGGTAGTATGTACTGAAGCTTATCATACAATTTGAAGAATGAACTTAACACAAGGACGAAATTTATTGATATCTTACATTAACTTCATGAATATTTTTGCCAATTAATTTATAAATTTTAGGCACTAAAATAATCAATCCTTACAATTTCAAAAATAAAATTGATGATTGATCTACACTTAATTAACTTTTTGTCAAAAAATGGTTAGAGCTTGTTCTTATAACTTTAAAAAACATGATTCAAATCCCACCGAAGACAATCATAAAATCACCAATATCAACTAGATAGGTAAATAGGTAAAATCATCCAACTACAAAATTTATGTGATCAATTAAGTTTCATCATGCTTGCTAGACCTTTGAAAATCTTTCTTGAATCTGCCTATGTCCAAGTGTATCTGTTACTACATACTACATAGGACCCACAACCCTGCATGCATGACACGTGTACATGTAGCCCATCTGATCTTAGAGTAAGGTAAATCAATAGAGAAAAAAATTGAAATTCTTCTCTACACATCTTATTTTCATAAACTCCCTCCGTCCCAAAATATAAACAAAAATGAGTCAAAAAAATTTAATATATTTAATTAAAAATTTGGACCAAATATATTTTTTGGAACGAAAAGAGTATATATATATATATATATATACCATTGAGTTGGATAATTTTGTAAATTAATAATAAAAAATTTATCAAATCTATTTCGGTTGTGTATCGATACATATTCAAATAAACTTGTCGAGGGAAATAAAGAATAAAGAAAAATCCATTATAGTTATAGGGCCTACAAATGTTGCAGAGTGACACTGCAGCTTTTAGCACTTTGCCACAAACCCTAACTGGTCCACAATGGTACATCCCCCCCCCCCCCCCCCCACATTAAATTCACCACCTCTCACTTCACTATAATACCATCTAGAATTCCTTTCACATTTTTATACAACTATTTGTAACCTAGGGCTTAACCTATAATACAACCTATACCTTTCTTTCCTTTCATTATTCTTTTTCAATATTAACACCAAAATCATCTTTGATTAGTTCCTTGAGATTGATCATCATGGGGCATCACTCTTGCTGCAACAAACAAAAGGTGAAAAGAGGACTATGGTCACCTGAAGAAGATGAAAAACTCATCAACTACATCACAAATTATGGACATGGTTGTTGGAGCTCTGTCCCTAAACTTGCAGGTATAATTATTCATAATCATCTCCTAGTATAAGTATAAGTAAGTTCGATCGAGTTCACGATGAAACTGTCAGAATCACAATGAACCATCGTGATCACGTGAACTTCCAAAGTATATAGTTTTTGTTAAAATCACAGTGATTCTGACAAACTCGCATTATTGCAGGGTTGCAAAGGTGTGGAAAGAGTTGCAGATTGAGATGGATAAATTATTTAAGACCTGATTTGAAACGTGGAAGTTTCTCTCCACAAGAAGCTGCTCTCATTATTGAACTTCATACTATTCTAGGAAACAGGTTCATAATCATATACATATAACTCTTCATTTTTCTATTGAATTTTTCTTAAATATTATTAGTGATCTTTTCTTGATTAATAAGAGATTAATTATTATGGTTTGAACAATTTGAACAGGTGGGCTCAGATAGCGAAGCATTTACCGGGAAGAACAGATAATGAAGTGAAGAACTTTTGGAATTCAAGCATAAAAAAGAAACTACTTTCACATGATCTTGTTCCTTCTTTAACCACATTTTCTGATCATATTCACTGTCCTACAAATGTTTCTATGGAAACTTTCTTCCCTTTATTTAATGACAATCCTACCCTTAACAACTTAGATCATCATCATCTATACCTTCCTATCAATATCCCATCTCCAATCCTACAAGATCAAAATGATATCAAGAATATTATTGATATTAACAATTTCAATGCAAATTTCTTACATGTTCATCAAAATAATCCAATCTTGCCAGAAATTACAATACCATTATCCAATAATAATAATAATAATAATAATAATATTATTATTCCACCTTCTTATGATCAATTAGATACATGGTCATTATTTCATCATCTCAATCCAAATATTCAAGAAAATCATCACCAAATTATTACCACAAAAAGTGAAGCTTCAACCCAAAATTTTAATATTGTTGACAATTTTATCAATCCAATTCCAAATACTTGGAATCATTTGGTGGAACTTGAGCCTATTGTGCCAAAAGTGTGTGAAACTATAAAAGATGATTATGTTTGTAGCATTCCATTTTCTTTTACTGCTTCTTCACAAGAACATGTTGTTGTTCATCATCAAGTTGTAAACCAAATTGATGAGTGTTATAAAGATCAACAAAAGAGTATAATTTGTCCACAAGATCATCATCATCATAATCAAATTGTGGCTGCATCAAATAATGATCAAGTGGAGTATATTGATTCTCTCATCATGTCATCATTGCCATCTTCAACAACAACATCTTCATCATCACCATTATCATTCTATCAACCACAAGACAAAATTCTCACAAAATCAATCCATCCTTCATGTAATTGAGATTCATCATATCAATCATGATCTTCTTCAGCTTTGGATTAATTGGCTACTATATTTTTATAATATTTTAATAGGACATTTTCATGTGTATATATTAATTGTATGTGGTGAGTTCATTTAATTAAATATTCCATGCATTTAATTATCATATCATATCTCTTGAACTTTTCAAACATGAAACCTTACTAGTTGAGGTTGTATCATTAAGAGATGCTAGCTCAATAGTTCCATAAATATGTCTATTTTCTTTCACATGTTTGTCAACTAAAAACTATGTATTTTTGTGTATCATTTAATATTATTTCTCTTATGAAATGTAGTACTAGCTAGCACTCTATATTTAATTTTTTTTCTTGTATAACAATTAACTTATGTTTGGTATTACGGTCGATATATCAAAATTACAGTAATTTATCATGATTTTACAGAAACTACATTATATAATTTCTGTAAAATTACAATAGGTCAATGTAATTCTGACATATTGATCGTAATACCTAAGATACGCTTAGTGGTATAGTGATAATATATGGTTAGCTTTGCAATACTTTATGTTGACACATTCTTCTGTTGCTTCCACTCTCTGTCTCTTTGACATTTATGGATGATGATGTCAAAACAAAGACAAAAATCCGTACATATACCATGGTCAACTTGTTGCCACTTCACGCCAAATTCTGCTATCCTAGACTAGCTAGCTAGGAGGCTGGCTAAGGATGCTGCACTGATGGTACTTTAGCATATCTTGATGTGATCCACAAGAATCAAACAAGAATAGGAGTATTTGTTTTTACCAATTTATATGAACTATTTTGTGATTTTATTAGTAGTACAATTTCATTAATTTAGATTTCTTTGCATAAGATAATGAACTTCATTAAACCCATTATGTACTTCTTTAGGTAGCATGTTCCCTTCTTGCAAAATATTTATTTTTCCTATTAAAATTTATTGAAATGTGACAAATTCCATTGTGAACCACTTTAATAGGTTGTTTAAAGTGGAATAATTGTCTTAAAAGTCTTCCAATGAAAATTCACGGTAAATAGGGGCCCGTTTGGCCTAACTTATTTTTTAGCTTATGCAATATAAATTAGGTTTTATGCTATATAAATTAGGTTTTATGCTATTCTTATTTTAACAAAAGAAACGGTAACCTACATGTCAATTTAATTTGATAAAAATAGAGTATATAAATTTGCATCATTGCATGTGCATCAAAACTCAAATCGTGATTATTTTCATTACTTGATGTTGAATCTTACTCGTGAGAATAAAGGATAATTGTTAATATTTATTTTTAAAATAGATTATTTTTTTAGTAACTACTTCTAAATAGATTTATAAATTTATTATGAGCGATTTATCGAAGTATAAGTCATGGTACAATTTGTCCACAGACATATCACACTTTTACATAATTATTACTTTTGCATTGTATGGAATTTTATAAGGGTCCATCTTTCAAGTCTTGACATTTGCTTTACTAGGGGAAAACTTGATCTTTGCTTTAGCTTATAAATTGGTTAAAGTTTTAGAAAAACATCATTCTTTTGATGGGAAAAAGGGATGAAAAAGGGAGACAAGAAAAATACAAGATTAATTAATTGGAAACTTGGAATATCTTAAGCCAAAGAAGTTAACACCGACATCAATTAGTTTTATTTGAATCATTAAAATTAAAAAACGAGTTATCCATTGTTTTACGTTCCCAAAGGTCATCTAGCACCAAGGTGTTTGAGTAACTTAATCATCCATTGGAGTAAATTTATAAGAGAGATTTTCCATATATTTAATGTTTTTTAAACTTTTAGGTGAAGATGTAATGTTTCTCGTCCTTGAGTATTGATTCATTGTGGTTTCCGGCATTGTGTCGGACTCTCCAACCAGTATAGGATGTGGGGAAGCGAGAGTGGGGTTTTAGTGTCTGGATTAAGTATAGGATGTATAGGATATTCAGATTAGAATAATAGGTTGTTAATAAGTGTGAGTGGTTTAATTTCACATTGTACATCGTTGTTGTTCTCGACGCTCCTCCAAACTCCCCAATAATGGTATATATAAGCGACATCGAAATCATACACACTACAAATTGTCAAACCAAAGTCACGCGATGTTTTTGGTGATATATATCCACTTAAGAAGGAACAAAAGTCGGGTGCCATAACAAAAAAATTGTGCACTCCATTTACAACCAAATACCACACTTAAAGCAATAAATTGCAGGTTAACACACATTTGTCGAAGCTCAACTCTTTTAGGCTTAGGATCGAAACGATCATCGATCAATTATTTCGCTCAAAAAAAAAAAAAAAAACCTACTCTTAGAGATATATATAGTTGCAGAGCCTCCTAAGCCGAGCTAACAAAGAACTAACACCTTGAAAGCCATGACAAAATATAATAATTTCTTTTACATTTGGAACTTCCGTTTCTTTTTCTTCTTTTTTACAAGGGGTTTGAGAATGTGAATGTGGAAACATGTCGATAAATCAAACAAGCACTTTTTACATCTTTAAATTATTAACATAAGATTACTATACAATCTCAATAGGAAGAATGTGCATATTTTAGCTCAAGTAATAACTTTCAAAAAAGAAAAACATTAAGCTCAAGTAAATAAGACTATAAACAATAATAGCGTTTAATAACTGATTAACATAAACATCTAAATATATTCTACTAGTATCATATTAATGTAAACACAGATTTTAAGGAATAATTTTTTTTTTGAAGAAATTTTTAAAAATGATATTAATTACAATATGTGATAAAATTGTAAAATGGCATTGTACCAAATTTTCTTTTAGTAATGAAATAGCATGCTTATAGTCGATGTGAAATTATTGGATATATAAGATATGTGACTCATATATTATTCAGATATTATTCATTTATAATCGATGTGAAACTATCGTTTAAGCTAGAATATCAACATTTTATATATGTTTAACATGCTTGATGCCTTCTCTTAATCTTGTTTTCCTTATGGTTTAAGGATACGTAAATAATTAAACACATGCAGATTATAAATTAAGAGCACGGTATTCATGTGATCTCATATAAAAACCAACAACATTGTCTAATGGTGATTACAATATTCATTAAGTTCAAACTTCAAAGCAAAGATTCTAATTTAAAATCCCCCTAATTGCTATTTGCTAGCTATCAAATATCATAAAGCATAAAATGACTAAAAGAATTAATCATGATATGTGTTATTAACCAAAAAAGTGAGTAAAAAAACATTACAATATTATTGATTACATAGAAAGAGCATTCCACAAATTTATGATTGTAATGTGATAACATATGGAATCTTTAAAGAATCTAGTAATAGTTAGGGAAACATAACACCTTTCAATCTTATGCTGATTTCTTGCATATAATATACCCCCCCACCCACTCAATCCTTGTGTTGATGATTATCTTTGAATCAGTGTAAATTTCTATCATTAAGAAAAAATATCACATAATTAAAGATATATTTATCCCTTGTTTTCTATGATTAAAAAAATAATAACATTCCGATACACATCTTATGTGAATATGTAATGGTATACGATTTAGGTGGATGATTGTGATCGGTCCATAAATAATATTTAATATAGAAAAATTAACAACTATTTGTAAATCAATCAGAATCATCCACCTTAACAAATGTGTCAGTACATATCCACATAATATTTTTGTACCGGAATTCACCTTAAAGAAAATATGACATAATTAAAGATGTATCTATCTCTTGTTTACAGCCGGAACCGCGTTACTTCAATAATTTTGAAGGACCCATAACTATAGAAATAGATTCTAATTTGGTCTATTATGATAGGAAGGGGTATGAATTATTTTGCAGTCTATTCAATTTCCAATTTTCAATGCATGGCTCAGAATCTTAGAAAGTTTTCTTTTCTAATGGGCCAGCCTAAACATCTTCAAGAATCATTTCATTTTTTTTTTCTTCTAGATGCTTTTCTTTATAGGAATTAATTAAGCAACAAAGTTAGGAAGTAAAATAAAATAAATTCTCTATTCACTCTGTCCTCTTTTTTTTCTTCTTGTTACCCCATCTTCCTTTCTTTGATTTGATTGTGTTATTATCATGTTTCACTACGCCCTTTACAGTACACATACAGACCAAAGGGTCATAATTAAAGGACCAAGATTTAATCAAGGTCAGTGATGGTTTTAAATTATGTGTGCCAATATTAAAGATTTTGAGGTCTTCACAACCAAATTGCAACTACAATTTTTTACTATATCAGCCGCAATTGCAATGTTCACAAATCCTAGTTCAATCGGTAGAAATGTTGAAATTATTAGGTTAGACATCATGATTGAAATTCGAACTATGTCCTCTCTATTTTGTGTGTGTGAGTTTTCGATGATTTATCATTTCCTTTATGTACCCAAAATAAAATGGCAATTATGTCGGTAAATGCAGTTTAAAACAATATTTATCTTTCTTTTGTCAAAAAAAATATATTTATCTTTAATAAATATCCCAACTCACTTAAATATTTTCATATTAAAAAAAGTTTTGCCACATTCTCTTATAAATATCCACTAAAGTATATCATGGCAATTGTCATTTTATTTAATGTGCAAGTAAAAATACATATAATATATAGTAAGTAATGTAAGTGTAGTTTACCCTATCTTGGCGTGAAGTACGCTTAGAGTGAATCTTTTACCTCAAACTCTTGTGCCAATTTATTTTTACTCATGTAAAGAAAGAAAAATTATGTATTGTTGGTAGGAGCAATTTTGCTTTTGATGTGAATTTGGATATGAATCAAAGACATGCACATAAAGTAAGCAACATTTGTGCATTCAACAAAGTGAGAAGACTTTAGGATAAGCTCTAGAATTCCATTCATAACATGACATGCATGTCTTTGACATTGACATCTGAAGTGTCAATTTTGGACAAAAAAGGTTGTAGTATAAGAAGATTTCTCTTCCCACCCCCTGCTTTTCTTTTTCACCCCCTAAGTTTTCGTTTATACCCTTAAAAAAAGTTCGGTAAATGCGAACCGAACTTTTTAAATTATTGAAAATAAATGTTTTTCTATATTGAAAAAGTTCGATAAATGAAAACCGAACTTTTGCGAGGTAAAATTGGATTTTTGGGGGGTGAAAAAGAGACGCAGGGGTGAGAAGAGAAATCTTCGTAGTATAAAGAGAATCGGAGTCCGACCCACAAGCCTCTCATTTCATGTCATTGGACATAAAGTAGATCAAAGCCCAACTTGATGGCCTTTGAAATGTAGGCCCAAAATTATTCCTTCATAATAAAAATAATGACAATTACTTTTGCCGCCCTACCGATTACTCGTGCGCCCTACGCGTTTTCCATGTTACTATTGCGCTACTTAAGTAGCGGATGTTATAAAAATGAAAAATATTATCCGCTACTTAAGTAGCTACTTAAGTAGCGGACGATATAATTGTAGGATGTTTTTGGAGGTATTCGCTACTTAAATAGTGGACAAGAATGTTTTGGTAAAATTGTAGGGCGCGCGAGAAAAAAGATTGGCAAAATCACTTGTCAAAATAATTCCACCCTATTCATTTTTCATTAAAAAACACTCGATCTAAAAGGAAATAATGTATGACAATTTCCAATGTGATGCATATCCTCCTTTTTAATGGTCTCCCCCCACCTTATTAGGAGATTGAAGAGGAGGAGTTATAGAAATAAGAAGCTCGTCTCTCAACGTGCGCATGAGTAGACTTTGAGGGGGGAAATGTTGTGTAATCTCATGTTTCATCAATAGTATTAATTTTATAAAATTAAATCAAAAATAGCTAGTGCACAATTATAATCTTGTTTTTTTAAAAATGTCATTTTTTTTTTTTTTACATTTTCACTTGTTTTCAAATAATTAGTTGCAAAAATATACTCCCTCCGTAATACTATATAAGCAAAAAACATATTTTTAGATTCATTACTTTATTAATATATTTGGTCTAGGAGGGAGTATATACGTAAGAAAGGAAGAGCAAGACATAAAGCAAGTTAGGCTTGAGAGCGAGTAACACTTAAAACATCAACTAACAAAGCATGACTAAACTCACATTTGGATACTTATTGTCTTCTTTCAAAGTATGTATGATGGAGAATACTACTCAAATCCAACTTTTTGCAAATTTCTTGATGAGAGGAACATAAAGATGGAAGAGAGAAGTATGTGAGCCACCTAACCAATGGCAATTATAGAATCTGATTTAATAACAATAACCACATTACTAAACCCTTGATCCATTATTTAAGCGAATTAAGCGTGATACCTCCAAAGCAAGTCAGATTTAGTATTGCTTATTAGGGTGTTGTCATCTACATGAACTTTGAAAATGTTTCCTAAGTGAGGACCTAAGCTACTTGGTGCAACAACTCCTTCAAACAAAAGAGTCAATAGAGTTGTAGATTTGACTAAAACAATACCAATTGGTCCACGCGTTTATCATTGAACACCAAATTATTCTTAGACTTTCAAATAAACCAAACAAGTTACCATTAAAAGATATGACAAACGGTAAACCAGTTTGTAGTAGTTGAATAAAAAGACAATTAAATTTTGACACATTTTTTTTTTTCACCATCAGTTTAATCTGGTTCGGAAGTAAGTTCTGACATTAAATTGTTTCAACCAACCCCCTCCCGATTGCAGTTGCGGTATGACACATTTGTTTTGCTAAAATGTTAGTAATACAATAACCGCCAAAGGATATAAAACAATTAATTTAGGTGGAGAGAATAAAAAAGGTACATCCTCTAATCACTATTATAGGCTCCCATACCATATGTTCCAAATTTTGGTCAATGTTACAAAAAAAAATTAACTACTTTTGAACTAGTTAATTAATGTTGTTACTATTCATCATATAGTACCTTTTACTTTAGTGAGGTATGGATTAGGTAGTACTGGATAGGGTAGCTGGCTGGTGTTTCAACCATATTAATAGGAATTTAGATCTCTCCAAAAAAAATTCTCATATTCATCGTATTGTAATAATCATAGTTATTTATTCACTTTCTTTTTATAATTTATCGACCATTAAATTAACAAAAAAGAAATTAACATAAGAGAAAAATTGGAGATGATCTAAATCTATTAATATAACCCAAACAATGAGGTCAAAGTAATTGCAATGCCTGTGGTCATTCATCCTGCCGACAATGATTTTCAACCGTCCATGTCTGTGCTACCCTTGCCCTTGTCCTTCTGTGGTACTCCAGTTTTTGCTCCAAAAACAGTTTTGCTCCATTACAATGTACCTCAATTTACTAATTTTGTTTGACAATGACATCCCTAAACAAACTTAACATTATAGTGATTAGTATTACTTTTAAGATTTGGTAATAAATTAAGGAAATTTATTTTAAATGTGTTTGCATTTTACAGAGTATCTTAGCATTCAACTTTAGAATTTAATTCTTTCAATAAAATAATCTGGACAATATCAACCCAAATGCAAATTTGCAACCGATTACTTCAAAAATTAAGAGCTCATTGCAATAAATCATCAATCCAAAGTTTAACTATCTGAAAGAAATGAACAAAATGTTACAAGCTGTTGCAGTGTTTTGCTAGCAATAGATATTACAAACAGACCAGATGGCATTTTACTAAAACATGCCCAAGAAATTACAAGAAGCTTTTGCTTCAAATCAGAAATAACTAAGTGGCCAAAGGAACTGAAACAATAAAGAAGGAAACCAAAAAAAAAAAATTGTAAAAATAAAGAGTACAAATAGAAATCAACTATTGAATTGGTGTGAGTGACTACCACTTCTGCTCCATCTTTGCTTTAAGGAAGAAAAATGAAAAGAAAGAATTATCATAAATCTCTGATGTACACATAACACAATCACACTGAATCTTTAATTTACTGTTCTCCAGGAGTCACAGCAGAAATCCAATCAGAAGTTGCCGTTTGAATATCGGTCTCAATATGAGGAGAAATAGATACCGGAGTCACTGCAACCTGTTTCTCCAAATCACATGCAAGAATTCATCAGAATGAGAAGGGGGCAAAATTGGTACATGTATGACAAAACATAAAGATACTTGCACGTAGTTGCGTACAACCTCTCTGGAAAATATAATATAGTTAAAAATAACTAATATCAATTGAGAAAATAATTTCATATTCCAACTTACATATCCACTTTCAAGTGCTCTGTAATCCAGATCTTCATCATCTACTTCTTCCTGCTGCTTTTCCAAAAACTGAAGGTACAAGTAGAATATAGCCAAGTTCAATTTTACAAATAATTTACAGTTACTGAATCGAAATACAAATACAAAGGTATGCCCTGATGGTTAAAAACTTAAATAAATCTTCTCACGTATGAAGATAACTTCTATGATAATCTATTCTTCACAAATTTTTATCTTCTATACCCGACATGGCAAACAGATAAACTTCAATATTAATGGGATTTGTACAACTACAAGATGATAGCAAACTTCAATCAAAATCCCCATCCTCCTCCTATTTACCTCTAGTCTGAAGTATTTCTTTACTCTGTTGGTATCAGGTTTTCCTGCAGCTCCAGTTGATTCAATAATCTCCAAATTCTTTTTCTGTGTAGCCAACCGACGAGCTGCACCCTGAAGAAGAAACGGATCCAAATATCAACATCAATAGATTAGAAGTATTAAAATCGATATGAAGACTAGACAGAAAATATCAACATAACACATGCTTAGTATGTAGTTTAAGATACTTACAGCTGCAGAGGCATCTCGGCCAAGCTGTGCAAACTGAAGACCTAGGCCACCTTGTGGGTTGGCCAAGAAATGACCAGTTGGATAGCGGCTATTTGAAACAGCTAACCAATTTGGAGTGGATCTCCACATACTTTGCTTGGTCAATTTGACACCCTATCAATTAAAATAATACCAGCGCATCAGTGTAAACAATATGCGAGGAAAAAAAAACAACTGTGAAATAAAACCATCCAATTAGCCAAAAGCCGTAGAATACTATCATGTTCACCAGATTTCATATGGACCAAAACCTAGAGGGCTAGAGCATTTGCAGAATACAGTAAAATATATGGAAATTAAACCATCCAATGTATAATAAAGTTACACACCTTGTTGCTCGAAGGTGACCTCGGAATTTCTATATTTAGAAAGCAGTTTTTGGGAAAAGTTTCCTTTTCAATATCCCTGACAGCTGCATTTATCAACGGTAAACAGACTTCAACTGCATCCTTGAAATCAGTTTCTTGACTTTCATCTTTCTTCCTATAACAGGATATGACACCAGTTCACATAACCTCGTACCATGAGAGCATAGTCGAAACCAGATGTATAGAATCATCAACTTACCAATCTAATGATATTGATAATGATGGTACACCACATAATAATGCCTCCCTAGCTCCAGCAACAACCCCCGAGTAGAACCTAGAATATTTTAAAGCATGAGATACATAGATACACAGCTTGAAATGAAATCAACACATACATAATAATTAAATGTGTCGTATCTCACAAGTGCTACTTCAGATTTATATAACTTACATGTGATGACCGCAGCTTGATCCGCGATTAATGCCACTAATAACCTGAAATTCAATTGAAATAGCTTCATGATTCATACATCAAGCAATACATTATTATAACAAGCACATAAACTATTCCATTTACTATTTTTAAGATATAATAAATGCTAACCAAAGCAGGCTTTGACCACGAAAACAACGCCCCGGATAAAGCCAATGAAACACAATCCACAGGAGTTCCTAAATAGTTATAAATCATAAATTAGAAAACAATAAAAAAAATCATGTCTTTTAGTATCATAAGCATTAAGCACATCATAAAATACAAAATTAAGCAGATTTAGAAACAAAATTGAATAAAAAATTTGATACCTGAAATCTCAAATGCAGCAATAACACCATTAAGTTTAGCAGAAATCGCTTCCACAGTTTCTCGAATTGTAACAGAATGACCAGAAACAGATTTATCCCTAAAGCAACCATTTCAGCAACTAACAAAAATTACAAACACATTCCACATTATTCAATAACAAAAAAAAAATCAAAAATTGATTTCACAAAACAGATTAAAATAGAACGCACGATTGAGGAACACAAACGTGAACATTAAAAAGGCCTTGAAGAACGAGAGCTTCAACTAGGTGTGTAAGACCTGGTGATTCAACTCCATCGCTATTTGTAAGCAATATGATTGGTTTAGATTCATCGAATTCGATAGGGTTATCGTCGGTGGTAGAAACGGTGTCGTTTGAATCTTCTGGTTCTTGTTGTTTTGGAACGGTTCCTTTTCTATTTTGAAGTGCTTCTTGTAGATTGGAAACGAGGCCCGGGGGCATCATCTTGAAACGACGTAGTTGGGATTGTGTGAAAATTTGATGAAGAAATTGAAGAAGATGAAGATGAATTGAAATTGAATTGGGAATTTGAAAAGAAAAACCCTAGAGAAAGAGAAAAGGGGGAATAGGGAATAGAATAGATGAGAATTGAGATGATGATGATGATAGACCGGTTCTAACGGTGTTTACGTACGACGTGGAATTGGAAAAGTGATTAATTAATAATCACAAGAGAAAAATTGATTGATTGATTAATTAATTAAATTAATTATGTATAATCTAGTTATAATCTCGAGAGAAAAAAGAAAGAATTGATGAAAGAGAGTCAAAGTAGGAAATGAAGAATGAACGGTTGAGTTGAGGTATTGTTTTGTAAGTTGTAACATGTCAATTATGGATGTTAATTATATACTCTATTTGTCGTTATAATTATATTTGTCAGTTTTTTATTTTTTTTTGTAAATTGGGTATTATATATGCACCTAATAGTAGAGATTAATTCTTTGAGTTCTATGGAACTCAAATAGTAAATAAAAATTATCTCTTAAGAGTTTTAACATTGTTGCATGTCTCTTGTTAAAAAAAAAAAACATTGTTGTATGTCAAGTAAGAAGGGAAACTCCTCCTAAAACTAATCTCTTGTTATAATTATTTTTGCCAGTTTAGATATGTGTTCAATATTCGTTGATATTTATATTGTCATAGAATATTTTATAAAGTCAAAAGTGCGATTTATCCTGGTAAAATTGAGATTGTTTAGCTAAAATTAGTGGATAACTGATAAATCCATTTATATCATGTTAACTTATGGTGAATATAGTTTTAAACATCTAAAACATTAACGATCAAAAAATGATTCACACGAGAGAAACAATTATGTCAAATCTTTAGGGGAGTCAGTCGTCAGAGATGAGTTCAATCTTTGCGAAGCAATTTGTATATTCATTATTCTTGTGAATGGAGTCTTGAAAAAATATGGTCCATTTTAAAATATAAAATGTATTAGTTGATAAAGATTAGTGAGAGCATAAGGATGAGGAGAATTAAAGTCCACGTTCTAATCTTAGCAGATAAATAATGCAATTGGAGGCAAAGTCAATCTTAGGAATATGTCCTCTATTTTTCTTCGATTTAATATCATGACCGTGGTTAAAACAAACTAACAAGTTAAAAATAGTAGAAGTTATGAAATCCCCTGCACTAGAAGTCTAGAACAACCTCCTTCTTTCATTTATCTAATGCAATGCTGTCAATTTCTATTTGGCAATTGTATCAATTTGAAAGTGCTATTATTCTATACTTTTTTTGTTTGTTATTATTTTTTTTCTTCTATTCTGTAAGGTATAGTATTATTATTTTTGTTGGATTTATTGTTTTGAGTTATATGATGATACTAATAGCCACCAATTTTTACTTTTGTATTAGTATTATTTTTGAGCTATTAAAATGTGTTATGTTAAATAAAATAAATTATTTTTTAAGTTTTGTATAGGATTCATAATCTGTCATAAATGCGGCCGATTGAAAAGGAGTTTTTTCAAATGAGATGAACTCATCAACAAAAATAATAAATAGTAATTTTGCATGTACAATAAATTAAGAGAAAGAAAAAAAAAAGGGTAGTCCACCGATCGTTAGTTGGTTCAGTGGTGATTGGCGCTGAACTTGGTAGGGAGGACCACGGTTCGATCCCCCGCAACTGCGATCGGAAGGGGGCTGGAACCACGTGATGCCAGAACTGACCCCCGAACCAGATTAAACTGGTGGTGAAAACCAAAAAAAAAAAAAAAGGGTAGTCCAATTTGTAATAGACTTAGAAATAGAGATAAAACTAATCAACCAAAAAAGTTAGAAAAATAATTGGCAAGACCAGGAAAATAAAAGAAAGAAAAAAAAAACTAGTGAATTTGTTGTCTTAAGACTCTGGAAATATCTGCAAGCATGATGATTTCCAATTGCGCAGGAGGAGAAGTCCATATTTTCATAGAGTCGATATTAGTTGCATCAAATTTGATCAATCAGTCGGCACATTTGTTGTCTTCTCTAAAGATATGATTAAAGGAAACCTCCTAAGGAAGAGAGCTTCTGAAAGAGAAACAACAATATTGCATGGAGATGAAAGTCATTTTGCTCAACAACAATAAGATATAAGGTTGCCTAAGAATCTGATTACGTGACAATAGACCGGTAACCACGATTCACGCCAATTGAAATCCTCTCCAAATAACTGAAAGTTCAGCCAATAAGTTTGAAATTCTAACACAGGATCCTAAAAAACCATGAAGCTAATTACCCCTATCATTTCTCAAAAGACCTTCAAAACCTGTATTACCAGGATTACCAAAAGATGAGCCATCTACATTGATTTTAATTAAGTCTTATGGGGGAGGATTCTAGCGAACTTGGCGGGTCACGCGATGTTTATTAATAGGACCAAGTGAATGGACCATGGAAGAATGATAAGAGACTATGCTATTGACTGCAGCCCGTGTATCTTTTGATAAACTTAAAAATTCATATTCATTTTTTGATAAAATTGTATAAAATTTATTTATAATAAATTAATAATGCATTTTCTCCAAAAGAAAAGTATATAATAACAAAACTTAAATTATTGAAAAATAAATAAAAAGAACCTTATATAGTTTAGTTTTACTTCCTCTTCCTCTGATTCCGGAATGACGATTTGCTTTAGTGTTATATAAAACAAAATAAATTTTTTTCATCAAAAATAAATTTTAAAAATTCTGGACTGTACTATAGTCAAATTAATTCTCCACCAAAAAAAAATTATACACCACCAAAAAACAATAGTCAAATTAATTTGACAAGTATACACAACTACAAGCCAGTACTCATGGTAATTAGCCTTTACTAGAAGCTTTCAATGTGTCACACTTTTTCTTTCAAAAGGACCCATGTGTTGCAAACAATGTCACTTTACACCCCCCTAAGAAAAGTTTTCACCGCTGGATCTTTAAAAACAACATAAAAAATCACTGCTATATAGTATAAATTAGTTTTTTGGTACAACCACTGTATTATATAAATTAGTTTGAAATTTTGGATTGCACTCTTCTCAAAATCTTATATTTGAATTTTATTTTAAATGAGTGTTCCTATAAATAGACGGTAGAATTAATACCCCTTGGATTAATTATTTCTTGGACCAAATACCAAGTCTTAAATAAATTAGTTTGACATAATTGTCTTTACATATTTGAATAATTATCCTTTTTGTTAAAGTCATGTTTTGATTGTTGATGTTCTTTTTTTTTTGGGTAAAGAAAGAGGGCTATCACCCTTGATTGTTGATGTTCTACGTATTATAATTATATTTACTGTAAGCTCATTCGCGCAATAAATTAACTCATATTTTAATTGTTGATGTCCTATGTGTTATAAACAATATTTATTATAAGTTTATCCCTTATAAATTAGTCTATCAATTATTCGTTATTTTTTGTCAAAGTGATAAAAATTCAATGAACAAATCATTGCTATATAGTATAATTAAATCTTAAATCCTATAAATTAATCGTCATTTGTTATGTAGTCGTCATTGATTTATGGGCAAAGATATTTGTAAATGAAAAATTTGATGTCCTATTCATGAAGTCAAGTGGTATAATGGGTCACAAAGGATCAAATCAACAAGATACTAAATACAACCAACCAAGACATTCCAAAAGAGGTGTGTGTATAGCACACGTAGCAAGTGGATTACAATCAACATTTGTTATTAATTAGATCATATCCAATATGAGTATAGCAATCTAATTAAATACTAGCCTACATAATTAGAAGCAATGTCCAATGTTTTAAAGAATCATAAAACAATTTCATAGAGATTATGGTTTAACTTTTAATTTGAACGTGCACATCATGTCTTTGTTGGTCCGGATTATAAATAAATAAATAATGAGACAGCAAACATATTCTGGCATTGTTTTATAATCTTTTCAATATAGAAAAAATGTTACTATCCATTACAAAATTGATAAGCTGTTAGGATTAGTTATATCAATGATTTTATATTATTTCCAACAGCTACCTTACTAAACCTTCACATATCATAGGTGTCTTTGTTTTACAATCGTCCTCGAGAAAATTTGAACTTTGTACCTTAAGATTGAGGTTACAAGGTTAAAGTCAATCCCAAAAACTAGGTCAATGGATGAGAAATGCTCAAACCTTATATAAGGACTCCTTTGATTATCTCTCTAGCTTATGTGAGGTCTTAACAACCGTCTTAGGACCAAAAACGAACATTTGGAATGTGAAATTTTGTACAACAGGACATCTTCGTCTTAAAATTTAGTTCTAACTTTTAACTCAACCCAAAAGCTAGCTCAAAGAATGAGGATTACCTAGGTCTTATTAAAACTACTTCGGCCATAGCTCTCGTCGAAATATAAGCTACTTAAGTGTGGGATTTTAGTGAATGCATTCTTGGTAAGTAGAAAGATATAAATCAAGAATGTAAATGGAAGCCTGACTTGTTGGTAAGGTTCCCTGGTTAAAGGATAATTCAAATGGGGAAGTAACAAGACGAGTGTCTACAAATTCAGATTTCAGAAACGTGAATACTTCCATTTGTAGGATAAACATAAATAACATCAAATACAAGTTTAATAATTAGAAGATCAAGAAATCTTAATCAAACTACTTGATACAATAAAATAAATAAGCACTTTGTTAGGACCCTCAGGAGGAGAATCTATTCAAGCTCTATTAACTTGAGATAAATCTGCTAAAGAATCAAGGTCCACTCTCTGTGTACATTTCCGTTTTGGCTTTCCTGAAGGGGCAGCAGCAGCACGAATGCTACGGAAAAGCGCTCTATGAGTAGTATAAACATAGTCGGCAATAAACGAAGCTAATGGAAGCTCCTTGAAACACTCTAGGAATTTATTGTAGACATCTTCACTTTGGTTGCCATATTTGGTCTGCACCTCCTTCTTAAAACCATATCTTGCGGTACAATATCTCGATTCATGATTTCCACGGAGTAGATATACCCTGTGAGGCATCAAGACCTGAATATGCAATGAAAGATTTTACATAATAATTTAATTTCAAAAATATATATGCATGTCGGAATTGTATTTGGTCGCCACAAAACATCTTTGGGGTAGTTAAAGCAGCCGTCGGCGCCTCCTTGGCCGCGGACTGCTCTGTTTCTCTCACACGTTCAGAGCTTTTGTTCTTTTCGTGTTTTTCACCATCGATTCAGATCCTGGTCTGGTTCCAGGTTGGTCTTTGGTACTACAACCGGGGTCGTTTTTCGGCGACGGCACCGCCACAGTTCTTCTGTTCGTGTTGGTCACGATCTGAGCTCTGGTGTATCTTTGTTGTTGGATCTTTGCTCCGGCGTGTTTGATCTTGTATTGTATACTCTGTTGCTATTGCGCGCTACTGTTAATTTCTTTTGGCAGAGTCAAAGTTCTGGCGGTGTTATCCAAACGGCGTTGCTGTTGCTCAAATCTTTGTTCACGGTGGCTATTGTTGTTACAATACTTGGATCTCTGATTCTTCCAGATCTATTGAGATCTGCAGTTTCCTTGTTGTTGTTGCTTCAGTGTCATCGTTTCTTTGTAACTCTATCGCAGCTGTGTTTTTCTGTTTTGCTCAGATTCGGCAGTTTGCAGTGGTTTGAGTTTGTTTGGCTCGAAATGGCCGTTTATGCCTGCTGTGTTTTGTCATAGGGGGCTGTGGTACGTGAATCTGTCCGTGTTGACGGTCGGTTCATTCGCTGTTTCATACCTCAACAAATGCTTACACATCACTTTTTTTGCTACTTGGTTTCGTGCCCGTATGCGGGTATGCTGGGTAGTGTTCGATGTGTCGATGTTTGCTTTGGTTTTCTCACCTGTTAGGGTTGGTTCTACAATTACCTGTAGTTGGAATTAAATGTTTAATCTTCAAATGCTATTTGGTTTATTGGGTAAGGTTGATGTCCCCCCAGTTTTTGTTGTATTATCTTTTATTTTATATTTAATCTATTTCGGATAGGGTAGGGGGTTTCCTCTACTCTCCTTTTGTTTAAAAAAAAATAAAAAATGATCCATGTCCAGCATCTCATCTTCATTTCATGTATAATACTTTGTGCCTCATCGATTAGAACATCCCCGTTGCTGATCTTGGCCGACTCAACAACAAGATTGTCTCTTGCCCCTTCATCCACAAAGCAAACCGGTCAAACTGATCAATGTACCTTAAGAGAAATATTAAGGCATTTGAAAGAACTTATTTGCACTTATCTTGCATCACCGGCACTTGTACCAATGTCTAGAAGAGCTTATATAAAATAGCTTATTGTAAGTCCATGAGCTATTTTTAGTTTATTTTCATAAGCTCCTGAAGATGGCTTATACATACAGCGCTGATGCAAAGTTTAAACTTGTTTCCTCTTTGATTGAAGAAACAACTTATATAAGCTCTTAAGTGATAAGAATTATTGAATAAACACTCAACTATGCTTTTTAGTTTTTACTCAAACACCTTATGTAGTATTATCCCCTTACTTGGTCTGCAAGTAACTCGGGCCTATAGTTATTGCTACTCTAGGTTGCTTATCAACAATCCCATGTGCAATTTCTTTCATCCTCAATACTAAATGCATCCTCTGGTTCCAACTGTTCCAAGCCTTCGTAGGACATCCTACTTAACATATGAATGATATCTCTGGATGCACAAACCTTGCAAACTACATCAAGTCATGTTGTTTCCGGAGTTAAAACTGGTTGAAATAAATTTTCCAGCCACCGAAGAGATTATTGAGTTGAGTCGCGGACTAGGTCGCTCTCTTTAAGACGTTTCGCGGCACTGCCCAAAATTGTGCAAAGCAGACTATCAACCGCGAAGTCCCCAGGATAAAACAGCTCAGTTCTACTGATACCGATAATTATGCACTGTAGATATCGGGCAAGAATTACACCCTCAAATATGATACAAAAAACCAGTGCGCTATGGTTTTAAGTCCATTCTAATATGATACTTTGATCAATCAAATATGGCGCATTGACCATTCTTATATGGTACATAAGACCATTCTTACATCATAGGGATTATGGTATTACGACCATTCTTAATTTAAAGGAACTAATGATACTTTGATCACTCTTAAAAAAAAATAATACTAATATTCATACTAGTATCACACAACACACATAGAGTAAACTTTATTCTCTCTAAATAATTAGGAATAAAGACTAATGCATATACTCCTAATTTATATAACCAAACAACGAAAAACTCATTAATGTGCTTGTTAGTTCTATTCTATCAATATGGCACAATTCAACACAACTCCATGAGCAACATGATCTTTATTAACCCTAAATTCATATGTTAGGAACATATTTTGTCATACAAAGATTCAATATTATCCGAATGATATGTAGACTATAATATTGAATTCTATAAGCAAAGTAATGAAAACTACATCTGTGTTATCTCCACAATTCTTTAAAAAGAATAAAATTTCTATGAATCAATTAAGAAAGGTTTCTTATTGATGAGAATTACAAAGAGAGAAGATATAGAACTAACTTGGAATTAGAGCAGTCTTTTAGATGCTTTGCGTTTTCTTCATCTCCCGTATTGGAGTCACTAGAACTGTCTAGTTTTCAACTAGTATTGTTATTGTCATAGATCATTCTTTTTTTATGTTAATAAATGTGAGATATATATTAACCCTAAAGCAACAACTAACAATCCTAGATACATGGCACGCACTACCAATACCTTTGACCACCTCGAAGAACATTTTCCATGTGTTGTTAACCAACTAGGTTATCTTCAAAAGAGAGGTTACACTTATACAACATCGGAAGTAAATAATAAAAAATAAATAAAATAAATAAATAAAGTGTACAATCTTATCGATGTGGGACTTATAAGCTTTTTCTTTCTCAAAATACACACTAGTATGTTAAACACTAGTATAAATTTTATTTTCAATTCAGCTCTAAATGTGCTCTATGTTCCAACAAGTCAGCTCAAAGAGAGAGAGAGAGAGAAATAAAACATCAATACTAACAAAATCCATCATCAAAAAATACATGAAAAGAAGCAAACTGGACCATTTTCTCGATGCTGTATCGCAATCTAACCTTTCTATCTCGATCATCAACAACTTTGCGTGCTATTTCTCGCATCGTCACTAAGGAATGAACTTGCTGGTCATCTAAATTCACCAAAGACATTGAATTGATTCCTTGAATCTTATGGCACCCATTCTTAAGCCTCTTTGTGATGTTCCATGACTAAAACTGCCACAAATGTAACTGTTAGAAATAATATAAAACTAGCTCTATCCTAAAAGCTTAAGTTTTTGGGATAATCGATTATTTGATATGGTATCAGAGCCTCTATGACTATGTGGTCTAGAGTTCGATTCCCGCTCCCCTCACTTTCTAATTAAAAAAGTGGAATTTAAGCATATGGTAGGTGAGCCTATGCATTATTCACGCTTCAAGCCCAAGTGGACTCTTGTGTGAGGGGGCGTGTTAGGAATAATATAAAACCATTGATGTAGCTCTATCTAAAAGCTTAAGCTTTTGGGATAATCGGTTATTTGACAGTAAGAAACCAAAATAGCCCAGATGAAAATTTCCGCTCAAATCAGCATGAATATAGTTAAAAGAATGCATTTAAAGCTTTGGACAATGATTCAAGTCATATAAGAAAGGAAATGTAAGAACTTTGAAGAGTGACACATAGTGAAAAATGAAAACCCAAATTGGGGAAATGAATAATAGAACTCACTCGGTAGTGAAAAGTAGTTACTTCAAAATGTTGAGCTCTAGCCATATAACTAGGGTTGGTAATGACCCGAGACAACTAGTGAATAGTTCGAAACTCGGTTTGATATTTGACTTGTAAACTTGGTTCATGAACAAAACGAGTTGAACTTGAGTTAAAAATTAAGTCTGTTAAATAAATGAGCTGAACATAAACTATATATAGTTCTACTCGTTCGGCTCATGAACTATCTCGGTTATATATATATTTTGAGAATAATTGTGAAATTTTGCTGGTATTTACTTTATAACTTTGTTACTTATATCGATTTATATATGAGGGATGACTTTTATATTCATTAATTAATATTTTCTTTTTCTTTTAAAAAAATGTTTACAAGATTAAAGATCAAATTTTGAAATTTTGACAAACAAATTGACTTTAAAATCACATGATTTGACTTAACGAGTTGAATCTAACGAGCCGAATCGAACTGTTCGTGAACTTTAGACGAGCCGAACTTGAGCTAAAAAAAGAGTTCGTATCGAACTTGAGCCGAGTTTCAAGTTGAACCAATTCCTAACGAGTCGAGCTCAGATGAGTTCGACTCAGCTCGACTCATTTAACGAAGTTTACGAGTGCAATTGGAGCTTCAAAAATCAAGTCTTTACGAGTGCATGTTCCTCGAGTGAAATGAAATTAGGGTTTATAATTCAAATTAGGGTTAATGATTCTATTTATTTATTTATACAAAATGGTTCAAGCTCAAAGTATACAAAGTATGCATTTTTGCTATGCATTATTAATAATGTGCACGTATCAAAACACACAACTAAAACCCTAATTCTTAATAGCTATGCATTTTTGCTTTAAGTTTAAGGTTGTTGTTATCATCATGATGTTGAACTCTCTCCATCAAATGTAGTTAAAATTAGATTGGATTAGACGGTTCAACCGTGAACAGAGCTAGCATGTTTAAAATTGATAGTCCGCTGAATTTGATCTGATTTTTAAAGGTCGTCCGATTCCAATAATTGAGTTAAAACTTCAATTTTTCCTTTTTATTTTTCAGTTGGGCCTAATAAGAGCATTCCCGTGAACAAAAAACTTGAATAAAAGTTGTAGAAAATGGAGATGGTGAAAAGAGGTAAAATTTATATTTATATAAAGGTTGAATGCCATTTGTGCATGTCAATGGATTATATATATAAAAAAAATGATTGATGGTTGAATAAGAAGCATAAAGAAAGGATATGAAACTAGAAACGGACTGTCGCGACACTTGTTGTGATATTGTTTAATAACTAGCTTTAATATCAGGGTTAGTTTATATGGCCACACTCTCAAATACAGTACGATACAACAATTGATCTTTTTATTATATTAGCTAAAACTTTTTTTCTATTCATTTTTGTCATAATAAGATGGTGTTTGTCTAGACTAAGAATGGATCAATCATTAAATCTTGGACTATTTTTATAAAATAAAAATACTTAATGAGATTTAACATGTGAAAAAATATTTTGGGCTTAAAAGTTTATGATGTATTATTTATTAATTGGATGAACTACGATTCGATCGGTTGAATCATAACTCGAAGGTCACGGTAGTTTAAGTTTGATCCATTTACCAAAAAAAATGTTTGATCCAATTTTAATTTTAAAATATTTTCTCCATCTTCCTCTACTTTTTAATGATAAGTTGGCTTATCTTAACTTGGTTTTCACATACATTTTTCATTGTTTTTTTAATAATAATACAAATTATTTGCTTAACTTGGTTTTCACGGACATTTTACATTTGATAAAATAATATATTTTTTAAAAAATTGATTATTTGAATATTGTTTGATAACTAATAGATACAAAATACAATAGTGATTTTTAAAAATAAAATAATATGAATTAAAAAAATTACAATCACTTTGTATTTCAATCATATATAATATTTATTTTTACATAACATGTATGACTCAAAAAGTTATATTTAATACATGAAAAATGAGAGAGAGATATTAGTTGGTATATAGTTGTTGTTATATGTTATTGAAATGCATGACTATAACAGTTATATTTAATTCATGAGAATGAAAAAAAAATCTATTGAGTGTGGATTATTTTAAATTTAAAATCAATATTATGTTAATAGTTTTTTTATATATTTTCTTTAATTAAATAAAAATATAAAGTTCTTAATTTCAGCTTTAATTCAAAATTAAATTGTTGATTATGAATATATAATTTTGATCTCTAATTTGAACAATATTTGATGTATTCTTCTTATCTCCTACTTGAAGTTATTATTTAAGATAACAAGGATTTAATTTTTTTAAGGTTATGTACTAGTGGTTCGGAAATAATGATTTAAGTTAATATAATCAATATTGCAAAAGCGTGCTAATTAATAGTAATTTAGATCATAATTTTTTTTTTGAACAAGCAAAAATGAAATTTATATATTACTAATAACAAGTTATGATCAGCACAAGGTGTACTAGCCATAACCTCAATAGTCTACAAAGAGCCAAACACCAGATAGCCAATGCCCATATAAACCAAGGGGTTTGACCACCACATGTATGAATTTATACCAATATTTACAAAATAAGCTTTCGTCCACCAAAGGGAATGAACATGGACTTTCTCTAGCAATTAAAGGACCGTAGATTCTTTCGCCTTAAAAATTCTATTGTTTCGTTCATGCCAAACCACTCAGATACAACATAACCAGAGCAGTTGCATGAAAGAACGACGTACTCGGGAGCCGCCTGCTGAATAGGTAAACTGAAGAAAATGATCATGAAGCACTAACAGATCAGCTGAAGAGATACCAACCCAAGATCGAACAAGACTCCACAAGGGTGCAAAAACCGGACATGAAAGGAACAAATGGTGCGCTATCTCCACACCCCACAACTAGTCACGCACAGACTTGCGTCAGGGGGAATAATGTGTCGCCTCATCAAATTGTCTTTGGTCGGCAACCTGTTGCGAAGTAACTGGTAAGCCATCGCCGACACTTTCAGAGGAACATGTTTATGCCAAATCAAAATCGTATGTAACCGTTGTTTCTTGGTCATCCAGCGCGGTAAGCATTTCATACACGCCACGAACAGAGTAACTACCATCGGGGTCATACCGCCACACCCATCGGTCGATAACATCGGGCTGAAAAACAGAGTTAGCAAGAACACTTCTAAACTCCCCCAACAATTCTTCCTCTCGCCCACAATTGACAACATCACGCTCACGCCGCCCCACCATCTCCCCATCCTAACTCACTCACCTCTGCCACCGTACACGACCGATGAAGAGACAAATCGTAAAGGCGCCTAAACCTCACACAAAAAGGCACGCCACCTAACCACGAATCTGACCAAAAAAACATTTATGCCCCATCACCGACCCTCCTCTCTACCCTATCTGCAAACCACCCCCGCTCCTCGCCTTCCCCCATCCCATCCCGAAGTCGCGCAATCTCCCTCCACCACGAAGAAACTCTTTGAGCACCCGTCCACACCCTCCCCATCAACTCACCATACCGAGAAACTAAGACCTCATACCACAAACCCGATTTGTCAACTAACATCCTCCAGCACCATTTTCCTAACAAAGCAGAATTAAATTTGCGCATCTGTCTAACCCCCAGATTCCTCACTCCGGCACACACCACGCCACCTGACCCAAGCTATTTTCCTCTGATCTTCCACCCTGCCCAAAAAAAATTTATTTAACAAAGATTCAATGGAGGAGATTATACCTGACAGAGCTCTGAAGAAGGAAAGTGTGTAAACAGGAAGATATATCAGGACAAACTTAAGAAGAACCAATCTACCACCACAGGAAAAAAAGCGGTTGTTCCAACCCAACAGTCTAGTACGAATTTAGACCATAAAAAATTGAGTCACTATTCCGCCACTTCCTTTGGCTAAATCGAGTCAAATCATAAAAAATCATTTCCATCATTATCCCGTCACTTGGTATATAATTTTTTTTTCAAATGGGGCCAATTCAAAAAAAAAAAACTTTAGGCTCTGTTTGGATTGATGGCACATAATGGAACAGAGCGGAATGAAACATAATGAAATGGAGTGGAGAGGGACAAAATAGAACATAAATTTCATTCCATTGTTTGGATATTCAGTGATGGAACGAAACAAAATACCACTTCGTCGTCTGGGAAGTGAACGGAATGGAATAAATTATAACATTTTTATTCCAATTTTGCCTTTATTTAAAAATATGGGAGTAGAAAAAATAATAAAATGTAATAAAAATATATGCAAGATAATAATTATTTAATTTGTTGGTTTCATTCCATTGTATACCTTTTAAATTGGATGGAATGAAAAATTAAAGGAAAAGAAGGTAAGGGATGGAATGAATTCCATCTTATTCCATACCACTTCATCCAATTTTTAAAAATCCAAACAATATAAACTAATTTTATGTCATTTGATTCCACTCCATCATATTCCATGAATCCAAACATAACCTTAAGGATTTGATAGAAGAACGATAGATAGTTCATAAGTTAACTGATAGCAAAATAGATGTGTAATATATGGTTGAAAGAGTAGATAAAAATGAAATGACATAAAAAGATTTTCTAAATTAATACTTAATTTTTTTTAATTAAGATAATAAGAATAAAATTGAGAGATAAAAAATAATAAATGATAATATAAATTCAAATGTTATTTGAAATAGTTCACCAAAAATTATGTAAGCTAGGAAATAATGTTATAAGCTTGTAAGAAATTCCAAACAAGTATATTTTACTCTTATGAACTTATAAATTAAATTATAAGGGGAGAAATTAGATATAGTACCCTACATACAATTTTACACTATCAAAACTACTTTTATTCTAATTTTAAGAACAATTATATATAAATAAAAAAAGGAACAATTGGGGTGTTCATGGTAGGATAGAGATTCTCTCACGTGAAATTTTTCAAAAATAGTTTAGTGTGAAATTAAACCGTACAAACCTCTCAAAAAAATTGTTCTTGACAAAAAATTTCAAATTTTTTGTTGGAAATGAATACTTAAAATTTTACTTGAAATTTATTTTGGAAAGTTTCTGAAAAAGAATCTTCGAGAAAAAAAGTTCTAAAGTTTTTTTTTTTTTTGAGTAAAAAGTTATCAATATTTTTTTTCAATTTTTTTCCATACAGAAAAAATTCGGAACGTATTTTTTGAACTTTTTTGTCTTTGAAAAATAATATTTGTCCATTATAGAAAAAGTTTGGATACTTGCTATAGTTTTTCAAAAAACGCTACAAATTTGCAAGAACAATTGGTATAATAATTAATAAGTCTATTTTTAACATATGAACTTATAAACCGTGAATATCCAACTATTCTCTATAAACTTAAAAATTTACTTTGCCAAATAGAGCGGAATAGATTTGAATGAGTTATTGTATTTAAAAAAATGATTATTTCTCTTTTTATTTTTTTAGGCAATTGCCAATCTCTTTTAGCAACCATAAAAGTGAAAGTCTAATTTAGATGAACTCACAAATTATTTTTTTACGGGTATTTTTAGAAGAGTTTAATGTACATACATCGTCGATGTAAAATAGTTTTACACGGACATCCAATAAGAAACTACCATCCATTCATGTCATACAAGTAGTTTTAAAATAACCATACAAGAGTGGGGTAATGTGGTAAATTGGTGGATTTTCATTAGAGGTATGTTTAATACTGTTTTACAGTGACTGTGCATATCCATTAAATCATTTTTAGAAACAACATACTTTATCAATATTGAGTTATATATAAAAGGAATAATCAACCATTGAAAATCTTAATTGCACATAAAAAAAATGAGGTGACTCTCAATTTAATTCAAAAACATTTGAATAAAATAAAATGATTTATATCTCTTTCAACTTAATAAGATATCCTGTTGATACCAAACAATGAAGTGGCTAGAAAATGCTAAAAACGTTATTTTCTGATATGCATCGAGGTGCACTGCACGGCATGTTTTTCATTCTGTTATTGACGGTTTTGTAGACATGGTGGGTCAACGGCAAACATGTGTCAACGTCCAAGTTGAAACTGTGTAGCTTCATGGAAACTATGGTCAATACACTATTCAGTGTTTGTAGAAACGTTTCTTAAACGTTAATTTATTGTCTTTCTTTTAATTTTTTTTCCTTTTTTCCTTCTTGCCAATAAAGTTATTCTTGGTTTAAAAATTATCAAGATTATTAATTGTACGATACAACTTTACTAGTATATTTGCTTATGTAAGAAAAAGAAAAAAAAAAAAAAAACTATATCTATTTACTTTAGTTAAAAAATGTATTGTAGAAAGTCACAATTGTGTATATAAGTCTTTGATTATTCAACTAACAATAGTTTCTTAGATTTTGGTAGTTATATGGTGAATCTACAATTTGAGTTGTAACTAATAAATAGTATAAAAAATTTGAATTTTTTATTTAATATGTAAATACTTATTCAAAACAATTCATATGAGCATTTATATATGTAAAGTCATTAATAATTGTGTCTATATAAATATGTTTTATCATTTTTTTTTTAATATATATAAAATAAGGAAAATGCTAAACAGTGCCCCCGGGGCAATGGTTAAGCATATTAAAATAGAAAATTTGTTTCGAAATGTGTGCATTCAACACATTGGAAATGTAAAAAATTATTTTCTCAATATTAAATTTTTATTTTATTTTCTTTTTTGGTATGCTTAACCATTGCCCCAGGGGCACTGTTTAGCATGACCCATAAAATAAATAGATCATTTAACTTTTCTTATGAAACTAGTTTTGAGACCCGTGCATTTGCACGGGTCTATCGACTTTTATTTATAAAATATTATTAAAATATAAGTGATGTTATTGTATTCTTTCTTGTAAAGTTTATTAAATTAATTTTTTTATTAAAGTAATTGTCCCGTATATGATTTTTGTGTAATAAATTATAATTAATGATAATAAATATTTATTATTCAATTTCTTTTTTTACTAAAGCAATTGTCCCGTGTAAGATTAAATTTTTTTTATTAAAGCAATTGTTCCGTGTATGAATTTTTTATTCAATTCCTTTTATGTATTAGTGACAAATATTTTGTCTTATATTTTTTTTAATATTTATTATTGATGAGAATTCATTCTTTTGTTGTTTTAAAAAAAACTATTTGTGAAAGCTCATTCTCCATTGATTTTTATTTTTTGTTTATATTTAAGATTTTTATTTAGAAATATGTTTTAAAATATTTTTAAAATATAAGTGGCGTTATTGTGCTCTTTCTTGTAAAACTTATTAAATTAATATTTTTTTGATTAAAGCAATTGTCCCGTGTATGATTTTTGTGTAATAAATTATAATTAATATTAATAAATATTTATTATTCAATTCCATTTTTTTATTAAAGCAATTGTCCCGTGTAAGATTAAATTTTTTTATTAAAGCAATTGTCCCGTGTTAATTCGTAATTTTTTATTTACGCATGTTAATTCATAAGTTTTCACTAACAAAAATTATATCTTTATAAACTGTTTTCATAAACTACCTTATAAAACTTATAATAAGTCGATCCAAATGGCCTCATTGTGTTTTTGTTTATATTTTTATGTTTTTTTATTTTTATGCTCATAAATAAGTATTTTCTTTTATTAGATTCTACTATTTTTATATATAAATTGTTATACGTTAGATTGAGTTACTATTTTTTTATTTAAAAAAAAAAGAGTTAGTACTATTTTTTATGCGTAAATTTCATTTAATTACATTTTTTTTGTTCCTATTTTTGAAGTAAAAATATATTTGATTAATATCTTTTTTTAGAGGTGGTTTCCAATATTATTTTTATGAAAAGATTTCTTTCATGCTTATTTTTTTTTTCTTCCTATTTTTGTTTTGTATCTTTTTTTTTATAGTTTATACTGAAGATTTGCAAATAGGTGATTCATATCCTTGAGGGTATGGCTTAATTTTATCCTACTATATTTTGTTTTGTAACCAAATCCTTGTATTTTTGTAAAAAAAAAACAAATCTTTGAATTAACGTTTTTTAATTTTAATATATAATAATATAATATAATTTAACATATAATATAATTATGTCATTCTTATCGATTGGAAGCTTATATTTTTTTTATTTGATGCTTATCTTCTTCTTTTTTTCTATTTTTGTGTTCGAATTTTTTTTTTTAATTTAGAGAGACAGTTTTCGATGCTATTTTATGGTAAATTGCTTTGATGCTTATCTTTTTTTTCTATTTTTGTTTTGTATTTTTTTTTTTAACTTAGAGTTAAAATTACATTTAAGGGCGCAAAACCTGCAATACTATTAAAAGTGCTAAGGACAAATTTGGTTTTTTAGCATGAGTTTCTTTTAATATATTGTAAGTAGATTGATGATCTCAAGTAATTTTTCAATAATTTTAACTTCTAAGTTGATTCTTGATACGATGAAAGAATATATTAATACCTACATGATGATAAAATAAGAAGCGGTGAAAAAAAAAATTGGTACTTTATTTTTTGGATTTATTGGTCCCTAAATTTTATATTAAACTTATTTTTTAAAATACCATAGAGCGGTCATCTCTCCATTCTACCTCAAATATAGTCTTAATCAAATCTAAATTATTTTGGAGTATTGTTATATTAATACATTCAATTTTTTGGAGTATTTACATGGGTTATTGTTATATTAATACCGTTGAGTATGGCGTATATGTATCAGGAAGAGACTGGGGGCGGCCGAGGAGCTGAGCTAGTGGAGCGAGGTTGGGGATTAGACCAAATGTTTTGGAGGGCGCTAGGGGGGTGCGAGGGCGATAGCTCTGCAGTATGGTTCAGATTTATTTATGACCGTAATACTATTATTATAAATACTGTTTGTAATATCGAAACACTAATTCATTTATTCATCTAATTTAAGCTAATTTAAATGAGTTGTAACGAATTTTATAGTCGGAGACATACATACGTGGAACTCTACTATCTAATTTCTTGTATTTTATTATTGTTTGCTGTTCGTTACTACTTCTTTTTGTTATTAGTTGTGTTGAACAAAAAATTTAGGGACCAATTGTAAATAAATTTGTGTGGTTTATGGCTTTGTCTACGTCAAAAAAAGAAAGAAAAAGACGGTTACAATTGTATTTGCATCTTTAAAAAGAAGAAAAGAAAAGCAATAACAAAGTTATTACCTCACTTCTTTTGAAGCCATATTCCATGTCATAAAGTAAGAGATTTTGAAGTTGAGAATCGTAAGTTATGTAGTAGTAAAGAAAAAAACGAATATACAAACAAAGTTTAAATGAATGAGATGTGACCAAATGTCAACAATGAGTGGAACCCATGATGCAACATATACACTTGAGACTTAACAAGCACGTTATCAAAGTTAGGTATGAAATTTTTATTTGATTCAAGCAGTGGAAAATTCCCGCAAAAGTGAAAGTGGGTAACACAACACACGACAGCTCCACCTTTATTTCTTATCAACTATAGTAAGATGTAAGAGCATTGTTGTATCAATAATTCACATTTTTTAAATTCTCTCTATATAACAAAACAAAATCAACAATTTATATTAATTTATTTAGTAAAGAGCAACATAACATAACCCATGTGTAATATGTTGGACACTATAAATTAAATGCCGTCCTTGCAATCAGATGAACAATATAAATGCAGTCCTTGTTTTTGTATGTGCATGTTTAATAAAATAAGTACTATTATAAAAGATGCATATTCTATTCAAATTTTGAAGCATATAATTTTATTTATTTTGTTATAGAAGCATACTTTAATTTGTAAGCCACGTCTTTATCTAAAGAAGGTGAAGCAATGGCTACTCAAGTCGTCTCATCCTGACCTATTTTGTCAAATACAGCCTAATAAGTTTTTAAGGTGATAAGGATGGATAAGGATGTTGTTTGAATTAGTCAAAAAAGAAAAGGTCTTGTCTGAAATGCCATTCTTATTCTAAATAAAATACATACACCTTGTCAATTGCAAAAATAAAAAAGGTAAAAAAATAGACTTTTTTTTTTTATATTTTGAAATATTTAATAGTGAAATTCACACACAAAGTATATAGAAATAAAGATTTGCGGATTTAAATTCCCATCTCATAAGATATATACTATCTCCATCCCAAAATATAATAATTCATTGATCATTGCATATATGTCAATGCATAATTTTAATTACGAATATCTTTAATTGTGTATTAGTAACAAGATCTTATATGATAATATTTACATTTATATACTTTTAGAAAAATACAATCAAAACAAAACATATAAATAATGCATTTAGTCAAAATAATGTATATAGGTTCTTTACTATGATTAAAAAAAATATTCATCTTTTTGTTTTTGTTACACATGAAGAGCATCACGTGTAGTGTACCAATTTTTCGAGCATAACTTGTTAGCCACTGACCATTAAAGTCTCAAATATGTCCCTCGCAACATGCAAGGTGCCTAATGACTCTTATAAGCTCCGTCACAATTGAGTTTAACTCAATCTCCATGTGATCTCTTTCGACCAATGTAGATGGTCAAAATATCTCGACCTTCCTTTTAGGTGAGGACGATCACCCCATCAATAGATTGAACCACATCAAGAATGACACAAATAAGATCAACATGCCAATGAAAGTCATCCTTGAATATAGATCTCTTACTCCATGTCCAAAGGTTCTAAAATGCACCATAAAGATAGATCGTTGCTCCTTTGTGTGTGTTTCATACATTGGACTAGTGAGGTTTTTAAAGATCCAATTCATATAATTCAAAGAAAATGAATTAGTAATATGAATTGAAGCAACTAACATGAATGAAACATGGGTTGCATAAACACAATCTCACAAAACATGGATGGACGTTTCGTCGTCATTCCCACAATCAAGGCAAATGTGTGAAACTCCAACCCTCATATACTTCGATGATAGTCGGTTAAAAGCCATTCATGTGCCGCTATCCATATAAATATTTGAATTGTGGGGACCCTTCCAATCCCATATCTTCCTCAATTAATGTGGAAAGCATTTCCCTATTGAAATTCGTAGGAGTCTTTGAACCATAAAAATAACGAATAATATGTTTCCATCCTATTACTATGTAATTATCTTTATATTACTATTCGATATAATACTATGATTTGAGTGTTCACATCCGATTAAATTAAAAATAAAAAATTGAAATGTAAATTTAAACGAACCATATATTAGATATTTTTAGATATTATTTTGTCAAAATTGTCAAATTAAAACGCGTAAGTTTAATCTTGAAAATTGGACCACATATAATCCACTTGTAGATATAAATGTTAAATCACCATCATTATCATGTACTTATTTTTGACATGTTGGTATGGCGCGTGTTAATGTATTTAATTACAGTATATTTTGTTTTAAATTATCCTTCGTGTGATGTAATATAATAATTTCAAAAAAATTCACACATTTAAAATTTAAGATTTTAATTTTTTTTTCTTATTGTATTAAATTTCACTCTTTAGCATGTTATATTCATTGATGTTTTTCAATTGAATGAATATACTTCTATTTACCGCAATTTAAACATATGCATCCGTAATAAAATTGAATGAATCGATTTACAAATTATCCAACAATAAAGTATTTACAATGACAAATGAGGTTTGAACTTATAATGTTCTTGTAGGAGAGTTAACTAATTATTATCAAATGAACTAAACTTGATTAATATTTAAAACTTAGTGTATGTTTGGTTCTGCGGTGACAAGAATTGATTTTGATAGAATTAATTTTGTAAAATTGATTCTGGTTAAAATTGATTTTAAGTTAAAGTAGTTTATGTTTGAATATATTTATGTAAAAGTGAGTTGAACAAAAATTTTAAGTGTAAAAATCAATTATAAAATCAGAAGCTACGATTTCTAGCTTCAAGTAGAATCAATTCTGAAGATAGAATCAATTATACTTTTAAGTAACCAAACAAGTCAGAATCAATTCTATATATCCAAAATCAATTCTGGCCGCGGAACAAAAATACACTTACACACAAATAAAATAGTCTTGATTCAAGAGTTATGATTTTTTTTGTTGGTGCTATTACTCTTTTTTCTCATTGTTACTAGTACTACTATAGGCATAGGCATCTTTACTTTTCCACATTTTATTTTGAAAACTCTACTACTAGTACTAGTATGTTACAGCATGAGTAGTGTGTATGACATCTTAGCTTAGCTAGCCCCACCTAAATTGGCACAACAAGACAAGGCCATTGCTTTTGATCCACGTCGTAAATTGTGGGGCCCACTAATTTCATCCAAAATCCTATAGTCAGTCAGCTTCCCTGACAACTATCCTGCCTCTACTGTTAGGACATGCCACGATGGACTAACATCTCCCTCGTGCATATCTACTTCTTTTTACCGTAAAAAATTTAGGATAAAACCACTTTGTTTCACGGAAATTGTACGACAAGCGTTAAACACATCACATAAATAAAAAAAGTGCCAGGCATAAGGAACTAAAATAAGAAACTTTTATATTGAAAACATCATTTCTTAAAAATTGATTACACAAATTTTAAGACGATATTACTATACTTAGTTTCCTTAACTAGTAATTGGGGGCACTATTTAACATTTTTCATAAAAAAAAAATAGTGCTAAATAGTGCATATGTACTAGTTAAGCATACCAAAATAAAAAATAAAAAAAAAAAGTTAATATCAGAAAGATAACTTTTTACATCTTTAACATATTAAATTCACAATTTCCAAAAAAAAATTTCTATATTAATATGCTTAACTAATGCACCTGGTGTATTGTTTAACATTTTTCATAAAAAAATTAGATAGAAGAAAAATAAAATGATATTAATTCATATAATTGTATTATTTTTATTTTAATTTTTTGAGTTTATGGTTCGTTTGAATTTACATTTCAAATTTTTTGAGTTTATGTCTGACCAAGGAAGAGACTATAGATCATTTATTTAAGGACTCTGACAGAGCTAGAAGAGTTTGGTTTGGGTGTGGCTTAGGAATCAACTTTAGCCCAAATCAAGGAAGTTTCACTGATTGGCTTCTCTACTGCATTTCTACCCTTAAGATGGAAGATCTCTGTCATCTCTCTGCTATCATCTATGGTATATGGTTCGCTCGCAACAAACTGGTTTTCGACAACATAGCAGAAATATGGGAACAACAACAAGCAGAACTATAACTACAATCATAACAATCGCTATTCTAGGTCCAACCAGCAAGCTCATCACAGATCAGCACAAAACAACAAATGGAAAAAGCCTAGCAGCGGGAAGATAAAGGCAAATTGCGATGCTAACATGAGTAATGAAGGAAGTCGGGGCCTTGGAGCTATTTTTCGTGATGATGAGGGACAACTCCTAGCTTCAGCAACGTGGGAGATTCCAGGATTCAATGACCCCGCGACGGCAGAGGCATGTGCGTTGTATTTCTCGACTAGACTCGCTCTTGACTATTGCTTTACCAGCGTCGACTTCGAAAGCGATAACTCCATTGTTGTGAAGCTTGTGGAGGATCCATTTGCTAACCCTAGATCCTATTTGGGTAATCTGATTAAAGGAATCAAAATTAACCGGACTTTGCTTCTTCACTCTAGTTTCAGCCACATGGATAGAAAAGCTAATAGTGTGGCCCATGAATTAGCAGCTTTGGCCCATTTAGTTCATAATTGTATTTGGATGGAAGAAACCCACCCCAATATTGTTCCTTTTGTCCTTAAGGACCTTATTCATTAATATAATCAGTTTACATTCAAAAAAAAAATATATATATAAATTATTTGAGTTGGTGCTTATAAAAGTCTTTCTCCTATGATTCAATTCAAAATAGAGAATACAATAGAGTTTAAAGAGTCCTTGAGAAAAATATTTATATTTACATTTCTTTAAAGATATTAAACGGATTGGAATCTGATATTTCTTGGATTTTACAATTTATGTTTTTTCCATTAGATCAAATTTTTAAAGTAAATCATATCTATATATATTTTATATTTATATTTAAAATAAAATATTGATATTTATGACAATATTATAATTTAAATATTTTACTTTTATTTAGAACATTTTTAGAATTATTTTAAATTTATATTTAAAATAATAATCTTTAAAACTTACTTTTTATGATTATTTTTATAAGAAAAATTTACATTTAAATTTATTTAATAACAAATATATATCATTATTTTATAAATTTAAAAAGTGAATTATGTATTACTCCGTATAAAAGAAGTCGAAGAAAGTATTTTAAAAACATTAATTTGAAATAAGTTTTGTATTACAATTTATCTATATATTTAAAGTGACAAAAATTGAATGTAAAAGTTTTCTTTATAAAAAATAAAATATATGAAAAACTGATCATACATGTGCTCCAACCAAAAAATGGTATGAAATCTTTGCATAGTTTTTTTTTTTTTTTAACATATCTTTGCATAGTTTTTTAAACCCAACAATAAACCTATTTTATTTCCTTAATATTTTTCCATGAATGAATAAAATAGTTGTTCTTTAATAAATTTTAACTTCAAATCAAACAAAATATTACTATGCTTTGTTATTATGCCATTTGTCATTGAGTGTATGAGAAGAATTTTAGATTCCAGCTCAACAAGAAACCGTGTGTTCCTATTTTATTCCTTAAAAAAAAAACCATAAAAGTTCGGAAAACAATGTACCTAACCTAACTAAGAAATTGAAAAAAAGAAACACGAATAAAAAAGAATTCTGAAATCTCAAAAAACAAAATATAAATACTTAGCCGCGGATTTTCCTGGGAATTGGTTCGAAGTCTTGAGGAAGGAAAGGGACACAGTGTTGTTTCACGCGCGTATACGTACACGCGCCCCTTTTCTCTTTCTCTCTCTAAGGAATTTCTCTCTCTAGACTTTGTCTTCTTCTTTTTTGAATCTGCAAATCACATAATCAAAGCTTCTTCTATCGTCGTTTTCTATCTTTATTTCAATTTCTCGCCGTCCTTGACATGGACGACGACGACTTCGTCACTCACCTTCGTTACAGGTTCCTTAATTTTTCTTCTATTTATTCTTTTTATTCTTAATGCATTTTCTTTGTTATTTACGCCTCAATCATTGCTTTTCAAGGTTTCAATTCAATTTCTCTTCGCCTGCATTCATGCTTTTTTTTTTTTTTTTCTTTCTTTAATCTCTTTTCAATTCGAAATTATCCATGGAAGATGTTTTGAATTCTTGTGATGATGTATGTATTAGCTTATCAATTTGATTTAATTTGAATTAATTTTTACTCATAATTTAGAAAATTAAACATTGGTTTCAAGATCTCTGTTCAGCTTTAATGGAATTGAAAATTTGAATTCTTGTGTTACGTTTCAATATGACATTCTACAGATTTTTGTGTTAATTGTATGCATTAATTGATCACAGTGTTTATGTATTGTACTGTAGTTAATGGTTTCTGTTTTTGTATATTTATTTGTCAGGTTTTAGAAAGAAGAAATTGGGGATGAAAGGGAGCGTTTGATTATTCCTAGAGGCAATATTTACTTTTCTATTGTTGGTAGGTTGTGTGACTGAGCTCGAGGTATAAGCTGTGAGTATCTTGAGCTGATATCCGGTGCTAAGATGGCACGGGGGAGGAGGATTAGGGCAAGGTTGCGGAGGAGTAATCTCTATACATTTGGTTGTCTTCGGCCGAATATTTCTGAGGAGGTGCCTCATCCACTTCAAGGTCCTGGTTACTCAAGAACCGTGTATTGCAACCAGCCTCAAGTCCATGAAAAGAGATCTCTATTTTATTGCAAGAATAATATATCAACGACTAAATATAATGCTATCATGTTTTTTCCTAAGGCACTGTTTGAACAGTTTCGAAGGGTTGCCAACATATATTTCCTTTTGGCTGCTTGCCTCTCGGCATCTCCAATTTCACCTTTCAGCGCGTTGAGCATGATTGCTCCTTTGGTTTTTGTTGTGGGGCTTAGTATGGCAAAAGAAGCATTGGAGGATTCGCGTAGGTTTCTCCAGGATGTTAAGGTTAATCGCAGGAAAGCTAGTCTACATAGAGGCAATGGTATTTTTGGTCTAAGGTCATGGCAGAAAATTATGGTTGGGGATATAGTAAAAGTAGAAAAGGACCAATTTTTTCCAGCTGACTTGCTTCTCTTGTCTTCAAGTTATGAGGATGGGATATGCTATGTGGAGACCATGAATTTAGATGGAGAGACAAACTTGAAGGTGAAAAGATCTTTGGAGGCTACCCTGACCCTTGATAATGATGGAGCTTTTAAGGATTTCTCCGGAACAATACGTTGTGAAGACCCAAATCCAAATCTTTACACTTTTGTTGGGAACTTTGAGTATGATCGTCAGGTTTATCCTCTTGACCCTGGACATATTCTCCTCCGAGATTCAAAGCTTAGGAACACAGAGTATGTCTATGGGGTGGTCATTTTCACCGGCCACGACAGCAAAGTCATGCAGAATTCTACAAAATCCCCTTCAAAAAGAAGCACAATAGAGAAAAAGATGGATCATATCATATACACTCTTTTCACTGTCCTTATATTGATATCCTTTATTAGTTCAATAGGATTTGTTGTTAAGACTAAGTACCAGGCCACAGAGTGGTGGTATTTACGCCCCGACGATATTGAATATCAGTATGATCCCGCAAAAATTGGATTGGCTGGGATGAGCCATCTGATCACTGCCCTTATTCTTTATGGATATTTGATACCTATCTCTCTTTATGTTTCAATTGAGATTGTTAAGGTATTACAGGCCACCTTCATTAACCAAGACCTTCAAATGTATGATGAAGAAACTGGGACTCCTGCTGAAGCACGAACGTCAAATCTGAATGAAGAGTTGGGTCAGGTAGACACCATCCTCTCTGATAAAACTGGCACTTTAACCTGCAATCAGATGGACTTTTTGAAGTGCTCCATTGCTGGTACTTCCTATGGCGTACGCTCCAGTGAGGTTGAACTTGCTGCAGCAAAGCAGATGGCTTCTGATCTTGATGAGGAAGATTCAGATCTCTCTAATTTCCCCATGCAAAAGAAGGGTAACGCGCCGTGGGAAAATGTTAGAAGAGATGAAGAAATTGAACTTGAGACAGTTGTTAATTCTAAGGGTGGTGAGGATCAAAGGCCTTCCATAAAGGGATTTGGTTTTGTTGACAGCCGCCTCATGAATGGCAATTGGTCGAAAGATCCCAATGCTGATGTCATTCTGTTGTTTTTCCGGATACTAGCAGTCTGTCACACTGCCATTCCCGAGCTTAATGAGGAGAATGACAGTTGTACTTATGAAGCTGAATCACCTGATGAAGGGGCTTTTCTTGTAGCTGCTAGAGAATTTGGTTTTGAATTTTATAGAAGAACCCAATCAACTGTTGTTGTACGCGAAAGAATTTCTGCTTCAGGACAAGTGGTTGAAAGGTGAGGTGGACATTCATGAAGTCTATTATGCATTTCCTTTTTTTTTCATTGGATTTGTCTTTTACTTTTTAATCACCGTGTCATATTTCTTGGCCTTTATATCCGCATGTTTATTTTTGTGTTTTGGTTGAATAATACAGAGAGTATAAAATATTGAATCTGCTGGATTTTACTAGCAAAAGAAAGCGTATGTCGGTGATTGTGCGTGATGAGGAGGGAAACATTATTCTTTTATGCAAAGGAGCTGACAGGTTAGCCTACTAATGTGATTTCTGTCTAGTCTATCATGATCAAGACCTTAAATAGGTCTTAACAGCGACATTAAAATCCTCTTCAAGCTTGTGGTGTTTATATTCTACTTGCTTATAGTACTAGCACACTATAGTGTATATAATCACAACAACTCTCTGCTTCCAGAGAAAGGCTTGCATTAACACACAGACAAGCTGTCATAGTGAGACCTTTAACTTTCCTCAATAAACTTTGACATCCATTATTTTCTGGTTATGCAGTATCATATTTGATCGATTATCTAAGAATGGAAAGAAGTATTTGGATGCCACTTCTAGGCATTTGAATGAATATGGGGAAGTGGGTTTGAGAACACTAGCCCTGGCTTACAGAAATCTTGATGAACAAGAGTACTCTGATTGGAACGACGAGTTTCAGAAAGCCAAGACAACTGTTGGGCCTGACAGAGACGCAATGCTTGAGAAGGTATCAGATAGTATGGAAAGAGAGTTGATTCTTGTTGGGGCTACTGCTGTGGAAGACAAGCTGCAGAAAGGGGTAGGCTTTATTATTATTTATGGTCAATATATATTGATATTGCCGCCTTTTTATATTTTAATCATGTTCAAATTTTTATTTTTCTCAGGTGCCTCAATGCATTGATAAACTTGCTCAAGCTGGTCTAAAGATCTGGGTCTTGACAGGGGATAAGATGGAAACTGCAATCAACATTGGGTATGCCTACTGCAAATTATTTGACCTCATAACACTATCTGCATTTTCAATTTTAAATTTGAAGTTACTCAAAACAGCCCCTTTAAATGAGTTTGAATTTGATGATTGTTTTTTTTTCTATGGTGCAGATTTGCATGTAGTTTGCTTCGACAGGGCATGAAGCAAATCTGTATCTCTACTGCAAATTCAGATTCAGTAATCAATGATGGGATAGAGGTATTCCTTTTACTAAGATTGAGTAGAGAAATTTACTATTTAGACATGGATTTCATCTGATGTAAGGCATACCAATCAGGTAATCAAAGGCGACATCTTGACTCAAATCACTAATGCCTCACAATTGATGAAGCTGGAGAAGGACCCACATGCTGCATTTGCATTAATTATTGACGGAAAAACTCTAACATATGCTCTAGAAGATGATGTCAAACACCAATTTTTGGCATTAGCTGTTGAGTGTGCATCTGTCATCTGCTGCCGTGTGTCTCCCAAGCAAAAGGCTTTGGTAGGACTTTTTTTTTCCTTTTTGCTTTGTATCTTTCTGGTTTCTATTTAATATTTCATACTACATTTCATTAGTTGATCACTGTAAATGATGCTACTTACCTAAGCTTTTAAACTCGAGAGTCTAGATAAACTTGTGTAGTCTCCGACTCTCCGTAGACTCAACTTGTAAAATCGTAAGAGTTTACCCGATATTGAAAAAACTTATATATGTACATTATGTGATATAAATAACATAATTCAACATTTCATTTTGAGTTTAACGACCATACACTACTTGCACAATTATTGGAGTAACAATTGTGCACTACTTGCCATTCAAAAAATAAAAAATAAAAATTGTGCACTGCTACACACATGGCTCTATGTTGATGCTACTGTTTGATCGTGTCTTCATCCCTCAATCTTTTTGCATAGGTAACAAGATTAGTGAAAGAAGGAACTGGGAAGACCACTTTAGCAATAGGTGATGGTGCAAATGATGTTGGCATGATTCAAGAGGCTGACATTGGTGTTGGAATCAGTGGGGTTGAAGGTATGCAGGTCAGTGTCAAGCTCTTTAAATATAATTATGCAACACAATACTATAACTGCAAATGGAGGATTTAACACTTATGTTTTCTAGTTGCAACACCATATACTTCTTAGTTATAAAACAAACCAAATTTAGTTTCAATACACCTTAAGCATTTAAAAAAAACAAACGAATAGGGATAGTGACAGGGAAACCTATCATATTTACATGTTTGGATGCTGGAGCAGCTTTCTTGTATGCCTTTTTGGTGATGTTCTTGTTATCAATATTGACAATGTGATAGAAAAATCTCTGTTTTGTTAACAATTCATTTTGGTTTCATATACCATAATTTTGACAGTAATTGTCATATGTTCAATGGAATATTTTCTAGCTTGTTCGGTACGGCTCATGGTTTTTGCCTCGAAGGTGGGCTATTTAGAAATTGTCAGCTGAGCTGTGTTTAAATTTAGCAAATTTGAATGCTTCTGTTCATGTGAAATAGTGAAAATTGACTAACTTGTTGATTGGAGTTCATGTTCACTTCATCAATCATGAAGAATTATTTCGTTTGTTAGTTAGTTAGTTAAACTCTATGATTGGCCTGTAAACACTTGTTAATTGTTACTACCATCTCTAAAGCCATGAAAGCACATGTATTTTTCCTATGCGTAAGCATGTAACATATGTGAAAGTTATAGAACTCAAACTGGCAAATTCTTTTCAGGCAGTGATGGCTAGTGACTTTTCCATTGCTCAATTTCGATTTTTGGAGCGGCTTCTGGTAGTCCATGGACACTGGTGTTACAAGAGAATTGCACAAATGGTAATTGGTGTATTCATCTTAATTGTAATTCTTAGATTTTGAATGTCTTCCATGCTTTTGCTTCCCATCCTGTGCAGGGACAGAAATGCATGTTACATTTTTGCATTTTGTATCTTTTATACTATAATTCCCCCTCTAAACTGATTTTTTGTGTATTCCAGATATGTTATTTCTTCTACAAAAATATAGCATTTGGCCTCACAATATTCTATTTTGAGGCCTTTGCGGGCTTCTCTGGTCAATCGGTTTATGATGATTGGTACATGATATTGTTTAATGTCGTTCTTACATCGTTGCCTGTCATTTCACTTGGAGTTTTTGAACAAGATGTGCCATCTGAAGTTTGCTTACAGGTTTGTTCTCTTGAAATGCCTTATTGGTTTCATATTTTCATCCATGTTTGTATAACTCAAACCTCTGACATGCTAGTTCTATGCAGTTTCCTGCACTATATCAGCAAGGACCCAAAAATTTGTTCTTTGACTGGTATAGAATATTGGGATGGATGGGGAATGGTCTGTACTCTTCCCTTGTCATCTTCTTCCTTGTCATCATCATTTTCTATGACCAAGCATTCCGTCTGAATGGCCAGACTGCAGACATGGCTGCTGTTGGTACCACAATGTTCACCTCCATCATCTGGGCTGTCAACTGCCAGATTGCCTTGACAATGAGCCATTTTACATGGATACAACACCTCTTTGTCTGGGGCAGCATTGCCAGTTGGTACCTCTTTCTCTTATTATATGGCATGCTTTCTCCACAATATTCCAAGACTGCGTACCAAATATTGGTTGAAGTGCTTGCTCCTGCTCCTATTTATTGGGCAGCAACCATTCTAGTAACTGTTACATGCAATCTTCCTTATCTTGCCCACATATCGTTCCAAAGGTGTTTTAATCCCATGGATCATCACATTATCCAAGAAATCAAGTACTACAAGAAGGACATTGAAGATCAACACATGTGGACGAGGGAGCGTTCTAAAGCAAGACAAGAAACAAAGATTGGTTTCACAGCAAGAGTGGAAGCAAAGATCAGGCAGCTGAAAGGGAGGCTGCAGAAGAAACAATCTATAACAGGGGTTTCGTCCCCATCATGACCGTTACGAAATGATTATTTAATAGGTTTCAATCTTTGTAGGGTTTGCGGGTTGTTTTATTTTTGAGCCTCATTCAAATTCTTTTTGCATGCTTGTGTTGTTTGTTTACGGGGGGTGCATTGAAGTCCCTTTCATTAAGGAAAAAAGCATGGGAGCTGTTGTAACATATTTAAGTAGAAGAGTCCACATTAGTCAATTCTGAACGATCAAAGTGTAATTCCCGTATATCAATTGAAGAAATGAAAACAGCTACACAGTGTAATTACTTACTAACTAGTGTTATATATTTGTTTGGATGAGTGATAAGAGGAAATAGAAAAGTTTTGATTTTATTCGTTTACTGTTCTCTTAACATTTTATATCAGTAGTTTATCAACATGTATCTTGAAAAGTTGAAATCATTCACAATGATAAACACATTTGGATGTCTATAAAGAAAAAAAAAAACAGTTTTCACATGACCTAAATATTAATTCAACATGCACAAAAAGTTTCAACATTAAATATTAATTCAACATGCACAAAAAGTTTCAACATTTGGATGCAAAAAAGAAAAAGAGTGAATAATTTATACAAGGACTTTTTGGTTTGTAATATATCATAAATAAAATGAATTAATATTTAAATCAAGATATTGAGTTCAAGTGACTAATAATAAATTAATATTTTTTTAGTTCTCAACATTAAAGGGATCAATATTTTATTCTTTAAAATTCTAAAATGACAAAATGTTATTCAAATTAAAATAAAGGTTATCAAATTCAATCTCTTTTGAAATGGATTCAGACTTAAAAATTGTTTAAAATTTCAAGTTATATTGCTAGAAACTTACTTTTGTCACTCTATTGGTTACTCGCAACCTCTACATGTTTTCCATTTTACTCTTATATGAATGAGTCACAATTTTTCTTTTAAAATTTTCTCTTATATTTCAGGTAAAGTGGAGAAAGACACTCATTTAATTAAATTACTATATAGTTTTATGACATTAAGCTTATGTTTCTAATATTTTTTGAATCGATAAACTCATTAACTTTTTATTTTTGTTATCTTGATGACTTATTTTAGATATGACTTATTCTAGATATTTTATTATGTATTATGAATTTTTGAAGAACAATATATATAGACTCAATGATGCATATTTTGCTTAAATAAAATGTTCTTTAATTTAATTATTTTCACATTATCTTTTAAGTTTTCAATTAATAGTTTTTTATTTAAAAAATTGATGGGATAATCCGCTAAACCCGTCATAAAAAAAGTTAAACTAGATTTTCATCCTGCTACATTAATCCACCCCACTTCACACGATTTGTTTTCGGGTTAAAACTATGTTCGAGAAGACACATAAGCTAATTTATAGTAGTAGTTTATAAGTTTATTTAGCTAAAAAATGTGTTCGGTAACATTTACTCAAAAACTAGAACCTATATGTTATAAATTACAAAATTAAAAGACTTAGTTGTTACTTAAAAAACTCAAAGAACTTATTTGTTACTCAAAAAACTTAAAGACCAATCTGTTACAAACGTAAAACTTAAAGGACCTATGAATGCATTTTGCCTATAGTTTATTTTATTGGTTTATAGTTTATATTTTTAAACACTATTTTAAGTAGTTTAAGAGTTTACCCCTGTTATCTTACGTAAAAAAAATAAATATTAATTAAATATTATTTTTTAAAAGCTTAGGTAAATAGTTTATTTTATCATTTTTTCCTTCAATTTTACCCTTATTATCTTACGTAAAAAAAATAAATATTAATTAAATATTTTTTTATATAATTTCATATTTATAAGTTAATTCAACTAGTGATAAGATGACAGCGGTAAAATTCAACTACTAATTTTAATATTTTAATTTAATTTTTTACCAATCGTATTCTAAATAGTAAATACGGTACGGGGTAATGACTGGGCGGATTTACCTTTTTGCCATCCCTACTTGTTGGCTTGTGAGTTGTGAAATGAAATGAAAAGAAAGTTAGTTTGAATGCGAAAGCGTGCGTGAGGGGAGAAGAGAAACGAGACGAGAAGAGATAACAATCTCTCTCTCTCTTTTTCTCTCTCTCAACTTCATTTCAGAGAGAGAAAGTGTTTCCTTTTTCCAATTTTGCCCCTAACCTTTTCATCATTTCTCACTTCTATCCCATTCCTTTCCTCTTCAATTTCTCTTCAGCAACGCCTACTTCCAACTCCTTCCGTTTCCAATTCCCCAATTTTCAATTTCTAGGGTTTTACTTCTATTCTCAATTCCTAGGGTTTTAACCTGATCCAATGGAACCTCGTATTGGTAACAAGTTCCGTCTTGGCCGCAAAATTGGTAGCGGATCTTTCGGCGAGATCTATCTCGGTATCAATTTTTTCCGTCAATTTTCAAATCTATGAATTTCTTTTTTTTTTCAATTATTATTGTTGATGTAGAAATTGCTTTTAGTTTATGCTTTCATTTTAACTTTGATTTTGTGCATTCTATTTAGGTACAAATATTCAGACAAATGAAGAGGTTGCAATTAAGCTTGTGAGTAATTATCTTATATCTAATTTGGAAATTTTTAACTTAATTTTTCCTATGTGTAATTCCAAAACACAATTTGCATGTTTTGTGGTGAAAGTTATTCTAGGTAGTAGTAGCTCGTTAAGGTGTGTGATTTTTATACTGTTTTTTGCCATGTTTTGTTAGAAAATTGTATAGTATGTAGTGTTGTTTATTGTTCAATTTTAATGAGTGTGAAAAATTGAAATAATGAAGGTGTGTTTTATGGAATGTGTGGTGAAGTTTGTAAAGTATATGCTTTTTTGTTTGAATTTTTGTAGAGGAATTAATGTAGCCAGAGGTATTACTAGGTGTGGCTAAGGTTTCCACTTACGGTCTAATTAAATTCATTTATTGTGGATTGGTTCCACAACTCGAAAAGGGGTGTTTCGACTTTGGCTGTGTACTCGTGGTTTATAGTCTGTTTTTAATGACATTGATGATAATTGACTTATTAAAGAATCGCGTTGATTGTTGAGGATTAGGGATGTGTTTAATTGATATTTTCTTCTTTCTTATTGCTTTTGGATTCAGGAAAATGTCAAAACCAAGCATCCTCAGTTGTTGTATGAATCAAAGTTGTATAAAGTACTTCAAGGAGGAAGTAATTTCCTATCTTACTCAATTCTATCTTTCCAGTATCTTTGTTGTTTATCGTATTAGACTTCATGTTACTCAGATTAAATGTTTTCGGTTGTTTACCTGTATTTGGCAGCTGGTATCCCAAATGTGAGATGGTATGGCGTAGAAGGAGAGTATAATGTTCTTGTGATGGATTTACTAGGACCTAGTCTTGAGGATTTATTCAGTTTTTGTAGTCGGAAATTGTCCCTTAAAACTGTACTCATGCTTGCTGATCAGATGGTAGGATATCCTTTATTGCTTCATAACTTTCATAATTTTCATTCACTTAAAATTTAATATTGGGAAATCTTGAACTGTTTGCAGATAAATCGAGTTGAATATATTCATTCCAAATCATTCTTACATAGGGACATCAAGCCAGACAACTTCCTCATGGGTTTGGGGAGGCGTGCTAATCAAGTATTAGTTAAATTCTCGCTTTTTCAATTCCTTTTTTTTCTCCCTTTTTGTCATCTCTTGGATTGGATTTATCCTTTTCAAATTTACCTCTTTTGTAGGTTTATGCTATTGACTTTGGTCTTGCTAAAAAATACAGAGACACCTCTACACATCAGCATATTCCTTACAGGTATTTTATGTCATGTTTATTTTGTTTTTCTGAATTTATGTGTAATGGCACAGTTGAAAGTTGAAACAAGTTTTAACTAGAGAAAATTAGGACTACAATAAGTTGATAATCGCAAATACAATATCTGAAAACGCCAACGTATTGTTTGTTGCATGACTCTGACTATTCACTAGGAATGGTTTCTAATATAAGAGTATTAGCTTTTAATATAGGTGGTGGCAATAGGTGTTGGTACCTCTGGTTTTGTATTTTATGCAGAAGAGAATTTCTTGTTTGTGTTGTTGGAAGATGCAAAAATAGTCTATCTTGCTCTAGAGCTTTGAGGTTTAGAATACTATTGATAAATCTATTCACTGCTAAACTAGTGTAACATAGAATTGCTGGAAGAATTTAATGTACTTTAAAAAAAAAAACGAAGTTTCGCCCCCTATTTTAAAAACTGTGTTTTTTGTCCCCCTTTTCTTCAGAATTTTGGTCCCTGATTTCATTCTTTGGTCATTTTTTGATGATGTGAATCATTCATTTATGACGGGCACCGCTTATTAAGCATAATTTTGTTGACATTGATCTTCAGTGTGACCTAATAAGCGTTGCCACGTTATAAATAAATAGGTCACATCATAAAAATTGACCCAAAAATTAGATGAGAACCAAAATTCAGGAAAAAATTAAATTGGGGGAATTATAAGTGCACAACAAACTGTTGTTAATTATATGGTGAGGTCTTTGGTGGTTTATACTTGTGTTTAGAAGACATGTAGGTTTACTGGTAATAAGAGTTGAACAGATGGAGGATAGTATAATAACTAGAGGTACAGGGAGGCTAAAGAAAACTGTAGGATTCATGGAGGCAATTTAGAGGATCTTTTTTTTGACCGAATATGTGATGGGACTTTATGGTGTAAGTTGATTCATGGAGTCAATTTCACCTAGTCGAAAAAGGCTCAGTTGTTGTGTTGTGTTACCCATCTTTATTTTTGTTTACTTTATTTGTTATTTTATCGAATCACTAATACGTTTCAATTTATTGATTTAAATGGTACTTGTTTATTGTATTGTAGTTCTCAGTAATCAACGTAGTGGGTTTACTCTGAATTTTACTTGCTTATAATCCTTTTCAGAGAGAATAAGAATTTGACAGGAACTGCTAGATATGCTAGTATGAATACACATCTTGGAATTGGTATGTTCTCAATGCATCTCTTCATCCAACTAACTTGCCTTTGTATCTATTGCTGGCCACTGATTCTGAACTTTGGGATTATCAGAGCAAAGCCGTAGGGACGACTTAGAATCACTTGGATATGTTCTCATGTACTTTTTGAGAGGAAGGTAATTATCCTTGCCATTATGTTGTTTATCTTTATCAATTGATTTTAAATTAATTATTTACCTGGTTTTTCTACAGCCTTCCGTGGCAGGGATTGAAAGCAGGTACTAAAAAGCAGAAGTACGAGAAAATCAGTGAGAAAAAAGTTTCTACTTCTATTGAGGTAAAACTGTATTATAAAATATTGTTTCGGTACATACTGTGTTTTAAACTCCTTTATCCTAATAAAATTTGGCTTGCTTTTTTGTTAGTCCTTGTGTCGTGGCTACCCCTCAGAATTCGCTTCGTACTTCCATTACTGTCGGTCATTGCGGTTTGATGATAAACCAGATTATGCATATTTGAAAAGGCTTTTTCGCGACCTTTTCATTCGTGAAGGTTTAAGCCTATTTGTTTTCCTATTTTTATTTTACTTAAAAATTATTAAGGTCTTTGATAACTAGATGGTCATGTTTTAAATTTTAATGCCATTTTTTGGCTGGTGTTCTTTTGTTGCTCCAGGATTCCAGTTTGACTATGTCTTTGATTGGACCATTTTGAAGTATCAGCAATCTCAAATTGCCACGCCTCCTGCACGTGCCATTGTAAGTGGTGGTGTGCTATCTGGTGGTATGAATTGTTATGTTATTTAGGTTAGATTGTCTTATTGAAAGCATCATATTGCAGGGTTCTGGTGCTGGGCCAAGTTCTGGCATACCACCAGCTGTTTTGAGTGCTGATAGACCAACAGGTATAGTTATATTTCCTTTTACTTTTATGACCTTGGTCTATTATTTTAGTAAGTGTTTGGCGTCATACTTTCTTAGCTCAACAATCTGTTGGACATTATTTTTTGTTTTTTCATTTATCACAACTTTTCCAGTTTTCATGGTACGCTCTTTTTTTTAATGTATTTTTTAATGTGGAAATTTCTTTTTAGTTGGGGAAGAAGGTAGACATGCTGGTTGGTCTTCATCAGATCCTGCTCGTAGAAGAAGCTCTGGACCTATTGCAAATGATGGAAACTTATCTAGACTCAAAGCCCCGGTTCCTAGTGAATCAACTGCATCTAAAGAGGTTATGGTGAGTATATTCATTTATAGGACTGCTTATGACCGAGTTATGTCATGCAGAAAGCTGAAGGACTATGTTATATTTATTCACATTATATTCATTTATTTCTGGCATACTACCTTTCTCATTATTTTCTGTTAAGAAAATAAATGTTGCTTCCCATTTATCCAAAACAGAAAAGAAATAATGAAGCTACATTTTTTTGCTTCGTTTCTTCTGGTCATAACTAGAATTATAAATTATTCATTTATTCTTCAGAAGTCATTTTTGTTTTAGAAAAGTAATATAACTCAGCTTCAGATATGCTACATCTAAGTGTTTTGTGCTGTGAATATACTCTGTAGTTCTTGTTTTCGGGCTAAAAGAATCTGAATGTGTTTGTATTTTTGGGTTAATGATATCTTGTATGTATTTGCTAGAGGTTAGTTCATGATTTTTGTCATTTATGACATTACCTGCTTGGCACAGTTCACTGATTTTTGTATTGCAGCTAGTTTTCATGTTATTTTTGACACTATGCAGGTGTCCAGTTCTAGTTTGTTCCGGCCAAGTGGATCTGCAAGGCGAGTAGGTGCTGTTTCCAACAGTCGTGATGCAGTTGTTGGCAGTGAGATCGAACCCTCTCTTCCTCTTGCCAGGGAAGGCAGTCCTGGAGCACTCCTTAAAACCTCTGGAGCACAAAGAAATTCTCCCATCACATCATCGGAGCACAAAGGAACATCTTCTGGCAGAAACACATCGAACATAAAGAATTTTGAGTCAACTCTCCGAGGTATTGAGAGCTTGAGTTTCAATGACGAGAAGGTACAGTATTAGCAGCTGCCACACTCGATCACCTTATCTTGCTGGTAAAATTTTAAAAAGTTCTATACTTTTCCGTGAACTGCCGAGTGGATTGTTGTCTGTTGTTCATTCTGTTGAGGAAAGCTAATGCTATACGACAAGTTGGGAATTGTGACCACAAGTATATAAAAAGATGCTTAGGGGGCTGGTTTCCTAACAAAGCTTTACCCATAAAAAGGCTTCTTCTGTTAATACAGTTTACATTTTACTGGCATTGGTTCTACAACTTCAGCTTTATACAATCGTTCCTCGCTTCCTATATTCATTCTTTTTTTTTGGGTAAATTTATATTCATTCTTTATTAGCACCTTTTCTTTAGAGGATAAAAATCACATCTAATTTTTTTTCTTTTAAGTGGAAAATTTCATTGATTACCAACTGGCTAAACATCTTGAGTTACAAAATTGCGAATACATCAGGAGAGATAAATGCGAGTTAAGTTAGGGGGCCAGCCAGCGTCTTCTTTCAAACGAATAATGTATGTACTAACTCGAAAGAATGGCTTGCAGTCCTTGCAACACTAATATATTACGGGGTGGGGAGTTCTAACATACTGTCGGCCAGATGTGAACCAGCATCACTTCTCTTTACAGTAATTCTTGCATGAATACAGCATTTATTGTTTAGTTAATAAAAAATTGAAGTTAATATTTCTATTTGAGCAAATTTTTATTGGCATCAAGTGTTTTTTTACACAAATTTTTATTGGTATCAAGTTTTAAACTCAGCATATTTGCATTTTCAACTCATACAATTTAGAAGATCAACTCTTAAGCATGTAATTTATTAGTAGACACTTGCTTATATCTTAAGTGACATATTTTATGCACAAAAATAGTGTTTCAAAAGTCATCATCATATAGATAATATTTATAAATGTTTATATTCAAAAAGGATTATGCTACATTAGCATTTGTTTTAAATATATAAAAATATCCACCGATGGAGGTTGAGTCTAGTGAAAGATACTAGTTTTTCTCTATTTTTTTTATTTTTTTTTAGATTTGTCTCAAACAACCAAAGTAAAATATAGATATTATGCAATGGTTGAATCAATAAAAATCACATTTTTTCACAATGCTCTTAGTATTATATAACTTGATATTTTTTTTTCATATTATTTCTGTTAAAAATACCATATTTTTGAAAAATAAATAGATGTGTTTTTTTAATATTGAACTTCAAGAGGCTAATATACTTATACTATAAACTACAAAAGGTTATCTGTCAGAATCACTCACTGTCTAAAAGGAAAAAAAATTCCAACCCAGAGAGTGTCTTTATACTCTAATAATATAGGTGACACAATATTATGGGGTGAAAAGGAGGAAGCATGAGTGACCTAATGCAATATGGGACGTAATTGTGATCAGCTATAAGCAATTGAGAATTTTACTTTTACATTACACTTTCAATGCACGAATTTCATCTTATTTTTAGAATTACAAATCTCTGGTTTAATTTATAAGCAATGCTATTTAGCAAGAAATATTGAGGCAAGAAAAAGAAGAATCCATAAAATTAGGAATTTTGACCAATTAAAACTTGGCTAACCATACATGAGAGAGAGTGGTTATAATTTGACCAATTAAATGTTGTCACCTAAGCGAAAAGCAGAATGATTGAAAATATAATCATTCAAAGACATTAACGGTGTCAAAGGTTTGAATGAAGAAAACTTTATCTTTAGCCATCATTTCTTTCTTTTTTTTCTTCTTGGTTTCAATCAAGAAATGATAAAGCAACAAAAAGAGTGCTAAAATTTCTCACAAAGCTAATCCAAGTTTTGACATATAGATTAGATAATGGACTTTTTTTTATTAACCATCTGGTTCTCAGGGGAAGGGGTTCCAGTAATTCAGAGTTTGATTGTGAGGTTAGAAAAACCTGGCCAAGAATTGTTTCCATATCAGAAGTCGAATATCGAATACATATAAATAACTTGATAATGGATAATATTAATAAGACCACTAGATATCAACATGAATGAATTTCCTATAGCGCTATGTTGCTATATGTAATTTATAGGTTTTAATTCAAAACATTTTAAATTGTTTTACTTAGACCACAATTTAAGAATGTGATGTACACAACACGTACATATTCATACACATATATTAAAATAAAATTACAAACAAATTAATCAAACTCTCTAGTTCAAACCCAATCAGAACTTAGGATTATGAAATTCAGCAGCTACTAAACAATATAACCATAAGAACAGTGATGGAGTTACATGCAAGAAATGAAAAAAGTAAATAAAATACACATTAATAACCATTTCACTTCACCACCATCCACCATAGATAGCTTGAGTGTAAGTGTTTTTGATCCATTTAAGACTCTTCCTTAGAGACCCTTTCATTTTTCCTTCAGCATCATATATTTTGTAGCCAGCAACTCTCTTCTTCCTTTGCAATTCAGCTTCATTTATGAAACTCCTACTCTTTGATGTGCTTTTAACTTTCTTCATCTTCACATCCTTATTACATGTTTGATTTGGATTATAAACATATTTAGCACTATAACTCCTAAGACCTTGCATGCTTGTTGGGGCTACCTTGCCTTCAATTTGTAGCTTTTCATCTCTGCATGACTTTGATCTGAATTCCATGATGGGAACAACAATAACCAATGAGAGAAAAATTGAGGTTGTGTTTTTAAGACAAGGCAAGAAGGTACAAGTTACAAAAAATAGTTGGGTTGATGGATTTTCCCTTTTTTCCCCTAGGTATGTATATATACATATATTTCCTAATGGTCTTTAACCTTGGTAGGTAAATCAAAAGTATCTTCACAACTCAGGTCATTTGATCCCGCCGTTGGATTAATCCTCGAGCCGTCAGCAGAGCATTCATTTATTTTCTTTTTTATAAAAATTATAGATCACCTTTCAAATGAATGACTTTATAAATTAAACTCTAATTTTATATTTTTTGGACGAGAATCATGTTATCAATTCTTCGACACCAACACCGTGTCGATTTCTAATTATACATTTTTAGAATAATTTATTACCTTTTCTTACTAACTTTAATTCATACCAAACTATATTCATCACACAAAAAATAATAATAGTTCATACAGTTTTGGTCTTCTAAAGTATACTCAATATTAATTTCAATTTTGAAAATATTATGACATTAGTTACTCTTTAAAATTGTAAAATTAAAATGATAATTTCTTCTGTCAAATTAGATAATAACAATTTTAAAAGTTCTAAAGTTATTTTGGAATTTTGATAGTATTAAATAAAAGATTTGACTAAGGGAAACTATATATTTACATGCATAAAAGTATTAGTTTAGTATTTTAATTTATATAATTAATTAAATAAATCTTTTTAGCTGGAGGCAGTTGAAGATGATGATTTTAGTCTTTAATAATTTGATGGAAATTGTGGGGTAGCTACTTATCCAACTTTGCTTAACAGAGCAGAATTGTGATTAGATTTTTGGGCTTGACTAGCTTTCACATGTTGTTAAAGTGTTAAAATCTATTGTGGGAAGCTGCCAAAAGAAATTGGTATTTTCACAAAAATACAAAGTAATAGATAAACCCTTTTAACCTACTGCTTAATAACTTAAGTTCAACTTTACAAATTCCCCTAACAAAAATACAAACTAATGTACAATCATGAAAACACTATGATGTTTTATAGGATGTTCTTAAATGGATGTTCTTACATATCATTCATTATTCTTGATACAAGCTATTGACAAGAGAAAAGTAAAATAAAAATTATATTGATAATGAGATAATGAATTATATCAAAGGTTATATAAATCTTATATATTCAATGAAAAAACAATTAGCTACTGTGGTTAACTAGTATAACTAACTTTTATATCTTAATAAAAGCAACAATGTACAAACTAATTGCAAAGTCCACTTTAAGACCTACTTGACAAAAAAGTCAACTTAACAATATTTTAATGATGCATCATTTATGAAAGGAATTACAATGTATTCTTTTGAATAATGCATGCGTATGGAGTTGGAGAGCTTAACTTTTGGATGGACAATCCTATCTATAAACAACCAAGCTACTCTTGGAATATAAATAGAATAGAACAAGATAATCTCTTTTTCTTTGGTTCCTTCTTTTTGGTAAAATGGAAAAGTGCTTAATATAAACTAAGTTCAGCTTTAGTCTTTATAAAAAAGTATCGGTTGGTCCCGTAAGTACAACTCGTCGAGACACTCGTTCGAATCATAATTCATTATTTCTCAGTATTGAGTGTGTGAGTTTTACAGTTAGACTCTTAAAGAATGAAAATTTGGTTGCCTATTCAAATCTTTAACCATGGGAGATTCTTGTATATTGAGTCCTGAAATGTTGGAAATTTTGTTTTGGTCTTTTTGAATCCTAAAAGCTTTCTTTTTTGTCCAAAAATAGAACTAAAAGCATTGACATTTTAGAAGCAAAACATGTGAGTGTTAAACATCATAGACAAGTCAAAAATAAGAGTCTGCTAAACATTCACAGCAATGGAGATCAAGTATATGTTTGCTTTCAAACTTTCAATTTCACGACACAAATGATGTCTCCTCACCCATTTGCATAAAACTATGTTTTGCGGAACAATTTCTTAAAAGTCGAATCCGTGCAGAAGAACTACTGGTTTACATTGGAGTTAGTTTAAACAATTCTCCCTCCTAATGGAATTGAAGGAAGATGTTCAACTCATGAAAAAATAAATGTGAAAAAACATGAAAGGAAATACTATCTTTTGGCCAATGCATCGTACAAAACTTAACTCAACCAAAACTTACAACTTATCTTAGATTCAAAATAAACAAGTCATATGTTAAAAAACAAAATAACAGTCATATGAATAAACTAACATGCTACAAACCATGCATTAAATAAATGTGTCTTAAATCTAGACACAAATTCATAATCGATGATATGTAAGGTTCAGAAGCAGAAAAAAAACGAGAAATACAGAAAACATATTAAAAAAAAAAGTCTGAACTACCAATCAAGTAATTAAACAAAATTCATAGAATCCAATATAAATAGAGTCAGATGTCTTTGAACTCTAATGGCCAAAAATTGTAAAAGAAAAAGGAGCAGAAAATAGCACTTGTCAAAAAACTAAAAAGCCCCGATGAATTAACAAAGAACAAAAATTAACTCATCAGAGTAAATCGGCAACATTTGAAGGCAATTCCTCTACGATCACATTATAGAACTTCTGAATATCTGACAGCATTCTTGCATCTTCCAATGTGACAAAGTTGATAGCAACACCTTTTCTTCCGAAACGCCCACTTCGACCAATACGATGAAGATAATTTTCAGGTTGGGTAGGCAGATCATAGTTAATGACCAGAGACACTTGCTGAACATCAATACCACGAGCCAAAAGGTCGGTGGTAATGAGAACTCGTGAAGAGCCAGAGCGGAATTCACGCATGATGATATCACGAGTGTTTTGGTCCATGTCTCCATGGGTAGCTGAGACTGTATGGTCTCTTCCTCTCATTTTATCGGTGAGCCAGTCCACCTTGCGCCTTGTGTTGACAAAAATGACACTCTGAGTGATAGCCAGAGTCTCATAAAGGTCACACAATGTCTCTAGTTTCCACTCTTCCTTGTCAACATTCACATAAAACTGCTTGATACCCTCAAGGGTCAATTCATCACGCTTTACCAGGATTCTCACTGGCTTATTCATGAATTTCCTTGTGATCTCCAAGGCTTCTGGTGGCATTGTAGCAGAGAAAACTCCAACCTGAATTTTGGGTGGCAGCAGCTGGAAGATGTCGTAGATCTGCATCAAACATGAAAGAGTATAACAATTAGCTTTTTTTTTGGAACATAACAATTAGATATTTAAAGAAAAGACAAATAAGATAAATTCATCTGGTGTGCTAGTGGGGTATGTCAAATGAAGTGAAAGGGGTTTCAGAATAGTCCAACCAAAATCCAGTTTTAACAATAAAAAAGCAAGCACACTTGACAGCACAAAAAAAAATTCAACCAAATTCAGTTGTAATAAACAATAAAAAAAAACAGACCTGGTCCTTGAAACCACGGGAAAGCATCTCATCAGCTTCATCCAAAACAAACATTTTTATGCAATCTGCCCGAAGAGACTGTCTTCGCAGCATGTCAAACACACGTCCAGGAGTGCCAACAACAGTATGAACACCAGTTTGGAGAATACGCTGATCCTCACGAACACTAGTTCCACCAACACAAGCATGAACTTTAACACCAAGGTAATCACCAAGTGCTCTCATAACCTTCTCAATCTGCTGTGCCAGCTCCCTTGTTGGTGCCAAAACCAAAGCCTGGCACTGAACCAATTCATAATCAAGCTGCTGCAAAATTCCAGAACAGAATGTTGCTGTCTTTCCAGTTCCTGACTGAGCCTGCTGAATCACATCTAGACCTTGGCAGAAAGGAACAATTCCCCTTTGCTGTATTGCAGACGGCTTCTCAAAACCTTAAACACAAGAAGAAAATGTCACACAAGGTCTTGCAGCAAAGTTAAGTGCATTAAAAGTTTCAATATTCTTTAAAACAAAATACTACTACTACTATGTGTAGATAATTTAGTTTCAAAACACAATAAGAACAATTTAACAAATTCCCTTCTTGTCAAAAAAAAAAAAACAAATTCCCTTCTAATCTTCTCAAATTGAATATTAAGAAACAATTTTTTTTTTTACAAAACCACATGGGATTAAAGTAAAGAAGAAAAAGTAGCAGCCCTTTATATCGTTGGTAGATTACCAATGGATCACTTGTGGCTACAAAGTATCCCCTTTGTCTCTCTAATTATATGACCCATTTGGAACTTTTCTTTTAAATGTTTATTATTTTCAAATAGACAACCTTTTAAGATTCAATTAGTCCAACACCCAATATTAAAAAGGTTACAGTAGTTCTAAAATATGAAGCAGCATAACTTCAAGAGGGTAAATCTTAGACGAACAATATCAAAATGCAGTAATGAAAACATTGAATCTAGCACTCCAATAATTGCTCACTGACATTGTTATAATACATAATTTAACAAGTGCTTAAAGAAACAAAGGAATAATTAACTATATACCATAAGCATAAATGCCTCTCAGAAGATTTTCTTTCAAACCCATTGCATCAAAAGTATCATGGACTTCATCATATGAGGTAATGAATTCTTGTGCATCAGGGGAAAGCCTGTGATTAATTTCCAATATGTTAAAATTACAGAATTTAATGTATATAATAATACAAACAAAAACCATGCATTACTTAATAACTTACAATTCATTCATCTTAGTGTCAAATTGCTTAGTGTCAAACTGCGAACCTTCGGGAGCTAAGCCTGCCATGATTGCTGCAAAAAAAAAAAATATACATTAGCTAAAACTCAATAGATATATAACAAGAAGAACATGCTTCCAAAATTACAACAAAAGACAGTCACAAATATCATTACTAGAAAACACAAGTACTGTTAAGGCTCTTCTCAACAAAAATTAAGGTTTTTAATTCCTTAATGTCAATGAATAATAGAACGCTTAAGAACAATACAGAAAAACTTTATCATAGATGATTCAAACATTACTCTCGATCAGAAAAACAAATAGAAGCATAAAAAACACCAATCTGAATACAACAAATCACTGGTAAATAGATGATTCAAATCCAAAATTCGAATTTATCATACAACAAATCATAAACAACAATTAATAAAGAATTGTTTTTTTTTTGTGTGTTCATAAGAATCGATTTCAAAGATCAGAACTTTTATGTTAAAAAGAAGCAATCAAATAAATCTAAGATTCAAAACACAAAAATCCATGATTGAGTAATTAGAGATTAAAAAAAAAAAAAAGCAAGAATGAGATATTGAGAATAATGAGAGAAATTGAGAATTGAAATTGGTAAATCTACCTGTTGGTAAGAGAAAGAGAGAATTGAAGCTCGAGAAAGATTGAAGAAGAAGAAGAAGTGAATTAGGGTTTCCCAAACTCCTCGGATCTGCGCCGTGGAGTTGAGTGAAAGAGAAAGAAAGAATGAGTTTATATATGTATTTTTGTAGTGTACTACTACTAGGTTTCTGTACATAAATAAATAATTTAATTTGTTTTTTTTTTCTTGACAAAATAATTTATGCCAATTATAATTACTATTTTACTTTTTTTTCTAGATAATTACTATTTTACTGAATACACCTCTCAAAAACAATATTTATTTGTCAAAAAAAAAACAATATTTATTTATTGATAGGAATATTATTTAATTATAACTAGCGGTCAGTGCCAGTTTAATTAATCGATAACTATTTAATCTTCTTTTTTATTGTACTTAGTTATTAAGAAATTTTTTTTTACTAAATAAAAAGGTGAAAACCAATAAAATAGAATCTAATTGTCCATTTGGTGTTTTAAGGGTAGAATTTATCAATTGTATCATTTGTCAATTACTTGTATTTTTTTCAATAAAACAATTAATGCTATATATTTGAAAAACTATTTTTTATTTTTTGGTACATAACATATTAAATTTTATTTTTTTTACATAATATATTAAATTTATTGGAAAGGGAAGATGTGTGCAAAAAATATAAGAATTTATTGGTGGATTTAAATTAGGGTATAATAGGAAGGTAATGTGCAAAAATACACTTTCTTACTATTTTAAACAGACACTTAAAAAGAAACGGAGGTAGTAGTTTTTAAAGCATATCTTATTTTAATAGTTGCTTGCTCCCATGTAAAATTTATTTTTAAAGTATCTAATTTATTTTTTTTGGTACATAGATGAAATGACAAAGTCAACATAAACTCACACACACAAGGTGGTGTGACTAGGGATCGAACCCCGGTCCTCGATGTCCGACTTAACAATTTCAGCATTTTCTGTCAGTTGAGCTAAGATTACTGGACAAAGTATCTAATTTTTATAATTATATTTGCGGTAACAAATTGACATGACTTAATATGATAAAATTTTAAAAACTCATAAGTATTTTATTTGTATAAAAATATTCTTTATTTTATATGCCAAAATTCATCAATTATGTGCATCGTACTCATTGCGTATTTTCTATACTTATAATTTTCGGAGCAAATTTTTATGTTCCCATATGATAAAACTTAAAAAATCATGAGTGTTTTGAAAACTTTTGAGTATACTTTATTTTATATGAAAAATATGATAAAATTTAAAAACTTGTAAGTATTTTAAAAATACTAACAATAATTTAATATTTATATAATTTAAATGTGAAATCGAAAGGAAAAAAATAAAAATCAATTTTCTTATCTTATATTAAATCTTATATTAAATAGTATAGTAATCCAACCAATATATGGAGTAGTAGATCGATATTAGAAGTGGAAGTCAATTTGAAACAGTTTGTTTCCAACCAATGCTAACACGGTATGTAACTTGTGTAACTGAATACTACACACTTTGGAGTTATGCAAATACTTGTCTCAAATGGAAAGCTTATATTTTAGAAGAAAATGTCTTCAAGACAACGAAGACATTTGAACTGAAAGAAGCAACATAGATCAAATTATTTGTATTTCTAGGTTGTCATTGACTCTGTCCAATAGTAAACTTCTTTTTAAATTCCAGCACATATAGCATTTAACTACCACAATTCTGATAAATCCATCGGAAAACTCAACATGCTATAAGAATTTGAAACAGTCCCTTAAACAATTAAACATGCCATAAGGGTTCATAGATCAGAGGCTCTTGGATTTGGGAACCAACTTATGATTATTGGGAATGGAGGAGTGTGGAGGGGGGGTGTATTTTCGATTAGACAAGCCTATGTTGGCTTTAGTTCAAAAATGACAAATCCAACATCTTTGGCTACCAGAGAAGTGCATAATCTTGGAGAATATTTGGGATAGCTACGCTCCATCCAAAGTTAGTGGTTTCTCTTGGAAAATGTTTCTTCATAGAGTCCAACCAAGTTAAATTTGTTCACGAGGTCGGTCATCCGGGATGTGACTCAAACAAGGTGCATTTTATGTGATGTGGAAGTAGAATCGGAAAACCACCTTTTTTTCATCTTGTAGGTTTGGCGGAGCGGATTGGTACCAAATTTACAAGTGGTTGGCATTTATTACGGTCTCCTTTTGGATACGTCCATTCATCTAGACTCCTTCTTACAATGTCGAAGGGGGAAAAGGGGAAAAAATGATTACTTTTAATATGGCACAAAGTGGTTTGGTTAATATGGAAAGCTAAGAATGATGCCATATTTTCTTCAAAATCCTCCACGGTTGACGACATAGTGGAAGAGGCCAAGTGGATATCGTGAAGTTGGTTGGTGGCAAAAAAACAAGAACCTCTGTCTGCAAATGGGTTGTAAATCCTTTTGATTGTATCCTCCATCGAGATTAATGGATCTTCCCTTTCTTTGTAATTTTTTGGGTGTTTAAAGTATCCCGTGTACTTTGGTTCACTTTATCATTTATATTAGAAAATCTTTCTTTGCTGTTAAAAAAAAAAAATAATACTCCGTTTGATCTGCAAAATGAAAGTACTGGACAGAACAGTACGGTACAAGGCAGAACAGCACAGGACAAACATTTACGATATTAAACAAATTTTGTCTTGTATGATATTTGATGGAAAAAAATGTTATTTTGGTGATTTAGAAAAGTTGTGCTGAGGACAAAAAGTTGTTCCATGGTTCAGTGGGGGACAAGAATATCTGATTTTGTCCAGCCCCTTGACCCCCCAGTTTGTCCAGTACCAGTGACAGTTTTCAAATCAAACACAGTACAACAGAAGTTGTCCTGTCCAGTCCCCTGTTTTTTAGCAGATCAAACGCACCCTAAAAGTTGTATGTTGCAATGTCGCAACTACCTTTCAGTAATAGCTTATTTAAAACAATCACAGTGGCATTCCAAAAAAAAAAAAACTTTTCTTCATTTTCCCACATGTATGTATATAAACTTTGCACAACTTAAGAACCATTTATGAAAAAAGCTCATCAATTTTCTATGACCTTTGTGGTATATCTCATAGAAAAAAGTCAGCTGATAAGCAAAAACATAATGTCTAATAATTGCAAAAACTCTGTTCCAATCACTTGTTTTTCAATTTACCATCATCTATAAAATCATTTGGTTTTAGGCGATGGCCTAATAATTCCTAACATTGTTAACCTCATATGGATAAAAAATATTAAATCATTTTCACAAAAACTAAATAGACCGATTTTATTCCAAAAAAAGTAACACTATTGGTCTCAAAGGAGCTTCACATAAAAAAAAATTATGCTAACAGTGGTTTAAATTTTCTATCAGGGGTGAGGGGAAGCATCTAAAAACATTTTTCACTAGATGGATCAATTTACATGTAGAAACACAAACACTGTAAGCCTACCATTTACCAATTTATGCAAAGCGAACATTTCCACCGAGCTTGCCTGCCATCATAGAACCAAAAGAACAATGGTTATTTTACTTGCATAATTATGTTTGGAAAAATTTAAGAGTAGATAGGGTTGCTTATCTGCAGTACATTTTTCTAAAAGCTCTTCTGCAAACTTTAACATTGCATCGTTTTCCTCATCAAACTTTGCATATCTTTCTGCCTCCTTGACTGCCGCAGCAGCCAAAAATGACTTATGCTCCGCATCAGCAATTCTGATGGCTACAGTTTCGGCAGCTTCTCTCATTGCCTCATCATATGCCAAAGTATTAGGTGACACTGGTGGATCCATTTCTTCTTTTGGTGCAGGTGGCTTTGTGTCTTCGGCTGGCTTTGTTCCTATTGGAGTATCCTTTATCTTGTAACCATTTTGTACCTGCGTGTGTTAGATGACTGATTAGTTTTAATCTGTTGAGCGGCAGTTACAGTTTATACTTTATACAGTTCGTTCTCCCCTGTTTTGTTATCTAGCAATTACAATTAGATACAAACACTCTACTGTTATCTAGCGGTTACAATTGGATACAAACACTCTAACGATTCAATAAGAACTCTAACGATTCAATAAGAATTGAGTTACATTTTTCACTGATTCAATCTTCCTAGCATGGTATCTGCAGATAATTCTACCCTCATCTATCTCCCTTTCCAGATCATTTAGCTTAACATGCAAAATTTTGGCTTATGTGCTGGAAAAGGTAGGTCTGTATACCCTGTTACAATTAATCCTAGAGCAATTTTTTTCCAAACCATTTGAGACAGGCAAACCAAAGCATTATTGTTAATACAAAATAGCTTTCCAACAGAGGCATGTCCAGAGTTGTCAATTGTGGATCATGGAAAATAGCAGCATGTTCAAATTCTGCTACGCTACTCCCACTTCTAACAGGCATGAAGCCAAGTCAACAGGGTAACATGATAAGGATAAAAATAAAAGGACTGAGAAGAAAATTACAGAGTAGCAATACTATAATTTCTTTGAAAAATATAGGGATCATATAATATCAATATAAAGGAAAGGATTCAAGGTTTAAATAAGAAAAACAAAATACTATAATGTACAATTTTTAAAAGAAAATGACGAGAAAATGTGGGAAAACTGTAAATAGTAACTATGTGGAGGCGATTCAAAAGATTATAATTTGGTTAACTAAATTTGGAATACAGTGGATCTCTATTTATAGAGACTGAGCCTAGAGTTAACTGACTTAACTATCATCTATGTGAATCTGAATCTAACAACGAAAACAGAATCACATTTATTTAAATGCTTCTATCAGAAATACGTAACTACCAAAACAGAGTAACTTATCCTGTGTGTGTGACTTTAGAGTTTATATTTTGTGTGTGTGTGTGTGTGTGCTTAGAGTATTATAAGTAACTAATAATATATGTAAATGCTTCTAAAGTCACAAACTCTAAGCACACACACACAGAATAAAAATCAATATAAGGCAAAAAACAGAGAATATAATACTCCAACACGTACAGAGGACTAATTTACCTTTTCGAGTTTCCCTTGACTGACGAGCCTTCTTAACTTTGAACCTATCGTCTTTCTGAAATTTGGATTTTGAGGAAGGTTGTGCTTTTGCTGCAGTATTGAGTCATTATTTCTCAGTAGTATAAAACAAAAACATACGAGAAATAGAAAATACCCCGTATTTAAAAGATCAATATGCACAATAGATGCTGCAAAGTAAACAGCGTTTCCATCCCAAGTACCCAACTCCCATAAGTACAAAAATGTGGAAATTGCAACAATCTCAATTAGTATTTTATTTTGAACAAATATGCAGGTTAAAACGACCATAAGTACAGATATAGTCTATCTACATGGCAAATAATTTTTATTTTCACAACTGGAATAAAATAAACTGTAACTATTACAAAAATAACATGCTACTTTGAAAGGTCATACTAGAGTGAATATAATTTACACTTTACAAAATCCTAGAAGAGCCTTTGAGTTGATGAACTGATTTTAAATTCTTCCATGTAAAAATAAATGGCAAGGCCACTGATATTGAACTGGTGGTAAAGAAATTGGATATTTTCTATGAGATCTAGGCTCAAATCTCATTGCTACAATTATACCCAACACAAACTAGGTTTAAATAACATTTTCAGCCCTCTAAAAACACCCATTTTTTAATTTTAGTCCGTCTGATACATTATTAGTTGAGGCCTTGAGGGAGTTAAACTTAGTGAGTTAGTTAGTTGGGACTCGTGAGACAGAGATAGTTAGGAGAAATAAGGCATATTGCCAAATAAGAAGAGATGAGAGTTTGGGCATTGGGAGGTTGTGGAACCTCAAATTACTGCAATCCCAATTTGTATTAAATAGTTGTAACGGTCAAATGCATACTATAGCCAGATGATTGACATTACATATAACACAAATGCCAATTAATACTTCAAAATACACTTCCACCAAAGAAAACACTTTTGATATTTTGAATGCATAGTATAATATACACGACATAAGGATATTTAAATTCACAAACAAGCCTTACATTATACGGATTATATATCCTCGTATAAAAACAGTTCAATAGTATTATGCAAGTCAAGCATTTGGAAGTCATTGAACCCAATTGGATAGCCACAATTCAATCCAAGATCTTTGAGCAAAATTCCATTCATAAAATATATGCTACTTATTGTCAAAAAAAAAACTATGTTACTTGATCTAAGAAACAAGTCATTCATACAATCCACACAATAGTGATCATAAGTAGTCAAATATAGGAAAAACATCACCCATAGAAAACCACCTCACCTCAATGAAGCTAACAATAGCACTTAAGTCAGAACCGTTGGTATCTTTGATTGTTGTTAAAGCTTCAAATATCATTGAATTGTACCTGATAAAAATAGCAAGCACAAAGAAGCCCTCATAACATGTCTTTGATTGACAGGACAAATAATAAAAAATAAGACATAGTGTGTTTAAAATGGGACATGCACTATCAGTGTAAACAAGTTTTACACCAAAGTCCAATAAGAATTCAGTATTTTGCAGTTATTTTTAAAAGGTGACGATTTCAAAATTTAATCCGTGTCGCAAGATGATGAGTTCTTATTGAATGTTAGTGTAAGTAAAACTAATTTACCCCGATATTTTATCCAATACCAAATCTAATGAGCAAGCACGCTAGGTAGGGGGGTTTGGTAGCTCAACCGGTTTGAGCTAAGTGTTATCAGAAAATACTAACATTAGTAACAAATAATTACCGACTTTGGCCGTTCCGTTTCAAAAAATCAGACAAATTCTATACTAAATTCACAAAATTGCATAAAGAAAAGGGAAAAGGATTATTATTATACTTTGGAGGAATTTTGGCATCTTCATCATTCTGCGGAGGGCAACGAGTAGGAGTCTGAAATTGAGTAGTTTGAGGTACAGGAGAAACATTGAGTGGAGCTGGAGTAGTAGCAGGAGAAGGAGTAGCAGGAGAAGCATTGACGGTGACCGGAGAAGGAGTAGCATTAACAGGAACAGATGGTTTAGCCTTAAGAGTTACCCTACTACCTTTAGCATTAGAGGCTTGACCAGGGAAAACATTCAAATTCCGCCATTTATCCTATAATTGATAAAGATAAACACAATTGATTGATTGAATTAATAATTTGAAAATTAAAGAATGAAAACCCTAACCCTAATAATAATAATAATAATAAAGTAATAGAAGAAGAACCTTGAGATCAATGTTGGAACGACTAATGAGTTTAGGTTGAAGCTCAGGGTCACGGAGAATGTTTTTCCATTTTCCGGCACCGTATCTTTGAACGCCGACTTGTAACGCTTCTTCTTCTTCCGCCGTCCACTTCTGTTTCTGATTTCCCATCTGATCACTGTCTTTTCACTTTCGATTCACCAAGCAGGTGTGTACTTTCTACTACTACTACTCATGCTTGTATTCACAAGTAGAGCTGTAAAAATGGGCCGGGCTATCGGGCCGGCCCAGTAGCCCTATAGTTTTATACGGGCCGGGCCGGGCTGGGCTTCCCAAAAAATGTTATTGGGCTGGGCTGTCGGGCCTATGGGCCATCATGGGCTGGGCCAGCGGGCTTTTGGGCCGGCCCAATAAAGAATTAAAAAAAAATTGTAAAAAAAAAATTTACCTAAAAATAAGGAATTTTAGTTAGTATAAAATCTTTAGATAAAGTAAGTAACAAAAGATGAGATTTGTTTTTTTTTTAAGGAAAAAGATGAGATTTTGTTAGTTAGGAGATAATTATTAAACCAAATTTGTTATGATTATCTTTATTTAAAAAAAAATAACAACTTAATCATTCATTATAAATAGAGAAGTATAAGAAGGAAATTATAAGTTTTATCTGATCTAAAGCACAAAGATATAGATTATAGTGCTACTATTCTCAACAAGGTATATGTCTTCTACTACTTTTCATCTAACTAGTTTCTTGCTCAATAATGGTATTTGTATGTCTATATGTCAATTTATATGTCTCGAATATTTTATAACTGTATGTTTTATTTTTAACTTTGTTTTAGTAGGTTTCTTAGAAGACATATTCAATATATACCGCAATATTGAAAATCTCGCAAGTATAATCAGCCAAATAATTGGCTTCAAACTTGGTTAACAAGGGAGAGAATCATTAGAGCTCTAGAGGTAAGGTAATGTATTAATACTTAGTGGTTCGGTTCATTCAGGGACGAACCCAAAAATTTTGAGAAGTGGGGGCAATATGTATATTATACTATAGTCTATAATATAAGTAAAAATTAGTCAATTTTTTAAAGAGGGGCACATGTTAGTGAACTCAATATAGAAAAATCATCTTAAGAGATGTGTATTTAATTTTTTAAAAGTCTTTTTTTTTTTCAATGTCAAATTTCTACTTTTGTGTTCTTAACACGTGAAAACTTTTTTTAAGGGTCATATGCTAACTAGTATCCTATTTGATACTTAAAAAACTTAAGAGACCTATCTGATGCTTAAAAAATTTAAAGGACCTATCTGATACTTATAAAATTTAAAGGATCTATTTGATACAAACGTAAAATTTAAGGATACCAAAAGAAGGAATTTTTGTATTAAAAAAAACATTATTTATATTTTCAAAAAGTAGATTACACATTCTAATCCTTTCATACTTTATTATAAGAGTTTTAAGTCTGTGTTGATTGCTTCGTTATGTGAACAGTATGAGCTACATAAAATTTGACCATCTTATCTTATATACATAATGTTATAATTATATGTCCAATGTAAATTGACCATGATTTATATATGTTTGATATAGTGATATTGTCATGTTCGGTTGAGTGTATTATAAGCCAACAAGATAGAAAGAAACAAACATGACACTTGATTTATATATGTTAGATATTGTCATCTTATATAGTTATATACCTCCTTAACATTTGATTGCCTCTTGTTTCTTTCTTGTGTATAACTTATAAGTACTTCTTGTGCTTATCTTTTATAATATAATTTAAATGCTCAATTTAATTTTAATGTGTTTGTACTTTGTAATGTAGTCATGGAAGATGTTGATCCAATTTTGCAAACTATTAATGAAGATGGTGATTTGGTAATGTCACAATCTCCTCCGGCTGCTAATACGAAAAATGTTATTGAGGGAGACACTGTTGAAAAAAATACTAATAACAAAAGGGTAAGGAGATCTAATGTTTGGAAACATTTTACAAAGATTGGTAAAGTTGATGGGGGGCAAAAATGTACATGTAATGGTTGTAGGGGTATGTTTTCATGTGGTGGAAGCACTTCTCACTTAAAGCGTCATATAAAGCTGTGTCATAAAATTCCAAACAGTGATGATGAGGAACTCATGTTGGATGATGAAGAAACATTATTGAAGAAGTGGCAATTTGATGATAAGGCTTACAGAGATTCACTTGCTAGAAGCATTATACGACATGATCTTCCATTTAGCTACGCCGAGTATGATGCAGTTTTGGCTACAAACAAGATATTGAATCCTGATTTTGTTCCCATTTGTAGAAACACTGCAAAAACCGATTGCATGCTTGTGTTTTCAAGTGAAAAGGAAAGGCTAAAGAGTGTGTTAGCATCCATTCCAGGTAGAGTTTGTCTAACTTCTGATGTATGGACAGCTGTAACAACACAAGGTTATATGACTGTCACTGCTCATTATGTTGATCAAGATTGGAAGTTAAATAGTAAATTGCTTTCATTTTGTCACTTGGATAATGCACATACAGGGGTCGAATTATCTGGAAAATTGTTTGGTGCTCTTAAGGATTGGGGAATAGATCGTAAAATATTTTCACTCACATTGGACAATGCCTCTTCAAATGATAACATGATAAAAAAATTGAAACAGAGGCTTAATTTGCAAGATGCGTTGTTATGTAAAGGTAAATATTTTCATGTCCGTTGTTGCGCCCACATCTTGAATCTCATTGTTCAAGATGGTTTGAAGGCGGCGGGTGATGCTTTGCATAAAATTCGAGAGAGTGTCAAATATGTGAAGGCCTCAGAGGGGAGATTGAGGGAGTTTAGAAAATGCATCCAAGAAGTGCATCTAGATAATGTAGAAGGTGGATTCTTAAGGTTGGATGTTTGCACTAGATGGAATGCCACATATATGATGCTTGAAAGTGCTATTAGGTATCGACCTGCATTCATTAGCTTGAGCGATAATGATAAGAACTACACGATTTGTCCAAGCACTGAGGAGTGGGAAAGAGCACAAACTATTTGTAATATCTTGGCTCCATTTTATAATATTACATGCTTAATTTCTGGGTCATCTTACACAACTTCAAACTTATACTTCATGCAAGTTGCATTTATAGAGATGGCTTTGAATAAAAATTTGAATAGTGAAGATGAAGTGATCAAAGATATGACCAAGAGGATGAACGATAAGTTTGACAAGTATTGGAGTGAATATTCGGTTACTCTTTCACTTGGAAATGTTCTTGATCCAACATCAAAGTTAGAATTTTTGAAGTTTTGCTTTAAGAAACTTTACCCAAATAATTATGAAGACAAGATAAAAAAAGTGAAGGATGGTTTGCATGATCTCTTTGATGAATATAAAAAAGACATGGTTCCAACAAGCTCATCTTTAGATAGTTCATCAAGAAACACTCAATCTCACTCAGTTGGTCAATCATTGAAGAATACATCGTTTTTTAAGGTAAGATTTATAAATTGTTTCAAATTTTTATGAAAGTACTTATAGTTATTTCTATTGATGTAAGTCAAATAATAAAAGTTTAAATAATAGTGCATGTGCTAATTCTTTAATTAAAGTCTAAGTAGTAGTAAATGTGTCAAATAATTATTGTGTTGCTGTCATTAATATGTTAATATGGTCCCCTTAGAAAAGTTAAAATGAGGTAATATAAGTTAATTCCACTGTTATACTTATTTCTATTGTTGTTGTCAAATAATTGTTGTGTTTCCCTCTTAGTACTGCTTGCATTTATTTGTTTGCATGAATGGGGCTGATTATATTCTATTCAAGCTTAATTTAAATAGTTTTTGTTTGTCGAATTCTAGGAATACCGTCAAGAAATGATACAAAAAATGTCAAATGATGGTAAGTCTGAACTTGAAATATACTTGGATGAAAAATGTCTTCCGAATGATGATGTGGATATTCTTCAATATTGGAAGTTAAATAGTGTTCGATTTCCTCAACTTGCAATAATGGCGTGTGACATTTTAAGCATTCCAATCACAACAGTGGCTTCTGAATCTTCTTTTAGTATCGGAGGTCGTATCTTAAATAAGTATAGGAATTGCTTACTCCCAGAAACTGTGCAAGCTCTTATTTGTACACGTAATTGGTTGCATGATTTTAAAGAAATCGGACCTTCTGGTAAGTTTAATTAATAATCCTTTTGTTTTATTTGCAATTTGAATTTGCTTTTTAGTTGATGACTTATCAAATTATCGTGTATTATGAATTGCAGATATACCTGAAGTAGAGGAGATACAATTGTATGAAAAATCAAGTGGTCAAGATCAAGAAGAGACTTAGGCCGAGAAGTTACCTAATTTATAATTTACTTTTTTTTATAATTTATAATTTAATTTATGTATTTTGAATGATTATGTTAAAAGTTTAGTGTCTGATGTAAGCTTGAAATTTATTAACTTTGAGGATGCACTTTATGAATCATCATCCACAGATCTCTCGACTTTTGCGTGGATATTTTGAAGTATTTATTATTTCATGAAATCATGACACTCACTTTTTTATGGATATTAATTTTTGTGCGATGCATATGTAGTTTTATTGTCCATTGATTTTTTTTTTTATAAAAAATTTGTCAATATTTTATAAAAAAAAAATATTAAAAAATTTGTCGGGCCTGGGCCGGCCCATCGGCCCATACATATTGGGCTGGGCTAAGCGGGTCGGGCCTTGGGCCTTAATGGGCCGGGCCACTTGAGCCCAATAGATGTCTTGGCCCTATGGGCCCGGGCCGGGCCGGGCTGGGCTGGCCCATTTGACAGCTCTATTCACAAGTACTCTTCGCCTTTATTTTTTATTTTTTTTTTCCCATTTTATTTATTTATTTATTTATCTATAATATATAAATACGGAGTTTTTTGCTTAAAAAATAAATAATAAATATGGAGTTTTTATAATCTCGATCTAAATTTCTTATGATCAATTTATTGTTGGTTATGAATTACGATACTTTTCTTTAAAATGATTTTTGTGAATTTTATTTTTTGTTCGATCAATCGAATCATATGAGAAAATAAAATAATTTATATTGACATTTGATAAGCGTAATTCAACGATAGCTATTTAACTAAAATTATATTTTGTTTCGACAAAAATATTTATACAAATTATTGAACAAAAATATATAAGCAATATGTTAATGTAGATGTGGATTTTGTTTGGAGTGTTTTTATAATAATAATGTTAATCAATTATAATTTATAACTGTTAGATTATAAAAATTAAAAATATTTTATTTTTGTGTAACTATATGAATACAACGGTGCAAAGAGTAATTGGGCCGTAAGAAATAAACGGACCAATAAAGAAGGAAGAGGCCATCACATATAGAAAAAAGAAGTTTGCTATTTAGGCCCTCTACTATTACTCGCAGGCCCCCCGTCGTGACCAAAATGCCCTTACAAGCATTCGTATCCTAGAAAACGAAGGAAACAAATTTCGTCACCTAGAAGACGAAATTATGTTAAAACATAATAGGTCTGCATTGTCGCGCATATCTGGGCACAAAACATGCAATTTCGTCTCGTAGTTACCAAAACGCCAATTTTTTGAAATTTTGTCACCTAGAAGACGAAATTGTGTGTTTTGTCACCTAGAAGACGAAATTTTGGTTAAACGTCATCTGGGCACAAAACACACAATTTCGTCTAATAATTACCGAAAAATTCATTTTTTGAAATTTTGTCACCTAGAAGACGAAATTGTGTGTTTTGTCACCTAGAAGACGAAATTTTAGTTTTCTGCGATTTCGTTTTCTAGAAACCAAAGTATCCTGAGTGCAAAAGTAGGGATATTTTGGAATTTTTGGGGGGCCTGAGATCAACATAGGGGGCCTAGATAGCAATTTTCTAGAAAAAAATTCAACACTATCACCACATGAAAAATTACTTTTTGCTCCGATTACTCGTGCGTCCTATGTCTTTTTCATTTTGTTCTTCCGCTATTTAAGTAGCGGATGAGGACGTTCTAAAAATGAGTAATTTTTTAGGAAAAATACCCTACATGAAAATTCAAGATTTTAAACTTCAATTACTTATGTAGTGGATTATGTCCGCTACTTAAGTAGCAGACGTTATAAAAATATGAAATTTGAGTAAAAAATACCCCCTTACATGAAAAATATATCATTTTTATACTGTCAGCTATTTAAGTAGCGGACATTGACATTAGAAAAATGATAATTTTGAAAAAAATACCCTAAAACATGATTTTTTTTTTAGATTCTAAACGTAAAATCCGTTACTTAAGTAGAGGACTGAGGTATTTTGGTAATTGCGTAGGGTGCGCGCGGAAATGGGTAAGGCGGCAAAAATAATTTTACACTACATGATCTTTATATATATATATATATATTAAGATAATTACATATCAACGGCAGATAAACGGGCAACAAGCTGCGCCGCTAAACCTTTTTGCATAGCAAACCCCAACCTACGAAAAACTACATCTATAGACCTAAGTGTCACAACATTTCTATGCATGACCCTTTGAACTCTTTTCAGAAGGTTAACGGCCTTTGGCGCTAGGAAGTCGAATGTGTCAAATACAAATGGAATAAAAACATGTTGATTGTCAAAGCATGCTTTCTCATGTTTGACTATTTTGTTGGAAGCAGCTTTAAGGGCTGCCGTCCCACAGTAAAATCTCCAACCCCTAGTCCCACAAGTGGGGAAACTCCAGTCAAGTTTACACAAGCATGTTTCCCTCCTACCCATCCATATGCCATGATATCTGTTGGACGAAATGTTGATCTCCCTTCATGTGGGTCAGTCAAGAAGTTCACCGGTGTCTCTTTCTTCACAGAAATGCCCGCACGCCTAAAGATATTCAAAAGCACATCTCTTACCAGGTCCTGCCTGCATTTGAAGCTCGGAAGCTCCTTACAATGAGTTGCATGCTCCCCAAAAGTGTCTAGGCACGCCTTACGACAGACTGGGCAAACCTCATCCTTAGGAAATAACGGAATCATGAGGCGGTACCTAAGGATAGTACGATACTCCACCAAGGACATGTGTTGCCCTAGCCCATCGATGGGAATAGCCAGAAGAAAATCATGAGCATGTGCTGCTTTCAATTTCAAACACCCAAACACTGCTTTTTGTCTAGTAGTCATGTCAAAATCAACTTTCATGTCCTGAACAATTTTACCAAAAAGAACACTCGCCAAAACATGCTGGGCTTTACGGGGGACGGTGTCTTTGCTAGAAAAATTGCTAAAGTCGAAATTATATCACGAAGACCGTCCAAAGCATTGTCAAAATCATAATCCATACCACATACTCCACTATCTCTCAATATATAATCTTGCAGCACCCAAGATTGGACCTTGGAAGCCACAAAAGCATATGAGGCGGCATCTACTGTTGAATACAAACCTAACCCCCAAACTTAATAGGTAAAGAAGCTATCCTCCATTGAAGGTCTCCAAAGAACGGACCTCCCCCAACCACGATGTCTTCAACCGGCGCTCGTAACTCTTTATCAAACAAAACAGCTGCTTCCTCCATGTGAATTGGTTGGCACGTCCTGAGGCAAAAAAAGAGTTTGGCGGTACCTATGCATGATCGAAGTAGAAGAAGCTCACTTCGTGGATCTCTTAACTGTGGAAGAAGATGCATTAACTCAACTACTCTGATAGCTATTTTCATGGCCACATCCTTAATAAAACCTTTATCGCGACTAAAAGCCCCTCCGAGCAATTTCACCCTAGACAATGGCCTCCCAATGTCCGAAGGAAACAATCCATCATGAAGTTTGTTTCCATCGCAAGAAGGACAAAAGATCTCAGTTTTACGAATATTCATATGAAGACCCAATCGTGGACCTGCCTCTCTAATAATATCAAGGGATTTAGCCACTTCTTTTGAATACCCTATGGTAGTCCCATCATCAAGATACCAAGCATGAAGAAGAAGCTTGCAGTTGTCTCTAATTTTATGAATGAGGGGGTGTAGCACAAGCGCGAAAAGGAGTGGTTCCAACGGGTCACTTTGTTGCACTTCAGTGGCGGACATAATATGTTCATCACCAAGGTACAACTTAGCTGACTGACCATAAAGAAACTCAACCCACAAAGAAATAAATGGACATCTTACTCTCACCTCTTGTATCAATGCTGACCTGTCAACCATGTTGAAAGTATTCGAGAAGTCTATTGTGAGCATAGCCAAAGAACCATCTTCACGTCGTTTGCTCATTACCCTATTGGCACTATGCAAAATAGCCTCTGCACCACATGATATCCCAACCCCAAATTGAAAATCATTGAGATATTTGGTCACATCTTTACTCATTCCTTTCATAGAGATCTTGGAAAAAAATTTCCTTCCACCCCTACATTTAATCCTTCACCTCTACATTTTATGATATTCCAATTTTATCCTTTATTATATTATTTTTTACATATTTTTACTTTATTCTATTCAACTTTTTTGGGATCTCTGCACACCCCCTCCACTACAGTGTTCTGGTACGCTTAAACTGTACCGATTTGATATATTTTACCGGATAACGAAAGACAATGCCGCTTTTGCTAACAAGTGAGCAATATTGTTGGCTTGTCTAATAATATAACTTAATCTAAAGTTTGATAATGAACTTAAAGAAGTTTTACACACGAATAACATAGCGCCAAATTCCGTATATAAATTTAGTTTACCTCCAATGCCATCGACCACTAGCTTGCAATCTAGTTCTATAACAACAATAAAAAATCCTAAATTTCGTAACAAAAATTTAACCATTTTAAGACCCAACACATTTGTTTATTGTGGAAGGAGATTGTCATGATTCCACATTGTTTAAGCACAAATAAAATTTCTTTTATCATCTCTTAAACAGATACCCACATCAAAATAAATAACGCCAAAATGTTTCAAGAATTCAACAATTTAAACTATAATTAGAATAAAGTTCCGACTCCACCACTACGAACACCTCTAATTAGAATAGATGAACAAAGTAGAATAGAGCATCGGGCGAGTTCAATCGGATTCGGACCCAAAATGGCTCTCCCAAGAAAAACCGAGAGTGTAAAATCTTGCCCATCACCGACCATTTCAAGTTTCGGTTTTGTCGGGTGTCGGTTTATATGGGTTACGGGTTGGTCGGTTCGGTTTATTCGGGTTAACACATTGATAAAAAAAAAAGACACACAATATAGAATAATAAAATAAATTGTTAGTGAATATTATCTAGAGATTAGATCAACAATATGACAAAAACATAATTTAACTTTGAAATAATATAGTATAACTTTAGTTTTGGGAGTAAATACCTTGTAGTGTATTTTTTTTTAATAAAAGAAACGTAGCTTCAATACATACGATAAGACATAAAAAGACTCGTGATTTTACAACCTAGGTCGGATTCGGTTAACGACATATTTAAATTTTCAAAACCGAACCCGACCGTATTTAACCGTTTTTACCCATTGTTTGTCACCCGTAGACCCGACAACCTGTATAAACCCGAATTCGGTTAACGACATATTTAAATTTTCAAAATCGAATCCGACCGTATTTAACCGTTTTTACCCATTATTTGTCACCCGTAAATCCAACAACCTGTATAAACCCGCCCAATACTGCCAACTTAACCTCGGTTATAGTGGGTTCGGTCGGTTACAATATTTTTGTTCACCCTTAAACAAAAGTACATTAAACCAAAATATAAATTAACAAACAAGCCCTATAATTGAATGACGAGTATGTGTGTGTATGTGCAAATTATTTCTCCCTCTGCATGCGGTGATTGTGGCACTTTGCGTTCCTTGTCTTTCTTGCATGGATTTCGTTAGACACCTCACTAGCTCACACTCAGAGGTGGAGCCCTTGTACTTGTACATGCATCTCTAAATTAATACTCTCAACTTTATATATAAAAATATACACATTTTTTTATTTTATAATATCACTCTCTCACTTTTTTTGACGCAACCATATTCATATTATATTTAGTCAATAAATTAAAAAAATTGAACTTTTTGTACCAAAAATAAAATAGAACTTCAGTGTGAGTTTTGAGTGCGTCGACATTCTGACACCGGTGTTTGTCAATTTGGTTGACACTTGTATTTTGATCTGCCAAGTGCCTATAAATCAAATAATATAAGGTGTTTATTTCACTTCATAAATTAAATAAATAATGTTTTAGTAAACAAAAATATAATAATAATTAAATAATGCATGTTGTGCTCGGACGTGTCTTCATATATAACATGTCTAGCATATTATGAATACAAATTTGCGTTAAAAAAAAAAATCAATAATACAAATTTCAGTTCTAATCATTATATGACATACTATAGTCTCTAAGACTAAAATATTATCTACCAAGTTTTTGGTCTCAAAATTTCACTACGGACTAGTTGCATTATTCTCAAAACCATAAGATCATAGTTTGGTTTGGTGATCTCAATATGGGAACTACATTTACATGGAAAAATTGGGGTTTTTTTATCTTAGAAATCTCTAAAGCTCAATAATATTCTTTAAATTATACATAATAATAATTTAAAAAAATGTGTTAACAAATTAAATTAATAAAAGCATGTGTTAACAAAACAGAAACCATCCACATCAATGAAAAAATCCACTTGACTTTGTTAGTCACGTATAGACTGTGATTAAAAGCATAGATTACAAGTGTTGAAAGAAAATTTAGAACAAAATGTAATTTTTTTTATAGGAACTAAAATGTATTGAACTCTAAGTTGAACTCGTCCTTGACTTTTGAGTACCCGTGTTTGTTTCTTTCTTTTGCATGCACGCATGAAATTTTGCACATTGGAGTCAGTGTGCATTAATTTTTCAGCAAACAATAATAGAAAATTAATTTCACACTAATTGTAACTTTTGGGGTCACTTTGTAAAAAAATATATGAGAAAATGAATTCTTATATCTAATAATTTTTAATATGGTATCAGAGCATCTCTAAGATTTATTGGACAACCCGTTATTTAGGCATTCCATTATTGTTGAGCCCACATTTTAGCTTGTTTAGTCATGGACGTGGGTGTTAAAATGTCCCACATTGGATATGAGTGACCTTGACAAATGTTTATAAGCAAGTGGTAGTTCTCATCTTACACGCAGGGACATAGCTACCTTATAGCTTGTGAGGGCATGTGCCTTCACTAAGTTTTGAATAAAAATTTAGTACTAAAGCACATATGGATATATTTAGACTCAATGTTATCCATACCACTCAAACAAACGGAACTCAACACAACACAATAGCTTATATTTCTCTTATTGTAATTTTTATTTGCATCTTATACATTTATATTTGTTTTCAACACAACACACAAGTGAACACATCTATTATCTATTAGTCCTAGTTCAACTGCAACACTGATATTATTTATGTGTGAGTATTATTGATATTTGTCATTTTGTCTACGGATAAAAAAGTGAAGACATATTATTATATATTTTGTTGAACTTGTGTTAACAATATTGAAAACTCCATGGTTAAAAGCGAAATATCTTCATTGGTAATGAGAAAATTATTCGATGTATTGAAAATATAAAAGTAGAAAACAATTTATAAAAAATAAAATGTTATTTATATATTTAATGTTACAAATTTATGTATATGTTGCCTTCACTATTAAAAAATTCTAGCTCTGTCATTGCTTACAGGCCGGTTTTGTGAGGATGAGTTAGACCCATACTTATTTCTAATAATTTCTAGGACAGTTTGGTAAAATTAAGCTATAAGCTAGCTTATAGCTGATAAATTAGTTGATAGCTGAAAAGCTAGCTTATAGCTGAAAAGCTTATTGATTGAAATTAAAGTGTTTGGTAAAATTTGCTTTTAAAGTGTTGATAAATATAAAATGACATAAAAGGACATATATGTTTAGTGGGTAGTTTTTTCTTTAGTGGATAGTTTTTTATTTTTAAAAAATAATAAAATTAAATTATACGTTAAAAATGAAAAAAAAAAACTGTAAAAAGCTATCAACTATAAGCTATAAATTCAAACGCTACTTAAAATAGCATTTCAAAAAAAGTTACAAGCTAATGAGATTTTTTTTTTACCAAACACATCTATTTTTTTCAAACAAGCTTATAAGCTAGTTCAATAAGCTATAAACTAGCTTATGGGACTTATCAAACACACCAAATAGTTTTATTTTAATAAAAATAAATAAATATTGGCATTTCTTATACTCCCCCACTATAAATAGTGCTATGTTAGCTATGTTTCACATATCCTCAAGAATTCTTATTATAAGAATCATATAGTGAAATTAAATTAAAGTTGCAAAGAAAGAAAGAAAGAAAGATGTTTTCAGGTATAATGAATAGGGGTCATAAGATAAAAGGGACAGTGGTGTTGATGAGAAAGAATGTGTTGGATATAAATAGTTTAACCAGTGTTGGTGGAGTTATTGGTCAAGGTTTTGATATTCTTGGTTCAACACTTGATAATCTTACTGCTTTCTTAGGCCGTTCTGTTTCTCTTCAGTTGATTAGTGCAACTAAACCTGATGGTAATTTCTTTCTTCATTTCTTTTATTTTATTTTATCAATTGTTCGGTTTTCATCAGTGCATTTCCTTCCTAGATTGGTATCCCCCAGAGTAGGCGATGTTGCACCGAACTGAGATAACAAATAACTTGTGTTATTTATGTTTCTGCTGTCTTATTTTGTACCTTGTTCATTAAGTTCAGTGTTTTCCACCATGTTACAACATTAGGTACAACATCCTGCCTTTTTATCCTGGTGTTGAAACATCGTACACAACATCTGTACTTACGTGCCAGAATTTCATCAATTACTAGTTACTTTCAATCAATTAGTAGTATATATGTTTTTTTTAACTTATTGAACACAATTACTGAGCTGAATGTAATTAGCATCATGAGCTTACTTTGTCAAAAAATAGTATTTGAGAAATTGAGATTGGAAAATGAATTTTGATTATTTAAATTCATAATATGATATACAAACATTTTATAATTTTTTTGTTTTAATTTTGTTAGCAAATGGGAAAGGGAAGCTTGGAAAAGCAACTTTTTTGGAAGGTATAATTACTTCATTACCAACTTTAGGAGCAGGACAATCTGCATTCAAAATTCATTTTGAATGGGATGATGACATGGGAATTCCTGGAGCATTTTACATAAAAAACTTTATGCAAACTGAGTTTTTCCTTGTGAGTTTAACTCTTGAAGACATTCCAAATCATGGAAGCATCTACTTTGTATGCAACTCTTGGATATATAATGCAAAACACTACAAAAATGACAGAATTTTCTTTGTCAATCAGGTATATTATTTCATATACGTGAATCTTTATGTAATTATTGAGCTTTATGAACCAGATACATCAGTTATTTAATGAATCTGTAAAAGGAATCTTTGCTTATATATATATCTTCATGAAGAAGATTATTAATATTTTTTTTACTGCAGACATATCTTCCGAGTGAAACACCGGCTCCATTAGTCCATTACAGAGAAGAAGAATTGAATAATTTAAGAGGAGATGGAACTGGAGAACGAAAAGAGTGGGATAGGATCTATGATTATGATGTCTACAATGATTTAGGAGATCCAGATCAAGGTGAAAACCATGCACGTCCGGTTCTTGGAGGATCCGACACATATCCTTATCCTCGTAGGGGGAGAACCGGCAGAAAACCAACAAGAAAGGGTTAAACTTCTATTACATTGAGTATAAATAATGTTTACAAGCACATTTCAATAATGTTTTATCTATTAATTTTTAGAATTTTATCAAATTGTCGCGAAATAAAAGAATATATATGATTAATGTATGTGCAATACAGGGGTAGGTTGGGTAGCTCAACTGGTTTAAATCTCAGTGAAAGAGAAAAATACTAACATTGATAACTAATTTTTGATTATGAAATCATGATCTTTGTTATTGTTAATAATAAATTTATGCTATTAAACAGATCCTGAGAGTGAGAGTAGGAGTGATTCTGTGTATCTTCCAAGAGATGAAGCTTTTGGTCATTTGAAGTCATCAGATTTTCTTACTTATGGACTGAAAGCAGTATCTCAAAATGTGGTTCCAGCATTAGAGTCTGTGTTCTTTGATTTGAATTTCACACCAAATGAGTTTGATAGCTTTGATGAAGTTCATGGATTGTATGAGGGTGGAATTAAGCTTCCAACAAATGTACTTAGCAAGATAAGTCCGTTACCTGTGCTCAAAGAAATCTTTCGAACTGATGGCGAACAATTCCTCAAGTATCCACCACCTAAAGTACTTCAAGGTATTTCATTTTAATACCTTAAAAGTACTTATATCTAAAATGTCACTGTTAAGTGCTTATTGATCTCATGAATTAATCTTATTGAACAGTGAGTAGGTCTGCTTGGATGACTGATGAAGAATTTGCGAGAGAAATGCTTGCCGGAGTAAATCCAAATGTGATATGTTGTCTTCAGGTAACAAGCTTAATTAAGAGTTTTCAATAAAAAAATACTCTAAACTAAAATTTGATTTTTCTTTGCATGTTAATTGGATGACCTAATGAAGGATCATTGTTTTATAATTGCAGGAGTTCCCTCCGCGAAGCAAGCTAGATAGTAAAGTCTATGGCGATCACACCAGTAAAATAACCAAAGAACACCTAGAGCCGAATTTAGAAGGACTCACCGTAGAAGAGGTACAATTTTATTTGGTGTATTCTATTATTTTCTATGCTTCATTTAATTGTTCTAATATGAATAACATGACAATTTATATTTGATTTTAAAGGCAATTCAAAACAAGAAACTGTTCCTGCTAGATCATCATGACTCAATTATGCCATATCTAAGGCGAATAAACTCAACTCCGACAAAGGCTTATGCTACGAGAACCATCCTTTTCTTGAACAAAAGCAACACTTTAAAGCCATTGGCCATAGAGTTGAGTTTGCCACACCCCGAAGGAGATGAACATGGTTTTGTTAGTCATGTTTATCAACCCGCGCTAGAAGGTGTAGACAGTACTATTTGGTTACTAGCCAAGGCTTATGTAATTGTGAATGATTCCTGCTATCATCAACTTGTCAGCCATTGGTATAAGTTTTGTCGATAAACAATAGAAATAGTATATTTTTACGCATATATATCTATGAATTGATTCTTGATTCTCGATGATAATAGGTTGAATACTCATGCTGTTGTTGAACCATTTGTCATAGCAACTAACAGACAACTGAGTGATCTTCACCCCATTTATAAACTTTTGTTTCCTCACTATCGTGACACCATGAATATAAATTCTCTTGCTCGACTATCACTGGTCAACGATGGAGGTATCATCGAAAAAACATTTTTATGGGGAAGATATTCTATGGAAATGTCTTCTAAAGTTTACAAGAATTGGGTTTTTCTAGAGCAAGCATTGCCTGCTGATCTTCTTAAAAGGTATTTTCTAGAGCAAGCTTTGTTATTTAGTTTTTGGTAGTATCGTATCGGTTTGATCTTAATGTGAAGTTGTTTGTAAATTGTTTTTTTAGAGGAATGGCAATTGAGGATCCAACTTCTCCACATGGCATTAAACTTGTTGTAGAGGACTATCCTTACGCGGTTGATGGATTGGATATATGGGCTGCAATTAAGACATGGGTCCAAGACTATGTTTCCTTGTACTACGCCACAGATGATATACTTAGACAAGATTCTGAACTCCAAGCTTGGTGGAAAGAACTCGTTGAAGTTGGTCACGGTGATAAGAAACACGAGACATGGTGGCCCAAGATGCAAACTCGTGAAGAGCTAATTCAAGTTTGCTCTATCGTCATATGGATTGCTTCGGCTCTTCATGCAGCTGTTAATTTTGGACAGTATTCTTATGGAGGTTTAATATTAAACCGTCCAACTCTTAGTCGAAGATTCATGCCTGAGAAAGGTTCGCCTGAGTACGACGAGCTAGTCAAAAGTCCACAAAAAGCTTACTTGAAGACAATTACACCGAAGTTTCAAACACTCATCGACCTTTCTGTTATAGAAATATTGTCAAGGCATGCTTCGGATGAATTGTACCTTGGGGAGAGGGACCATCCAAATTGGACAGCAGATACAAGGGCATTGGAGGCCTTTAAGAAGTTTGGAAAAAAGTTGGCAGAAATTGAGAAGAATCTCGCTCAAAGAAACAACGATGAGAAGCTAAGAAACCGTCATGGACCGGTTGAGATGCCTTATACTTTGCTCTATCCTTCTAGTGAGGAAGGACTTACTTTTAGAGGAATTCCTAATAGTATCTCTATCTGAAGAGATTTATGGTTCCTTAAGCATATATTATACCTATGAATAAATGATGCAGAAGAAGGAATTCATATTTCTTCACCTACCTGCCTCTTTTAGCTTTTGTATTTAAGTGCTTTCCTGTTGAGTATCAATAAATGTATCTGTGCTTGTAATAAAATGGTTTTCAAATAATGAAAATAATTATGTTTGTTTAGTAAAAGATACAATGCCACAATGACATGATATTTGAACTTAACTAAAGTATATATGTAATGTAACACCCTATATTGATTTTCTGCTTCTACTTCTGAGTTAATCTTCAAAAGCAAGCATAACCATCCTATACTGATTTTTGAGCTAGAGATGATTGTTTATCCTCTAAATATTTGACATCTTTCATATCATGTGATTTTCTATAATATTTAGAATTTAATTTTTGTTTGCTTCCAACTTTGAGGTAGAGTTTAACGCAGTTACTGTGTTTCTAGCAACCGTTTGATCAAATATTAATGGTTGTGATTGAAACTGTAAAATATTAATTAAATTATATATGATTAATCAGGACCGTTTAGTATTTTTTTTCTCCTCTTCATATTTATTTGAATGTATACAATTGATCAATTTAATTTTATATGTATAATATGCAGGTTTTGAAAAGTAATGAATGGTTCAATGAGTGCTCAACTTCCTAGTTTTGTTATCAAGTCATTGAAAGTGGAATCTCGATAGACATTTGACGAGGAAATAAAAGAAATGGTAACATATCTACTTCGAAATTCTCCACCACCTGACACCTTCGTTATTAGTAAGGAGGAGGTAGACGTAACCCCTAACAACCGTATGTTTATTGGATGTTCAATTAAATAGTAGGCAAAAAGGTAGGCAATCTGCCCCGAAAGAATGAGAGAAACAAAAGAGATCAAGAGGATGAAGGGTAAAAAGCAGGCCTACACCCCTCGATGATCATGAATATTATTATCGCGAAACCATTACAATTGCAAATTTTACTAACATTTTGCATGTTTGTTCCATCATAGTCTTCTCTATCTGATACCTAAATAAGTTTTATTTGAATGACAAATTATATTTATATTAATATTAATAAATGTGTACGATTTTCGAAAAAGCGATAAAAAAAGAATCTAAAGTCAAACTTCTTTATCCTCTAAATGTACTGTATGATTATTTCATATGCACATTTTTTATATCATGTGATTCATAGCTGCTTACTGCAATTTTTTGCCTTCATTCTCATTTTGAAAAAGATAGTTCACTAAAATAATTTTAACAGTGGAATAGGAGCACAAGTCATGGATTCCACAAGATCATATGTAACTACGCTACTAAGCAGCAAAGCAAGAAAAAATAGAAAATCGTGACAAGTCATGGATTCCACAAGTCATGACTTAGCTTCAAATACATTGTTTACAATATAATGGATCTACTCTTTTTTTTTTCCCCTCTTTTAAGTGTCTTTTTTTAATAGTTCATTATTCCTTGACTTAATGTGCCTTCTCTTGGATTGAGAAGTCCAGGCCCAATGAGCTATAACACTGGAGCAGCTTATCCGTATAGGACACATGGAGTTAACACACGTCACTCGTCCGTACAACTCACGTAGAGCTGAAACACATGTAGCTTACGCCACCATGTTCCTTTGTATAGGATACGTTGCACACAGCTCTTGGCTGAGTTGAGCTGGATGGAAGCCTTTGGTCGAGTTAGGCTAGGTTGAAGATGGAGCTCTTGGCGCTTGTATGGTCAAAGAGTAGTAGGATGCATATATACATGATTATTTTGATCCCAACTCAGTGCAAATTCAATGACTTCAGCATTATCAACATTGCAGGTGATATATACATGATTATTCCGGATATTTGAAGTTTGTTATATCAATTGTAGGTTTTGTCTTAGACATTAGGCCATTCTTAGACATTAGTTTTTAGCGTAATTGAATTTATAAAGATTTCTTTCGATTGATGTATTTCCTATGAATTTGAATGAATGAATATGGTTGTTTTTGAGTATAAAAATAAAATATACATTGGTAATTTTATAAGTGCCCTCGGGGCACTAGTTAAGGATACTAAAATAGGAAACTTTTGTATTGAAAATAGTGTTACTCATATTTTTAAGAGGTCAATTGCACAAGTTCCAAGATTATTTTACCCTATTTGGTTCCTTAACTAATGCCCCGGAGGTACTAGTTAACATTTTCCATTTTATAAAACTACCAAAGGTATACTAGTAATTTTTTATTTTTTTTCCGTAGGCCTGATTCTGCAATTGGTACGTATTAAATATCTGATTTACGCCAATTATTTTTTTATTTATTTAGTAAAAAAATACAAAAAAGATTGATCACCCAACATACAAACTACCCTATAAAAACGAAGTTAAACAACCCTATTAAAAAATTTATAAAAACAAAGTGAAAGGAATCTGTTTGTTTCTGACCCTAGCTCGCCGTCTCTCTTACATTTGCTTGCATTATCAATCGATCACTGAGCACACCACTGTTCATTCATTCAATCAATCAGGTTGTTTCTTTCTGCTCTTCTTCTATTTGTGATGTTGTTTGCACTTAAACCTTTGTATTCTCTGTTTCTATCTTTGACCATAATACTTGCTCTTTTATCATCATCAATTTACTACTACTTTATCATTAGACCAAAGAATAGTAACAGGTTATTAAAGGCTCTGAAAAGGAAAAGGAGAAGGGAAAGACAAAAGGAAAGAATAAAAGACAGACTCAGTAATTTATCCGACGATATTCTTTTGCATATAATGCAATTTATGACCCCAAAACATTCTGTTCAGACTTGTCTTTTGTCTAAAAGATGGAAATATCTTTGGAAAAATCTCACTACTATCAACTTGCATTACCTTGAGAAATACGTAGGTGGTGATAAATTTGAAAAATTTGTATCAAGGTTTCTATCTAACCGTGACTACTACGATGACTATATTCCCCTTGATAGCATATCATATGTGAATGGGTGTACGAGTAGGAATTTTCGCGGTTATTATCATGATATTCGTCCTATAAATTATCATATTCCCGCAAAGATCATAGAATATGCTGCGTCCCATAACGTGCAACAAGTGGAAATCAATGCTACTACCGAAATAAGTAGTAAGCTTCTTGGGTCGCTTCCTACTATTTTTAATTGCGGTTCTTTGACATCTCTTACTCTTTGTCTGTGGGATGTATGTAGTACTCCTACTCCCATAATGTTTCCAAAATCTTTGAACTTGCCGGCATTGGAAACTTTAAAACTTGCGGGTTTCACTTTCTTTACTAGTAGTGACAATGGCTATGCTGAGCCCTTTTCGACATGTAATATGTTGAGTAAGTTGGTCATTTTGGGTTGTAAATTACAGGATGACGCGCAAGGTCTTTGCATATCCAATTCTAAACTTGATAATTTGGTCATAGGTACGATCAAATGTGATTCCAACATTCGCAAAGTTATACTTTGTACTCCAAAACTTACTTGTCTCACTATCAATGGGATTCCTCCTACTTTCCCAGCCCCTTCTTTAACTTTGTTGGAAGAACTCAAATTTGATTGTAGGTATGGGTTTACTATAGGAGAAGATATCTTGATTAGTTGGTTGCATTTGCTTGCTCAAGTCAACATAATTACTCTCAATTTCAGAATCCTTTATTTGATGGTTAATGTAAGTTACTTTAGAGTATTTTTTTCTCCTCTTCATATTTATTTGAATGTATATATACAATTGATCACTTTAATTTTATATGTGTAATAATATGCAGGTTTTGAAAAATAATGGTTCAATGAGTGCTCAACTTCCTTGCTTTGTTATCAAGTCATTGAAAGTGGAATCTCGCTCATGGGTGAGTCATGAGATGATAAAAGAAAGGGTAACATGTCTACTTCAAAATTCTCCACCACCTGACACCTTCGTTATCAGTAAGGAGGTCGACGTAACTTCTGACAACCGTATGTTTATTGGATGTTTACTCGATTAGTAGGCAAAAGGGTAGGCAATCTGCCCCGAAAGAAGGAGAGGAACAAAAGATAACAAGAGGATGAAGGGCAAAAAGCAGGCCTACACCCCTCCATGATCATGAATATTATGACTATTATTGCGAAACCATTTGATGACACTCAAGTTTTTAGGGTCATTTTAGTGTCTATTAATATTAGTTTTAAGTTAATTCGATTCATTTAGACATGGTTTTAGGCGATTTCTCATGAAGTTGAAGATTTGGACGCATAAGTCAAAAACAGGTGTTTTAGACCAATTATATGAAGAAAATCAGCACAATTTGCATCATGACATATGTACAGTATTTTGACGATATCTAGAATTTTGTAACTCGGAATGAGGCGGGACTTGTGGAAAATGAAAGTTAAGATCAAAAGCTACAACTTTCATGAAGGAAAACAAATCATTTGAGTTATGTTGCCGGTGCCTAGCGCAAGAATAAGCTGCGCCTTGCACAGCCTCGTTACAACACATCTTAATTTCGCACTTTTCTACAAATAGGGGCTTCCGGAACTGACCTAGGGGTCGGTTTTTAGTGTAAAAATACCTGAGAACACGTTTTTGAAGAGTGCTAGGGCCGGAGACTCAACCTAAAGGAAGATTCAAGAGTTTTGTTCATCACTTTTAATATATATTAGTATAGATGAGCAGCTAAGCTCTTTATTGATTAGGTTCTTAGATGATCTTCCTCAGATCAATTTAGAACATGCGAACTTCTGAGGTGCTTATTATTTCAATTTTAATCTTGTCTATTCAGTTATCTCTATGTGTTAATGCTTTTTATAAATTGACGAGTTATGAACTGAACTTAGAAATCAATTGATTATTAACCATAACTATTGAACTTGAATTGAGATAAATTGTTCGGTCAATAATCACTATAGACATATCGGATTATTGATCGTGATAATAGAATTAACGTTCGATAAAACTTCCTATAATTTTGAATTCACCTAAGACATTAGTGTTTTATTATTTTAGGAAAGCGTTCGTAGTCACTAACCATGGTCTGAACGATTTTGTTAATTCATCGTGCCGACAAGGGAGAAACTGCTATATAAATCCGGGTTCATTCTAAATTAGGAAGAGGAAGGAATTCGAAGAATCTAATCAAACTTTTCATAACCTAAAAATCACTTTTATTTACTTTTCTATTCAACAAACTTTGCCAAGCAAATACCAGCTGTTTTAACATCCTAAATTCATTTAAATTGCTTAATTGGAATTGAAACAATCTCTGTGTATACGAATTATTTTATTACTTACGATACAATTAGTACACTTGCTAATTTTATCATCACCATTCAATTGCAAATTTTACTAGCACTTTGCATGCTTGTTCCATCAAAGTCTTCATTGTCTGATACCTAAATAATTTTTATTTGAATGACAAATTGTATTTATATTAATAAATGTGTACGGTTTTGGAACTGGGGATAAAAGAAAAGGAATCTAATTCTTTAGTCTCTAAATGTATGATTATTTCATATGCACATTTTTTATATTATGTGATTATTTCATAGCTGTTTACTGCAATCTTTTAAAAATGCACAGAAAATTTTGCTTTCATTCTCATTTTGAAAAAGATAGTTCACTAAAATAGTGTTAACTGTGCAATAGGAGCACAAGTCATGGACTCCACAAGATCATAAGTAACTACACTACTAAGCAGCAAAGCAAGAAAAAACAGAAAATCACTCTAGTAATCTTGTTTTACTAACAAGTGTTAATTTTTTTTACACATTTGTTTTAAATTAATCACACTCATTCGCACATCTCTTGCTTCGTTTGTATAAGAGATATCCATTAGGATTCTCAGGGTCGAAACTGGTTCAGTGCGCAGCAGAATGACAGGGATCGTTTTGCAGGAAATTCTCAGCTGCATTGTGGTTAACTTACAACTGTTTAGACCAGTTTTGGCAGCTGTCTTGATCACATCCATTAGGATTAACCTGATCAGGTTAAGGTTAAGGCGGATTCTCTTGGTCAAAACTGGTTCAGTGCGCAGCAGAGTGGCAGGGATCGTTTTGCAGATTTGTTGCTGGAAATTCTCAGCTGCAGCAGGCTATGAACCGGACAAAACTACCGGAAAACTGGTTAACTTGTAACTGTTTAGACCAGTTTTGGCAGCTGTCGTAGAGACTCCACTGGCCAATTTGTTGCGGCCTACACATCTTGGATGCCTAACTTGATGCACATTAATGAGGGGAAACTCGGTTTATTTGCAGCTATATAGTGGATTCAGCAACATGGTTTGTCAAATATGATATTCGAACACGACTCCAAGGTTATCGTGGATGTTATCCATAACTTGTCTATTTATTTAACGGAGTTAGGCTCAATTATTAGTAATATTAAGAGTTTAATTCATGTTGCTTCCAACTTTGAGATAAAGTTTATTCGGCGACAAACAATGGTAGCCATTTCTTTGGAAATGAGCAAAAACACTTCTACAAATTTTTTGCATTTTGTTTGATGGAATGACCCATGAGCTGCTCAATCAATGTTTAATTCTCCTAATTTCTAGGCAATAAAGTTTAAACTAGATATTGGGATCATAATAACTAAGTCTCTTTGATTTAGATATCAGTTACATAGTAAATGTTTTGCCTTTTTATTTTCTTTTTGGCTGTATAAGTAATAGGTTTGATTCTCAATAAAATAATAAGCCATTTGCAGTCAGATTATCTCTTAAGTTCCTCTCTTTACAATCACTACATTTCACAAAATAACCAACAAATTGGTAATCAGAGCAATCTTCTTACGGGATCTGTGAAATGGATGCCGGAACAAATTTTTCACAAATTGCTCCACCTATTTTTGATGGCGAAAGCTATGACCTTTGGGCTGTGAGGATGGAAGCCTATCTAGAAGCTTTAGATCTTTGGCAAGCTGTAGAAGAAGATTACGATGTTCCTCCACTAGGAGAAAATCCAACCATGGCTCAAATTAAAAATCACAAAGAGAGAAAAACCAAGAAGGCAAAAGCAAAAGCATGTCTATTTGCTGCTGTCTCAAAAACAGTATTTACTAGAGTCATGACTCTCAAATCAGCGAAAGCTATTTGGGATTATCTGAAAGAAGAATATGCAGGAGACCAAAGGATATGTAGCATGCAGGTGATAAATTTAAGAAGAGAATTTGAGCAACAAAGAATGAAAGAATCTGAGACAATCAAAGAGTACTCAGATAAATTACATTGCCAACAAGGTTAGATTGCTGGGTGCTGAGTTTCCTGATTCAAGAATTGTAGAAAAAATTCTTGTAACAATACCTGAAAGATATGAAGCATCTATAGCCACTTTGGAGAACACAAAAGATCTATGCGATATTACACTGGCAGAAGTGTTACATGCACTTAAGGCACAAGAGCAAAGAAGGCTTATGAGGCAAGAGGGATCTATGGAGGGTGCATTTCAAGTCAAGTTGCAAATCAACAAAAATGGAAAAGGTCGCAACAACTCTGAAGGTTTTTCAAACAGCAAAAACAACAATCAAAGCAGTAACACTCAGTTGTATCCACCCTGCCCTCATTGCAAAAAAACCAATCATTCAGAAAAAAAGTGTTGGTGGAGACCAGATGTAAGGTGTCACAAGTGTGGTCAGTTAGGGCACGTGGAAAAGATATGCAAATCTCAACAACAACAACAAGAAGTCAAGGTTGCTGAGGATGAATCACAAGATGAGCAGTTGTTTACTGCATCATGTTTTGCTTCCAATTACTCCACAGAAAGTTGGCTTATTGATAGTGGTTGTACAAATCACATGACTTATGATCGTGAGCTATTCAGAGAGCTTGATGAAAAAGTTCTCTCTAAAGTCAAGATTGGAAATGGAGCATACATTGAAGTAAAAGGCAAAGGAACTGTGGCCATTGAAGGTCCCACAGGTTTGAAACTGATCTCTGATGTTTTGTTAGTTCTTGAAATAAATCAAAATCTGTTGAGCGTTCCACAGTTGCTGGAAAAAGGCTATAAGGTGTTTTTTGAAGATAAAAATTGCATGATTAAAGATTCAGAAGGTAGAGAGGTATTCAAAGTTCAAATGAAAGGCAAAAGCTTTGCCTTAGATTTCATGAACAAGGAGCAGGCTGCAATGCACAAAGAGGTTAGCAGTACAATGCTTTGGCACAAGAGATTGGGCCACTTCCATCATGCTGCTCTAATTTTTATGAAGAAGGACAACTTGGTGAAAGACTTGCCAAAACTAGAAGATATGCCTCCTGAATGTATCGCTTGCCAATATGGGAAACATAAAAGGCTTCCTTTTCAACAAAACAATACTTGGAGGGCTACACAAAAGCTGCAATTGGTACACACAGATGTGGGAGGACCTATGAAAACACCATCATTGAATGGAAGTATTGAACATCAATTAACAGCACCATACACTCCACAGCAGAATGGCGTTGTAGAGAGGAAAAATCGAACAATTATGGAGATGGCAAGGTGCATGCTTCATGACAAAGGGCTGCCAAAGGAATTTTGGGCAGAGGCTGCAAATACTGCAGTGTTTCTGTTGAACAGACTGCCAACAAAAGCTGTGCAGAAAAAGACTCCATTTGAAGCTTGGCATGGCAGCAAACCAAAGCTAATTAATCTGAAGACATTTGGCTGCCTTTGTTTCTCTTATATACATCAGGTTAAGAGAGACAAGTTGGATAAGAAAGCAGAACCAAGAATTTTTGTGGGCTATAGCTTAATTGCTAAGGCCTATAGAATATATTTGCCACATCAAAACAAAATAATTGTCAGCAGAGATGTAAAATTCATGGAGTTAGATAGCTGGAAATGGGAAAATGACAAGAAGATTGAATTTCAAGAGGTGAATGAAGATGTAGATGATGAACCTGTTAGAGGAGAAAGATCACTTTCTGACATCTATCAGAGGTGTAATGTTGCGATCATGGAACCTGCTGGATATGAAGAAGCTGCAACAGATAAAAAATGGATAGATGCGATGAAGGAGGAGCTCAAGATGATTGAAAAAAATCAGACATGGAAATTGGTGGACAGACCTAATCATAAGAAAGCTATTGGAGTCAAATGGGTTTATAGGACCAAGCTTAATTTTGATGGTTCCATAAACAAGTATAAGGCAAGACTTGTTGTTAAGGGATATGCCCAAATCTTTGGGGTAGATTTTTCTGAAACGTTTGCTCCAGTGGCTAGATTGGATACCATAAGGTTGTTGCTAGCACTAGCTGCACAAAATGGTTGGGTGATACATCAAATGGATGTCAAGTCAGCTTTTCTCAATGGATACTTAGAAGAAGAAATATTTGTTGAACAACCAGAGGGTTTTGTTGTTGAAGGACAGGAGGAGAAGGTATATAGATTGAATAAGGCTTTGTATGGGCTAAAACAAGCACCAAGATCATGGTATAGCAGAATCGATAGACACTTGATGAACTTAGGCTTTGAAAAAAGTCCAAGTGAATTTACCTTATATGTCAAAAAGGTTGATAATGAAATACTTGTTGTGTCACTCTATGTTGATGATTTGTTCGTTACAGGAAGTCATGAGGAGCTTATTTACAAGTTCAAGGAGGAAATGAAAGGTGCTTTTGAGATGACAGACCTTGGAAAAATGACATTTTTCCTTGGAATGCAGGTGCAACAAAAGCGAAATGAAATATTTGTGTGCCAACAAAAATATGCAAAAGAAGTTCTCAGGAAGTTCAATATGGAAGAATGTAAACCAGCTACAACTCCAATGAATCAAAAAGAGAAGTTTTGCAAAGAAGATGAAGCTGAAAGGGTTGATGAGAGATTGTACAGAAGCATAATAGGTTGTTTAATGTATTTGACAGCAACTAGGCCTGATATCATGTTTGCTGTAAGTTTATTATCAAGGTACATGCATTGTGCTAGTGAAATTCATTTTCAAGCAGCTAAAAGAATTCTTAGATATGTCAAGGGCACACTTGATTATGGAATAAGGTTCAGTCAAGTTAAAAGTTTCTGCCTTCTTGGTTATTCTGACAGTGATTGGACTGGATGTGTTGATGATATGAGGAGCACATCAGGTTATTGTTTTACAATGGGTTCTGGAGTTTTTTGATGGTGTTCAAAAAAACAAGAAGTTATAGCTCAATCAACAGCAGAGGCAGAATATATAGCTGCTGCTGCTGTGAACCAAGCTATTTGGATCAGAAAGCTCATGACAGACTTGCATATGAATCAAACAGAAAGCACGAAGATATTTGTGGACAACCAAGCTGCAATTTCAATAGCTAATGATCCAGTGTTCCATGGTAGAACCAAACACTTCAAGATCAAGTTTTTCTATCTAAGAGAAGTTCAAAAGGATGGAGAAGTTCAGCTTGTCTATTGTAGAACAGAACACCAGAATGCAGACATCTTAACAAAGGACTTCCAAAAGCTAGATTTGAGGTCATGAGAAAAAGGCTTGGAATATGCAGCTCCAGTGTCAAGGAGGAGTGTTTGATGGAATGACCCATGAGCTGCTCAATCAATGTTTAATTCTCCTAATTTCTAGGCAATAAAGTTTAAACTAGATATTGGGATCATAATAACTAAGTCTCTTTGATTTAGATATCAGTTACATAGTAAATATTTTGCCTTTTTATTTTCTTTTTGGCTGTATAAGTAATAGGTTTGATTCTCAATAAAATAATAAGCCATTTGCAGTCAGATTATCTCTTAAGTTCCTCTCTTTACAATCACTACATTTCACAAAATAACCAACACATTTGGCTTAACAATCTTTCAACTATAAATATAAACATTTCTATAGCCATTAGAAAACACTAATACCACACTTTTTAAATAAATAAAAATAAAAATTGTTTCCTTCTATCCTTATTTCAGGAAAGAGTTATTTGCGAGCTAGAACGAGAGAAATAAACACACAAACTAATGGTGTCTTTATTATTTCCGAGATAGAACAAGTTTGAAGGTTCACATTACAAACATACACTTGATAATTATAACATAGATAAGATAAGATAAGATGCATGATTTGTAGCATCTCTTTATTGAAAGATACATTAACATAGAGTACTTTTAGATAGAGATGCTATTAGGAATTCCTCTAAAGGTTAACCCCTCCTCACTGGTGGGATGAAGCAAAGTATATGGCAACTGAACCGGTCCAACTCGATGGTTTAGACTCGGATCATTGTTCTTCTTTGAGAGTTTTGCCTCGATTTCTGCTAGCTTATTACCAAACTTTTGAAATGCTTGCAATGCTTTTGAATCAGAAGTCCAATGTGGATTATCCCGTTGTCCAAGATAGACTTCATCAGAAGCATGTCTTGACAAGATCTCTATCACGGAAAGGTCAATAAGAGTCTGAAACTTTGGCGTAATCGTTCTCAAGTAAGCCTTTTGAGGACTCTTCACCATTTCATCATATTGTGCGCTGCCTTTCTCAGGAAGCAATCTTCTACTGAGAGTTGGTCGGTTTAGAATAAAACCGCCGTAAGGATATTGTCCAAAATTAACAGCTGCATGGAGGGCCGAAGCCGTCCATATGATGATAGTGCAAACTTCAATAAGCTCTTCAAGTGTTTGCAACTTAGGCCACCATGGCTTATCTTTCAAATCACCGTGACCTTTCTCTACCACTTCTTTCCACCAATGTTGAAGCTCAGAATCATTTTTGATATCATTGTCCGTTGCATAATACAACGAGACGTAATCTTGGACCCATGTTTTAATAGTTGTCCATATCTCTAATCCATCGACAACATAAGGGTAATCCTCTATCAGAAGACGAAGTCCGTACGGGGAAGATGGATCCTTAACTGCCATATTTCTGAATCAAACAAAATGCATATATATGTTACCAAGAACATTAACTAACTCTCTCTTAAAGGGTAAGCTTGTAAAAATATTTGATCATTCTATTACCTCTTGATAAGATCAGCAGGCAGAGCTTGATCAGGGAAAACCCAATTCTTGTAAACCGCCGAAGACATTTCCACAGCATACTTTGAAGGCAAAAAAGTTTTCTCTATTATACCATCGGCATTAATTAGAGATTCTCTTGCAAGTGCATTGATGTTCATGGTGTCACGATAATGAGGAGCTAAAAGTTTATTAATCGGATGAAGCACACTAAGGTGTCGATTTGTTGCTATGACGAATGGCTCAATTACTGCATGAGTATTCAACCTATACCAAATACATGTATAAAAAATATTGATATAACACAAATTAATTAAACACATAATAAGAATCAATTTGTATGTAAGATGATATTATTGCAATGTCAATTAAGATATTTTTACCAATGGCTCATGAGTTGATGATAGCAAGAATCATTAACAACAACATAAGCTTTTGCTAATAGCCAAATAGTACTTTCAACACCTTCATTCGCCGGTAAGATGACTTGACTAATGGCACCTGATTTGTCACCATCAGGATGTGGCAAACTTAATTCAATGGCTACTGGTTTTAAAGTTCCATCTTCTTTTAGAAAAAGGATTGTTCTAGTAGCATAAGCCTTTGCAGAAGTCTCGTTTATTCGTCGTAAAAATGGGATAAATGTATCATGGTAATCTAATACAAATAACCTCCCACTAGCTAGTGCCTGTATTCCACACAATTAATCTTAATCACTTCATGTTACCATAAAATGTCCATGTTAATTTACAATGCAAAATTAAAATCATACTATTTTTACCTCATCTACTGTGCATCCATCAAGATTCATGACATCTGCAGTTATCTTACTAGTTTGATCACCATAGACTGTGGGATCTAGATTGCTTTTTGGAGGAAACTCCTACCATTCATAAAAAATTTAACATTGATATCAATCAAATTGATTAGATATTATACAATATGTTGAGTAATAAATACTTGAACTTACTTTAAGACCGCGAATCATGCAAGGATTTACACCGGCAAGCATTTCTCTTGCAAACTCTTCATCAGTCATCCATGCAGACTTACTCACTGATCAAAACAATAAAGAAAATTATAAGTAAATGAAAGTACGCGAAACATAGTTTAATTTGCATTATGTTTTACTTTAACAAATATGTATTTATCACACCTTTAACAACATGAGGTGGTGGAAACTTGAGGACATTTTCACCATCCGTACGAAAGAGTTCTTTGATCACAGGTAAGGGACTAATTGTGCTAATTACATCTAGAGGCAGATTAATTCCACCTTCAAAGAGGTCGCGCACATCTTGGAAACTATCAAACTCGCGCGGCGTAAAGTTCAAATCAAACGCAGATTCGAATGCAGGTAATACAATTTGAGATACAGATTTTATTCCATATGTTAGAAAGTCTGAGGACTTCAAGTGACCAAAATTTTCATCTCTTGGAACATATATTTCGGTAGCTGGTTTCTCAGAATTTGGATCTGTTCAAAATAAGACAATAGAAAGATACATATACTATTTAGAAAATATATTTAATTATGGTCAAACTTTATTTTTATATGGACTCAGTTTCTAACTGATGTAAAAATGTTTTTTAACCAATTAACAATACTTTTTGCATCAATTCAATGATTAACCGATGTCAACATTTCTCACATGATATGAATCTACGTAAGTAGTGTAATTGATGTAAAAAATATTTTCTGCACTAATGTGTTTTTTTGTCTATCTATTTGATCTTATTCTTTTGGGGCTATAGAAATTCAACAATTGAACTAACCTTTCCTTGTCGGATATCGACCTGTCCTTCCCCTACGAGGATAGGGATGTGTGCTAGACCCTCCAAGAACAGGGCGAGCAAGTTTTTCACCGTGATCTGGATTGCCCAAATCATTATAGACATCATAATCGTAGATCCTTTCATGTAACTTGCGCTCTCCTGTTCCATCTCCCCTTAGATTTTGCAATTCTTCTTCTCTATACTTGACAAGTGGAGATGGTGTTTCACTTGGAAGATATGTCTACACAATAACAATTAATTGAAAGTTAGTTAAGGACTTAGCAAAATCATGAGAAAATTTGCTTAAAAATAGGTTGATTTGGTAAACTTCTTGATTGGAAATTAAGTACATGTTTAGTATCACGGCGTGTTACCAAAATCACTATGACTCGCTGTAATTCTGACAAATCTACCGTAATAGCAAGTATGCACTAAATAGATAGATGTAAAGTACCTTGTTGGCAAAGAAAATGCGCGGACTTTTGTAGAGTTTTGCGTTATAAACCCAAGAGTTGCACACAAAACGAATAGTTCCATGATTTGGAACATCTTCAAGAGTTAGACTCTTGAGGTAAAACTCAACTTGCATATAGTTCTTGATGTAAAATGCACCTGGAATTCCCATCTCATCATCCCATTCAAAATGAATATTGAATGCAGATTCACCAGCTCCCAAAGTTGGTAATGAGGCAATAATACCTTCCAAAAATGTATCCTTTCCAACTTTTCCTTTTCCATTTGCTACATATATAATTAAATTTACTCAGTTATGATCCAAGACATTAATCAAAGTGACATTAATAACAATATTACATTTGAACTATGTCTCATGAAGTTATAATGTTAAACTCTTATCGTTGAATTACGTCATGAATAATTAATATTGATACAAATTAAAAATATGTAAGAGTAAGAAGAAAATGATCATTAACCATCAGCCTTGGTAGCACTAATGAGCTGAAGGGAGACACTGCGGCCTAAGAAGGCAGTAAGGCCATCAACAGTTGAACCAATGAGATTGATGCCAGAATCAATGACTCCATGGATGTTTCCACCACCAATACTCACAATTGTGTTGAAGTCCAACACATTTTTACGCATCAACACCACTTTCCCTCTTATTTTGTTGCCCCTATTAAGGATTCCTGTCACCCCTGGAAACATCTTTGCCCAAACACTACTACTATACTATTATTTTAGTTTGGAAACATAATTTGTTAATATATAGAGTATGACATCAAAGTCAGTGACTTGCACACCAACCTAAGCAAGCTATACTGTGTATTTATAGATTTTTTTATAAAGAATCTATAGCGGAAGAACTCACATACTCCCCTCCGTCCCAAAATAAAGCAAAAGTTGGTCAACAAAAGTGAATGTATTTGGTCCAAATTTTGAACTAAATACATCAAGTTTCTTTGACTCATTTTTGCTTATATTTTGGGACGGAGGGAGTGAAGAATTACAGGTTTAAATTTGCGTAACAGTACATCAAATGTTTTTGTAGTCTTTTACCATTTGAGTTGTTTTTACTGAATATATTTTGTAAATTCACACTGGTGTGTGTATGTTTAGGGCCGATCCAGGGGCTATGTTGGGTCATAAGAGGAGTTTGGAAGATCATCTTCATTGATTCAAGAGCAATCACACACGTAAGTTGGATACAATGTCTTCACTTAAAATATTAAGACATTGGATTTATAGGTCTCTCACTTGTATGTTGTTTAACCTTCACTTTTCTAAGCAATGTAAAACTTCTAATTTCATATTTACTTGCTACGCAACAGTCTCTCTCTCAAATGTGAGTCATTCAATTAGTATGCTCTCTCTCAAGCATAAGCTTTTTCATCGCAAGTTGCCACTAATACTACTAGATTGGTCATGAGTGGAGTAGGAGAGATCATCCACATTGGACCAAAAACAATCACACAAGTGAGTTGGACACTATTTTCATATGAATCCTTAAAGCATTGAGTTTATAGGTATCTCACTTATATGTTGTTCAACCTCTATTTTTTTAAACAATGCGGAACTTCCAACATCGATAACATTCTATTCATAAAAATTTCAACATGTAAACTAAATTTTAGCACTTAAACAAAATTGAATTCATGAATTTGAAATCATAAACTCATTATTGTTTGGTTTTACGGAGGTTCTTTTATGGCTGCCTTGTGTCCGATTTGCCCTGTATGGGTTCGGTTTCCTCCGATTGTGGTATGGTTCAACCAACGCCACCTTTGATGTTTAGGTCCAAGCTTCTACGCGTTTTCCCAGCCTCTCATCATCATCTATTGGTTTATCGTCGATGTTCAGGTCCACAAGGGTTGTGTGGTGGTTCTGGGTCTTGCCGGATTCTAGCTTGTGTGGTGGTTCTGGGTCTTGTCGGATTCTAGCTGTCCTCCTTTGCATCAGAAGGTTGAGGTTATTCTTTTAAACAAGTTCGGTGTATGTTGTCTACATCTGATCGGGTTTGTGGCATATGTTGTTGTGGTTTGTGCAGGGAGTTGGTACGTCGGTCCTTGTTGGCGGTTAGTTTATTCACCTACTTAAGTTGCGAAGAACCACACAAAATCTTTTTTTTTTAACTATTTGGTTTCGCGCCTGCATGCGGGTTTGTTGGATGGTACATGTGGTATGTGTATCTTGTTTATATTCTAGAGCACTTTTGTTGTTAAACTGTTTTATATCCTATTTGAGCGATTATGTGGTTTGACTGAATTTTAGTTTATATCCCTTAATATGTTTCGCTTTATTTTCTTTTAATATATTTAAGGTGTTGCAGCGGTCCGTCGGCATAATATTTGCTAAAATAAAATACAACTACTTTTTAATTAATTATTTTTCCTCATTTTTTTATAATAAAAACACTGACTCCTCAAACTCTAAGTGCAAGGTGTCAGACAGACTTCATGCAGAAATAAACAAAAAGGCTTACATGAGAAACAAGAATAATTGAAGTGCATGCAAAATTAATTTGACACCAATAGCAAGTGTCACAAAACTTCATGCAAGGAAGACACGTCTCATATCAAGCCAATATATATAGTAATAAGATTTATTATCTATTATTAGTATTATTGTACTCCCTCTGGTCCTTATTATAAGAAAAGTTTTACTTTTTAGGTTTATTGGAAAATTAATGTATCTAGACTATAATGTATTTGGACTATATTATAGTCTAGATACATTAATTTTTCAATGAACCTAACAAGTAAAATTTTTCTTATAATAAGAATCGAAGGGAGTAATATTTACTGTAAAACATAAAGAATAAAATTTACGACAAAAAAGTCCAATCCAATTTAAAATGATCTGATTTAATCTTAACTTTTCATAGCTGGTAAATAGATCTACTTTCAAAAAAAAAAAACTGAAATTTGATATATTACGGGTGGATTTTTACAAAAGAAGACCCAAAACATACATAAATATTCAACTTTGTGGGATGATTTATTTTTTAGTCTTATTAATTATGTCCCTCTAAAAATAAAAATCAAATATTTTTTATCACTCTTTTAGGTCAATTTATATGTATCTTAAACTTTTGAATAATTTTTTACAGAATTTTGGACAAAATATGTGGTATAGGCACCAAAATTGTCAAATTTTCAAATAGAAGGACCAATTTTGTAAAATGGTGTAAATAGGGAAATCAAAACTGCAATTATGCCAAAAAGAATTAGGTGGACTAAAAATAAAATATATTTATAGAGATAAAAAATTCATTTAAACTTATTAATAATAATAAGGATAAATATATAAAATTAATATATCTTAGATAAATTTATTGCTGAATTTGATATAGGAACTATATCAATTTTGATTTCAATCATTCCATTTTGTTTTACTTGTTTGTTTTTCTCTCTATCCAGGAGAAAATCCCCCAAAACCCCCAAAACAAGTATGAAAACTATAATTGTAAATCAAGATCAATCACCTTTGTCCTACCGATCATTCCATTGGCATCTTGCATTCACAAAGCTCGGGGATGGAATAGTAGATAAGTTAGTTTTAGCTGATTATTGGCCCCACCTGTTATATCCTTCTCCGTCATGTCATCGCCGTATTCAATATATAACTTAGTCATCTCTGCCTCGCTGTAGGTAACCACCTCCGGAAGAAAGAGTAACATTTTTAATATCCATAAGTTTTGTTAGAAATCCCTATAAAATGAGACGGAGAGAGTATCTCATATCAGAAAGCTAATTTTGAAGCAAGAGAAGATTAATTGTGGCAAATCTTCTTCGACTTTAGACAATTTCATGTGTAACTTGGTCTCTACACCAACAAGATTAATGCATCCAAAACTTAAACTAGATCATCAATTTTTGTTTACTCATTTATCTCTTAAATATGAGATCCTTATATATAGGACTGAAGGTAGTAATAATCAAGCAAAACATCATCCAAAGAAACATGACCCTGTTTCTCCCATTCACGAGAAGAACAAGTTTCATGACATTGAACTACTATATGGTAGCACACAAGTTAAACACCTGCATCAGTGAACTCGTAAACATCTTCAGCTGTCAATTTTTAGCTGCTTACACACCCACCCCTTACCTATGAGCAGCCAAAACACACTAGCAAATGGGGTATTGAGCAATGCACACAACCAATTTATTTACAGGCTATATACAGCATAGAGCATTCAAAGGTGGGTCAACACTTCTATCTCAATGCAGTACTTCATTGAATTCTGGGTAGTACCCACAATTTCCAGCAAGCAAAAAGTGAACAAAATGAATTAGCTTAAGAAAAGTAACAAAACCTGACAAGCAACAAAAAACCTAGCTCAACAGTCCAATCTGACCATCCAATGAATTAACAGTACTGAGCTTGGAGAGGGAGCTTCACAGAGAACACACTGAATATTCAAGTAGAATGACAATGGTAGAAGGTGAAGAAATGAGATTGAGAGTGAATAACCTTGATAATCCTCAAGGATAAGAAGCTTATTGCCAACACACAGAAAAACAAGCCTATAGAAAGAGTAAAATACAAGCATCAGAACAGGGATGTGTTCAAGAGACTCGTAAAAGCTGTATTGTGTTTGATAGTTCCAATTTTTGGGCAGCAAGGACATTGCTGAAGGAGATGGGAGTGGTGGTTAGAGAGAGGGATGAGAATGGGTATGGGAGGAGTTTGTTGAACATTTAGATTGCTGGGGAAGCTTAAGATGGTGCACCTTGAGTGGTACCTCAAATCTAAATCACTTTACCAGAACAAATCCAACATGAGATAAAACATGTAGGTTGCTGAGGAACATACTAGTTACTAACCAGAATAATAAAACCCAGGTAGGGGAAACAAAAACATGCCCAAGTTAACGGGAAACACAAACATGCCCAAGTTAACAAGAAACTACAAAACAGATAATTAACTTAAAAAATAACAAAGTGCAGGATAAATTCATCCAAATAAGAACACAACACAGGTTTTCCTTGGCATTTTTGGAAGTTTAAATAATAAGGGCCATGGTAAAACTTTAACTATGTTGGAGAAACCAAATATTATAATTTACAGAATGATATACATACTAAGCAGGGGTTGCGTAAATATAAGATATAACAACCTATACATAAAAGAAAAACTTCCTAAGTGCTACTACACATAAATATGAACATAACTCAGCTATCCCTCCCATCAATAGAAACAAACTGGCATCAATAGCTTACTGGATAATTAGAAGATTCTCTTCAGTCAGCTGCAGCCCTAAACAACACCTTGCAAGACAGCTAAGATGCATTGGATAACGATTTGCAGAAAGACTCATTTGAATAATTTTATTTTGGTTTGAGCAAAAGAAAATCTCCAACTAACAATGGCATTAACTAAGAGGCAAGAGATTGAGGTAAAATCTAGACTCTAGATTTACACCAGTAACAGGCTAACAGCTTGTTGATGTGCTCACTGCACAAAAGAGTGCCACACATCACATATAAGTAGTTAGTACATAACGATATGAGTGGAATCCATAAAATAAACATCATTATCTATGAAAACTAACCTATATAAGGATGACAACAGAAAATCTATCCAAGGTGACCAAATTCAAATAAATCATCATCAACTGACTACTGGAACTAGAATCACTAATAACATGTGCTCCTCACAGGAAGTGGTGGTTTAACAATGAAGATAGTTCACTGATTTACTAATGCAACATCTACGAGTTTAAGACCTTTAAGTGACAATAACATGTTTTATTATAGTACACGGAGAACAATTGTCTTCTTTCAACCAAGCAGAAAATACCAAAATACAAGTAGTTTATTTTATTATACAAACTAATTCAACATGAATAACACAAAAACTAGCAACCCTATCGAAATTAGTCTGATATCAGAAAATAAATTATGAATTAGAATCTGCACATGCATATCTCCAAAACTCATCAACCCTAAAGTAACTAACCACTCAGCTTCAATCAAAACAAGTACCACTATCACAATTGTTTCTGTATAATGCCATTTTCACAATCTTCTATTCTCATGCAATTCACATAAGAGCATCATATACTGTATCAACTTTGCAGCATTAAAGCCGTCCGAATTATTCACTCAAGATCACTAAACAAATTACATTAGAAAGGTTAACTAATAGCCATTTATCAAGCTGAAAAAATATGCACTAAGCCAATTGTTTGCAAGGACAACACTGCCACAAGCTGGTACATCATTTATACCTCAATAACAATGATAATCAAAATTGATAGTAACCCAAAAAAAAAAAAAAGAGCAAATTTTGAAAGCTCACAATGCAATATTTCTCATATAGGAACATAGCGTTTCAACACCTGCTTCGCCGTAACAGCAACTCCAACCACAACACCACCAACAGCACCCGCTATAGCAGCCGATCTAACCCCTCTCGCCGCTCGAAACAACACGCCGGTCCCAAGACCCGCCGCTACACTGTTCAACACATCGTCGGTGTCTCTCGCCGCCGTGATCCCGCTCTCAATACCGGCGTAAAGCAATGCAATCACTCCGATCCGGTTACCCCACGTCCGACCGGCGTGTCCAGAGGAATTAAGAATCCGATTGACTCTGAGTTTCGTAGTATCTCCTTTCTCAAATGATTTAACTCCTTCGACGAAGCCTACGCCGGCGCCGGCGACTGCACCGCCGAGGTAGCCGCAGCCGGTGTAGAAAGTGAGGTTTTCTCCCCATGAACGATGTTTTCGTACAGCTTCTTCAACGAAGAGGTGTTCGGGTGAGGTTGGGAGCTGGTAGAGATTTCGAATAGGTACTTCGAGGTCTTTGTAGGGATTGTAGAGTCGTGTTGGGGTATTGGAATCGGAAGCTGATTCGTGATCGGGGGTATGGAACGCCATGGGAGAGACGATTCAAGAATCTAGGGTTAGGGTTTGGGGGTTAGAGAGAGAGAAAAAAGAGGGAAAAAAGAGAGTGATGAGTTGCCGAAGAACGACGCTGTTTGTGTGGAGAGCCTTGAGATTTGGGAAGGAAAAAAAAAACCGAGTTTGTATGGCGGCGCGTTTGGTATTGAACCGGTCGTCTTTTTTTTTGGGTTAAATAATTCTTGGGTTTAATCCTTATTTTTGACAAAAAAATTGGTTGAAAGGTTCACTTTGAGTGTGTCATCAGTTTTGGACGGAATTTATGTAGTTAAATACGTAGTAGTTAATTAATGGTAGAAATTTGGTGATAAATTATTTTTGATAAAATCTTCACCTGCATAAATTCTGTTTGATAAGTTTTTTCCCTAGTGATTCTTAACTCTATAGCACGGACGCCTCTAGGAGGTGGTGTATTGCGGTATTTGACACGTGTTCGTGTTCGACACTTATATTATATGACATCCATACAACACCTGTCAGAATAGTCAAACAAATTTTACAAAAAAATAATTATTTTTCTCTTTATTTTGACACTCTAAAAAAATTAAACATGTTAAAGATATTAATTTTTATTAGAATACTTTTAATTTTACCTAATATGTTTGATTTGTTTCTCAACCCCTAAAACCTCACTCATGAGCTCTCAACACTCAAAACATTAATATTACGTGTTCCCTTTCGCTCTCCTAAATTTTATCTTGCATGTTAAAATAAAAGCTATTAAAATTTGCTATTTACAAACAGAAATAACAGGTGTAATTTGAATCAACGTATCATAAATTTTACTGTGATTCAAATGAGAAGAAAAAACTAATAATCTTCTAAAGGACTACTGCATCAATCTTAAAAAAAATAAGAGAAAATTTATGTGCAGTTTCTTATTTACTCTTTGGTGTTATTCTTCACTTAAACTATTTATATAACTATTATAATTTCCTCAAATACATAAAAAAAAAAAAATCAAATTTTCAAAGTTTATTATTGTAACCACAAACAATATATATTTTAAAGCAAACAAACACTTAAGAAAATGCATATAAGTTCTACAACCAAAAAAGAAAAAGAAAGAAAAAAACAAGAATACAAGTTGTCATAAAAACAAAACACTAGCATCATACAACTTATTTAGAATGTTGATTTTATAACTTATAAGACATGAATATAAGGGAAAAACAATTAGAATAAACATTAGTTTTATTTTACTTTTTGCAGATGAAGATTTTTAGTATTACAGTAATTCTTATCGAACTTCCCTAAATTAGGGTACAATTGAAATATTTTAAAATATATAGGGATAAAGGGTTAAATGTAGGAGTAAAAAAAAAATTCCCTGAATTTATTGGGCATGAAATCTGACTCTACGGATTTTGCCATTTGAATTGTCATGGTATTTAGTACTTTTTGAATTCTGCATTATATATTTTGCAAATTGAAGCTCACAATTTATGCGGCTATAATTTCTAATTAAACATGTTGTATGACGAGATAAGAGGCATTCTGGAACAATTTTTGGGTCCACCCATTTTCCATCACCTCGCCGGAGTTGTTCACTATATCAACCTGTCAATGATACACAAACAAACGTTAAAAAAAATTATAATATATATAACCAATGATACACTTAAATGTGGGACTATTATTATTGTAAAAGAATAATAATGATAATCGTTTTTTTCACTTAACTACGTACTCAAGTGTGGATATTACCATTGGATTGTCAGTTAGATTTTTTTTTAGTTACCATCATATTAATAAATATACACATTTAAAAATGTCAGGTATGTGTATTAATGAAGAAAAAAAGTTATGTTGACTTGACCACCATTTATTCTGACCTAAAAAATATACTTATTCATATGGTAATTTTTTTTTTTTTTTTGAATCGGCAAAATTTATTAAAAAACAACTCTTCCACAAGAAGTGAAATGAATTGTTATGGAACATACAACGAAAGATAACGTGATATAACACAATTACCTACACCTAATCCAACGCCCCAATCCACCCATACACCAATAATGATTCACTAAACCTACCAGAGAAAACCCCTATCCGACCCTAGGAGACACCTTTAGACACTAACTTCCGAACTCGAATTAAAATTACTCGGCCCATCAGATCCAGAAAGTAGCCCCAAAAGTCGAAGGTAGAGGGACACCAGTAGTCAGAGAATCGACAATCAACACCTGATGCAGTAGTTCGACCAGATACCAGAGACCTGCAAGTCTCAACAGACTTGAAACACCCCTCAGCGACTCCAAGAGTCCTGCAAATCTCACCAGATTTGAAAATGGCCAGAGACTCTCGTATCAGGGAGAAACTACCCACACTTGGCATTAACCATCCACACCTCTCCGTCGCCGAAACATCCCGGAGGTACGATAAAGCAACAACGTCCGTCAACACGGAGTGTCTACATACCTCGCCCTTTCGGGCACGCCAGGACAGCAACCAAGACCAAGAAAAACACCACCTCAGCCAGCCACCACCACCACCACCGCCGCCAAAACACCTTCAAACGAACCCCACCGAGACCAACAACACCTAATCGCAACGCACCACCACCACCACTGCTGCCACCACAGCTTCACCACACCACCACCACCTAAACCGAAACCACGCCGACAGCCAAGCCTCACCTCTCCTTCTCCACCGTGACCACGCTTCACCGAGGCCACGCCGACTGCATCGCTACTGCCCATCACAAAACAAAAAACAAAGGCCAACAAAGCTAGCCAACACCTGAGCAGCAAGAAAACAGGCCCAACACACGCCCAAGAGCACACCAAGACACCAACCCACGCGGCAGCAGCACAAGCCCGAGAGCAAACAGCGTCTAAGCCACACCGCTTCCACCAACACCAAAACCAACCCAAAACCGAATCTGGGCTAGAGCCAACCCGATCCTAACACCAAACCTGCAAACAACCAACACACATCACCTAGAGAAAAACGGTGCTCCGGCTAGGAGCACGACCCAATCGCCGGCGAACAGCACAGCCGACACCGCAGGAAACAGAAGCTGGTAAAGAAGCAGACAAGCGGCGGCAAGGCTACGGCGCGAACACGAAAAAGGGAGAACGAAAACCTAGCGACCGGAGCCGGAGAAACAAAACGGCGCCGGACAGAGGAAAAAGAGGCACCAGAACGTGAAAACAGAGCCAGATCGGGATCTAGCTCGGTGGTACGGAGTAGAGGACTCGTCGCACCACCCACTCTTGAGTTTACATCTCGCCGGCCGAGTTGGATTTGAGGGAGGAAGGTGGCGGCGGTTTTTAGGGTTTGTTTCTTTGTAGTGAGAAGGCAGAGCACTAGTTTATGGATTCGGCAATTGTCAGGTTTTATTCATATGGTATTTAATACTGTGTCACGGAATTTTGTGTGAAAAAAATACTAACTCTTATTTATTCCAAAAAAAGAAAAACTTGTTCGAAACTAAAATAAAATAACATTTCATTTACAAAGGACATAACATGTGAATGTGACATAAAGAATTCAACTATGTCCGTAAAGTTTATTTGATCAACCGACAAATATCAATATTATTAGGTTAGACATCTTCCTTTAAAGCTCCCTCGGGTATTATCTCTTCTATGGATTTTCTTTTGAATAATTTTTTTTTGGGAGGGAGTGAGAATCATAGGAAAACCTCTTAGATTAGTTGGAATTGATATGGTTTTTTTTTGTTTTTGTATTGCGGAATTTGGTGGGATATATTTTTATACGGAGAAACTGAAATTCTTGTTCTCATTAAAATAATAGCTATATGGCTCTTTATATATAGAGCTACATAAAAACAAATAATATCTTTAAATAATAAACTAATCTTATAAATTTTAAACAAATCTTAAATATTCTAAACAGAAATATAAATGATAAACCCTAATATTATGTTATTTTAAATATAAATCTAAAACTATATTTAAATATAAAATCTTCCAAAAAAGATATTTAGACATTATTCTCAACACTCCTCCTTGACTGAATATCTTTTTGTTGCATCCAATCTAAGATTTGCACTGAATTTTTTTTTTTTTTTTGTTTCTCAATCCTCCTCCTTGACCGAATATTTTGTGTTGTATCCAATCTGAGATTTGAGTTGAAAAAACCTTTTTTGAACACTCCTCTTCGACTGAATATCGTATCCAACCTGAGATTCATGTTGATTTTGTTGTTGTTGTTGTTGTTGTTCATCCACATCAATTGTTGTTGTTGTTTTTTTTTCTTTCTACATCTTCATATTGAGCTTTTTTTCATGTATCTGTTTTGGTTATGGGTTATACGTATAATACAGAAACCATCTCGCATATAACATATGAAAGGTCATATGAGACTTGAGCTTTTTTCATTGAAACTATCTCGCATATAACATATGAACGGTCATATGAGACTTGAGCTTTTTTTCATGTATTTGTTTTGGTTATGGGTTATATAATACATGAAACTATCTCGCATATAACATATGAAAGGTGTAGGTCATGGTTATGGTTTTTGGTTATGGATTTTTTTTTTTCACATCTTCATAATAAAGATGCAGTCATGGTCATGGGTTGTTGATTTCATGGTTTCTTCTTTTTCTTCGTCTTCATCTTCATCATCATCATCTTCTTCCATCTTCACAGGTCTGAACCTTAATTAGCGCTCTGATTCCACTGATATGGTTTTTTTTGTTTTTGTATTGCGGAATTTGGTGGGATATATTTTTATACGGAGAAACTGAAATTCTTGTTTTCATTAAAATAATAGCTATATGGCTCTTTATATATAGAGCTACATAAAAACAAATAATATCTTTAAATAATAAACTAATCTTATAAATTCTAAACAAATCTTAAATATTCTAAACAGAAATATAAATGATAAACCCTAATATTATGTTATTTTAAATATAAATCTTTTTTTGACAAATTTTAAATATAAATCTAAAACTATATTTAAATATAAAATCTTCCAAAAAAGATATTTAGGCATTATTCTCAACATGAATACATTATGTTTGCGTAAGGAGTATGGAGGGTTGGGGTTAGGCGGATGAGAGAGTTCAATATTGCACTCCTAGGTAAATGGTGTTGGAGGATGCTGGTAGATAGAGGGGGATTGTGGTTCAGGGTTATGGCAGCTCGGTACGGGATGTAGAGAGGGATTTTGAGAGTGGGGGGAAGAACAAATCTTCTTGGTGGAGGGATATTGTGAGGATTCATGATGGAGTAGATGGCCTGGGAGGAGGGTGGTTTGGGGAGTGTATTCTGAAGAAGGTGGGGGACGAGTTGGATACATTCTTCTGGTCTGACCATTAGTTAGGTGGGACTCCTTTGTGTTTGAGGTTTCGGCCCTTATTCGATTTGGCGGTGAAAAAGTCGAGTACAGTGGCTGATATGTTCTCTTTAGGGTGGGATTTCGGAGGAGAGGCGTGGAATTAGAAAGTGATTTACAATTTAGGACGTATGAGAGTACTAGTTTATGCCAATTAAAGAATAATATTTACTCTTATTTTTTTGCTGAAGTTCATTAATATATCACTTGGTTTTCAAAAATCAAATTTTAATGTCAGACTGTTTGAACAAGATTGAGAAAAAAAATAGTATGGCTTTCATCTCTTTTACATTATAAAAAAATAAAATATTAAATAAATAAAACACACTTAACTACTGCAAATTATTTTATTTTTTTTAATCAGCACTGCAAATTTTTCTAATTAAATTATAAGATACATTGATACACACATATTATACAAATGTACAACTCATGAGAAATACATTTCTTTAAGAATGGATAAGTCTTTCTTGGGACAATGTACTTTGAGCAACACATAAGTTACCATCATCACAACCTTGATCAACATTATTTCTGTAACATGTTTCCATGTTGTTGGTAAGATGAGTACTAATTTCCACAAATGACATATGTATCATGCTCCACATGTTGCTGCAGACCAGGAGATTCACAAACCTGTGCTGTCATGTACTTATAGATCTCTCAGTCTAATCAATTCTGGCAAAATGACAGTAGCAAGATTTGGTCTATCCTTTTTTCTCATCTCACAACACTTCAAAGCCAATTTAGCAAACGATAAAGCTTCTTCAACCGGCCAATCGGTCACACTCGGATCTAAAACCTCTGCAAAAGTATCATTCTGAATGGCCTCCTCAACAAGATGAGCCACGCCAATCGGAGGCTTTCCGGTAATGATCTGTAACAGCATCACACCTAATGAATATATATCTGATTTTACGCCTAATAGTCCCGTTTGTTGATACTCCGGATCAATATAGCAGAATGTGCCGGCTGCAGCTGTCAAGTGATATTGAGTGGTTTTGTTGGCGATAGAAGGCGGAACAAGCCTTGCCAAACCAACATCGGTGATCTTGCTGACTTTGTTTCTGTCTAACAGAATGTTTGCTGGCTTGAGATCGCGATGTACAACCGGTTCTGGTTTTGTCTGATGAAGGAAAAGAAGGCCTGTGGCAATCTCTGATGCTATTTTGAAACGAGTCTTCCATGGAATTGGCGGTGTGTTATCTTTTCGAAAAAGACGATCTTCTAAGCTTCCGTTCTCTAGGTACTCATATACAAGGCATCCATACTCCGGACATGCGCCTAAAAGTATTACAATGTTGGGATGTCTAATCGAGCCTAGAACAAGGACCTGCATTCAAGTCATTAAGGTTACGAAAGTTTAAAAGAAATTTTTATCGAGACTAAAATCAAATGCCGGTATATGTATATCTTGCGAAAAGGAAAAATCTATGGTTACCTCTTGATGAAATTGTTTCTCCCCTTGAGTTATGTCTGGTCTTAAGGCTTTAACTGCAACAACATGGTTATCAAGCACACCTTTGAAAACAGGTCCATATCCACCTTCACCAATTTTGCCATCAATATCAAAGTAATTTGTTGCAACTTCAATTTCTTCAATATTGTATCTTTTAAATATATATTTATTTTGTTCAATTACATTCAATGTTACTACTTCTTCATCCACAGCTATTACTTCTTCCTGTTTTCCTTTCTCAGTCTTCAATTCTGCATCTGCCAAATCCAATGCAGCCTCTTCAACATGTCTAGCATTTTCTCCGATCCATTCTTCATGGTCCTTCTGTTTCACCAAACCAAGTTCTCTACTGACTGATGCCGAACGACTTTTCTTTGTTATTCTACTCGTCTCCATGCTAGTCTGAAAGATCAATCAGTCAATGAATATTAGTAAAACTCTTACGACTCGAGTTTATCAGATAAACCAGGTTAACCTAGAATCTCGAGTTTAACAACCTTGACAACATCAAATTAATATTTTCCTAAGATATCATATATATATATAAATAGTGTAGAACTTACTGGTGATACTTTAGTAGATCTGCTTCTAGATAAAAATGCATCTTGGCTTTCATCTGATAGTGTTCTCCTTGGACAAAACTCTCTTTGAGACATACATCTTGATACTCTTGGATCTTTGTTTTGACTGAAGGATCCACCATCATTGCTATAACGCCGTGATAATGATGTTCTGAACAAAACAAGCGTGACAGAATCACTAAATTAGGGACTAAACATCGAAGAATTTTTGTTGTATGAACTAAATTTGATAAAAACATGTTTAAGCCTTATATATATATACCTGTTTAATTCTTTGGACAAATAATTTGGCTGTGGACTAGAAATAGTAATGGTTTGTGAAGGAGCTGTTGCTTGAATACTATGAACTTTTCCTTTTGATATAATATGCACTGTGCAAGTCTCTGGCAGAGACTTGATTAAGCTTGTTGGCACATCTACATCTTTAAATTTCCTGCATTATTCAACATTAATTAACTTTTCAGAAGCAGGTAAAATATGCTAAAATTAGATAGCTGTAACTAATCACATTTGCAACTTTTTCTTGCGTCTATAAACGAAGTGGCAAACATCATCTGAAATTCACACAAAACTGTGTGATCTCGGGTTTGAAGTTTGAACCTAGGTGAAGATGTTCAGTCTAACGATATCGACATTATCAGTTGAATTAGGCCTTACGATTACATTTGGTTAATTGGAGAAAGAGAATGACCTTATAAAAGCGTTATTCCAGCGGGGAGCACCAACAACAACATCGATGAAAGAGTTGTCGATGATGTAATCAGTTAGTGCACTTGAAACATCAAGGTCATGCAGAACCAACTCCTTTGCTATGATCTGAAATTAATTAATTCTCAATTAATTAACTAATGTCCATAATAATAATTAACCAAATATTCAATGATGATGATTACTGACCCCTTTTCGAGCACAAAATCCGCGGAAAGGAAGAAAAAGCTGATGCAATTCTTCTTCAGTTGGTGCACGACCTTGTTTAGGAACAGCATCAAATTCACCTGCATAAACGCAAAACATCATTAATTAAGATTAATTATGGAAACATGCAACATATATCGATTAAGAATACTATAATTCCATGTTGTAAGACGATTTATTTATCTTCTGGACGAATTTCAGATCACCAGACACCTTAACCCTGACAATGTGTAAGGTGTCTGGTAATCTGAAATTCGTTCAGAAGATAAATAAATCATAACTAATGATTATTTCATACATGATTTAAGGATTAGTCGTTAACTAGAGCTCATTAACTAATATAATAACAATGAATATGTTGATGGAAAAGGGTAATTACTTGAATGTAGGGACTTGGTTCTAACGTGAATGAGGGTACATGATGAGTTCTTGTCCAAAAGGTTATCAACAGCCCATCTTACAGCATGTTTGCTATTGCTGTCTTTATCAATGGCAATAAGAATGGAGGACCCTTGTTCTTCATTTGAAGCCATAATTATTGTGGTTAATTATTTTTACAATGATTAATCTCTATGTTAGAGAAAATCATAATCAATCAATATATATGTTACATATATGTTCATGAGGTTTTGGCAACATGCATGACAATCTTTTTTACTATTTTTGGTGGGAACATCAAATCAAAATGAATTATAACAGAAAGGATTAACAATTATTTGTTTCAAAAATCTTCTGGATTCCTTCCAAATACCTACAATTTAATTAGTTGACCATTATTCTCTGTTATACGTAAATATATGAGTTGGATCTAACTGTAAAACTATTTTAATTAGCATATTAAAAAAAATAAAAATTAGCATATTCTAAATTTATTCAAAAAATAAAATAAAAAAATAAACTGCATGCATTCATATATAGTATCCATAATTTTTTTAATCGAGATGTATCCATAATTTTTTACTACTAAGATGTACCTAAAAAAACAAAGATGTTTGCAATATTGATATTAAAAAAAATACCTTATATTATTAGTGCATAGATAAAAATATACCTTTTTTTCTTACAAAAGATAAAAATATACCATAATAGTATCATTCTAATGGTAAGGAATTTGGGACACTTAAGCAAACTATAGGGAGTTTCATTACCGACTCTCGCATCTATAAAAAAATTAATTGAAGAGAGAATTCATCTTACGTGTCTCACAAATTTTTCGACAAAAATTAATAACAGCTAAATAGAGAGGAAAAGTTTAGTGTCTCTTTAATTCTACAGTGACAAAATTGATTTTAGATAAAATATGAAGTGATCAATAAAAATTTAGTATGTCCCCTGATCTTTCTGAACTTAGCTAGCTCGGTTGGTAGAAACATCGCATTATATACGTAGGAGTTGAAGTTCGAATCCTGGACACCGATCACTTATTCAACCACTAAGCTACTTAACCAAAAAAATTGTGTCCCTCTTTGGATTCATTATAAGTTTAACAAAATTAGGGTGTAATTTCTTACCAAAAAAACAAAATTAGGGTTTAAAGATTAAGAAGTTCAGTAAAATTGCGATGTTATTGTAATTTTGTCGGACTCTTTGTGATTAAAAAATGTACACAAGTTCTAGCTTCAAAATAGAGCTAAAATAAATTTTTAGTCATCATTAATTATTTAAACATGCTAAAATTAATTGTATTTCTAAAATCACTTTTAATTATATGCATTTTTTAATACCAAAAAAACATGCATTTAGTTGTTGGTTTTCTTCTATTTTTTTTCATACAAAGTATAAACATTTCAATTTCAATTATATGTATTTTTTAATCATATTATTATTATAGGTAGGAAAAAAAATTTAACATTTAACGGAAACTAATTTTCATTAGGAATTTGTAGATTTTCTTCTCAACTAAATTTCATTATTATAGGATTACCATTACATCTAACACCAAAAAAAAAATTTCATTATTATAGAGCATCTAGTGTAAAAAAAATTTCTTTCAACTAATTTTTTTTCATAAACAAAAGTTAGCGACTTCGTTTGATCTACTAAAAAATAAAGGATTGGACATGACAACTTCAGTACTGTGTTTGATTTTAAATTTGTTTTTGGTACTGGACAAACTGATAGCCAAGAGAAAAATTGAAATTTTTGTCCCCTACTAAACCACGAGATAACTTTTTACTTTCTGCACAAATTGTCTAAAATACCAAAATAATCTTTTATCCACCAAACATCGTACAACACAAAATTTATCCAATACCTTAAACGTTTGTCTTGTGTTGTTCTGTCTTGTATTGTCATATACTGTTCTATCCAGTATTTAGACTTTGCTGATTAAAGAGACCCTCAGAGATCAAATCCGTAAGACACCGCAATCTTTTCTATAAGATCAATTATAGGTACATTATTAAAAGAGAGCCCCACCAGATTAGGAATATGAAGGACGTGAGAGCATCATCGAGAGTGTCGAACCAACATACGTACATACATCAGCTATGATGTCTTTGCAGTTTGCACATGAACTGTAGTCTGTAACACAAGGAGACTGCTGTACATGATTTTTGCTAGTATATATTATTGTTATTACATAATTTTTTATATACTAAAATGATAAATGACTTTTATTATACCTCGTTTTCCAAATAAATAGATAATAGAAATATGCAAAACAGTCATTTTCGTATATACCAATCTTTCCAAGAGTATTTTTTTTTGTGCATAAAAATATGTTATTTTGACATAAGTTCAAATAAGTATGATTAATTATGTTTAAAAATACCTAGTTTTTACACAACACTGATCATTTTTTTTATTATATGATTAACTCAATTCAAAATATGGGCTTACTAAAATAAAATAAAATGTTTTATTTTACGCAAATAAAATAAAATGTTATAATTCATAAAATTTCATGTATTGAACTGAATAAATCAGATATTTTTACATTGTTAACCATATACTTTTTTCAATGGCCGTAAAAAAATGAAAAATATAACATTATAGTAACTCATTCAAAAAAACTGACAAACCATTAATGGTTAAATTAATCAATTATTTGTATGTTGTTAATCGCAGCACAAAATAGCAAACACTATACGATTGACATTCATATCGGATGTCAACCATATAGTATCACTATTTTGTGTCTAAATAGTGGCACCGTTCTTTGCATACAGCAGCCAAAAAATTAATTAAACTATAAGCTAAATTCAAATATTGATCTGTCTCTTAACAAAGAAAACATAAACTGATAGCTTGCGGCCAAAGAATTGAACGGAATTTGCTTGATTTTATTAGACGCTGGTTTGCTTAGCACAGAAGAGTAGAAAACAAGACTGAATACGTTGTTGATGATGACATAAAACAAACACACACTACATCAACGCGTTTCCCTTCATCAATATTATTATATAATAATTAAACAAGTAATGTGATGACTAATACATTTCTTAATACACTTTTATTGGCAAACGAATCATTCTTATTAATAAAATTCACATACAAATTTGTTTACATTATATTTTTTTGTCATTACTTGTAATTTTCTTTCCAAATCTATGCAATGACGTCACTCAAAATTTGTTTTAACTCCAATTTTGTGTGGTGTTTCATTGTCTCACACGAAAAGCATGGCCAATTTTGCTCATGACATTGACACCATCACCCTAGTAGTAGTAACACTATACAACCTATAATTATATTATTATGCTCATTATAATTACTAACCAGTTATTCCCATTACTTTAATTTTATCACATCTTTTTTTTTTTTTTTGACAAAATAAATTTTATCACCTCTTTTGGAAACATGAATATGTCATTTTATGCTATTAATTTAGATGTTGAATTTGTGTTTGTTAGCTACCTTCAAAAAAATAATTTGTGTTTGCTAGCTGGTTATTTTAATATACCAAGTCATGTTCAAAAGTAAGACTAAAAGGCAATATTAAAAAAAATAAAAATAGCATACATGGGAGTAAAAAAATAATAATTTAAAATGCATTTTTGCAGCAAATTCATGATGAAGAAAATATTATTAGTGTGATAAACAAAAAACGTGATATGGCATGAATTAATAAATTCGTTCAATGATTGGTCCCTTGTAATAGTTTGCAAGTTTGAAATAAAATTAGGGATCAAGTCAAGCTTATTAGAAGCCACAGTTTGACAATTTGGAAAGGCACATGGAATAGTTTACCACCATTTAATAATTTGGCTGTCATTTCCATGAAACAGCCAATACCACCAAATTGCCAACAATTTTAAAGTATTACATATTTTCATATTATTATCATTCTCATTCCCATTCCCACCAATCTCATCAATTTATTTGAAAATATTATATACTTGAATGTCTAAATAGATATATATTAAATAAAAAACAAATGGCATGCACATTATGTTACTCTACATTAAATAAATTAAATAATCATGTCATCCACACTATATAAGCAACCAAAGGACACAAAAAACAGAACCAAACCAAAGCAACCACTCCAATACACAAGATCACATTTTCTTCCACAAAAAAGTTTCAAAACAAGCATTTTTTAATCATAAAAACAAAAAACATCAACCATTTGGCATCAAACCAAAACCAAATGGAAGAAGAGGAAGACATATCTTCACCCTTCTGGGTGCAAAACAGCAGCACCAACCGCCGCCGCCTCAGCCGCACATACTCACTCTTCATCAGCTCCGGCACGGTTGTCATATTCCTTCTAGTAATTACACTTGCATTCATCTTAGTTATAGTTCCTACATTGCACTCTTTCTATTCCCACATTTTTAAACCCAATTCAGTTAAAAAGAGTTGGGATACCCTCAACATTTTGCTTGTTCTTTTTGCCATATTCTGTGGCTTCCTTAGCAAAAAGGATAACAACAATGAAAGTCCACGTTCCTATGAAGATCAAACCTTTTCAGAGAGAAACACAAGACAAGAGTATGAGAAACTAAACCCAAAACAAGAAATAGAAACAGAAACACCACCAAGGTTTTGGTATGAGTACTCAGAAGATAGAACTTCATATAACAGATTGAGGAGTTTCAACTCCTACCCTGATCTCCGGCAAGAGTCTTTGTGGGTCGCCGGAGATGAACGGTGGCGATTTAGCGATGATACTCATGTTAACGGTTACCGTGGATTGGATTCAAATTTCAAAGAAGAAAAAGAAGAAGCAAGCACCAAGAACATTGAAGTGGGCACAACTTTGAAAGGAAAGAACAAGAAGAAGCAAGCATTAGAACATGGATTGGATTTAAATTTCAAGCAAGAAAAAGAAGAAGCAAGCACCAAGGACATTGAAGTGGACACATCTTTGAAAGGAAAGAACAAAAAGAAGCAAGCATTAGAACGTGGATTGGATTTAAATTTCAAAGAAGAAAAAGAAGCAAGCACCAAGAATATTGAAGTGGACACATCTTGGAAAGGAAAGAACAAGAAGAAGCAAGCAATAGAAAAGCATGAATCGGAAACAATTGAGAAAGTGAAAAATAACAAAGATGCAGAGAGAAAAAATAAAAAGGCAAGTTCAACAAAGGATGATAAAATGTATCGATCTTTGAAAGGAAAGAAGAAACAAAGGCATAGAAGTGTTGAAAATTTTCAAAGCTTTCTGAATTCTGAACCTCCTACTAGAATGCCTTCTTCTTCTTCTTTTCATGATTTGTTCACTTTGAAGAAAAACAAAGAGAAGAAACTTAAGTCTGTTTCGCCACCACAACATCATGTTTCATCCATGCTTGTGTCAAAAACAAAGGACGAGGACTTTTTTGTGATTACCGGTAATGAGTCGCCGTTGAACTCAATACCTCCACCACCGCCCCCACCGCCACCGTTCAAGATGCCAGCATGGAAGTTTAAGGTGCAGGGTGACTTTGTTAGAATAGATAGCATAAGTAGTACAAGTGATGGTTTGGCAGATATAGACGATGATGATGATGAAGTAATGGAGTTACCAACCAGTCTAGGTGAAGAACCTGGAATTGATCTATTGGTGTATCCAAATCCTAACCCAGATGTTGATAGCAAAGCTGGTAGTTTTATTCAAAGTTTCAGGGCTGGTTTAAAGATGGAGAAAATGAATTCCATGAAGAAGCAGGGGATAGGGAGGTCTAATCTCTATAATACCCTTCATCACCAAAACCATTAAGAAAAGAAGAAATTTAAGACATTGTCTTAAGTAATTTTTAATTGATTTGTTTCTTAAGTGAATTGTTTTTTTTTCTTCTGATGTATACATTGAGCTCAAATTCATACAAGTGAATAGGAGTATAGTAATACTTTTGCAAGAGAACTCTAACATATATGCAACTCTTGATTTACTTTTTCTTTTTTGTGTATAAACATTTGAAGTTTCAGTTTTTTTGTTGTTGTTGTTGAGACCTTACCAGTTGACCCCATCAGATTCATCTTATTATTATGTTTTAAGCATTGATTTTTTAGATTCATTTGAAAACAGACATTCCAATTTAGATTCATCTGTAAAGAAGGTTTGTGTAGTTTATAACACAGCGAAGCTAAGTCTCAAGTAAAATCAGTGTAATACAAGGGAAGTTAAGTGTTTTATTCAATAATATCTTAAGTAAAATTCAACCAAGATGTCCCTTTGGGGAAAAGTATATAATCCTCAATGGTATTCTGTATTAGTTTATTTTGTTGTAATAAATTTGATTTTGTTGTACAATATGGCTAGGAATATATGTGAATTCGTTTTCAAATGGAATTATACCAACTTTTGTGAAAGAAATTTATAAAATGTGGGAAACCGATTTATAAATTTAGTTTAAGCCACCAGCATAAGAAGCAAGAAACTTGTTATATTGGGGATGAGGACATTGATCTAGATAAAAATGCAGTAACAAAGCCAATGATAAACATTTCTCATCTTATCCAATTATTTTCTACTAGAGCTACTAAATGCTCAACAAAGATAATCTACAACAAATCCAGCAAGCTTTCTCAATTATAGAGAGCAGCATGCATACAAAGTGCAAGTAAATCATCATAAAGACTGAAAATCTAATCCAAAGGACAACACAATGCCTAAAAAACAAACATGCAGCAAGGACACAGGAGCGAGAACCACCAGTGCTAACCTAATGATACTTGGGAGCCTTGCTCTGCAAATACTTGGACAAAACATCCATAACAGACCCAAAATCAGCCTTGACCTGCATTGGAGGATTGGCAAATTGGCAATCCAAATCCTTGATACCCTTTGAATGGTAATCAATTTTGGACTGAGTAAACTTCAAACCATGTGCAGTACTCACCACCACAGTCCTATCAGTAGGCTTAATAACACCGCTATTCCTAAGTTTAAACAAAGCAGTCAAAGCAACACCGGTATGAGGACAAGTAAACATGCCGGTCGAATCAGCCTGAGCCATAGCATCCATCAATTCTTCCTCAGTAGCTTCCTCAACAATACCATTACAGTTCTTCAAAGCATGAACAGCTCTATCAATAGAAACAGGATCGCCAATCTGTATAGCAGAAGCAAAAGTCGTCTGTGCCCTAACCGGCTTAAAATCTTTCCAACCCGACTTAAAATACAAATACAAAGGATTTGCATTTGCAGCCTGAGCACAAACAAGCCTTGGAATCCTATCCACAAGACCTAACTCTCTACACATATGAAACCCTTTATAAAAAGCATAAATATTTCCAAGATTACCACCAGGTACAATAACCCAATCAGGTACCTGCCAATCAAACTGCTGCAAAATCTCAATTGCAGCAGTTTTCTGTCCTTCAAGCCTCAAACTGTTCAAAGAATTAGCCAAATAAATAGGCAATTCAGCCGTAACTTCGCGAATCAACTGCATACACCCATCAAAATCAGTATCAATGCTAAGAACAAAAGCACCATTCGCAATCGGTTGAACCAATTGAGCAATAGATATTCTATTAGCAGGAAGGAAAACAATGGAAGGTATCCCAGCAGATGCACAATAAGCAGACAAAGCAGCCGAAGTATCACCGGTGGAAGCACAACCAACACCAACAACCGGACGATTCATTTTTCGAAGACGATTAACTTGACTAACAAGAACAGTCATACCTAAATCCTTAAAACTACCAGTATGACTAATACCACAATGTTTAACCCATAATTCATTCATGCCTAGAAACTGTTTGCCAAAACGTTCAGCCCAAAAAAGATTAGAATTACCTTCAAAAGCACTAACAATATCATCATCGTCAATTTCAGGTAACACCCATTCCTTTTTACTCCAAACACCGGAACCGTATGGCCATGTGGTTTTACCGACACGCGAATCGAAGAGGTTACGCCAGTAAGCACCGTCGAATTTCTTGAGAGCGGTTAGGTCATGTTGAACGTCGAGGAGATCACCGGATTGAGATCGGTAAACGATTTCGTCGAGAGAGTAGGATTCAGTGGAAGATGGATCGGCGTTGAAAGGGACGTATTTGGCGGAGAAGAGATGTTGGGAGATGTTAGTGCGACGGGCTTCGTCGCGGATGTTATGGTCGGCGGGACGGCGGTGTTTGGTGGTGGAGGAAGGTGGTGGTGGTGGAGTGGGGGTGTTGTTGTTGGTTGATTGAGTGAGGTTGGTTTGTGGTTGAGATTGTTGGGATTGAGATTTGATAGTGAAATGAGTGGGTTTAGGTGAATTGGGAAGAGAATAATAATAGGGTTTGGTTTTAGTGTTGAGAGAGAAAGGTGAAGATTGAAAGAGGGTTGAAGAAGCCATGGGAATGAATGTGTTTATTTATGCTTTGAATCTCACTTCACTTGTTGGCTTTATTAATAGACTAGATTAGATAGAGACGCCGCAACTTGCGAGCCGCCGCGTCTCTCACTGTACTTACACTCATCAACCATCAGTCATTCTCATGTCATGTCATCATTGGTCCATCTGTATTTCGCAGTCAAATTATTAGACTTTGAATTTTTATTTTTATTTTCTTTGAATTTATTAAAATTGCAAGTGTATCTCTAATTTTAAATAATCAACGGAAAATACATTTGAGAACTAATTTAACTGATACACGTGTATGTTTGGTTCTATAGTGACGAGAATTGATTTTGACATAATTGATTCTGTAAAATTTATTCTAGCCAAAATTGATTTTAAATTAAAGTGGTTTATGTTTGGATATATTCATGCGAAAGTGAGTTGATCAAAAAATTTGAATGTAAAAATCAATTCTAGAATCAGAAGCTACGATTTCTAGCTTCAAGTAGAATCAATTCTAGAGGCAGAATCAATTCTACTTTTAAGAAACCAAACAAATCAGAATCAATTCTACACGCCCGGAATCAATTCTGGCTACTCCAGAATTGAAACCAAACATACACTAATAAAAAAGATATTTATGAATGTGTTTATAATTTCGATATACTCAAAAACAAATATGACATCAAATTACACATTTAGAGATCAACATGATGATTCGAAAATATAATTAATGTATGGTTATTTTTGTAAGATCATGAACAATTATATTAGTATTTTTTTAAGAAAACTCAGACACAAATGTATGTTTTTGGGTTAATAATGGAGTCGAAAGTTGAAAGAAAAGAAACTACAATAAAAAAAGCGACACATAAAGACATTTCTATGATCATAAAAAAGAGCGTGAGCCACCTTTTAAGGAGGGCGATTAAATATAGACGTTATGTAGTATTATACTTTCACGTTCTAAATTGAGGAGAGGATATCCACACATTGATTAGCTTCTCGGAACATACGATTAATTTTGATCCTCCAATCTAGGGATGGCAATTGACCCATACTCAGTGGGTACCCGTAAAAAATACCCACAACGGGTAGGGTAAAAATCCGCATTTTGGGTACGGGCATGGGTATGGGTAATTACCCACAAAATTGAGCGGGTATGGGTGCGGGTACGGGTACCTTAGTACCCACCCCGCCATACCCGCATAGTATATATTTATTTATTTATTTTAATTATATTATTATATAATAATTATATAATAATATGTGTAAATCAATTTTAAAAAATACAATATAATTATATTATTACACATTTTTAATAAAAATATTTATTTATAACATAATGCAAATATCTCAACGGAGAAATGAACTTTAACATGATATTACTAATAATTTTCATGAGTCGACATTAAAATCTTTGAATTTTTTTTAATTATATTAAAATGATATAATATTTTATAATTGATCAATTTATTTTTAGCAAAAATGCGGGTAACGGGTACGGATATGAGTACTTAGGTACTCATAGGGTGTGGGCACGAGGACAAAGATTGTCACTCATGCAGGTATGGGGATGGGTACGGGTATTTTTTTTAAATGCGGGTATGGGGAAGGGGACTATAGTACTCTACCCATACCCTTCCCATTGCCATCCCTAGGGGTGGGCATAAAAACCAAAAAACTGAACCAAACGGTTAAACTGAACCAAACTAAACCATTTAAAACCAAAACTGTTTTTAAAAAAACCGAACCAAACTGTTTGTGAGACAACAGTTCAGTTAACTAGTTTTTTTAAATACAAAACCAGTTAACGGTAAACTGAACCAAAAACCAAAAAATTACTAAAACCCTAAAATTGAAATCAGCTTCTCTCTCTCATAAACCCAAAAACAATTACAACCTCTCTCTCGCGCGTATCAGAAATTTCGCGTGTCTCTCTCTCTCTCGCGCGTCCTCTCTCTGTCAGCCTCTCTCTCGCCTCTCTCAGCTTCGTTCGCTCTCTCTCTCTCTCTCTCAAGTAAGAATCTCTCAGCTTCTCTCTCTCAGCTTCGTTTGATGGTTTTTGTTTTTTATGGGTTTTGTGAAAGAACTTCTAATGAGGGTTGTTTGCTGGATTTTGATGTTCTAATGAGGGTTTTTGTGTGTGATTTTGATGGGTTTTGTGAAAGAACTTCTAATGAGGGTTGTTTGATGGATTTTGATGTTCTAATGAGGGTTTTTGTGTGTGATTTTGATGGGTTTTGTGAAAGAACTTGTAATGAGGGTATATTTTGATTGAGTTCAAACTTGAAAGTATATATTGATGGCCCATCCCTACTCCAATCGGTATTCAACAAATCTTTAACCTTCTTCCTTCAAAAAAAAAATCTTTAACCTTCTTTAAAAGGTTCCAACCCGTTGTCTCTCTTGCTATTTCATGCTCTATGCGACCACTTGTTGTGACTACAACTGTATACTCAGTTTGGTACTCAACTTGAATCATGTGTTTCCAAACATCATAAGCTAGCTGACAAAATGATATTAGTTTTATATTATCTTCCACAATTAAATAAAAATAATTCGCCACGCCATCAAAGTTTAAAGAGAAAACAATTCACTTGAACTCTAAATCGCATCCACAATTTAATAAAAAGAAGTCACCACGCCTCCCTCACCAATGTTAACTTTTCTAATTATAATAATAATAGTGGCCAAAAATTTAAAACACCTTTTTTATTATAATAATAGACACTGAGGAAGTACCAATCTAGTTCTTACTTAAAAAGTAGTAATGTATTAAGATCTAAAATTTTAATCAAAACCTGTTGATATTTGTTGTGACTGAAAATGACCTAAAATTAGCAATTTTATGGTAAATTTGAAAGAAACAAATAAACTATCATTTTGCCATTTCAAATTTATCAACAAGTTCAACTATCAATTTTACCTAATACTACAAATTTAACCCGCTAGCTTATCCACTCATCCATTATCAACCAACTTTTTAGCTATCCGCAAATTTTTATCAAACCGAGCCACCATCTATGCTGCTACTATTTATCTGCATCTACAGTCAAAAGGGACTATAGAAACAAAAGATGGCAAAATATAATTCCTTCATTTGGTGCAAATGTCGGTTTAATTTAAAATCCATAACATTAATGTGGCCAGCCCAGGCAATTGTCTTTGATAGCCAAGACAAGACTAAAGAAAAGACTTGAGCTTTTCCCAGTCAACAATGCTTCACTACGGATACATACATATACCAAAGAAGTCATAAAAAAGAAACCTATGTCTCGAACTTAAATAAAAACTATCCATCAACTGCATCTAGAAAGAAAAGCATATTAACCAGATCAATAAAGACTCCAACAAAGTTTGTCTGTAACTGAAATATTGCTAGCGAGCTCTCTTGTTACTACTGCATGAAGGGCACTTGTACTGCTTGATATGTTCTGCGCGTGCAGGAGTGATCTTCACGCATTTGCCATGGAACCATTTCTCACAAATGTCGCAGCAAATCCAGAACTCATCAGCACCATTACTATCACCGCAAGCCCCGCACATGGCTTCTCCATGTTCATCATCTTCATGCTCTTCCAGTCCTTCCTCCTCATCTTTTGGCAGCAATGCCGCCTTTGGTTGTCTGCTCTGAGTTTCAGGAGCCCGCTGTTCAACCAGTCAACAATTAGATGAGAACACAGAAAATGTCAAACAGAACAGAACAGAACACAAACAAGATATCAACATATTAGGATGCAATCCACATATTCCAAACACCAAATTCAAAATGATATAACATATTAGGATGCAATCCAAATTCCCCAGTGCAACAATTACAATGATTGCACAATAACCAATGCAACGATTGCAAGAATTAACCAGTGCAACAATATATATATTCATTTGAATGTGAGCAATGTCAAAACAATTACACAATAACCAAGACTTAAGGTAACGTTCTAACTTTATCACCAAAATGTAATGAAACTACCAAAGTATTTTAGAATTGGATTAACAAAAGAGGGGGAAGATCATTCAAGATGAACACAGTTTGTTTCTCACAATGGTAACTTTTTCTGCGGTACAAGACAAGATCTTGAATGAGGAAGAACTTTATTCGAAAGGATTGTCAACCATTTAAACTAGTTGCTCCTTTTCTTTTTACTCATAAATGCTTAACAGTACAAATAATGATAGCTATCTATCCTAACAAACTTGCATGTGTTGTCTATGGTTTATCCCGCGATGGGTAAGGCAGACAATAGAAGTTGGACAGAAGCCACAAACTTGTTTTTCTTTTGAAAGTATATCTTAATGCTTTTAGTTCTATACTGAATCTTCATAACGACTTGCATACGGACATGTGCACCATACCAACCCATTTCTCTATTTATTTGTATCTAGAGCAAAGAGAATAAATGATTTGAAACTGCCAAACAACACAACCAACAAACTGTAGCTTTCTATATTGTGTGTGTGTGTGTGTACATATCAGTAATTTAGTATACATTTAACAGAATATTAATACCTATAAACAGTCTACACTCAAATTCAGATAGACAAATATTTATTAACAGATATACTTATTTGTCATGAATGTTCGTCAAGAAATATTTACCGCTTTAGAACTGGACTTAGACTTGCTGCCACTGTTGTTTGAGACAGAAGACTTCTCTTTAACTTGTTTCTTTGCTGCACCAGTAACAACTTCAAATACTGTTGGTAGTTCATTAATCAAATTGAATAGACGTTTCCTGCATCACAAATGGCAAATTATGAATAGATGAATGCATAAGAAAATCAATATGATATTACCAAGTATCCAATACACGGATGATTACATGATGACCGAAAAAGCATAATGCATAAGAAAATCAATATGACATTACCAAGTATCCAATACACGGATGATTACATGATGACCGAAAGAGCATTGATTGCGCCGGCTAAAAAAACACCACTTGACATGGATCTTCCATTCACGTGATAATCAATATATAAATCCAACTTTCCCTTCATGCATAGTTGCACTATCTTAAGATGAGCCAGCCAGAGCTCAGCAGATAGAAACTGCTATAGATTTGCTGCCATGTGTGATGTGACTAAGAGGTCACAGGCTCGAATCGTCGAATCAGCCTCACACACATGAAAGGTAAGGCTCCCCTTTTTCATGAAAAAAAAAAACCATACACATTTTTTAATATGCTTCAACATCTGTCTCCATGGTGGGATACTACCTCCTCAACAATGATTTACAAGCAAATAAATTACAAATCAATGTTGATGCTAGAAAACAGTTGTTAAGTTGAGACAATTGGCCACATACCAAACAAGAAAACTCCTATTCATCAAGGGGATAAAGAAAAATCCAACATGACAATGACTATACCAATGTAATGATAAGAAAAGTAAGATTCAAACTAGTGCTATAATTTAATACTCATCTGGAACCAAATTTTTTACAAGTTGACTAAAGATAAAAATAGTTATGTTCTGAGTGATATATACCTGTCAGTTTTATCAAATGAAAATCTGGCTCCAAAGTAGAATGCAAGGGAAAGTAACCATGTATCACTATGAACAGCAACTAAAGATAGCCAGTCTTTCTCTTGCATCCCATCCCTAGCAAAGTTGATGCCCAGCACAGGTTCAGGAAGCTCTGGTGGAACTTCTTCAACAGGTAAATTCACTTCCCACTTCTCATTCAGTAATCCATATAAGCACAGATTTTCCTTCTCTGAAACAGTACAATAACAGATATTAAAACTCATACATGGAATAAAATAACCACAAATGAATGCAATTTAATGTGGATAAAATAACTTGTAACATTTACAGTATTTTTATTTGCACACAGTTTAAATCCATTATATCTTCACCTCAACATAAAATTCACCCCCAAGAAGTTTACAGAACCTATCAAGCATTCCATAATGAGATTTCTTAATAATTGACTTTATTAGAAAAAGCATGCCCCATACCAATCATCAGTGGCATAAATATCCTCCTCTTAGTGGCTATTATTATATATCAAAAGTTTACAACAAGCTCGAATACCGTATTCAACTACATTTAATCATAGAAAGCAACAAAAATTGCAATTACACATAACCTAATAATAATTAAAACACATCAAAACTCAAAGCTAACAACTCAGATAAACCAGTGAATTATCATCAATTACACATAACCTAATAATTAAAACACACAAAGCATCTCAATTGAACAAAGCAGTGATAGCAATTGACCTAAAATCATGCTTCGAATGTCAACGACGGAACTACACCAAATAATACAAAAATTTAGAGACAAAACATCTGAGTTAAACTAACCAGGATCACATTGTCTGTAGAAATCTTCAACGTCTGCAACAAAACGAAACAAAGCAAAAAAAAAAAAAACATTTTAGTTAAAAGATAAATAAATTTCAAAAACCCTTAATTTTTTGATGTAAAAAAATTGAATTTAAACATTGAAGTTATAGATCGAGAAATGAATTGAAAAATTGGTAATCGTAATTGAAGAAATTAGTACCGGTGGTTAGGGCTTTGATGATTCCAGCTCTTCGGCTCTTGAAATCCTCAAAAATTTCTTCAACGGAACGAGTTCCTCGACCTTCCATTTCTCTTCTTCAATGGGTAATTGTTGTTATGGGTTTGGTGAGAGTTGAAATTAAGAGAAAATTGAAAACGGTGTCGTTTGGTTTAGGGTTTGGGTGAGTTTGTGTGTCGCAGCGATGAGAGTGAAAGAAAGACAAAGAGAAGAAAACAACGGTTAAACGGAGAGAGAGAGAGAGAGAGAGAGAGAGAGAGAGAACAAAACACAACGCAGTTTCTTCTTCTTCTTTCTTCTTTTTCTCTACGAGGTTTGGATTTTATTTCTACGGGACACGATCCTCTGCCCTAGTCTCCACTGTAATAATCTAAATTATTGTGACGTGATCAACGGTCATAAGGACGTTCTCAGATTTTACTTTCTAATGCTCCGATTTTATATTGAATTTTTAGATTTATTGAAAAAGTTATGTATTTAGTCGAATTTAATTTATATGCACCGTCAGTGTAAAGAGTTTTTACACTGACAGTGAATCATAACCATCTGATTTTTACAAATGTTTGACTTGTTTGATAACTACCTATAAAGTAGTGGGCATGAGTGGTTATGATATGCTGATGGTGTAAAATATTTTACACCGTCAGTGCATAACAATTAAACTCAGATTTAGTCTATATTATTGATATTATTGATTAGATGTATTACTTTTTTTAATAAATATAAAATGTTATATTTTACCTATATATGAAATCGAAGAGAATGTGTATTTCTATATGGCACAAGTGGTAGATATAAAATAGGCTTAAATAGTGTTTTAACCCCTGCAATTGTCACTCATTTTGAAAAAAGCCCCTGTTAAAAAAAAAAATGATTTTAGTCCCTGCAATATCTCAAAACTTTTAAAATGGCCCCTGACCTGGATTTATTGATGACATGTCACTTGAATTGTGACGTGGCAGCTACTGAGTAGGATTCAGTGCTGACGTGGCCATTTTTAAAAAGACGTGGCATTACACACTCATTTTTATTTTATTTTTTTTAAAAAAAAAATCACAATTACTTTTTCTTTTTTAGAAAACAAATAAAATAAAAAATGAAAAAAGGGGGAAAAGATAAAATATCCTAAATTAGTTTATTTGTTGGCAAAATTCATCATCTTCATCAACAATTCTACCAAAACTCCACTTTTTATTTTTTGAAATGGCAAAATTTTATTCAAACTATTTCCATAACAAGAGTTATAAGAGAAACAATAGATAAACCAAAGAAAGAAAAGATACAGTCAAATACTAAAGGGGTTAACACAGGCGCCTTCTAGGGTGGGAGACCTTGATAGGTCTCTCACGGTGGGCAACCTTTCAAAACCGTTAGATTGACTACACACACCATAAACTAAATACACTTGATTATTTTTTGTTTGTCTTCTTCTCATGAGCTTTTTGATCACCGCTTGGGACCTCTCATATCTTTCTCTGCGTGTTCTCCTTGATTTCACTCCCATTTTTTAATCTTCTGCATATCAACACTATTTGATGCCAATTTCTTGGCATGTAAATATTGATTACTGAATGTTTAATTTCCTTCACCATTCTACTTCAATCTTGCCCTCGATTTTAATTGTTCATGTGTCTCTCAAAAAAGTAAAGTTAAGATTTTGCATAAACTTAGAAATTAATGATATTCAATTTGTTGTATCTACAATCAGAAAATATTTCAGAAAAATTCAGCAAATAAAAGATTCAAACTTTCATATTCATAAAAAATAAGAGAACAAAACTTTGATATCTAACCAAAAAAACAATCCGAAAAAGTCTAGACTTTTAACATTCATAAATGTTCAAACTTTGTATTTTCATAGAAAAAAAATTAATACATTTGCATCCAAGACAAGACCCATTAATAGAGATAAATGAGAAGAGATTGAAAGAGAAAAATGTGTGTTCTTTGTCATTACAGGATCAACAATGTAACCTGCCATGACTATTGTTTGCTGCAGATCTGGGTTGAGAAGGAAGAGAATAGGAAAAGTGAAAATGAATAAAAAATTATTAGATACTGACAGTATATGATAAGATCCATAGAACTTCACCATCTAATGGTTAAAAACTATTTATTTTAGTTGTGCACCATGAGAGACCTATGATGGTCTCCCACGCTAGACTCTGCCGTTAACACAAACCAACCCCAACCTAAACAACAATGAAACAAATCCACAAACACCAAGAACACCAGCAACAACACAAAAACACAAACTTCCCACTTCTGGAACAGCACAAACACCCGCCCCACCTACCTAGCACCAGCAGAAGAAACAAAACACGAACTTAAACTCCGAAAAATCAAAAGGAAATCGAACAACAGAATCAATCCACCACCGTGAAACGAATTTTCCACCACCGTGAAACGAATTTTCCACCACCGTGAAAAGGAAATCGAACAACAGAACCAATCGAACAACTGCATCACTAGCACCTTCTTCTTCCTCTGCTTACCCTCCTCCCACCGGTCCTTTCCCCCTCGACGACGGTTGAAATCGGCAGAAACAAAATCAACTTCAGTTGATTTGTGTTGATTTGGTGTTTTAGGGTTTGATTAATGTATATGTTTTATGATTTTCAGTTTCGCAAATCGGTTCGATAAGGATTTTGGAGAGAAATGTTTCATTTGGTGTTTTGAAGGATTGGTTCTGGTGTTTCCTTTGTTCATGTTATGGCAATGAAGATGTTGTTGTTGTTTGATTTTTCCACCACTTTTTAAGTTCTTCAAGATAAAACAATCCTAAATTAGATGTTTTATTTTCTCTTTTTCATTTTATTTTATTTTAATTAGTTTATTTGTTTTCTGAAAAAGAAAAAGAAAAAGTAATTGTAATTTAAAAAATAAATAAAAAATGAGTGTGTAATGCCACATCTTTTAAAAAATGGCCACTGAATCCTACTCAGCAACTGCCACGTCACAATCCAAGTGACATGTCATTAACAAATCCAGGTCAAGGGCCATTTTAAAAATTTTGAGATATTGCAGGGACTAAAATCAATTTTTTTTTTTAACAGGGGCTCTTTTCAAAATGAGTGACAATTGCAGGGGTTAAAACACTATTTAAGCCTATAAAATAAATGCATTGACCAGCAAAATATATACCCTCTCTGATCTTTAATAAAAAAAAATGACATTTTAAATAAATTGAAAGATCAATGTATCTAGACTATATTATAGACTAGATACATTAATTTTTAATATATCTAATTTTTTTTTCAATATATCTAAAAAATAAACTCTTTCTTATATTAAAGATTAGAGGGAGTAATAAAAAATGCATCTACATGGTAGGACATGTATTATAGTAAATGTGAAGAAATAGGTTTGAACAGTTGTTATCCCACTTTTAATTAACAATATATTAAAATGAATTATTATTATTAAAAAATCTAATTTGTCCTCAACAATTTTAACAATATTTCAAATCTTATAGCCTTAAATGTAATTTTCCCTTTAAACAAGACAATTAGTTCTTTTCAATAAATATAAAAAATATGGGCAAATATTTTTCACTGATACATAAAAAAAAATAGATAAATATTTATCAGTGATAATTATAATTTATTATTAAAATATACACGGGACAATAAATTTAATAAAACAAATTTATTCATTTCATAAATTTACATAAAACTGCACAATTTATATTTTTAAAATATTTTTTGACATATTTCTAAATATTTTGTTTTAAACAAATTTTGTACTTTTTTATTGGGATATTGTTTAAATTGTTGCTAACAAAACCAGCTGCCAATAATATGTTTTGGAAACCGTTGTTTATACTGTGTTCAAGAACGATTTTTTAGTTGTTGATATGAGAACTACGCAACATATCAAAACTAAAACTTCAAAATATTGTAGTGATACAAACTAAAACAACTCAGAAAAATATATTTTTCAAAAACTAAAACAATCCATGAGCAGCACCAATATCATCACCTCTCGCATCACCTAAAAAACCACACTATCGATCAATAAACACAACACTTGTATCACAACCTAAAAAGAATAAAAACAAAAAAAATGTTTTTAGCATAAAAATCAGCAATAAGGTTGGTAATTATCTCTTCGATAGAAAATTTCGCCATAAAAATGTTTGAAAATAAAGTGTTTTCACCACCGTAGGTTTGAATGTGATTTAGAATAAAGTTTTTTCGATCGTTCTTAACGCCAAACGTAACCAATAATTGAGAATTAGTGGAAAAGTAAAATCGATTTGTGTCGGTCAAAGCTTCATGGGCATCAAGATCGTTTTAGTCTCTGATTCGATGAATACACGGGTGAAATCATCGCCAGACTCCTCACTGAGAAGAAAGGGACATTCAAACACTTAAAATCAACAACAAAACTGGGTTAACAAATAATCTGTGTGTTTGTCATCGAGTAGATGTGTATAAGAAGAAAGAGACATTCAAACCCTCAGATTCGATGAATACTACAGTGGATTTCATTCCTGGCTTGGTAGCTCCTAGAGTAGATGTGTTTTTCACCGAATTGGGTTAACCAATAATCTGTGTTTTTTACGTTTTGGTCGTTGTTTACTTTTTACTTGCTATTTATGTATATCGTTAGCATGATGTTTAAACATTAAACTCAACATTTGTGACGCAAGTGTTGAAACATCTAATACAACATCAGGTAACCAACGTACCAGAATTACAGTTATCACTGTGAAGAATGATGATCTTGGACGATTTATAGCCACCGTGCATTAACAGTTCTTCAACTCTACCAAGAACCGCTAACATCTTGTTTGATGGAACCACAAAATTTCCAAACTGTAGGCAACTTGATCTTGGACACATTGGTTAATGAGGAAACAACGTTGTTTGATTAAAAGAATCAACATAAGAAAAAGCAGAATGCGTGATTGCACGACAACAAAATATTTACCATATTACCCAAACAACCATCACCTTGGCATTGTTGGAAATTCCGGGGAAAGCTACATACCAATGTAGCCATAAAAATGCCCCCGAACATTCCAAATTTGATACTTCATGATCAGCAAACAACGCTTCGTCAACTTTTTTTCCGGCCCACCACCACCACCACCAAATGAAAACTCATTCCGCCAATCTCCTGAACACCTTTCGGTTCAAAGAGGGAGCTAATGAAAATGCTTTACACGCAATTTTTATGTTTAACTTCCAAGTTCTTGGTGATTTTCTAAGTGTCAAACTTAAGTTTCGAATAATGGAAACATATGGTGATGCAACCGTATCATCGTGGGCAGCTCTTATCCATTTGGGTTTGAGTCAACATTTCCCTCCTTATTAGACACTGTCACCATAATTGTTTGTCCCATTAATGAGTTTCAAAGAATCAAAACAAGTTTTACGAAACTGTTTCAAGAAAATGTAAGTGTGTAAAAAAGTTTAAAAAAATATAACATTTGTTAACTATATATAGTGCCCACCTAGAGTTAGTTAGATGGAGTTTGTGTTGAGATTAATTTTATAAATATCTTTTTGAAAATTTTATATTGTCATACTAACTAGTTAAAAAACCAAAAAGAGAAGTTTTTGCTTTGAAAATATCACATTTTACATTTTTAAAAAGTTGATTGCACGAGTTTCAAGAGAACCGTATTATACTTAGCTACCATAAATAGTGCACCGGGGGCACTAGTTTGCATTTTCCTTAAATATATCTTACTTTTAGGGAAATGTTAACATGTGTCTTAAGGACACATGTTAAAAATATAAATATAGTAATATTCTATTGTAACTTGTGAATTGTACATTCTAAACATTAAATTTTCTTATGTTATTAAATTCAAATTTCTACTTTAAGATAGCTTAATATGTGCCCTAAGGGCACAATGTAACATGACCCTTACTTGTAAATTTGAAATAAGATGATATTAGAATTTAAGATGTATATTTATGTTTAGATTATTTAGAATTTATAGGATTAGTTTATTAAAGATATTATTTGTTTTTATGTAGTTCTATATATAGAGCCATATAACTATGATTTATAGGCTAATGCTACGGTGGACCACCTTCACAAGTGGTCCACCGTGGACAAGTGATCTACCGAATACGAATTTTATAAAATTTACTAGTAGATTGAAAGTTTATATCATATAGATCATTCATGAATTTTTTTAGAAAAATTGAAAATCATTTGATATTTTATTGGTATATATCAAGATTTACAGTATTTAATAAACCGTTAATCTTGATGGGTCTCAATAACATATCAAATAATTTTCAATTTTTCTAAAATTTTCTATATATGATATAAACTATCAATCAAACGGTGGATTTTGTAATATTTGTATTCGTTGTAACATTATTCATAACTGGTCCACCATGGACCACTTGATGTGATGACCCATATTAGAATTTACCATGATTTATAATGAGAACAAGAATTCAAATTTCTCCACATAAAAAAATATATTCCACCAAATTCCACAATACAAAAACATAAAAAATCATATCAGTTTGTTCTAGCATTTTTAAAAATTGACTCTTTTTTTCACAATAAAAATAGATTCTTATAGTGTATTACTATTATTGTGTTAAAATTTCGAAAAAAATCTCTAAAAAAATTTATTTTAATTTGCTTTTCATAAAAATTATTTTTTAGAGATATTTTTTAAAAAAATTTGTGACTTTTATTTGTTAAAATCTCTAACGTAAATATCTAAGTTATTGAATATATAAAAATTATAAATAATTAAAATAAATATCAAATTATAAAGTAAAGTATAAAACAAAGGCAATTGACCAACAAAAAAAATATAATAAAAAATGCATAAATATGTAAAACTACATTAGTTTTCATCTTCAAAACTTTATTTTAGCCAAAATAAAATACAGAAGTTTAATAGGTTGATCAAAGCCTTAGCATGCGTTTAGTCTATGCATTAACTTTTATTTATCTCTCGTAAAATTTTACTCTTTATCTTTATATTTATACATTCATTCACCCATACAAAAAAAAAAAAAAAAAAAACAATTTAAACCCGTTTATTATTTAATTTCACCCAAAAAATAATTTCGAAACTAAAAGTTTCTCAGAATTGAATAAATTTTCAAAAAGCATAGATTTCCCCTCTTGATTCAAACTCCTCTAATGAGATTGGTTGTCTCAATCACACAAACTAGATAAATGCAAAAAGCTCATGGTCATGTTAAACGGTGCATCCGGTGCACTAGTTAAACATACCTAAAAAGGAAATAAAAGGACAAAGTTAATGCTAGAAGGATAACATTTTACATTAAATGCACAAGTTCGAAGAAAATATTTCTATATTAATATGTTTAACTAGTGCACCGGGTGCGCATTTTCCAAAAGCTTATATAGAGATAGTAACTCAAAAGTACAGCAACAAGGTGTAGTAAATTCAAATAACAAATAAAGTCACATTAGGTTCCAATATTAAAGCCATTTGCATACATCAACATAGAAAAACATTGTCTTTAACAAGTCAGTGCTTGCAGTTTTTGCCTAAACAAATTTAGGCTACAAAACAACAATAGGTGTAGTAAAATGTGATTGAAAATGAAAATAATCAAACAGTAAGACATATATAAATATGAGCCAAGGATGACTTCCCAATGGTGGAGAACATAATGCGATGACCGTCTTCTTCATCCGATCTTAACGATGAAGATGAACAACCACCACAATTATGTGTTATACAAGTCTCTCACATGAGAACCGATAGTCGGCGTTGATTCACACCAACACTCTTGTCAGCTGTATAATCCTGCATGTTCCTTCCGGTCTGAGAAGAAGGGTAACTGCATAACCTGAACTCTAACTCTTGTTGCTGCTGGAACATTTCATTCTTATTTGATGCATATGTGACATCCGATGCAGAAGCATCATCTCGGTAGTTTTCATCTTGATCACGCATTTTAGATTCTGACATATTTCCATTCAAATTCAAACAAGTATAGCTGGTGGAAACATTTTGGCCATGATTTGGTGACATTTGTTTTGATTCTTGGAGCTTTTTAGCATTTAGAAAGCGGCCACCCGCACCTCTAGCTCTCTTTAATGCATGTACATGGCGAGACTCATGAAGATATGGCTGCACAATAATATTCTTAGTGTTATTGGTTTAAGAGAAATTTTATCTAACAAAAGAGACAAAACAAATATGCGTGCAGTGTGCTTACTTTACGATCCTTGATGAGTTTGTTATGTGCTTCAAGTTTTGCTCGACACTGTCTTCGCCTCAGAATAGCATGATACTGCTTTGAATTCACATATATGGGTTCTTCTGTCATATCAGATGGCAAGGGAACTCGGACAGGAGCAGTTTCCATTAGCTGGCCGTGAAGAAGCTGGTCAGAGTTTGATGCCATGATGCCATAAGCCAGCAATTAGCAACAAGTGTCGTGGCTTTACATAATAATTCTCAGTTCATAACTATGGCTAAAGTTAGAGAACTAATGTAACGTGAAATCAAAATAATTGAAGCTTAAAGGTTAACTAACACTACCTCCTGTCACAAATAAAAGCAAAAAAGATTATGAAACAAGATGTACCAGCTGCAACATCAAGATTACCTTATATTGTGGGGCATATGAAGCAGAAAGTAGGCCATTGTAGCCTGGATCAGCAAAGTGGAATGCAATATGCGCCTGAAACCTAAAATATTGAGAAAAGTGTCTGCATATATGTTCCATCGACTAGAACATAGAGATATATCTGCTTACAAGTGATTGGCTGTGATCCACTAGTGGAGGATGGACGGTGAGATTTGGAGTCCCAATGAGACATCCCAAACTATTCTCCTCGGTTCTCTTAAATGTTGAACCAGTAGAAGAACTGTGCTGAAAAGGAATTTGACCTGGGGACATAGCTCCGCTAAATTAAGTAATTCACTTTAGGGAGTAAAGAAAGCAATCACAACCGTTAAATATAGTTGACACTACATACGCATAAAGAACAAATCATGGATCTGTTAGAATATCACGGATTGATTGAGAACTCACTTTTGAGGAGCTGAATTCTCAATATGGGCTATGAAGTCACGTGTCTAGGTATTTGATAAGAATTTTCTTATTTTGATCGAGCCATCGAAGATAAATTCCACTTTTGTAGGAAAAACTTGTATTAAATGGAGGGCCATAACTTCTATCCGGTATTTAGCCAATGCTAACTGAGGTGATAGGTTGACATAGGATCATAATCATATCATATACTTCCATTACTTCATTTTGTTTCTATTAGAAGACAAGGATATACTGACACAAACACCGGGCCTGACATTGACACGTTGACACTAATAATTTAAGAAATAGAAGTAATTATGTAACTACATGAATCGGCGTCGTGTTAGACACTAACATATGTCAGACACCAAATACACCTTTAATCTGAAGTCTCGGTGCTAAATAGAGATACAAAGGACTATATTGCAACTTCACGATAGACATATATACACCAATAGCAGAATAAAAGGATAAAACACCGGTTGACAAGCACAGAATCACACGAATAGAGAGTGTTTCAATTCAAATACCTGATTGTGATGAGCCAGACGATTGAGTTGAAGATGAATCCTGTTCTTGAAATTGAAAACTCAGCGCCTTACTATTGTGGCATTTTTGTGGCAGAGCTTCCACTTTGAAGCTCAAACTTTTGGACATGGATGTTTGTTGGACTTCAGATTCAGAAGAAGTTCCCCATGACGGACATCCAAAAACATGGTGGGATGTTGAATGAGCAGAATCTTTCTCACATAAGCACTTCATTTTTTTTTACTTCTTAGAATAATATTCCATTTACCTTCCAAATTAAATGAAAATTAGATTCCTGTCAGATTGTCGTTGCAGTATCGGAAGTCAAAACATGAACTTTTTTAGAGTTCAAATTAGCATAAGGATACCGTATAAAGGAACATTATATCTTATCCATGTTGCAAACCGGACAATAAAGAAACAAAATTGTATGAACAAGTCCATATAAAAGACCCTATGAGTACCATCAGGGTCTAGCGCGCAAGTGGTTGGCGTGCAAAGTGTGTGATTGTTGTAAATCCCAGGGTACCGAGTTCGATTCTAAATGTTAAAAAAAAGACCTATAAGTTAATTGTAAGGACTACTTCCATAGAGGATTAGAAGAACCATGAAAAAACTACATGCAACACTATAAGAAACTTAAATAAACACTTCAAAATTTTCTTTATTTTTCTTTTCTTATTTGTGTGTATCCCTTTTCAATATTGGTGCAAAAAAGGTAGACAGAAGAAAAAGACAATTTTTTTGGGCAAATAAGCAAAAGACACTTTGAATAGATTCAAATGAATGAAAACCTAAGGGGAAATTCTTTCCCAATTGAAGTTTAACACTTTTCACACCTGAAATGGAAAGCTTTCTAAAAATGTTAACTTCCCAGAATATACAAACATAACAAAAAATAAATAGTTGCTAAAATTAAAAATAACCTATAGTATCAAGTACAAAACATCAACATATATATATAAAAAAAAAACCCAAAATTTATTTAAGTTCAGGTTCATCATCTTAAGCTAAAAATTCTATCTTTTTATGGATTCACATACATGTCATGAAGTTTAAAGTAAAGAGTAAAAAAAAGTATTGATTTTTTTTATCTATATATCTTATAAACAAAAAAAAAAACATAGAGAGAAGAGAGACAACTACCTTGGAGATTTAGAAACAGAAATTGTTGTGCATGTGTGTTGTGGTAAGAGATGAAGGTTGAAAAGGCATAGATGTAATCTTAAAGAAGAAGAAAAAAATATGAAAAGAGTGATGAGTCATAGAGAGTGGTGGGGCACTACTACTAATACTACAGTTTACAACACTCCAATCTAAAAAAAATCTATTATTGTTTATTTATTCTAAAAATTAAATAAATATTAAAAAAAAAAAAAAACACAATTGACGATTGTTTGTTTATCAATGTTTCCCGTTGTACTTGGTCTCTTGGCTTTAGTGCTAAGTCTTGACAAAGACTAACAATGTAAATGTACACCGCAGCATTAATGCACCAACTACACTCAACTTCCACCTTCCAACCTTTTTATATTTTCTTTCAATTCTAAAATATACTAGATAGAACCAATCGTTAGTTGGTTCAGTGGTGATTGACGCTGAGGATCACGGTTCGATCCCCACAACTGCGACGGGAGGGGGCTGGAACCACTTGATGTCAGAACTGACCCCTAAATCAGATTCAACTAGTGATAAAAATCAAAAAAAAAAAAATATATATATATATATATATATATATACTGGATAGAGAAGTGTAAGTGTTACGTGTCCATACAAGTATAGGATTTAATTTAATTTTATGTTTATATATGCTGTTGGTTTCTATTCTTTTTTTGAGTCACATCATCAATTAATTATAAATAATTTTTTTGACCAAAAATAATTATAGATAATGTATTAACGTTCAAATAATACTATTTTTGATAAATTTAATACTTAAATAAACCAATTTGGGTAATCTCGTATGAGAATTTTGTCCACAAAATAATTTCTAGATACTGAAATTTAAAATAAAACTATAAATTTTGATATTTAGAAAGTGTTATTTTTTCTAATGCATTTCATTTTTGTCGTTTTGTCATGTGTATTTATATTATTCTCTGTTGTTTGATTTTGATTTGAATAAATAAATAAAAAATGGAAGTGATTGAACATTGGCACTCAAGGTTCCACCTGGTATAATATCGTACGGCTACTATGGCAATGGAATCTGACTATGTAGGTACTAAGTATATTCCTACGTACGACTTTGTGTTGTGTGTTTGACGAGAATGAATGAATGAGAGATGTTTATGTTTGTAGTGGTGACTCATTCATTTTTTTTTTTTTGGTCCAGGGTGACTCATTCATTTTGACAAAAGAAAAAAAGGAAACTCAATTATTCCCTAGTGTTAAATTAATTAAGTTATATTTCATACGCTTTAATTATAAACAAATGTCACTTTTTAGATAAATTGAATGACTAATATATATAGTCTTCTACTATTATATTAGATATATTAATTATTTAATATATTCAAAAAATAAAATTTGCTTATAATTAAAGTCAAAATAAATATATATATGAACACTCGCTTAATATTTAATCTTGTTGTTTTCAATGGAAGAATCCACATATTATTTTGTTCAGAAAAACGATAAAATTTATTCAAAAATAGTTAAAAAAAAACAAGTGCATAGTATGGTCCATTATAGATATACACCTCAAATATGGTATTAAAACAAGTGTACTAATGTTTAAAGTCCTTTATAATATAGTTTTATGACTACTCTAATATTATATTGAGAGTTGAGACCACTCTTATATAATACTTGGACCACGATTCTAATACATATTTTAATCATTCTCATATAGTAACTAAGACAATTCTTAAATCAAATGAATCATAGTATTATGACCCTTCTTAATTTAAAGTAATTGTGATACTTTGATCATTCTTAAATAAAACAAATTAATACTAATACTAGTAGAAAGCCAATAAATCAACAACTACAAAATGACTTATAAGAGGAGGTGTGTCAAACAATACACATCCTCAATCATATCTCCACCAAAAAATGGTTGAACAATCGGCAACCACACTAGCTCATAGATAGACATGATTCACCTAAACATTCCAATTCATTTGGAGCAACCATGATCCTTCACAGCAAACCCACTAATCAAACACTTAAAAACATTGACATAACCTAATTGAAGCTCAACCACTCCAAAGGTTCTCTCATCTGCCAGCAACAAACATTTACCATTATCCAACATTAATAGTACACTGCATAATAACCTTATAGCGCCAAAAGGTTAGATCGTGCACTCCTTATAGCGCCACAACCAAAGATAATAATAGCAGGTTGGAAGCTCATATTGACTTTTAAGGACAAAACTCTAATGACATTGAAAGAAGGCTAGTTATATCTTGGAGGACTAAAAAAATGGACATTATTTTGAAAGTACAATGTTTGAAATTGATAATGATGTCTAAAAAACTGACACAGCACTTGTTTGAAGGACCTTAGGTAATTTATCAGTAATTAAACTGATACAGTAACTAACAAACGGAAACAAGCATGTCCAATGTAAGTTATGTTGTATGGTATTAAGAAAAAGAGAGGGCAAGGATCAATATAAATAATGTTACACAACCAAAACCTAAGAAACCCCAAAAATGTATAGGTTCATACAAAGGTCATAAAATTATATCACACAATGAACAATTTGAAATCTTTCATCAGCTGCAGATATCTTCATTTAAAACTTTTCAGAACATCCACTTAATTTATTCTTTCCGAGCAAGAAGTTAACTTGCTAATAATACAGTGAATCAAGTCTTCAATAATCACGTCCCTTGTATTGCATTTCCTGTAAAAGAACAATTTGAGAAGATCTAGTTCCCATAACATTAAGCAATAAGCATACAGCTCCCCAAATGCATGTAGTTAATTAAATGCATACAAGACTGTTAAAATTTGCTTGAGATGACTAAATGAAGAAAAGTCATGTTCCACCATCGTGATTCATCATAAAAAAGAATGTTCAACAACATTTATGATATACCAACATGGAACATTAAGCATGCATTAGACGTTAAGTTACTGGGATGGCTGATTTTATCATTTATAACAGTATGGTTAAGATATATGAAATGAGACAGTAGTTCCGAACCATAGTATATGATAAGAGATCAAAAACAAAGATACGAAATTATTAGCTAAAAACCATTTTTAAGAAATTAAATTACGAATAAAACATAGAAGTTCTTACAGGTTGGTAATTCGGCATGTATAAAGATTGCCTAGAATGACCAAGAAGCTGTCCGTACTGCAATTAGATAGTAAGCAATTATTGTAAAGTACCAATATTCTCCCAACAGTCATCAGAGAGACATACTACAGGTGAGTATTTTACCTGCGGGGCATTTGGATGAAAATATGCTTGAGTTGGCATTTGGGATACCTGTGGATTATACATGATAGGTTGTTGTCCGGCAAAATTAGGTCCAATCTGCAGGCCATATGCAAAAAAAAAAAGATAAAGTTTGTGAACAGTACCAAGGCAGAAAAGAAATTAAGTCGAACCCAATAATAGCCTCATTTGAAAACTATTTAATTAGCTCTATAAAGCACATCCCCAGAATATCAAAATGAAAGTCCCCTATTCACAAAACAAGGGATTTAGCTCTATAAATTGAGTAGCCACCAGAAATTTTAAATAAACTTTAAACAACAAAGGATTGGACAACCATATTGATACTTGTCCTAACCTGCACTAGGCACATGGCAGCAGTGATTGTGCTACATGAATTTGGCAGTGGTCATAATTCTTTAGTCTAATGATGCAAGTCAAATTTAGCAGTAATCCATAAGTAAACCCAACCCATAACTAAGCACTTCTACATATTCAATAAATACTCAGAATGACTTACCCCAATACTCATGGGCACGCCTGGCATATTTTGTACAGTAGTTACATTAGGTTGAAAATAGAAAGAGTTATCAGACACCGGACTAGGAGGCCGAGCAGGTGATGGAATAAAACTCTTTGCATTTGGGTTGAACTTGAATTCCTTACATTATGAAAGGGCATGAAAAACTCAGACAAATGGTAGATAATTTAGAAAACAATAATCATCTATTGAAATTTCCTTCTTGAACTACACCTTTGCATTGGGATTCAAAGACGATTTTTCAGAAGACAGCGAACCAACTGACGAACTTGGAGATAAACAAGGACCAGAAGATGCTGCCACACCTCTCACAGGATCTGACCCAGATGATGCTTCGCGTGAATTTATATACTTTGTTCTCTCATTAGGTTTACCATGTGCTAAATCCTCAATAGAATCCCTGGGGGATCCCATCTTCTCATGAGATTTTGATATTATATGAGAAGATGGTGCATAGGAGCTAGCATTGGGAGATAACACCCCTTTATCAAAGTCATCTTTCTTCAAGTAGAGTGATGCCTGTGAATCTGCACAAAAATTTGCTAAGATCAGAGGAATACACACACATGATTGAAAAAGAATCCACAAAAATTAAGTCTCAAATCTAGGTGTTAGAGCTGCCATTCAGAAGTACAATTGAGTACTAACAGAAAGGTTTTGCACCCCCTGAATAAGTTTATATGTTATATCAAACAAAATAAATCTTCACTTCAGAATGGTGTAGTTTCATCTGCCTCATCTCAGATTTTACATTTTAGAGCTGCTAAATTATGAGGAAGCTGATAGAATTTTTTGACATACCCTCATATTTAGACAGTTGAACACCCTGACCATGCTGCACCAATTAAAGAAGAAAATAAAAATACGATTCAGTCGGGTTAAAATACTAGCAGTCTCATGTGAAATGTTTATGTAGATAAAAGTTTGAGCAATAATGTTGAAACTTCAACTCTATAAGATTTTCTTCCCTGATGTTACCACTGGCTCCACGTAGATTATGAACCAGGTTCTCCTGAATCCTGGAATATTATTGGAAATGAAGATTTGCAATAAAGATGATATTTATGCTTAGAGTTTGAAAACGACATCTTTAGGAAAACAATACAAATTATTACAAGTAATAATATACGAAAGAGAAAAGGGCAGTACCTGCTTTCCCCATCCGAAAGAGATGACTGTGGGTGATCCTGCATCCATAATTAACGCGGTGAAAGGAAAGCATTCAAAATAAAAAGAGGGAGAAGAAAAAAACTTGAAAAGAACATTGATATCACCATTTTCCTGGCCAAGGCAATCTATAGTTCTTAGTAGTGAATTGGTAAACTCGGAAATGACACCGAGTTTACTCAGCTGGACTCATAGTGAATTGGTAAACTCGGATAAACTCGTTGGTAATTTTTAATGAAGTTTTTTTTATCACATTCAGCTCCTTTTCTTCTTTGTTTGTTCATGTCAGGTTTTTGCTTTATAATTGAGTTGAAATCCTGACCTATTGATGCATTTATTGTGTTGTAACTTGTATAAGTGTATATGTCATGTATATATTATTTTTAATGAGGTAAAACTAGTTGGCTTAAACTCTAAATTTTGACAACCTTGATAGGAATATTAACAATTATGTAATACACAAAGCACTATATAATAGTATCAGTCATCCAATCACCATTGAACTGCTACAAAGCACAAAATGGTTTAGAAAATGGTTGAGAATTGCTAAATACCAGCACTTTTGACAAGTAAATAATAATATGAGGAGATACCATGAAGGATGAATTTGCCAATGTGTGAGCTCCACCATTTACTTCGCCATACCTCGCATCGACCGAACCGAACACACCACAAAAAGTTTCAGAATTGTGTGAATCAAACAGTATGTCTTCATTTTCCTCATATGTATCATCAACATGTTCACCCCTATACACTGAAGAGAATCTAGTTTCTTCGTCAATATCAAAGTCTTCATCTAAGTGAAGACCTCTTTCCTGCGGAAAATACAATAAACTAGTTTGAGGATTTTAAATAGACAATTAAACGAAAAACAACTCACAAGTTGCAAAGAAATGCAAGAAAAAGGGTATTAAAGCAACACAAACCTCTGCAAGGTGAAGATCTCGGGTTTCCTCGCCCTCAATTTCTCTTGCTATTCTTAAAGCTTGCAGTTCTAGTTCTCTTGTCCGTGGCCCTTTTTCAAGCTTTGTTGTATAAAGTTCCTCATTGAATGTGCTTTTTACCCCAAACAATGTCTTATTTGTTTCAAACTGATCCCATCCCCTTACAAATTTCAAAAAAGAAGGTTAAAATTGCCTGTGCAACGTACATGGATATGCTGGGAAGAATGTGAAGATATTGAAACATGAAAAAAAAAGAAAAAAAAAGGGGAAACCCTGCATATATAATTATGACAGAACTGAAGGGACAATTTCATATACTCAAACAAACCTCCCTCAATGATTATCGGTATACCACAAAAATAACCTTTTAATAAACACTCAATTTTAATAAATGCTTATGGACCTACAGCCTGAAAATGTATGTGATGCAGCACAAGAAAGAAGTTGAATACCCATCAAATGTCAGACAGATCTTTTGCTAAAATCAGGTTCCAAACAAAAGAGTTTAGCGAACCACAACAGGTTGATTGGTCCCTAACAAGAAATATGGTTCCAAAAGTCACAAAGAAGAATGGGGAACATATGCTTATAAAGCTTGTGAAATTAGTTGGTTTTAAGGAGACAAAAAGAATTATGCATAATACATATTATACAATATATCTAAAAAGGTATATTACTTCTTGCCATCTAGTTTTCAATTGTCCTGAATAACAAATATCAAGTATTATTCGTAACAATGAAGGAGAAATATCATCAGTTTAAGGAGTAAGACCATTTTGAAATCAACCATTTACAGATGGACTCTTATTTTAAAGAAAATTCCTATTGTAGAATATAAAAGAAACATAGTATAGTTTCACAATCTTCTAAGTTCAAGAGAATAAAGGCAACCGACAGCCATGCATGTTGGTGTCAGAGTTTCAAGAAAAGAGACAATTTTGCAGGTCATCAAATTTATTTCATTAAGATAAACAACCTATTCCAGTGGCCGTCAAAGATATTTTCCAGTTCAGGGCATTGTGGATCATCTTCATCAGGTATCCAGGGTTTTAGTTCTCTTCCTAGCTCAGCATGATGAGATTGAGATATCAATGAGTCAACCATGATTTCCTGATACCTATCGTGCTGAGGTTCACTGGGTAGGCCATCCCAAGTAACAGCAACACCCTGCCATAATTGATGCACCAAAGTATTATCAGGAAACAAGTTTCAATGTCTTTAAAGAACTTCACCTAACCTTAAGGCTTAGATTAAATTTTAATATGATTGCTTACTATAGAGCATCCTAATAAAAACTCATGAGATTGTAGATATTTATTTAGCATGAGTAACTAACTACCACAATTCCCGAAGTAATTGCATAAACTTGAAAGGTAACAAACCTGTGCTATAACTTGCACAAGTTCTTCGGCAGGTATAATTAAAATCTTTGAAGGCGCCTTGATAACAAATTCTGCACCAGACTTCTGCCCTTGCAATGAAGCATCCTTAGTCAAGCGAGCCATTTTCAAAATGATTCCTGGAATGGTATGATATACAAAGCATGGTAAGCCAAGTTCTCTATGATCTACAAATATAATAATAAAAAGAGGAATAGTGATGTAGAACAAAACATAGTCAAATCCTAATCAAACAATGACTTCTAAAATCAAAACTTATTAAAAAGATTCTCAAAATAAATTATTAACTATCCCAAATAACATGTATATCTATTTTATTTACAACAATATGTAGCACGGACACTTTGGGTTGAAGTTGAGTCCAATGTCCGGCACATTTTGATGTTCGACACTCGTATGGCACACATCTAACACTCCATTCAGAGTCAATAGAAAACAATTAGCTCCAAACCGAAACAGCTTGGACACATAGCTGACACTGCCATTAGTCTAGAGATGAAAAGAGACATGGCTGGTACCAAAATTTTCTTAAACAAAAACACAGATGATGATCAACCGGTGACCGAAAGTCCCTAACTTGATTAAATCCTTTCTAGCTTTTTGGTTGTAAATGGATGGAATGAAGGTGAAAAACATAGTTCAATAGCTCATCACATTGTCTTAGAAGAATATTTTTTGTATAGAAATAAAATGTTCAAATTGAATAATGATGTCTCTTAGTAATTTTTGGCAACACTCATTATCATAGGAAAATTGTAATAACAAGTTCTCTTAATGAATATATATAAATCTTGATTCTCAATTTAGATCTTTCAAAAATAAGGTTCACATTAATTTTATGTGCGTGCACGTGCGTGTGTGAAGTGGTATGCTATATTTTGGATATTATAGGTGTCTACGACTCTACGTACCTAGTGTTTATGCTTCATCACTCCAGATAGCTATGCAATAATATAAATAAACAGCTTTCAGAATCACCAAAACTAATAAAAGAAGAGCATACCAAAATCTTTATCTGTATTTGTTGCATGAAATATTCCAGAGTATATAGACCCATTTTTCACCTGGACTTCCACCTGCTGCCCAATTAGAGATGTTGTTACGTATACTAGTCGGTCATGTGAAGAACTCTCGTAACTGCCATCTTTAATGCCAGTAACCACACCTGTTACCAGAAAATATCAACATAGTGAATACTGTCACTGACAAATAAATAACAAAGAGGAGTGCTAGAAACACGCTCTTTAACACACTCTTTTATTGGTTAAAATTCACATGGGTCCCACCAAATCATGTGGGTCCCGTATAAATTTGGTGGGATCCATGTGAATTTTAACCAATAAAAGAGTGTGTGTTAAAGAGTGTCTTGCTAGTACGATTCAATAACAAATTATCCTGCTCAGAAGTTCACCTGTACTTGCCAATCGGTTGGCATTTATTTTTTCATATGGGATCTTATTACCTGACTTAGCTGCAACTTCTCTTTCAGATTTACGACGGCCATATCCATTAGAGGATTTAGACTGCCCGGGTTGCAAATTCATCCTCACTCACAGTCTCTGCACCTCTGATCTAGATAGAATACTTAAAAGTTCAATTATAAAGCTACTTTCTATCAAAGATGACAAAAGAAAGAACGAAATATATTGATATAAAAAAAAATGAAATATATTCACAAGACAATAACCCCAAAGATTTTACTAAAAGATTTCAAGAAAGCTATGAAATAAAACTATTTTTGAAGCAATGAATTTAAAATGTGACAATTCGTAACTGGGTTTCAAAATCTTAAAAGAGGCCGCATCCAGTAAGGGCATTAGTTTTCAGGAGGAATTGCAGCAAGGAGAGATTCCTAACTAGTAACTCTATTCAGAATTCCCTCCCTAACATTTCCACCTTATTTGTAGCATTTATTCATGTAAGATTGTAGCATTCACTGAAGTTTTCATTTATTTCAAACCCTTGATTATAAAGAAACAGATCTACCTAACTTGAATGATTGACTATAGTCTATATCAAAGCCTTCTATCTTTTGACAAAATTTAGCTTAGATTCTTACAGTGTTGACCATTGTAAATCTTATTTGCAGTTCCTCAAATTCATGCCCTGTCATTTCTTTTAAGGCTAAAACCTATATTTATATAGCAGCTGTAACAACAGCACCAATACTATTGAGTTCTCTAACACACAAAAAACTTGAACAGAGTACTCAAGACAAGTGAGCAAACTTAATTACATTTATGACAAACACAAAACCCTACTTAAATGTGAAGTAAAATACAAATTTCCAAAAGAGTAGATGTAGTAATCAACATACAAATCTATTTATAAATTCTAAAGCACTGGGGATACTTTATGTTGGGCTATTGAAGTTAAAATCTTTCATTCAATTGGTGTACAACTCCACTAAAACAATGCTAGTATAATCAAATTATTACCTACTTTTTAACTTTTAAGTACCATTGTAAAATTTTTGACCATCAAAGCTATTTAATTTTTGCTGAATACTAGAAAATATTCATAAGATTATACTATATCTATCAAGATATATACAAATAACAGAGCCCTAACACTAAATGAAGCTATAAATGAAGAAATCAATAATTTAAAATTAAAAAAAATGGTGTAATCCAAAAAGAGGAGATTAGCATTCATTGTTTTCTTTCTATTAAAGCTCAAATACATAAAACATTAGGGTTACAATAAGATACAGATAAGCGATTACAAGCCCTAGTTGGCGAACAGTGGTTCCATATTGTTGTGCAATTAGGATTTGAAAGCAAAAATGAAACGAAATGGAAGAGTAATGAGTGAGAAAGTAATTGGGAAAAGTACCTGAGAGAGGTTTGATCACAACCTAATTGGTTGAGATTACAGTTGAGGTTGAGAAGATGAGATGAAGATGCAACCGAGCAGGTTAGGGATTGGTTGATGATTGAACTGCTGCTTCGGTTGGTTACCGGAGATGCTGACGGAGAGAGGCGGTGGAAGAGTTTGAATCCCACGGAGAGAGAGAGAGAGGTTTTTCAGATTTTGAAGGGAGGTGCAAGAAAGAGCGCTGAAAAGCATAAACACAATTTTATACTTGGATAGATTTTAGACGTTGATTTGAGATAAAACGGTTTAAATTTTAAATTTTATTTTGCACAATGAACTATTCTCGATCGTTAATATGAATAGCTAGAGCGTTCAGCAAGCCGTTTCCATGATCTTGGTATGAATGTTTACGGAAGAATTACATTATGGGATAATATGATGAAGATAAATACTCCTTCCATCATTAATTATAAGTAAAAATTCACTTTTTAGGTTCATTTAATAATTCATATAATATTTTGATGAATGAGTTTCAACGATATTTAATTCGCTATTTCCTTGGAATAGTGATGAAACTTCGATGACTCATTATGCATTGGTTCAACTATCTGTTGGGAATTCGAATAGCAAACAAGTTTTCTGCAACATGATTGCAATAATTTTAGATAAATTAACTGAGCTTGAATTTCTGTACAAAGAATATTTGATATATATCCTAATGTAGGTTTTAATCTTCACTTTTTGTATGTAGTTGTATTTAGTGGTATATATAATCAATGTTTTAAAAATTAAATTTAAAGTTCAATTGACAATGATTAGGTTATTTATCACGTTGAATTTGTTTAAGATAGATATGAATTATGACTATAGGATTTTGTTTATTTAGTGTTGAATTCAATTTTAAAAACATTAATGTAAAAAATACAACTTCAGTGATAATCGCCATCTAACAATTATTTTGTGGCTTTCATCGAGCCATACAATATTATATATTCAGGCAACATCTAATGGAAGTTTCTTGCACATTTTCCAATCAGAGACGACGGGTTTGGTTATTATACATAAGTCATCCTTATGCACCATGCATGAGTTACTTAGTGCACCCTTCAAATTACTCGTGCACCCCCCAAATTACTTATGCACCCCCTAAATTTCCCCGTGCACCCCCCAAATTTCTCATGCACCCCCATATGACTTTTGCCCCCCAAATTTTTTTTCCCTCCACATTTCTATCCTAAACCATTTTGCTGTGAGAATGGTTTCAGAGATATGCACTCAAAAACCATTAAGTGTATAAGATGGTTTTGGAGTACAACCCTATAATTAGAATAGAAACAATAATTGTGGTTTAATGGTTTCGATTGTCTTATATGAGAAACCAAAATTATTGTTAAATGGTTTTAAATAATCATTATAATTGTACCAAAAAAATAAAAAATAATGATTATAATAAAAAACCATTAAACCATTTTGCTGTGGGAATGGTTTGAGATTGTTGTAATAAAAAAACCATTAGGTGCATAAAATGGTTTTGGAGTACAACCCTATAATTAGAATAGAAACAATAATTGTGATTTAATGGTTTAGATTATCTTATATGAGAAACCAAAATTATTGTTAAATGATTTTAAATAATGATTATAATTGTACCCAAAAAAAATAAAAAATAATGATTCTAATTATAGGTTGTACTTCAAAACCATCTTATGCACTTAATGATTTTGGAGTGTATATATCTGAAACCATTCCCACAACAAAATGGTTTAGGATAGAAATGTGGGGGGACAAAAAAAAAATTGGGGGCACAAGTCATCTGGGGTGCACGAGAAATTTGGGGGGGGTGCACGAGAAATTTGGGGGGGTGCACGAGATATTTGGGGGGTGCACAAGAATTTTGGGGAGGTGCACGAGAAATTTGGGGGGAGCACGAGAAATTTGGGGGTGCGTGAGAAATTTGATGGGTGTGAGATTAGGTGTGAGTGTGTGAGTTGAGATTGACTAGGATTATTACATGTGGATACTCAATCTAATGGGTGTTATTGACTTATGTACCATGCATAAGGATTACACTTATGTATAATAACTTCCCCCACAGACGACATTTTTTTCTTGAATTTTTTCGCTAGAGCATGCCACGTTGAAAAGCGGGTCCTTAGTGGAGCAATGATGGTGATCCATTTCTCAATGAATGTTATGACTAATCAAATTAGATGGCACTCAGATAAGGTTTTCCATGCACAAATGACCATGCTATCAAACTTGAAGGTGAGAGCAGTTAAGTGGTAACTTGCAGGATCAAAAACATAAGCATGATTTGTCCCTGTTCTCTCCTAGAAGTTGAGACACTCAGTGATGACTAGCATTGACAAGAGGAACTCGTCCCTCTTGTGTCTCTTGGCGGAAGATTGCACTCGGGTCGACATTGTTATGATAAATTTGAAGTTGGGACACTTTATGGATTCTATAGCTTGATGAAATTTGTTTGTCTAACTTTTACAATTATTTTGCTTTACGTTGTAACAAATTTATTTTATTGCGATTTTACTTTTAGTTATAATTAGAATAATACATTTTTTGACTTATGTTTTTGAATTTTGATCTACCTTTCCTGTTAGTTTTTTTTGTTTTTTTGTAACAAAGTTGTTTGTTATTTAAGTAGCGAAATACCCAGTAAATTGTTCGCTACTTGATTAGTGAACGGTACTTGAACAAAACTTAAAAATAGTAGTAAAAAATGATAAATAAATATCCGATAAACATAACATATTATATTATATTTGAATTAACATTATAAAATAAAAATATAAATTTATCAACAATGAATTGGTCCAAGTGGTAAGGGACTTAGTCCCTTTACGCATGTGGTCAAGAGTTCGATTTATGGCTCATGGGTATGAAGAAAATTCGGTTGGGATGGGAGAACCCACCTTATGTGCCCCATGAGTTCCCCAACGAAGATTAGTCTTCGCTAACGACGGTGGAAACTTCGAACCAATATAACAAAAAAAACATAAATTTAACATAAACGAGACTTTGGATCAAATAAATTAACTACTTAATCTTCATCGCCCTCAGGTTCAACCATACACGCCGCGGATTCATCAAAGGTCCTTAGACGGATTAAGTTTGAACAAATATCTTGAAGAAATCTTGTAAATGTTGCGTCTAACTCAATTGGTCATATTTTATGTTGATGAATCTTTGGCGCCAGTCTGAGCCAACCGACAAACGACGATAATCAACACCAATCACCCTTCCTGCATCGCGGCAATGAGACGACTTTTGAGGTGGTCTGGCTGGTGCTTCAAAGTAACATCAACATGGATACCAAAGAGACTTTGTTTCACGCGGTAACACCAACGTGGATCCCGATAACAAGTGCGAATACATCAATGAATTTAAAGTTGAAATTACGATTGGATGCTTTTTTTTTTGAATGAGAAAAAAGAAGGTAAAGTTCATTATATACGTTACAACCGTCCGCCACTTAAAATAATGAACATTATCACCCTATTTGCTCGACCAAAATTTTCTAAAAATATTCCAAAAAGTCTATGTGAACATGAAATTTTAAAACGTTAACTTTAAATATTTTTTATACATTAACTACTTATGTAACAAATTATATTCACTACTTAATTAATACACAAATATTTTAGAGAAAATTTAAATTTTAAATTCTAAGTTTTATTATACATTAAAAATAAATAAAAAACTCTAGCCCAATTCCTTCACTCACCCTGAACTGAACATTACTAGCCTCTCTTAAACCCCAACTCCGGTTTGTGTGTGGTTCAACTCATTCAACCGATCGTTCGGTCCGGTTCTGAATTGTGCTGTGCTCACACAAACGCAGAAGAATGTTTGGTTCCAGTGTTTCTTCCACCGCTGTCATCACCACCGCCGCCGGCTCCACTCGTATTCTCTGTGCAACCATATACCCTTATTCTCATTCTTATTCTCTCCCTACTACTACACATCACTTTTATTCTCATCTTCTTCCTACAACTTCGGTATTCTCCTTCACATTTTGTTCTACTGTTGATTTTTTTTTATTTTTTTACTTAATTTTGACTTTATTCTTGTTCAATGGTATTGGTTTTGAAATGGGTATGTTCAGGTTTCTTCATCTGCACAGCGATTGAGGTGTGTTCCTATCAGAGCTATGGCTGACACTCATACATTATCTGTGCCAAAATCTGCTTCATCATCTCCAGGTGCTTTTTCATTTAATTAAACCCCATTTTTATTTAGCTATTTCATTTAGGGGTTTAGTTTATGGATTTGTGTAAATTGTTTTTCAATCATATGTAGATATGAGGAGATATAAGTGGCACTATGATAACTAACTTATAAAAGTGTCACTATGATTCAATTTGATTGATGCATGTGTAAAAAAGTAAAAAGTTTCACACTTTCAGTTTATATAAACTAAATACTATTTTCTTTAGCACCGACACTTCCGATGAAAGGCACGACGACACCAATTAATTCATTGTTTCAAATTTTTACAGCTGTCTGTGTGCTTCATAGATTAAATATGAAAAATCATTTTTTTTTTAATAAAATGGGATAATTTTTACAGCACATGCCACATACTACAAAATGGTTTTTTTTTTTGTTTATATATACGACTATATTCATAGATCATCTAGTTCATTTATCTGATTATGCCACTTTTAACTGGAGTAATAGAAAGTATAATATGGTTTTATGCAAATCCACCTGTAGTAGGCAATTCAACTTATTAAAACCAGCTTGATAAATTTATCGGTCTTTCTATTACTCCAGTTAATTAATCCAGTTAAAACCATATAATATGGTAGTATGCAAATTCACTTTTCACAGGTGATCTTATAATATGGTTTTAATAAGTTGAATTGCCTACCACAGGTGGATCTGCATAATGGTAGTATGCAAATCCACTTTTCACTTTTGTTTCTGCTTCTTTCAGTTTTAAAAGACCACTTTCAAATCCCAATGCTTGATATTATTGTATAATTAATAGGTCTTTTGTGTAACAATGATGTAAATCTCCTATAAACAAAACGAGTTATTGAGCTAGAAGAGGTTTGCATATTAAAACTGGACCTAATTTAAGTATTTCAATCATTAGAAAAGCTTTCAACCATTACCAAAAAATTTTAACTGAGAAAACTTCAGGTGTTTGGGAATTTGGAGCCTAAATTAAACACATCCGCAGTCTATATTGTATGCTGGCGGCATTCGGGAATCACTCCCGCTTCAAGTTTCACAGTAGTCCAATTCCTTTTTGTTTGTTTGATAATTTACACCATCTTTTCACTGTTGAGAGTGCAGACCGACTAGTTTTAATTATCGGGTGATTAGGACTGTCCGGATTTATTCTAGATGATTTTAGTTTTTAGACAACACTGTGTTTACCCTTTGATAATATTTTCTGTTTTTTAAATTTAAGAATAAGTGTTCTGTTGCTGTGAAACAGGCAGCAAGCAAGCTTTGATATCGTTGTCAGACAAGAAGGATCTCGCATTTGTTGGAAATGGACTCCAGGAATTAGGGTAATTATTACAATTAGTGGATTTTTTGTTCATTTTTTAACATGTTAGAATATTATTGTTTTCATGTGTTCATGCTTTACTTATTGTACAGTATATACTTACATTTTTTCTAATGTTAGATTCACTATTGTTTCAACTGGAGGAACAGCTTCTGCATTGGAAAGTGCCGGAGTTGCTGTTACTAAAGTTGAACAGCTTACGCAGTTCCCTGAAATGGTGAGTGTACTTCTAGCTTGAGTTCTCCTTCTCAAAGTTTCATCCCGGATCTTGTATTTCATTGGTATATATCCCGAGAGATTTTCTATCAATGAAGATTGCTTTTCTTTGTGTATTTTGATCAGTGTTATTAAATTGTGGCCATGGCATGGCAGATTTTGGCAACCACCATAGCCAATTTGTGTAGTGGTGCCTGCCATAGGCAGCAACGGTGTGTTTATATGGCAGATTTTTGCCCATTGCCGTACTCTGCCATCTGCCATTGACAACACTGATTTTGATCGATGAATTAAAATTTTAGGGACATTAAGCCTTACATTTTGATGTTGAAATCTTGTACAAATTCGGCATTTTGGCATTATTACTAACAATGACTGTATGCAATGGTTTTTCTACACAGCTTGACGGTCGTGTCAAAACTCTGCACCCTAACATACATGGAGGTATCCTTGCTCGAAGAGACCAAAAACATCATATTGAAGCTCTCAGTACACATGGAATTGGTAAGTTCTGTTAAAACCAGTGTTGTCAAATAGAGGCTGTACTGTAGTAGAATTTAAACAAATTGTCATTGTTCTGTGATACACTATTTAGTTCAATGTGTTGTCATATAGCAGTGTAGTGGCACTGTAGTGCTATAGAATTTGATCACTGGTTATAACAAGTGCGTTGTGGTATAAATTTTGAATTTGAAGTTTTGATCTTTCAGTTTGTGAAATTTAGGAATTCTATTGCTTTGCTAAAATTTTTCCATTTCAGGTACTTTTGATGTTGTTGTGGTGAACTTGTATCCATTTTATGATAAAGTTACATCAAGTGGGGGTATTGAATTTGAGGATGGAATCGAAAACATTGACATTGGTGGTCCAGCCATGATTCGAGCTGCCGCTAAGGTTGTCCATAGACTGAAATTGCCAACTTTTTATAATTTGAAATGACTCATTAAAAATTTATGTAAAATGGTTCAGAAGATATTTTGTTGGATGAATACATTTGAACTCTGGAAAATAAAAAAGGATCCTTGTTCATTCATACTGTCTTTGAGCTGAAATTTTCAATTTTTTTTTATTGAAATATCTTTTAAAAATAAGATGATAAACTTGTTTTTGAGCAGAATCACAAGGATGTTTTGGTAGTGGTTGATTCAGAAGATTACCCTGCACTTCTAGAATTTCTTAAAGGAAACCAAGACGAACAGTTCAGGCTAAAGCTTGCATGGAAAGCTTTTCAGCATGTTGCTTCATATGATTCTGCAGTATCTGAGTGGCTGTGGAAACAAAGTGTGGGAGGTACTGTACACGTTTGTGTGGAATTATTATTTATACGCAACAGTTACATGTGATAAAGAAATGTATATTGTAGGAAAATGAAATAATTTACCAATATAATCCTAGAATGGAAAAGCTTGTTCTACGCCCAGCAAATTAAACGGCAAACTTAAATTTCATATAGTTTCCAAGTTAGAAGTTTGAGAAATCAATGAACTTATTTGAAATGACACTTGATTCCAAGAAAATAACTTGCAAGCAACACCACCAAAATTATTAGTATATGTTGTTTAAAATAAGATTAGGATTCATGTAAATAGAGATTGAATAATTTGTAATCATCTTATTTATTCCTTTTAAGCATATATAAAAATAGTCTCTGCTGTGTAGTTGAAAGCACACGGTTTCACCATATGCCTTTCTATTTTTCTCTCATTCAACCTATGTTTATGGAGGTACAGCCGCATACGGTTTAGATTATATGACATTTTAATTGCAATATTTCAATTTTCAAGAACTATTAATATTTGTAATGTGCACTATAGATTGACTTGTGTTCTCATTTCAATGACAGATAAATTTCCTCCTAGTTTGACGGTGCCTCTTTCACTCAAAAGTTCCCTCCGTTATGGTGAAAATCCTCATCAAAAAGCTGCATTCTATGTTGACAAAAGACTTGCCGAGGTCAATGCCGGTGGGATTGCTACAGCCATCCAACACCATGGAAAGGTGCGAATCACCTACTAATTACTTTTATCTAAAAATCTATAATGAATGATTATTATATTTTGTATATTTTAAAAGCCATCATGTTTGGAGATGAGAGCCTTTGACTGAAAAATTGTATACTTTTCTGTTAATATTTGTTTAAGTTAATGCCATAACATCAACATTCTCGTGCAGGAGATGTCTTATAATAACTACTTGGATGCTGATGCTGCTTGGAACTGTGTGTGCGAGTTCAGAAATCCGACATGTGTAGTTGTGAAGCACACTAATCCTTGCGGCGTAGCTTCACGTAATGATATTCTCGAAGCCTACAGATTAGCTGTTAAAGCTGATCCTGTCAGTGCATTCGGCGGAATTGTAGCTTTCAATGTGGAAGTTGATGAGGTAAATATCCCAAGTCAGTTTTGTAAGGATGGGTTAGGCCTTGTTGAAAACCTAAGAAGGATTATGGTGTTTATGAAGATAGAACACTTTCCCTATATTACATTTTAAAATTCCATCTTGGTGAGGTTGTGCATATGATATTTTAATTTTTTTAATGATTGTTTTTATATGTTTTAGGTTCTTGCTAAAGAAATAAGAGAATTTAGAAGCCCGACTGATGGGGAGACAAGGATGTTCTATGAAATAGTAGTTGCACCCAGCTATACAGAAAAGGGACTTGAGATTCTTCGTGGAAAGTCAAAGACTCTAAGGATTCTTGAAGCAAAAAAGAACGAAGCCGGAAAGCTTTCACTCAGACAAGTTGGTGGAGGGTGGTTAGCTCAGGATTCTGACGACTTGACTCCAAATGACATCAAGTTCAACGTAGTCTCAGAGAAGACTCCTCAAGAAGGCGAGCTTCGCGATGCGGAGTTTGCGTGGTTGTGTGTGAAGCATGTAAAAAGCAATGCTATTGTGATAGCTAAGGTACAATCTGATACATTATGAAACTCTTTTATGGCTTAATGGAAGTGATTTAAGAAATCTGATCTCTTTGTTAATTTTTTGTAGGACAATTGTATGTTAGGTATGGGAAGCGGCCAACCGAACCGCGTGCAGAGTTTAAGAATAGCAATGAGGAAAGCTGGAGCTGATGTTAAAGGAGCAGCCTTGGCCAGTGATGCCTTCTTCCCATTTGGTAAGTGTTAATGGCAATACAATAATTCATGTTTTACGCTATTTTGTAAAGACAACTTAGTTGTGGATGGATTAATGATTCTTTTCGGTGCATATTTTCCGAGAAAATAACACTGAGTAACAGTAAATTGTTAAGCACTCTTCAATGAGATTTTATCAAATAGATATAGATATCAATAGCTGGTTTTTCCTTGGTTTTTGCTTTTAACCAAGAATGTGTATTGATTATATATGAACAGCTTGGAAAGATGCTGTGGAAGAAGCATGTGAAAGTGGAATTGGAGTTATTGCAGAACCAGGTGGTAGTATAAGAGATCAGGATGCTATAGACTGTTGTAACAAGTACGGCGTTTCGCTGCTCTTTACCAATGTGAGGCACTTCAGGCACTGATCATTTTTGTTTTGAGAGAATTATTCCAAATATCTAAGAAGTGCTTCTGAAACCTGTTTTTGACAAAGTAGCTCTATATATATAAGGATGTTGTACTATATTTGATCAATGTTGTTAAATAGCGGCCATAGCGTATTGGAATTTGAACAAATTGACATTGTTCCATAGTACACTCTTATTAAGAGCTGTCGAATAATGGCTATAGCAGCGCTGAAGCATTGTTGTGTAGTGGAATTTAAAACAACCGCGATTGACAGTTTTGCATTTTATATGACAAAATAATGCTTCTTAGTTATGTTTTAGTAGCTTTTTGTTCTTGATAATCTTCTAACATTTAAAAGAATTGAACTAGACACCCTTGTTGTAAGAACTATAAATTTGGTTGTTATATTGAGCTATTGAGATTAATCCTCTATTTATCAAAGTTAATGATGAAAGTAAAAGTTGAGATAAATTTTTATTCCTTATAAATATTTAAATTTTGTTTTAATTCTCTATAAAAAATTTCAGTAAATTTTGGACCTCTTAATATTTTTTTGTTATGATTTTTTGTCTGTATTTTTAAGTCAATTTATGTTTATTCTTTATATTTTTGAATGAGTTATTGTATTCTTGTTTATAATATTATAAGAATAAGAATTTCTTCCACAAAATTTTAGAATTGTTTAACAAAAAAATAATTAAATATGACTTTTTTAAGTGCCAAAAACTAAATTTATATTTAATTTATTCCTTGTAAAAACAAGTTAAACTTTTACGAGATAGATTTTTATAATGTATTCAATATGAACGCAAAATATAATTCAAAATCTTTAGGGATGCACATGAACTAACTTAAAATTATTGACCAAAAGTCATGAACAGCAAAACTTGATGAAACTTGTTAGGCTAAATTAATAACATTTTTCATTATTATGTTTCCATTTGCATTTCTTGTTATTCTCATGCTTTTGTAACATAGCGGTTCGTTAGTTAAGTAGCTGACAACCTATAAACGGCTCGCTACTTAGCTAGCGAACTGCACCATGAAATTCCAAAAAAACTAGTAAAAAATATCATCTTTCATGAAATTAATGAGAAATTAAAATACGACAAATATATAAACGTGTAAATTATAACAAGGCATCATTTTATATAAATAACATGACCTGGAATTTACATATCTTTGGATTGTAACCAATTTACATCAAAATATCAAAAAGTGGTTAGCCATAATGATCAATTTTCTACGAGATCAACTGTTTCGGGCACAATGCTATCTTCAAGGTGTATAACTTTCTTCTCAAATGTGTTAAAATCTCCAATTATAATGCCACCAAGAGAACGAATGAGATTGTTATAGTTAGACATCCGATGAATGAATCTATGGGGACAAATTGTAGCATTTTCCATACGGTATTTTCCCACATCAGATTGGTAGGAGGTAACCGACAGTCTCACTTTAAATAAATTATCATGAAATGATTGCGGTTCACCCATCCAAGACACACGAGTCTCTTTCTCTGGAGGTGCACTCTCTAACGGGAAAAAGTTTCAGAGTACCCTTTGTTGTCGGACATTAGGACTATAACATGTATTTCCGAGCCAAGAGAAACCCCATATCAGACATCATCATCTGCATGTAATCTAATCAAATCTTTTCTGACTACCAAACATCGTAAGATACCGGCCCCTATTTTTGTTAATAGTCAGTTCAAGACGAACGATGTTTGAGGCAATCTCTATGGCTGTAAGGAAGTTATATTCAACCATTGTTTGTGATCACTAATCATCAATAATCATGCACTGATCAGTGGCATGAGTAATAACATTTTTCATCATAAGTTGGAACATGCATCTACGTGAAGCCAGTAAACCTATGCTTCAATATTGATATCCTCTACGGCATAGGGTGCCACTTCTAAAATTCCAAAGTAAATCTTTTCTAACTCTGCATAGATTTCATTGGATTGTTGATGAGTAACATCATCAACTGCAAAGACATGAAACTGCTTATCTACTTCTACCCGACTCCATCCTGCCGGTTTTCTTTTAATCCTTTGTTGCATAAGACTTCTAACTTCAGATGCTTCGTTCCATAAACCTTTTCTTGCATAGATATGTGCTAAAGTTAAATATGGAGCTGCATTACAAGGTTCCATCTTAATGAGCTGATTAGCGGCCTCTCTTCCAAGCTCTACATCTCCATAAATCTTGCAAGCACTCAAGAAGGAACTCCAAATTATACAATTTGGATCATAAGGCATTTCTTCCATTAAATCCCTAGCCTTTCTTAGATTTCCATTTCTAGCATAGAGATCAATCAAGCAAGCATATTGATCTATATCAGGAGACAACCCATAATTTGTTCTCATTTTGTTGAAATATTCCTCCCCTTTGTCAATAAATCCTGCATGATTACAAGCTGTTAAGACAGCAGTAAAGCAGACACGATCAGGAATCAACTCTTGCTCGGTTAATAAATAATCAAAAAGTTCCAAAGCCTCTAAACCTCTACCACATTGAGCATAACCCATGATCATGGATGTCCACAACACAGTGTTCTTCTTAGATGTCTGATCTAACACACATCGAGCCTCATCAATGTCACCACTCTTTGAATACATATCAATCAGAGCACTGGCCACAAACACATTCCTCTCAGAACCCATTTTAATAACCAGAGAGTGCACTTGTTTTCCTTCAATAAGTACTGCAAGGCTGCTGCAAGCACTTAAAATGGAACATAAAGTATGATCAGTAGGATTCATATTTTTTCCCCTCATTTCTACAAATAATTTCAATGCATCTTCACTGTACAGGTTTTGACAATATCCAGATATCATTGTATTGTATATAACAGTATCCTTCTCACTAGTTTCATTAAATAATAATACAGCATCATCAATTTTCCCCCAATTTGCATAACAATCAACTAATGAACTGATCACAAAATTGCTAGTATCAAATCCTCGTTTGATGACGTGAACATGAAGAGTTGGACAATGTTCAAGGACTCCATTTTGTCCCACACATGCATTAATGACACTAGTCAAGGTAAAACAATTGGGCCTAATTTGAGTTCCTAACATCTCTTTGAATAACAAGAAGGCATCTCTTCCTTGTTTGTTTGCTGAAAATCCAGCAATAAGTGAAGTCCACGACACCTGATCATGTATTCTCATGGCCCTAAATATCTTCCTTGCATCCACAATGGCAAAACATTTTGCATAGAAATCCACAAGAGCACTACTAAGGAACAAATTATCTTCGTATCCAGATCGAATCATATATGCATGGATTTGTATGCCCAAATGCCAATTCAGGGTTTTTGCACAAGAACTAAGTGCATTACAAAGAACATACTTTGTTGGCTTCTCCATTAGTCCATTTATTTTGCTTAACAACTCTAGTGCTTGGTAGGTACTTGCACTTTTAGAATGTTTTCTAATGTAATCCTTTTTACAAGCCTTTTCAAAGAATTTCTGCATCAAAGCATCAGCAAAAAAAAACTTTTAGATTGTGCAAAATATCATATGCAAAAACCTCAGCCTTGTACATAATGCAGGTGTTATGTAACTCTAACATCCATGAATTTTATCCTCAAATGAATCTAGGTTCGGAAAAAAATCAATCACCTCGATCAATACAGTTTGAACATGTCAATAACAGTTAACACATTTAGAAAAATCATTCAAGCACAAGATGGCAATCAGTCTGTAATGCATTGGAGCATTTGTGTCGAAGACAATATACATACAAATATCAGGCACATATGCGGGATTATGGATGATCATTATGTGTGTGTGAAAAAGGGGTGGGGGGGATGGGAGAGAGCAAAAGCATAGTGAGGTGAGTGAAACCCGTGGAACATCTGATACAAAACAAGACATAGCATGAGTGTGGGACGACACATGCAATGTCTAAAATATAGGACATTAGGACAGATGCACACACAAAGATACAAAAAGGGATAGAGCTAGAAATCAAAATTTAACCCATGTGATGCTTACCCAGTTTACCCTTATCATGAATTTGAGAAGGACTTGTAGCAATCAGCCTCTTGCCTTGGTTGATTTTCTGCAAGACACTGATCAAAGCGGAAATCAGCCAGATTGTAAAGTCGAGAACACAAGGATTCTCATTATTTGTAAACTCTATCAAGGACATTTCGCCTTGTTGAAAACAAAAACAAAAATGTCTGTAAGTAGAAGTTAAGCCTCGCAAAACACAAGACAGGGTAAAAGTAGTCCAATGTTGGTAACTGATATAAAATCTGGACAAAGCATCAAACTTTAACTGCCTATCATAGAAATAAGATTTAATCGAACAAAATAATCACGCGGAAACCAATATATGCTGCTGCAAATATGGATCATAATCAAGACTATTGCAGGCAATATTTTTTTTTTTGAAGCTAAATAATCCCACCCAAATTGGCACCAGAGAGAATCGAACCTGAGACCTTAGGGAGAAGCACACTCCCAAGTCCCAAGCCAATACCACCAGACCAACCCAAGTGGGTTCTATTGCAGGCAATATGATGAGCATTATGAGTCCATTTCCATCAAGCAATGCTGCTTAAACCAGTCAAACAATTTCACATATAATTTGTTCTAACTTTGTTATAACGGCGACTCGACACAACCTCATAGTGACCAGAATCATGACCAACATAAGTACTTTGCATCCAAAGCAGCACAACAAAACATACTAGTGCATCCAACAACACCATAAACAACAAAGCATAATAGCAACAGATGTTAATGTGAATAAAGCAACATGTTCTTTCTTTTCAAATAAACCAAAGTTTCACTAACTCAGATACAAGTTTCATATAATCTTTAGAATCTTCAAGGCAATCCTAGAGAGAGAGAGAGAGAGAGAGGGTGGTACAAACCTTGAACTGAAACGATTTGAAACTAGCAAATGTGAGCTGAGAAAAGAGGGCTTCACGGCGGTTTCTGAGACGGGTGTGGCGTGAATGGAGCTTCTGTCAGAGATAGCGGCGGAGCTAATTTATATTAATTGCAGTTTAGGTGCTGTATTTTTATAATTTTGCGAAATTACTTGTCTTTTTTAACATTTAACGCCTCTGGTCCTTTTTAAGTAAAAAAAAAAAGCTTACTTAGTCTGCGGTTTCCTTAAAGATTTTTTTGGTTTCACTTTGGTTCCGTAAAGAAAAAAGGTTTCGCTTTGGTCCTTTAAAGACATTTCCGTTAGTCAAAAAAATCCTTTCCGTTAAATCATAACCCCAAATGTATAAAGTGAATCAACTCAATAAATGGTCCACCATAAACCTCATTAAATTTTTTAATTATAACCATTTGATCTTTTTCTTAAAACTTATACCATTGGATCTTGCAAATCTATAATATGTAATGATAAACCACCAACACTTGATTTATTTTACTTCTTCGTCTCATTCTTCATCTTCATCACCATTTTCATGATATTAAAAAAAACTCAGAATTGTGGCAAAAAAAAAACCAGAATTTTTCTTCAAAACCCATAAAATCATAATTTTTTCCCTCTTACCCTCACAGCTTCAGTGCCTCCATTTCTTTAGCGCCTCTTCTTTCTTTCTTCTTCCAACAGCATTGCTTCCATCAGCATGAAAAAATATATATATGAGAATGAGTAACAAAAGGATATATTTACAAGAAAACATTCCAATTGAATCTGAGTTAAGAGCATACAAGATTCACACCTCTTTTATCTCTTTCTTCTTCCATCAACATCCCCCTCTTTAAGTCCACCCTCACCACCACCATTTTTGCTCATTTTGTCGGGTTAAAATTGAAAATTAAAGCTGATAAGTGCTCAAAAGTAGTTAAAAGTCATATATATTTTAAGCACTTATTAACTTATTTTGTAAGATATCCTTTAGGTTTTCCCCACTTTAGTGTAAATATTTGTTTTAAGTTATATTTTGTTAAGCTTTTCTAAATCCCAACTTTTGATGCAGGAAGTGAAAAAAATGAAGAAAAAGCCAAGTTAACTCGCCAGAGCGTGTAGAACTAGCCAGGGCGAGCAATGCTAACACGCCAGAGCGTGTGCAGGGCGAGTAGAGGCAGAGAGCATCAAAATGGAAAAAAGGCCAACTCGCCAGGGCGAGTAACAACTCGCCAGAGCGAGTTGGAACTCGCCAGAGCGCATGAAGGCGGTTTACTAGTTCAATACTGACGTGGCAAAACCTTCTGATGAAGAAAGGTGAACTCGCCAGGGCGTGTTGTAACTCGCCCGGCGAGTTCTAACTTTTAGAATCACTATATATAGAGGTTTCTGTTATTTTTCTGATATAACTCACTTGTAATAGAACTAAGAAACAGAGAGAAAGCTGAGAAATCATAAATCTAAGGATAAGGTGAAGGTGGATCAACAAAAGCTTGAGACATCAAGTGATATGTTCATTATCTTTTCTTCTCCTACTCTTTGTAAGCTTATTTTTACTATGAGTAACTAAATCCATTGTTGTTGGGATTATATGTAGCTCATTTGTGACTATGTACAACTCTTAATCATGTTAATATATGTTTTAGTTTATTCATCAATGTTAGTGTCATCTTTAATCTTCATGCTTTATCTTTTGATTGGAATTTATAGACATATAATATTTGAATCAAGGAACTAAGATGAACACTTATTAAAACCCTAAATTCTAGACATAGAATTAGGATTAATAGTCACTTTGTGTATTGGAACTTAATGATATTGTGTCGTTGAAATTATCCGAGACATCGGAAGTTTAAATAATACAATATAACCGTTGTATTGATTAATCACTCGAGACATCGAGGATTGATAGGTACAACGTGAACCTCGTCGTTATCTGGACACAGAAACGTACGTGAGCAATACGTGATAATAGTGATGAATAGCTAAAATATATGTGACTAATGTAGAAACGTACATACGAATGAATGAGTGAAGTGTAATCCCGATAACCTTTGTCTCTTTGAATCTTAAATCATCGTTTAGCGCAATTTTATGTTTACAAGACTTTTTACAACAAAACAACTTCCAACTTAAACTTAAAATGATGTTATCTGTTGAATGGTTCTTAATTTCACACTAGTCCCTGTGGATACGATATAATCAAAATACTTGCAAAAGTACTTTAACAAAATGGCGCCGTTGCCGGGGACTGGCGTTTGAAATTAAAACATTGCGACAATTTCTATCTTTTTAAGCAATTTTGTCTTTTTAATTTTCTGTCTACTTCTATTCCTTGTGCATGCTAACTTGTTTGGTTAGATTGTTGACTTTTGTTTATGCGAGGTAAGACTCCAGTAGAGAACTTACTTTTTGATCCAGAAATCGAGAAAACTGCTCGAAAGAACAACAGCAAAAACAAACGAAAGAAAAGACAAGCCAAACAGAGACAGCAGCAAGAAGGAACTTTTGTTTCTATTTCTTCAACATCTTCTATTGCCGAAGAGATAATGACTGAGCAAGTAAACCCACCCGAGGGCAATGCTATGCCCTGCCACAACAGTCCACGACGCCTGGCTCACTTGGCAAGACCAAGAGCTGGAGCCAGACAAACTGAGATGAAAACGGGTTATTTGCAACTGTTATATGCTAACCCTTTTGCAGGTTTGCCACATGAAGATCCTTACAATCATCTTGTCAAGTTTTATGAGATAGCCGGTTCACTTGGAGCCACTGAAGCGGAAGAAGAATCGGTGTTCCAAAGAGGGTTTCCACATTCGTTGATTGGTAAAGCCAAGGAGTGGTATCTTGATCAACCTAATCAAATTATGACCAATTGGAATACTCTTGAGGAGAAATTTCTCGAAAGATTCTTTCCACATCACAAGTTTATGGAGGCCAAAACATCTATTGCCGTATTCGCTCAAGGTACAACTGAAACTCTAAATGAAGCTTGGGAACGTTACAAGTCTATGTTACGGAAGTGCCCTAACCACGGGTTTGATGAACTCACTCAAATTCATATCTTTCGCAACGGACTTCTTCAACAAACAAAGCTTCTGTTAGATGCTACAGCTGGTGGTTCTTTATTGTCATTGAGTGCTGAAGATGCTACCGCAATAATTGAAAAAATGGCACTTAGTGACGGTCACGGTGATTACAATAGGAATCCCTCGCAAAGGAAGCCGGGAGTTCTTGAACTTGATACTTCAGATGCAGTCTTAGCTCAGAACAAGCTTCTCACTAACACTGTAGATCAACTCTCAAAGCAAATGTCTCGGATGATCAACCTTCAAGAAGAGTCAAGCAAGGCTAAGCAGGTTGCATGTTGTGAACTATGTACAGGTGATCATCCAACTGGTCATTGCCCTCCAACAAATGAAGAGGTGAACTTTATGGGAAATCAGCAAAGGCAAGGTCAATACCAAAACAACCCTGGCTATCAAAGAGGAGACAATTCAAATTATGGCCAGGGTGGGAGGCAGGATGTTGGCACATCAAATAAGCAGAGACAGTTTGAAAGTTACACTCAGCCATCGCCTATGCAACTTCAAATTTCAAAAATGGGAGAGGGTATAAGCAAGCTGATGGAGATGATGAAAGAATCCAGCCAACAAAACATGCAATATCAGAGAAGCAATGATGCTGTGTTAAGGAACGTGGAAACTCAACTGCAGCAAAATCAACAATACCAGAGAAATTCTGATGCTGCACAAAGAAACTTGGAAACTCAGTTGGGGCAATTGGCTAAGCAAATAGCTAGCAATAACAGTCAAGGAGGATCATTCACGGCAAACACCGAAGCTAATCCAAAAGATTGTAAGTCTATCAAGACTAGAAGTGGTATAGAGATTGGTAAGGGTATTGGTGATAATCTAGTAAGGGAGAAGGTTGTTGTGGAAGCAAGAGAAAAAGAAGAAAAGAATAAAGGAGTATTAGTTGAAAATGAAATAAACGAAAAAAATGAGTGTGAGGGTGAAGTAAGTGAGGAGAGGGAGATGAGTAATCTGAAGTCAAAAGCCAAGAAAGGCATTCAGAAGAGCCCTCCGGTTCAACACTTACCATATCCGCATGCTCAATCAAAGAAAGACAAGGAAAGGCAATATGTACGGTTTCTAGATATCTTCAAGAGATTACAAATCAACATTCCTTTTGCTGAAGCCTTAGAACAGATGCCTACATATGCAAAATTTATGAAAGAGATTTTAACCAAGAAAAGAAAGTACAATGATGACGAGGTTATTCAGTTAGATGCAAGCTGCAGTGCTATCATTCAACGAACTCTTCCAACAAAAGAAAAAGATCCTGGACGAGTTACTTTGCCTGTCACTATTGGCAATATAAATGTTGGAAAAGCTCTCATTGATTTGGGGTCAAGTATCAATCTTATTCCTTTGTCAGTTGTTAAAAGAATTGGTGGCCTCGACATCACCCACACCAGGATGACATTACAACTAGCAGACAAATCCATCACACATCCCTCAGGGATAGCTGAAGATGTTCTTGTGAAGGTTGATAAATTCATGTTCCCAATAGATTTCGTGGTGATGGATATTAAAGAGGATGACGACGTTCCATTAATTCTAGGAAGAAGTTTCATGAAAACAGCCCGTATGATGATAGACATTGATGATGGAATAATGAAAGTTCGAGTTCAAGATGAGGAAGTTAGCTTCAATTTGTGGGAAGCTATGAAACATCCCAAAGAGAAAGATTCATGTTTCAAATTAGATGCCACGGAGGAAGCTATTTTAGATGTAAGAAAGCAAGCTCATAGCCCTTCATCTCTTGAACAAGCATTAACCGATGCATTTGAAGAACTTGACTCTGACAAAGAAAAAGAAATTGAAGAATGTTTAAAAGAGTTGGATACTTTGGAAGAGGTGTCTCCTCTTGAAGCAAATAGAGAAGAGTTAAAAGAGGAATCCGAGCCGGTTAAAGTGAAGCTTGAATTGAAAACATTACCTTCGCATCTTAAGTATGTTTTTCTTGAAGAAGGTGATAGCAAGCCGGTAATAATCAGCAGCTCATTGTCAATGACTGAAGAGAAAAGTCTAATCCAAGTGTTAAAAGCAAACAAGGAAGCGATAGGATGGACGTTATCCGATTTGAAAGGTATTAGTCCATCTTATTGTATGCATAACATCATGATGGAAGATGACTACAAGCCTGTGGCACAGCCTCAACGTCGTTTGAATCCGATAATGAAAGAGGTTGTGAGAAAAGAAGTTGTAAAGTTACTTGAAGCTGGAATGATCTATCCAATTTCAGACAGTGCTTGGGTGAGTCCAGTTCAGGTGGTACCAAAGAAAGGAGGAATGACGGTGATCACCAATGATAAGAATGAATTGATTCCGTCAAGGACAGTTACGGGATGGAGAATGTGCATTGATTATCGGAGACTCAACAAAGCTACCAGAAAGGATCACTTTCCATTACCGTTCATGGATCAAATGCTTGAAAGGTTGTCCGGTCAAGAGTTCTATTGCTTTTTAGATGGTTATTCGGGGTACAATCAGATCACTGTCAATCCTGAAGACCATGAGAAGACTGCTTTCACATGTCCATTCGGTGTCTTTGCTTATAGACGGATGCCTTTCGGATTGTGCAACGCTCCAGCAACATTTCAGCGGTGTATGCAAGCTATATTTTCTGATTTGATAGAAAAATGCATTGAAGTGTTCATGGACGATTTCTCGGTGTTTGGTCCATCATTTGCTCATTGTCTGAATAATCTGGACACCGTACTGAAGCGGTGTGTTGAGACTAACTTGGTTCTGAATTGGGAGAAATGTCACTTCATGGTGACCGAAGGCATTGTTCTAGGCCACAAGATTTCTTCCAGAGGAATTGAAGTTGACAAAGCAAAGGTGGATGTCATTGAAAAGCTGCCACCTCCTGTAAATGTCAAGGGCATCAGAAGTTTTCTTGGTCATGCCGGATTCTACAGGCGTTTTATCAAAGACTTCTCAAAGATTGCCAAACCGTTAAGCAATCTGCTTAACAAAGATAAGTCATTTAATTTTGATCATGATTGTTTAACTGCTTTTAATGATTTGAAAGAAAGATTGACAACTGCACCCATAATCATAGCACCTGATTGGACAATTGATTTTGAACTTATGTGCGATGCGAGTGATTATGCTGTGGGTGCAGTGCTTGGTCAAAGAAAGAACAAAATTTTTCATGCTATACACTATGCAAGCAAGGTCTTGAATGATGCTCAAATCAATTATGCAACAACAGAGAAAGAATTGCTTGCAATAGTGTATGCACTTGAGAAATTTCGTTCTTATCTAATTGGTTCAAAGATTGTTGTGTACACTGACCATGCAGCTATCAAATACTTGATAACAAAGTCTGACTCCAAGCCGAGACTCATCCGATGGATGCTCTTGCTTCAAGAGTTTGATCTTGAAATCAGAGACAAGAAAGGGACTGAGAATTTGGTGGCTGATCACTTATCGAGATTGGTGAACAATGAGGTGACCGAACATGAACGAGAAGTTCTTGAAGAGTTTCCTGATGAAAAATTGCTTATGGTGCAAGAAAGGCCATGGTTTGCTGACTTGGCTAATTACAAAGTATCTGGATTAATACCGGATGATTTTAATTGGCACCAGAAGAAGAGATTCATTAGGGAAGCAGATCGTTATGTTTGGGATGATCCGTATTTGTTCAAAATCGGAGCTGATCATTTGCTGAGAAGATGTGTCACTAGAGAGGAGGCCACAAGCATACTATGGCATTGTCACAACTCGCCATATGGTGGTCATTACAATGGAGAAAGAACTGCGGCCAAAGTCTTACAATCTGGATTCTATTGGCCAACTTTGTTCAAAGATGCACATGAGCATGCTCAAAGATGCGACAACTGTCAAAGAACCGGAGGAATTTCCAAACGGAATGAAATGCCTTTACAAAATATCCTTGTAGTGGAAGTGTTTGATTGTTGGGGTATTGATTTCGTCGGTCCATTTCCTTCGTCATTTTCAAATGAATATATCTTGGTAGCAGTGGATTATGTGTCAAAGTGGGTTGAGGCTATTGCATCACCAAAGGCCGACGGCAAAACGGTGATCAAATTCTTGAAGAAAAATATCTTTACTCGCTTTGGAACTCCAAGAGTGCTTATTAGTGATGGAGGGTCACACTTTTGCAATTTACAATTAGCAAAGGCCCTAGAACACTACGGAGTTAAGCACAAGGTTGCATCACCATACCATCCACAAACTAATGGACAAGCTGAAGTTTCAAATCGGGAGATCAAGAGAATTCTCGAGAAAACTGTTTCAACATCAAGGAAAGATTGGTCATTGAAACTTGATGAAGCTTTGTGGGCATATCGGACAGCTTTCAAATCTCCGATAGGCCTTACTCCTTTTCAGATGGTTTATGAAAGGAAGCTACAATTGCATGAATTGGAAGAAATGAGAGCTCAAGCTTACGAATCTTCCAAATTATACAAGGAGAGAGTCAAAAACTATCATGATAAAAGGATCCGAGTCAAAAATTTCAAACCGGGACAGCAAGCTCTATTGTTCAACTCAAGGTTGAAATTATTTCCCGGTAAGTTAAAGTCTAAGTGGTCCGGTCCATTTATAATCAAAGAGGTCAAGCCTTATGGTGCAATTGAATTGGAAGACCCTATGACAAAGGACAGGTGGACTGTGAATGGCCAGAGGCTAAAGCTCTATTTTGGTGGGGAATTTGACAGATTCACTACTAAAATCCCACTCTCCGATCCTTGAATCAAAGAAAAAGCGTCGAGCTAATGACGTAAAACAAGCGCTTGTTGGGAGGCAACCCAATTTTGTAAGTATTTTACTGTTTTTCTAGTAGTCTAAGTCTTTAAGCCAAAATGCACCATCAAAAAGTCCAAAACAGAAGTCAAAAATTAAAAATTTCTGCACTGTCAAACTCGCCGGGCGAGTAGTCACACGCCAGGGCGAGTATTACAGGCCTTTGACCTGTGTTGAAAACCAAAGCACTCGCCAGGGCGAGTTGGTGTGCGCCAGGGCGAGTTGTGCGAATCTGGCAGTTACTTTTTCAAAAATTTTAATTACCCCTCACCTACCCACTCTCTCTCCACGCGTTTTTTTACCCTTATTCATTCACAAACATCACTTTTCATCCTTTTCTCACCACAAACACAAACCCTAAGCAACTTTTTCACTCCATTGAAGATCAAACTCATCTTTGCATTCATCTTTGCATTTTTCAACATCAATTCAACAGGTTTGATTCTCTTTTCTTGTATTATTGTTCTTAACTTTGTTAATTTAGGGTTTGAAATTGTTAAGTAAAGAGTTAGGATTGAAAGTCTAGAAAAGTGAACATAATCTTGCACATGTTTGTTTTGAATGTTGGATTTGATATGAAATCATAATTTGTGTTTTGATTTGATAAGAAAAATCACTCCTTTTTGAAAATCAACCCATGATGTAAATAAATAAATATGGGTCTTGTGATTTCTCTTAGCCAAGTTATGATTTTACATCAATTCTATGTCATTATTGTTGAATTTGAGCATGTTGCATCAATTATGAAAGTTGTGATTCTGAGTAACCCGCTGCAGCATGTAGTTGTGCGCCAGGGCGAGCTGCAACTGTCAAAACAATTTTTTTTTACTGAGTCACTCGCTGCAGCGTGTTGCAACTCGCCAGGGCGAGTTGTGACAGAACCTGAAATATTCAATTTTTCACCTCTCAATTTGTTTCATTGGTGTTTATTCTTTAATGCTTACACTCATAATTGTAGAGTCTTGCTTGGATTTTTCTGATTATTTTGTAGGAATGGCACCGAAACTAAAACAAACTCAAGGTTCAAAAAGAAAGGGTGGTGAATCCTCACAACCTCGAAGACCAACACGCCCAGCACAATTTGATGGCAATAGATTCCGTAGTGCAGTGCATTATGAGAGATTTAAGGAGCTGTCTCCCCGCAAGTTGTGGCATGACAAAGAGTTTAAGATCTCTCCGACGGGAGAGTACAAAGGCATTTTGGATATCTTTGAGAAGAGGAAATGGGGTCGGTTGCTCACACCTTACACTCAAATCAACTCGGACATTGTCAAAGAATTCTTTGCCAACGCCTTTCCGGTGGACGAAGATGGTGATCCTAGTGAGAAACATTTTGATTACACCACATTTGTTAGGGGTCGTCAATTCTCATTTGATCGTGAGGCCATCAACACCTACCTTGGAAACCCGTTCCCTATAAGACACCCTGACGAGTTATGTACTTTCCACCGAAAACAAGCTCAAGGAAATTGGGATCATGATCTCATTCAAAGAACCATTTTGAAGGAAGGACGAACATATGATGTGAGTGCCGCGGGAAGGCCATACCGAGCTTTGAAGGGAGACATGACAACTCCCGCTCAAGTAATCCTTAAGCTTATTGTCCATAATATCCGACCCAAAAGTCATACCTCTTCCACCACCGTCGAAGTTACACCTCTTATTTGTTCCATCCTAGATGGAACCAAAGTTGATGTGGCACGCATCATTGCCACTGAACTTAGGCACATTGCCCTTAGCGGCAAATTCACACCTTCTTGTCCTCTAGGTCTACCGGGTTTAATCATGGGGTTGGTTTCAAGTATCCGCATCCCTATCCCACCTCAAGTACATGAAACCATAGCTAACCCCATTGATGATGCTTTTATTGCTCGCAACATGGATAAGAAAACAAAACAGAGGCCACAAGCATCTAGACCTTCATCCTCACGTGCCCCACGTGCACCACAAGCTTCACAACCATTAGATTTTTCCAACTTTGATCCTAGGCTTCAAGCATGTTACTCTTACACTTGGGATCAAAATGATGCAAGTTTTCGGGCAATGTCTGCCCTCCAGAACTCAATGTACCGGATGCAAATGCATTCCGGAATGCCTGATGATGCCGCTTTGCAGGTCATGTCTCCAGAGGCGTATCAGACGCATGTTGCTTGGCCTGGGGTCAGGCCTTTTTATTATGGAGGGGGTAATGCACAAGGTGATGGCCAAGAGGGTGATGATGCTGACCAAGGACAGGGAGAAGGAGATGGTGAAAATGATGATGATGAGGTGTTCAGTGCCAATGCAAGTGGAGAGGAGGAGGAAATGGATCAGGATGATGACTAAAGAGAAAAGACAAAGGCTTGAAAGCTTACCTAAAAAGAGTGATATTTTAAGAGCTTTCAGTCAAAGTTATTTGCTAGTTTGTTTATTTACTTCTGTGTATTTTGGTTTGAATTGTGGAACTTTGTTAGTTGGATTATGATTTGTGTTTTATTTAGTATTTTGTGATGTTTGGACAACAATGATGTTTAGTAATGTCAATGTTAATTTTGTTGCTATATTTTATATTTTGGTTTATTCTATATTAAGTAAGTTGATTAGTAGTTAAAATTTTTGTGAAATATATTAATAATATTTTGAAGACAAGTAGATGCTTTCAAGATCTTAAGACAGGTTTGTGACAAATCAATGACTTAGCATGATTCAATTTGTGAAGCTATGTCAAATTATGAACAATCTTTGAAATTTGCTTAGGAATTCAACATGCTTTTGAATTGTGTTGTTTGTCCTAAGATGATTCTCATTATTCTTGTGAAGCATGACTTGACATGTGTTATCCAACCTAGCCGGGTGAGATTGTGTGAAGCTTTCCATTGTTTACATAAATATTTGAGAGCTAGCAATTGTGTATGCTCATTTGATTTTAGTTTAATCTTGCTATCATGGATGTGTTTGATGTTGTGAATATGATCAAGGCCATGTTTCTAATTGAGTACAACTACTTTAGCCAAATTAACCTACATTGTGAGTGTGTGATCCCTTGTGTCCCCATTTGAGCCTAAAAGAAAAATTTGTTTGTTTTATACACCCTTAACCATCAAAGAAAGAAAAACAACTACTCTACCCTAGTCTAAGGATAAGAGAGCAATTGTAATTCAAATAAGGGTTGTGAAAAATTCAAAGTTGGGGAGAAGTAGGTTAAAAGAAAGAAAAAGTTTGAAAGTGATTTTGAAAAGTGGTTGAAATGGTGAGTGTAAGTGAAAAAGAAAAATTGACACCATGAAAAGAAAAGAAAAAGAAAAAATCATGTATTGAAAAACATGAAACTGAAAAAAAAATAGAGACCAAGTGTCAAAAGAAAAATCTCACCATGTCTCAAAAAAAAGGGAAAGTGAAAGAGAGTGAATGATTGATGCAAATGAAAAAGAAGTATGCTCTCTTATCCTTAAGGCTCTTTGAATCCAAAAGAAAAACAATAATTTCTTGTAGCCAAACCTCATTACAAGCCTAATAAAGTCCTTAGTGATTCACAATTAATGGCATATTTTATGATATTGCTTGGATGAATGCTTGAATTGAATTGTTGCATGCACATTGTTTGGATTGAGTGAAACACTTACCCTTGAGTGATACAATTGTAAGGAATTTGTGATAGCACTTGCATTTGATTGTTTGTTAAGAATGATGAGAATTTTACTTAGGCATAGCAATCCCTTCATGATCATGCTTTATTTCTTTGTATATTTTGAAGGTTGCTCATGATTTGAAAATGCTTTACTCATGCCAAAGAAAAATGTTTTTAACTTTGATTCATCATAAGCTTGATCTTGAGAACCTAGTTTATCTTGTCAGTACTTTGATTTTACTTTTGTTTGAGGACAAACAAAGTCCTAAGTTGGGGAGAGTTGATAAGTGCTCAAAAGTAGTTAAAAGTCATATATATTTTAAGCACTTATTAACTTATTTTGTAAGATATCCTTTAGGTTTTCCCCACTTTAGTGTAAATATTTGTTTTAAGTTATATTTTGTTAAGCTTTTCTAAATCCCAACTTTTGATGCAGGAAGTGAAAAAAATGAAGAAAAAGCCAAGTTAACTCGCCAGAGCGTGTAGAACTAGCCAGGGCGAGCAATGCTAACACGCCAGAGCGTGTGCAGGGCGAGTAGAGGCAGAGAGCATCAAAATGGAAAAAAGGCCAACTCGCCAGGGCGAGTAACAACTCGCCAGAGCGAGTTGGAACTCGCCAGAGCGCATGAAGGCGGTTTACTAGTTCAATACTGACGTGGCAAAACCTTCTGATGAAGAAAGGTGAACTCGCCAGGGCGTGTTGTAACTCGCCCGGCGAGTTCTAACTTTTAGAATCACTATATATAGAGGTTTCTGTTATTTTTCTGATATAACTCACTTGTAATAGAACTAAGAAACAGAGAGAAAGCTGAGAAATCATAAATCTAAGGATAAGGTGAAGGTGGATCAACAAAAGCTTGAGACATCAAGTGATATGTTCATTATCTTTTCTTCTCCTACTCTTTGTAAGCTTATTTTTACTATGAGTAACTAAATCCATTGTTGTTGGGATTATATGTAGCTCATTTGTGACTATGTACAACTCTTAATCATGTTAATATATGTTTTAGTTTATTCATCAATGTTAGTGTCATCTTTAATCTTCATGCTTTATCTTTTGATTGGAATTTATAGACATATAATATTTGAATCAAGGAACTAAGATGAACACTTATTAAAACCCTAAATTCTAGACATAGAATTAGGATTAATAGTCACTTTGTGTATTGGAACTTAATGATATTGTGTCGTTGAAATTATCCGAGACATCGGAAGTTTAAATAATACAATATAACCGTTGTATTGATTAATCACTCGAGACATCGAGGATTGATAGGTACAACGTGAACCTCGTCGTTATCTGGACACAGAAACGTACGTGAGCAATACGTGATAATAGTGATGAATAGCTAAAATATATGTGACTAATGTAGAAACGTACATACGAATGAATGAGTGAAGTGTAATCCCGATAACCTTTGTCTCTTTGAATCTTAAATCATCGTTTAGCGCAATTTTATGTTTACAAGACTTTTTACAACAAAACAACTTCCAACTTAAACTTAAAATGATGTTATCTGTTGAATGGTTCTTAATTTCACACTAGTCCCTGTGGATACGATATAATCAAAATACTTGCAAAAGTACTTTAACAAAAGCCCAAATCCTAAATCGTTATTTTATATATTTTGATTTTTCCCATTTCAATTTTTTGACTCAACATGTAGCTTAACTTTTCAAATAAAGCAGTAACAATATTTTTCTAAAATCTGATTGTCTTGGAAGGCAGCGATGCGACAACGATGCGGCAGATGATGGTGTTACTGGGTTGAAACTTTCTTAGGGATGATGAATATGAACAATGATTCTTATTCTTTTTATCTAAAAAGATTTATTTTAAAACTTTTAATCAGAGCCATTGAAAATTTTAAATGACACATGTCACATATCTGTTAAGGAAATTGGTAGTTGGCCATATTGCTTATTCTAGTATATCCAGACCCATTCACAAGTTAACGTTTTTTTGACAAAATTTAACGGAAAGGACCATTTTGGTTAACAGAAATGTCTTTAAAGGACCAGAATGAAACTTTTTTTCTTTAAGGGACCAATGTGAAACCAAAAAAGTCTTTAAGGGACCTGTAGACTAATTAAGCCAAAAAAAAGGGCTTTGGTCCTTTACCAATATTTGGTCTAAATCTAAACTATGATATTATGTCATGTTTTATCTGAAGTTTTTTAAGAGAATTTTGAGTTTTCTTACAATTTTATTGATATTAATTTTTTTTATATTATTAGATCATATACTATGTTATTTAAAATATATTATATTATTATTTTTTGGACAAATCTTACATGCATTGCTATACATGCAGTTCTTACTTTTCCTCTCACAAAGAGGTAGTTATTTTAATTGAAAAACAGTTTTCTTTTATTTTTTTTAAATTAAAAAACACAAAAAACCATTTCTTTGTGAGTGGAACAGCAAAAACTGCATGTATAGCAATGCATGTAAGTTTTGTCCTTATTTTTTTATTTAAAAATATGATAGAGAAACTAAAACTGTCAAATTTTAAAAGGATCAAATTATTAAGTTTATCTTTTTTTTTAATTATCTTTTAACTAAAAAAGGAGATTGTAATTTTCTTTTACATTTTACCTATTAATTAACATTTTTAACCAAATATAAAAAAAATGTGGTATCCATAAGTCCACTTCAACTAAAAAAATGTTAATATTAACTGACCACAAACCAGATTAAACTAGTGGTAAAAAAAATATTACTATATTGTTAGGCGGTCGAACACTTTTGTTCGAATTCAAACCTTAAAATTGTGTGTGTGTGAATTTAAATAGCGTTTAATAATTTGTACTTATAGATTCCATCCAATCCCAATTCACATTTTGTGCCAAATGTTTGACTTCTTCTTTTAGTTTGACAAATCCAAATGTATGACTTTATTTCAATCAAGTTTTTTTTTTTATCAACTTAACATGCTTAATGCTGATGGACGTAACAATGTTCTCATTGTTTCGTATTATTTTACTACTGTCACGATCAATAATATCACTAAGCAAGCATTTTTTATAATTTCACTGAAGTCATTGTCTTTTGTAAATGTAGGTTTTTTCTAATTTACCCTTTTATAATTTGAGGGTATTTACCCTTTAACCAATAAGAACAAGCCACATAAGTAGATTTGTATGTGGTCCCCACAATTAACTTGTAACAAATTTATGGAGACCATATACAAATCTACTTATGTGGCTTGTTCTCATTGATTGAAGGGTAAATACCCTTAAATTATGAAAGGGTAGAGAAGTAGTCACCAAAATTAAATAATTGTTGCATTATGTACTGTAATTAGCAAACTATTTTATGTTAGTCTCTTTTTGTAATTCTATTTTTCCGAGTTTAAGCACTTCTTGTCAGTGGCGGAACCAGGAAATAAAATTCCGGGGGGCCGTTAAAAAATTATAATTATAATATAGAAACTAAACAAAAAATTATATTTTATACAAAAATTTAAATAATAAAAAGTACAAATTTGATAATAAAAATATTAAATTGCATATCCAAAATAATATTCTACGTGTGCTAAGTGATTTGAAATTATCAATAATAATTTACTTTAAACTATTATCAATGATTAAATTGCATTTTGTCACCAAAGTATTGATTTTCTTTTAAAAAAAACAAAGAAAAAAACAGAAAACGCACCCTCCGGGAATCGAACACAGGACCATGTGGAAGATGGGGCGCTACTTATACCACTCGGCCACAGTTCTACAGTGTTAGTTTTTCGGCTTTCGCTGAAATTAATATATGTAACATACCTTTGTAATTTTATAATAAAAATATCAAGGGTATACTAGTAATTTTTTATTTTTCCGGGGGTGGCCGAGGCCACCCTCAGCCACCCCCTTGGTTCCGCCACTGCTTCTTGTGCTAAACTTTGATGTTTTTAATAGTTTTTAGTTTATAATATAAATAGTTGAATTACAACATCAAATTAGTTCATTAATATACTTCATAATTCAATCCGTTGAAATTATTGTGAAAACTTATTTTTATGTATCTCATTAAATAAAACATGTATTTTATTATCTATTTGTAACATCTCATTTAATTGACATGTCGATATTATTAAATTGTACATTTTCATCTGAGTTGAACCCAGAACTCCGTAGTTGTGTGCAAATTTTTATGCAGCCGACAAAAAGCATATACTACTCTATCATTTAATAACACAACCGTGTTGACAAATAAGTGCTACTTTATAGACAAGTCAAAGTCAAAGCTCCCCACAATCAACCCATAAGCATTCTAGAAAAGTATGTGAATTTCAATCTTTGAAATGTTCAACTCAACTCTCATCCACATAACTTATTAAATATTTCTTCATCACAAATTCACTATAAATACACACCCCCTCCACAAGCTGATTAAATATCTTAAACATTACTTCAATACCTTTCATAATATAATATGACTATAATGGCAAACAAGTCACTAAGCATATCTATAGCAACACTTGCTATAGCATTTTTCATTATGACCATGGTTCCAAAAAATGTTAGTGCACAAAATTGTGGCTGTGCTGAAGGGTTATGTTGCAGCCAATATGGTTATTGTGGCACTACTGATGACTATTGTGGCACAGGATGTAGAGAGGGTCCATGTACTAGTGGCACTATTCCACCTAGTTCTCCTAGTCCTAGCAATGATGTTAATGTAGCTGATATTGTTACACAAGAATTTTTCAATGGTATAATTGATCAGGCTGATTCTAGTTGTGCTGGAAAGAGCTTTTACACAAGAGCTACTTTTCTTGATGCACTTAATTCTTATAATCAGTTTGGTAGGTCTGGTTCTGAGGATGACTCTAAACGCGAGATTGCTGCCGCTTTTGCTCATTTCACACATGAAACTGGACGTAAGTATTATCTTAAATTTAGTTTTCGCACAATTTGGTAATTTAAATTAACAGAATAATTTTAACATAATTACTAAAATTTAAAACTTTTGTCCATGTCATGTCACTCTCGAGACAATTTTAGTGACTAACGAAAAAAGAACTAGTGCAATTGATAATTTTTTATTGCAATTATCATTTTGAGAATTTCGTTGATGGCAGAGATAAAATTTTCATACATTTGAACACGTGAAAAACATGATTATTTATATTTAAAATCGTAGTTAAATGTATTAACAGTTAATAGCTAATAACTTGCAACACCTTGTTAAATCTATTCATCATCTACTTAACGTAATTAACCAAATATGAAGTAATTAAACTTTGTGTCAAAATAACACACATAACATAACATAACATAACATGTTTCTTAATATTGATGCAGATTTTTGCTATATAGAAGAGATTGATGGTGCATCAAAGGACTACTGCGACGAAACAAACACAGAGTACCCGTGTGTCGCTAACAAAGGATACTATGGTCGTGGACCGATTCAACTGTCATGGAACTTCAACTACGGACCAGCCGGAAAAGACAATGGTTTTGATGGATTAAACTCTCCCGAAACAGTGGCCAATGATCCTACAGTGTCCTTCAAGACAGCATTATGGTATTGGATGAACAATGTGCACTCTGTCGTCAAACAAGGCTTTGGTCCAACCATTAGAGCCATTAATGGTAAACTTGAATGTGATGGTGCTAATCCAACCACAGTTCAAGCTCGTGTTGATTATTACAAGCAATATTGCAGTCAATTGGGTGTTTCTCCTGGTGATAATCTTACTTGCTAAGATGCTAGCTAGCCATACAAAACATACAAACACATATACTATATATAAAGTCTATTTGATTTTATGATTATACATATAGTATGAATAAGTGATATCATAGTGTATACACAATTCAATTATTCAATTTATCCTTTTACAATATATCCTTATAGAATTGATAGATCATTGCATGCATAACTTGATTAACTTAACAAATTAACTTTGTGTTTTACCAAATAACTTAATTCAAGCATGGTATATGAATGTTGGAATGGTTATCGGACAGGCGGGTACACTCGTAGACTCGTACTAGTTTACGAGTCTAGGAGACAAAAACGAGTTAAGTCGTGCATAGAATTATTTTTTGATAGACTCGGATAAATTCAGGTAGACTCATGCAAACTCATATAGATTCACGAGTCTATGGAAATTTACGAGTCCAACAATTTTTTTTAAAAAAACCCAAAATCGACCCAAAGTCCCCAAACTCAAAAAAAGGGATTGAAAAACCCTTAAATCCTTTCTCTATTGTGTACGACGATACAAATTCTGAATTAGAAAACATTGTGAAAGTTGATCTTATTTTGTTGTTGGTGGTCAAGATACCGGTGGTGATGTTGTTGTTGGTGGTCAATATTTTGATGATAGACAATTTTTTTTGGGAGTTTTGGATGTTTAAAGTCATTAGCATATGTGTGTCATGATTTTCTTCTCTATGTAGTAGCAAATTAAGAAGAAGATAGTACCTTATCTACGTACTTTAGTTTTTATTTTATATGTCTATGTCACTTATAAGTTTTTGAAAGTAATTTTTAATGTTCTATAGATTTGTACGAGTCGAGTCTGCAGACCCTTTACGAGTCTGAGTATAGACTCACGAGTCTAACAACCTTGGAACAACTATTAGCAAAAGTATATGAACGTTGGAACAACTAATAACAAAAGAGAAATAATAAATAAACGCAAATAATGAACACATGATGTTTGATAATGAAGTTCCCCAAATTGTGAGTTCGTTTTCATGAATTTGAATGAATTGGGGTGTCACAGGCTGTATTTATAAAATAATAATAACGATAAAGATAACAACAATATTTAGCTCGGCTCCTGGGTTGCCTCAAGCGCTTTTCTGATGCATATGAGTCATACTCAACAATGAAAAAAAAAAACACAAAATTCCTACACTTTTTGTTTTGGCCTCCATTAATCAAGTTCCATCTCAATCTCAGCATCTCAAATAGCATTCCAGTGTTTGTGCCATTAGTGATTCTTCTTGCATTGCTCAAAGCAAACAATCAAAAAATATCTTACATGAAATGTACCACTCAATTCATCTCTGGTTTGTCTTCACTTATGCTTCATGTATATGGATGACAATTTGACTCATGTCCAATGGATATTTACAAAAATTATTCATAATAGATTGGGTAAAAATCCACATTTTAAATACGGGCACGAGTATGAGTAATTATCCACAAAAATTAGCGTTCCCATCCACCACATACCCACACAATACATATATTTACTTATTTTATTTATATTATTATAAAATAATATATGTATATCAATTTTAAAAACAAAAACACTATAAAACTATTACACATTTTTAATAAAGATATTTATTTATAACATAATGCAAACCATATGTCAACAAAAATATGAACTTTAATGTACATGAAATTGGTAATGATATTGTTTATAATTTTCATTAGTCAATATTACAATATTTGATTTTTTTAATTGTATTAAAATGATATGATATTTTATAATTGATTGACTTATTTTTAGAAAAAATGTGGATACGTACGTGTATGAGTACTTAGATACTCATAAGGTATTGCCACGGGGACAAAGGTTGTTACCTATGCGTGTATGGGGATGAGTACGTGTATTTTTTTAAACTGCGACTAAGGAGATGAGTACTATAGTACCATACCCATTGTCATCCCTATTTGCTTGCGAGTTGGTTTTTAGAGGGTAAATTCTATGATTATGATCAAATGACACCAATATATCAAATTTAATTTGACACAAAATCTCAACTGTTAATCTCATTTAATCTAAAAGCTTTTATTCTATTCCTTTAAATGGTCACATGATAATAAAGATCTTGATTCTCACCAATAAATACTCTTGATCTTTACCAATTTAATTTTCTCTATTTTCCTCTCAAAAATATATATATATTTTTTTTGGTCAAATTTTTTTTTTTTTTATAATTCCTCTCAAATAATTTAGCTTACTCTGATGAATTTAATTATCTTGTGGACTTCTCATGTTGGATTAATTATTTAATTAATCAATTATGCATTGACAATAATCAATTATTAGAAATTATTATAAATATAAATTATGGTCTATTGTTATTAAGTATTTATTGATGAATTATTTGATTGGGCTTTTGTTTTTGAATAGACCGTGATGGGTTGAACCATTCAGTTAAGCCCAATGAGAGGTCCCTGCTCCAGCCATTTAGTTATATAAATGTTATTCTATCAGACGTTTTAATATAGGTACAATTGACTCACTCTAAATGAAATGAGGGTAGTCGTCCTCTCATGCTTCTCTCTTGATGTCTGTAATCCCAAAAGGTAAGCATAATAATCTTCTCTAATAGTAGTATGTCAATATTTTATAATCTTGTATCTATGATCTATAGCTATTCAGTTATATTTCTTTCATCTCATTCAAACTAGCTAGCAGGAACAATTGCATATATGATCATAATCAACATATATACCAGCAATCAATGATCGTGCATATTTATTTGATTTCTTTAGGTAGAAGAAGTACATACATGATTTGTTTAATCGGGAACAATTGCATATATAACTTAACTCACCTCACACTAGCCATAACATGCACTCCTCTATCATTTTATAACACAACCGTGTTGAGAAATAAGTACTAGTGCTACTCTATAGACATGTAAAAGTAAAAGTTTCCCACAATCCAACGCCTATGCTTTCTAGAAAAGGATGTGAATTTCAATCTTTGAAATGTTCAACTCAAATGTCATCCACATAACTCATTACATATTCTTCATCACAAATTCAAACACAACACCTAGCTATCAGTATAAATACACACACCCTTCACCAGCTGATTAAATATCTTAAACATTACTTCAATACCTTTCACAATATATTACTATAATGGCAAACAAGTCACTAAGCATATCTATAGCAACACATACTATAGCATTTTTCATTATGACCATGGTTCTAAAAAATGTTAGTGCACAAAGTGTAGCTAATATTGTTACACAAGCCTTTTTCAATAGTATAATTAATGTGGCTGATCCTGGTTGTGCAGGAAAGAACTTTTACACAAGAGATGCTTTTCTTGATGCAGCTAATTCTTATGGTCAGTTTGGTACGTCTGGTTCTGCGGATGACAATAAACACGAGATTGCTGCCGCTTTTGCTCATTTCACATATGAAACTGGAAGTAAGTATTATCTTAAATTTAGTTTTCGCATTATTGGTAATTGAAATTAACAGAATAATTTTAACATAATCACTAAAATTGAAAACTTTTGCCCATGTCACTCTCGAGACAATTTTAGTGGACTGACGAAAAAAGAACTTGTGTGATCGATAATTTTTTATTGCAATTATCATTTGAGAATCTCGTTAATAGCAAAGATAAAATTTTCATACATTTGAAAACCTGAAAACGTGATTATTTATTATTGAAAACCTTAGTTAAGTGTATTCAGTTGATTGCTAATAACTTGCGACACCTTGTTATGGGCCCGTTTGTTTTGACTTTTTTTTTAAAATAGATTTTATAGTGTTACATAATTTTGCGTAAAAAATATTTACAAAAAAACTTTTTATAAAAGCTTCAAATGAAAATTTGGTTTGAATTCTTAAAATGTGATTTTAGGTATTTCATCATTTTATTGAACTTTTTTATGGATATTAAAATTTCAAAAAATCACTTAATTTTGAAGCAATTTCAAATAGATTTTCATAAAAATCATTTTTAAAATACAACTTTTTGAAAAAATTCCGATTTTGACTAAGTTTTGATCTTCAATAATGTATGTTTAAGTTATATGATGTAAAAATTAGTGTTTCAATTTAGAAAAAATTAATGAATTGAATATAAAAAAACTTGTAGTATTTTGAAAAACGGTTTTACAAAATCTATTTTTTAAAATACAAAGAAAAAATTCATTTTTTTAAAGCTGAAACAAACATGTCCTAAATCTATTCATCATCTACTTAATGTAATTAACCACATACTTAAAAGTGTGTTAACAATCTAATTTATTGTCCAAATCTGAAGTAAAATTTGTGCCAAAATAATACAACTTTGTAAATTTCATGTTTCTTAATCTCATATTCTCTTTTTTTCTCGGGTCATGTTTCTCAACAAACATAACATGTTTCTTAATATGAATCTGGGAACTTTTGCTTGCATTGTGTTATTTGATCTACGTACTAGAACTGATAACATTCGAGTATTATACACGAAAGATCCTTTTTTGGCTCTCTCTTTAGTCCTATGTCTCTTATCCTTAGAAGGTCTTCCTCCACTAGCAGGTTTTTTTCCGGAAAACTTTATTTATTCTGGTGTGGATGGCAAACAAGCCTATATTGCTTGGTTTTAATAGAACTTCTTACAAGCGTTGTTTGATGCAGATTTTTGCTATATAGAAGAGATTGATGGTGCATCAAAGAACTTCTGTGACGAAAGCAACACACAATACCCGTGTGTTGCTGGCAAAGGATACTATGGTCGTGGACCGATTCAACTCTCATGGAACTTCAACTACGGACCAGCCGGACAAGACATTGGTTTTGATGGATTGGGCTCTCCTGAAACAGTGGCCAATGATCCTACAGTGTCCTTCAAGACAGCATTATGGTATTGGATGAATAATGTGCACTCTGTCCTCCCCCAAGGCTTTGGTGCAACCATTAGTGTCATTAATAGTATAGGATAGGATGTGGTAACCCATCCGCAGTTCAGGCTCGTGTTAATTATTACACACAATATTGTAGTCAATTGGGTGTGTCTCCTGGTGATAATCTTTATTGTTAAGCTAGCTAGCCATACAAAACATACAAACAAATATACTATATATAAAGTATATTAGTATGAATAAATGATATCATAGTGTAATGATATCATACTGTATGTTACACAATTCAATAATTCAACTTCTCCTTTTATAACATATCCATAGAGAATTGATATATTATTGCATGCTTAACTTGACTAACTGAACAAACTTTGTGTTTCAAGCATGGTGTATGAATGTGTTGGAACAAAGTGGGTCTGACATGAACCTCTAAGATTTTAAGTGGTTTTGATGATAACAAAGTATTAAAATTGCAATTGGTATTACTAATGATTATTCTAGTGTGCAGAATTATAAGTTAAAATTCATTCAGAAGCACTATGAATAACAAGAGAGAAGCCAAGCTATGAAGCTCTGAAAGCGTATCGCTGTTCATCAGAAGCTTAAAATTTGCGTGCTGAAGAATAGTGCTTCTGAGGACCAAAAGGTAGACTCTGAGAAGTTCAGAAGCTGAAAACCTTAAGAAGCTATGACAACAGCATCTGAAGCAAAAAGAATTTACGTCACTCAAGAACTAACAGAATCAGAACCAATGATTGAAGAACAATCTTCTTCAAGGCTCTGTCACATCCACAGGAAGGAATATTCGTTGGTACAACGTTAATCTTATCCATAAGTGGAGCGCATTTGAGGATCGTACTATCATACTATTATTACTCAAAATGGATGAGTGATAATTCAAATAGCAAGGTAGTGGAATTGGATTTCTTTACCAAAGATGGAAGATTACAACTATCACAATTGTACGATGAATTCCAAGCTGGCACCTTATCTCTCTGCAACGGTCATCATCTTCCTTCAAGTATAAATAGAAGACTCAAATGGAAGAAATACCTGACTGTTCTATTACTGCGATTAAGGCTCTGAAATATTCTGACATAATTTGTTCAATCTGTCATTCAAGTCTTATAGCAATTTGCGTTGTATTTTGTAAACACCTCTGATAGTATATCAAGTGTCCATTAACAATCATTCTTAGATTTTAAGTTTGTTTGTGAAGTCTCTTGTTTAGTGAAACTTGAGCATCTGAGAAGTCTCTTGTTTAGTGAAACTTGAGCACCTGAGAAGTCTCTTGCAAGTGTGCTTGAGCAATTTGTAATCTTGTGAAGATTATAGTGAAAAGCTCTTGTTAGTAACAAGAGGACTGGACGTACTCTCGATTTGTGAGAGGAACCAGGATAAATTTTGTGTCTTTCTTTCTCTCTCTCAGCACCCTTCTTTTACTTTGTGTTTATATCCGCTGCAAACTTGTTTTAATCTGAAAAAGTTTTAAATTCTCAAAACACAATTCAACCCCCCTTCTTGTGTTTTTCCACCTTCAATTGGTATCAGGAGCTAGGTCTGTTGCCTAACTCACCTTACAGTGAAATAGTAAAGATCCAGGAGGAAAAACATGTCTGCTGAGAAGAACAACAATGAGGTTCCTTTCGACTATGACTCAAACTCTAGACAAAGGAGGTCATCTGATAAGGTTCCTTTCTTCAACGGAACTGAGACTAGTTACCCTTTCTGGAAAACCAATATGTATAGTCACATCATGAGTATTGATTGTGATTTATGGGACTTGGTAGAAGATGGAGTTAACTTTGAAAATATGGACTTAGAAGGAGTAGTCAGTTCTCAGAACAGGAAATCTTTTACACCTACTCAAAAGCTAGAGTACAAGAAGCATCACTCTGTAAAAGGAATGATGACTAATGCTATCTCACATGATGAGTACCTTAAAATTGGAGATAAAAGAACTGCAAAGTCTATTTGGGATTCCTTAAAATCCAAGTATGAGGGCAACAAACAGGTTAAGGAGGCAAAGGCTAACTTGTTGGTACATCAGTATGAGTTGTTTAAGATGAAGGATGGAGAGGACATTGAAACTATGTTTTCACGGTTTCAAATTCTAGTCTCTGGACTTCAAGTATTAGACAAGAGTTATACTGAAGCTGATTATGTGAGAAAGGTACTCAGAAGCCTACCACCAAAATGGAGACCCAAGGTGACTGCTTTTCAAGAGTCTAAGGATTTGGATACTGTATCCCTTGAAAGCTTAATTAGTTCATTGAAGAGTCATGAGATGGAACTAATGACTGATGAATCAACCAAGAAGATGAAAGGAATAGCCTTAAGCTCTAAGAGCTCATCAAAGGCTCTGAAAGCTAAGATTATAGAATCTGAAGATGAGGCTTCTGAAGAGGGTCAAGAAGTTGGGTCTGATGATGAAGAAGAGATGGTGCTGATGGCTGCTAAGGTTTCACAATGGGCAAAACGAAGCAAGAAATATGCAGGCAAGTTTGGAGGATCTTCCAAGAGACTTAGTGCTGCTAAAGACAAGAAGGAAGATCAAAGCAAGTGTTTCAAATGCAACAATCCTGGTCATTTCATTGCTGATTGTCCAGAAAACAAAAGTAGATCATCAAATCAAAGCTCTAGCAAGGAAAGATATAGCACTGATGGTGATGAGGAAGCAAATCTAGCACTGATGGCAACTACCTCTGACAGAGAAGACTCTGAAGCAGGTTCAGACTCTGAAGAAGAGGAAGAGGTAATTGCTAAACTATCTAGAACTGAATTAGTAGATTCTCTTAAAGATGCCTTAAAAATGCTCACTAAAAAGGCAGGTGAATGTAAGGTCTTGAAAAAGGCTTACAATAACCTGACTGAGAAAATGAACATAATAGTTGAAGAAAATGAGTCTCTAAGAAGTAGAAACTCATTTATGGAAACTCATTATGTTTATGATGATAAGGTTCCTCCAGAACATGAATTTGCTCTGCTAGAATTTCTTATCAATGGCATGAAGAGAAGTAAGATAGCTTCCTTAATATACCATGTTAGTAGAAACAGAGGTGAAGGTCTTGGATTTTCTCGTTTTAAAGATAATCCATTATTTTCTAAACCCTCTAAAAGTGATAATTCAAAACCTAAGGCTGTATTTGTTAAAAGTCAATTAGAAGCTATAGTTATACCAGAACCTGAAAAAATAATTGTGTCAGAGGCTAAGATCTCCAAACCTCAGACCAATGTCAAAATAAATAAAACTCTGGTATATTCTAAAGCTAAGCCCAAGAGTTATACAAAGCCTAAAAGTTTTTCAAAATGCTTCAAAAACTCTAGAGCTCCTGATAGGCCATATAAACAAAGACAATCTAAGGTAATGAAGACTAACTCTAAAGGACCCATAAAGGTATGGGTACCAAAGTCTGAGATTGTCTTTGCAGCAGATCTGCACTCAAAGAAGGCCAGAGCAGCATTCTTGGTACCTGGACAGTGGCTGCTCGCGTCATATGACAGGAGACAAGCATATGTTCCAAACCCTGACTCTGAAAGAGGGAGGAACTGTGGGATTTGGAGGAAACCAAAAAGGGAAGATCACTGGTACGGGTACAATTGGTAACTCTTCTCTCTCTATTAAAGATGTTTGGTTAGTTGATGGCCTCAAACATAATCTACTGAGCATTAGCCAATTTTGTGATAGTGGATTTGTTGTTAAGTTTAATAAAGATGCATGTACTGTAATTAGAGAGTCTGATGAGTCTGTAGTGTTCAGAGGCTTAAGGAAAGGCAATGTTTATAAAATTAATTTGTCAGAACTCTCAGAGCAAAAGATAGTATGTCTTCTATCTTTGAATGATGAGAAATGGGTCTGGCACCAACGCTTAGGTCATGCTAACTGGACATTAATCTCTAAGCTTAGCAAACTAAGCTTGGTTAAAGGCCTACCCAATCTTAACTATCATTCAGATGCTCTGTGTGGTTCTTGTCAGATTGGAAAGATTTCAAAAACCTCTTTTAAACCTAAAAACATTGTCTCTACATCAAGACCTCTTGAACTACTTCACATTGATTTGTTTGGCCCTGTAAGTACAGCCTCAATCAATGGAAAGAAATATGGACTTGTTATTGTTGATGATTACAGTAGATGGACTTGGGTTAAATTTCTTAGAGTGAAAGATGATGCATATGATGTGTTTACCATCTTCTGCACACAAGTGCAAAGTGAGAAGAGTCTCAAGATCTTAAAAATCAGGAGTGATCATGGGGGTGAGTTTGAAAACGAACCCTTTGCAACTTATTGTGAAGACCATGGAATTGTTCATGAGTTCTCAGCTCCTAGAACACCACATCAAAATGGTGTTGTAGAGAGAAAGAACAGGTCTTTACAAGAGATGGCAAGAACCATGATGCATGAGACTAAACTTGCTAAGCACTTCTGGGCAGAAGCTGTGAACACAGCTTGTTATATTCAAAATAGGATCTATATCAGACCTATATTGAATAAAACAACATATGAACTCTTTAAAGGAAGAAAGCCCAACATCTCTTATTTTCATCAGTTTGGATGTACCTGTTACATTCTGAACAATAAGGCCTACAAAAGAAAATTTGATGCCAAAGCTTGTAAGGGAATCTTTATAGGTTACTCTGAACGCTCAAAGGCATACAGAGTGTATAATTCTGAAACTTACACAGTGGAAGAATCTATACATGTTAGATTTGATGACAAAGAGCCTGACAGTAAAATGTCAGAGCAAGATGATAGCTATGCAGGTGTTCCATATCTATATAACAATCCAGAACCTGAGAAAGCATCAGATGCCAATGAAACTTCAGAAGCTGTATTGGAAGAAGTCTCTGAAGAAGCATCTCCAATAGAAGCATCTGAAGGACATGATGATATCTCAGAAGATGATACCCAAGCAAGTGCTGAAACCAATAAAGCTCCAAAGAGAAAATTCAAATACAGATCATCACATCCAGAAGATCTTATTCTTGGAAACAAAGAGAGTCCAAGAAAAACAAGATCAGATTATCAACAACATGATTCACTTCTAGGACTCATATCTATGATAGAACCTAAGAATGTTGATGAAGCTCTTTCTGATGATGGATTGATTGTAGCAATGTAAGATGAGCTCAATCAGTTTCAAAGAAATGATGTGTGGGATTTGGTACCAAGACCAACACACAAGAACATCATTGGAACCAAGTGGGTATTTAGGAACAAACTGAATGAACAAGGTGAAGTGGTACGAAACAAAGCTAGACTAGTAGCACAAGGCTACAGTCAGCAAGAAGGCATTGACTTCACTGAAACATTTGCTCCAGTGGCAAGACTGGAAGCAATCAGGTTATTGTTATCATATGCAGTTAATAATGGAATAACCTTATACCAAATGGATGTTAAAAGTGCCTTTCTAAATGGTGTCATTTCTGAAGAAGTATATGTCAAACAACCTCCAGGTTTTGAGGATTTGAAAAACCCTGATTATGTTTATAAACTTAAGAAATCACTCTATGGTCTCAAACAAGCTCCAAGAGCTTGGTATGAAAGACTGAGTAATTTCCTTTTAGAAAATGGTTTTCAAAAAGGTCAAATTGACAATACACTATTCAGAAAGACAACTAAGAAAGACATCTTAATTATTCAAATCTATGTTGATGATATAATATTTGGTTCTACTAATGCTTCCTTGTGCAAGAGTTTTTCAAAGCTGATGCAGGATGAATTTGAGATGAGCATGATGGGTGAACTAAAGTTTTTCCTTGGAATTCAAATCAATCAAGGAAAAGATGGCACTTACATTCATCAAAGCAAGTATACAAAAGAGCTTCTGAAGAAGTTTAATCTTGAAGACTGTAAGATAATGTCAACTCCCATGCATCCTACAAGCAGCTTAAGCAAGGAAGAAATTGGAAGCAAAGTAGATCAGAAGCTGTATAGAGGTATGATTGGTTCTTTACTCTATCTAACAGCTTCTAGACCTGATATTTTATATAGTGTATGCTTGTGTGCAAGATTTCAGTCAGATCCTAGAGAACCTCACTTAACTGCCGTTAAGAGGATCTTTAGATATCTGAAAGGAACTACTAATCTAGGACTTATTTATAAAAAATCCCTAGATAGTAAGCTAGTTGGATTCTGTGATGCTGACTATGCTGGAGACAAGATAGAGAGAAAATCCACTAGTGAAAATTGCCAATTTATTGGTGAAAATCTCATATCTTGGGCCAGCAAGAGACAAACAACTATCGCTTTGTCTACAGCAGAAGCAGAATACATCTCAGCTGCTAAATGCTGCACATAGCTTCTCTGGATGAAATATCAGTTAGAGGACTATAACATAGCTGAAAGTAGTATTCCACTATATTGTGATAATACTGCTGCTATTCATTTATCTAAGAATCCAATTTTGCATTCAAGAGCTAAGCATATTGAAATTAAGCATCATTTTATAAGAGATCATGTTCAAAAAGGGACAATAGATATTCAATTCATTGATACTGATCATCAATGGGCTGATATATTTACTAAACCTTTGGCTATTGAACGTTTTGATTTTATTAAAAAGAATTTGAACATGCATTTTATCTCTGAAGAAAACTAGCTCTGAGATGTAAAATAGAATTAGGATCTGAAGCTCCTTCAGAGCCTTTAATAATTCAGAGTCTCCTTTGGGAAGTTCTGAATAAAATAGGTTCTGAAGGGTAACAGGTTCTGATGAGGTGTTAGATATAAATGAGTGTGGCTCTGAACTAGACGAAAATGAACCGTTTTGCACTAGTAAGTGTAAAACAGTTGTCATCACACGTGTCAGATTGTTATATTTCTCCTTGCACGAGTCTAGTTTCTGATTGGATGGAGAACAGTTAATGATGCATTTACAGTTATTTCAATTTAAAATTTAATTTTAATGTGTTCGCGCTCCCTCCTTTGGCTTGCTTTTTCTGTGTATGTGTGCTACTTGCCACTTATATGTCACTTCAATCACATTGCACAACTTTTACACATAATCACTTCCTACACAACCCTAAACCTCAGAAAATTCCCAAATTCTCTCTGCTTCTCAATCGTCTGTGATCATGACTGCTCAACCCTCTCGCAACATCGTTCAACGTGATTTCAACCCAGTACTACCTCCTGTGATTGATCTTTCTTCTCAAGCAACACTCGTTGTTAAAGATAATGCAACCGATGCTGGTCTGGAAGCGTTTGAGTTTGTTACAGAGAAGTTTGTTGATTTTGATAGTTTGAAAGAAAACGGTATTGATATTCAAAGTTTGTTCTATGATCAACAATGGAGAAACTACTTTGAGATGCTGAATGGTTTCGTCTACTATGATATTGTGAAGTACTTCTGGCAAAAAGCTACAATCTTTGATCAATTTAGCGCTGATGAAGAAGTTAGGAAGATAATAGAAAAAGACAGTTCTTTGAAAGGAAAAACAAGAGTTCAACTGGGTTTGAGACCTTTCAAAGGAAAATAGATTAGGTCTAATCTTATGGGAATCAATGTTCTGATTACTCAAGAACATGTAGCAAAAGTACTAGGTTTGGATAATGAAGGGGAGAATGTGGATGACTATGATGAGAAGAGCAAGCATCTGGAAGCCATTAAGAAGGATCTATTCCTTCCTAATATTTCAAAAGCTAATTTTGGTAGAGCAAAATTCATGAAGCAAAATTTCAACTTTGCTTTTAGAGTATTTCTTGCCTCTATCATCACTAGAGAAGGAGGATTTGATACAATCTCAATACCTCACAGACACTTCATTTGGTTCTTGTATCAGAAGGTCAAAATCAATCTGGCAGAGCTTCTGTTTGACCACCTCTGCTTTACAATCTCCAAGAGCAGAACCAAATCACCTTCTGTGATCCATCACCCAAGGTTGATTTCTGAAATTATTCGTCAGTCAAGGCTGACTGATATTCCAAGCTCTAAAGAGAAACTAAGAGTCTTTCAAACTGCCAAGTATGATGCTAGTGTCTTAGTGAATATGAAGCTGGTGAAGAAAGAAGATCTGAAGAAGCCTAAGAATCCTCTACAGACGATATATGAAAACTACTTCTGGTGTGATGGTTTTCCAACTATATCAGAACATGACAATGAGGATGTCATCAAGAATTTCTTGGAAATAGTAAGAAGAGATACTGGAGTAAGTATGCCCAGGAGCATGGTAGTAAGTGTACCAAATTTTGATATCTTCAAAGGACCTAAGGAGATTACTAGGTCAAAAAGGAAACCTCAACCAGTAGAACAAGAGTTAGTTGAGGAAGCATCACAAGAACAACCTGAAGATCAGAATGAAGTGGATAGTGGTACTGAAAGGTTAGCTGCTGTAGAAAGAGCTAGAGCTGAAGCAGAAGCTGCTGAGAGAGCCATGGCAGCTAAGAAGGAGAAGAGAACAAAGAAAAGACATGAAAGACCATCATCCTCTGGAGATGATGACAATGTTCCCTTATCTGCAAGGATTCCTATTAAGAGGCAGAAGACGGTAGTCTCAAAGAAAGCTGCTAGGACTCCAAAAGGTAACAATTCTGAGCCTAATACTTGTAGCAATTCTGAAGCTCAAAACCAACCCCCTCCTAGCACCCCAATAGATTTTACAAAACCAATCAGAATGATAATACCTCCCCCCAATATCATCTGATTCATCATCATCATCATCATCATCATCATCATCATCATCATCATCATCATCATCATCATCATCATCTTCTGAAGGTACCCTCTCTGACTCTAGCAGTGAATCTATTTCAGAAGTCATTAAGAGGGCACCAGAACCTAAACCAAAATCACCAAAATCAAAACTCAAGGAAGTTGTTGCTGAAGACACTTTCTTCTTAGATCATCTCACACCACATCTTTCTGGTGATGCCTTCACACATTCCAATCTAAATTCACCAAACCATCCCATTAACAAGTTCTTGAATGTGACTGCTAAAACACCTATAAAATCAGTAGTTCAAGAACCTCCCATTATCATTGTTGAAACACCACCTCCACACTTTGCTGCTCCTGAACAAAATAGTCCAAACACTATCATCACTTCTGAACCTAAGAAGCAAACACCTCAGATGCCACAATCACACACTCCTCCACCCTCTGACAAATGTGATGACAACCTTTCTGAAAATCAAAAGCATCATATTCCCTCTGAACCAAATCCTGCTGAAACCCAAAACATTGAGACACCTCCTTCAACACCTCTCATCTATGGTCCATTCTTCAAACCTTTGACCTTAGAAGAACTTAGCCTACCAATTGACTTTGCCCTACCTATTCTTGAGGACTATCTCAAAAAGCAAATCAATATTGATGATGAACCAGAATCAACCTCTAAAGAATTAACCTCTGAAAAACCTTCTATTGACCTGAGAAAGATAAAAATAATCCCTCTCAAAAGAAAAAGACCTGAACCCACCATTCCTTTCAACAGAAACCATCCCTTTTTCAATCCCATCTCTGAACCTAATCTTGAGCTCTTAGACATTGCTATTAGTATTAGTCTTAAGAGATTCAAAAATATGGAGAAGGAAACATTTGTCTTTCCTTCAGATGTGGATGCTGAGATTAGGGACTTAGAAGACAAGTTCAGTGAGTCTCTGAGGATCTTGGGGAATTATGTAAAGAGTAAGATTGAAGGAAGAGGCATGAATGCTCTGACCCAGATAATGCGTGCAGAAGAAATCTCTCATGCGCCTAGGCTTACCTTTTATAATCATGAAAAGGAACTTCAAAGATTAAAAGCACTAGATGCTGAGTATAAGAGGCTCTCAAGGTGTGCATGTGAAGCAGCTGACAGGTTGGTTAGGGAAGAAGCTGCTTATGAAAGTTTAGTTTTAACTGCTGAGCAGGCTCGGATAGCTGCTGAAGTGGAGCTTAAGAGGCTTGCTGATCAAGAAGCTCTCAAGTTGTTGGTAGATAGAGCTGTTCACATTGCTGTGATTGAGACTAACAAGATTAATGAGAATCAAGCAACTGAAGAGGATTGCATTATGCATGATCAGAACCTCAGTGAGCCAGATTCTGACAAGGGAAAAGCTGCTATTGTTGATTCATCTCCTCCCAGATCTCCACCAAGACTTGTTCAAGGCTCTTCCTCATCTGCCATACCTTCAGCTATTCAACTGGCTCTAGATGAGATCAAGAGTGACTTAAGAGAAGAGCTGAGAAATGAAATGGATGAATTTAGGGCTGATATAAGAGAAGATATGAACAAATCTGGTGAAGCCACTAATAAAAAGATAGATGCAATGATGGAGCTCCTGCTGAAGCTTACTCAACAACAACCCAAACCTTAACTTTTATGTTTGAGCACTTGTCTGTATTCATTTTATGTAATTTGTTTGGATAATTTCTTTTTGGTTAATTAAACTTCTTATTATCCTTAATTGTGTGTTTGTGTATCTGAATGTGTGTTATTTTTGTTACTTTTGTTTTTCAAAATTAAAAATATATTCACTTCTTATGTCTGATACTCTTGTGGATTCTGAACCTAGAGTAAGGTGTTGGAGAACATCTTGTTTTTTAACTTATATAGGATTTTGAAAACCTAAGGTTCCCCCACATCAGTATTCCTGTTTACTCATGAAATAACTTCTTAGTATTATAGCCTGTTTATAAACGGGGCACCAATACCGAATGAGGCGTGTCTGGTAACTGGTGTTCTGACGTTTTAAGTTGAATATAAGAAATACGCAAGCAAAATAAACAAATTCAAAAGCAAGATTTTTTTAATTAATGCAAAGTCTTATTACATGGATAGTGAGAAAACTACTTAGACTCTACATCAGATTCAGCCTCTGATTCTCCTTTCTTGAGCACTTCTGACTTCTCAGCAGAGCTTGCATCAGAAAGAGAGTCAAGAATGGCTCTGGGGATCTCAGTGTAACGCTCCTAATCGATTCGCATGCAATAATTAATTTAAATCATTCAACATACAAATCATCAAGGCATTACTTAACACAAAGTAACTAATAGCATGCATTTAATTCACTTAAGCCAACGGAAGCATCAGAACTACTATACTAACAAGTTATAGCAATTAAATCCAAGCATGCAAGTCATAAATCATATTACAACTTCAACTAGGTACTTCCACAATGAAGACCCATCATATAATCCAAGATAATCCAACAAGTAATAAAAGATAAGATAATATAAGTAGCAAGGTCATACATAAAATCTCAAACAAGCGAAGAACCGAATACTAGTCTAAGCAAGGTTACAAGTATCAGAGCAATCCTAGACATCTAAGTTTCTAGAATCCTCCTATCATTCACCTTACCAAGCTATGCTAGTCCTCACGAGCTAAACTCCAAAGCCACGGGATCACTCCTCAAGTGGAGAATCTGGACCCAAACCATTACACATACACAAAGATAGAAAGTTAGTTGCAATTCAAGTTTATAATAATAAGCATAGTATACACTTATATTATATAAACAAACATAATAAATTAAATCATGCATATACCACATAGTATTAGCAATCTTCAACAACATAGCATTATCACACTTATTAATGAGAATTAGATCATCTAATCAAACCACACAATCCAAACACCCATAAGTTCATAATGGAATGCAATCACAATTACCTATTATCAATTATCAATTATCAATTAGGTCACATAATACCCTAATGCAAACTAGTGCAAATACACAATGTATGTCACCCTAGACATATCTAATGCATGTGGTACCATCGTCTTTATTAGAGTATCTCACCTCTAATATCCGTCTTTATCAAATATTATCATTTGATATCCTCTTTATTAGAATCGACATGATCCTAATATCCGACTCAAAAGATGAATGCATGAATGTACACATACCAAATAGTGATGATAACTATACTCTACTCATGAATAATAGGCCACTCATCCCTATTACTCCTTCTTTAAGTTATTATTAACTTATCTCAATACATCATCATATCATCATTAAGGTATACATTCAAACATTACATAATAACACATGTTATCTTAGCTAATCATAGCTCAATCTCAATCAACATACTCATATAAACATATTATCATCATACCAAATCAAGGTTCAATCAATCCATATATATAACACATTATAGGACCAAATCTAAACATGTTATAAGCTCACTCTCATCATACAACATGAAGAAATTTCTCAAAATCAGGTCATGGTCGCTGGGCGACTACCAGCGATGGAACAAACGAGCAGAGGCAGACAAGTCATCGCTCAGAGCGAAGCCTGGCGACTTCTGGTCGCTGGCGGTCGCTACTGGTCGCTGGGCGACCACATGAAATTCTGGGTTCACGAAGAACACATGAATCCTCGCTCGAAGCGACGGATTGGTGGCTTAGCGACCAAACCCAGATTTTCATGCTCTGCTCACGGGTTCACATAGAAATCACATAAAAATCACGAATTTCATGTCATAAACTCTTAAAGCTATCACATTTAAGCATACATATCATATATAGACCTAGAAGTACAAGTTCTAACATCATCAAACATCATTTCAAGTAGAAAGTAGAGATTTTTCCTCATTTTATTCAAAACCCATTTTTAAATATCAACAACAACAATTCTCATATAACACACGAAATTAATGATTGAAATAGAAGATAGGCTCATATAATAACACATTAACATCATGCATTAACACAGAAAATCATTAAATCACATTCCCTTGATCCCCTTTCCCCACCAAAGAGATGAGAGGGTTTGGGTATGGAGAATAGGCATCTCCCCCCTCTTTGATCATCTCACATGAATTGTAAACTACTCTCTAACCTTAAGGATGATGAATTTCTGATTTCCTCTTCCTCTTGAGCTTTCTCTATTCTTCCCCTCTACTTCCTTCTCTTCAAAGCTTTTCTCTTTCTACCTCTTTCTATTTTCTCAAGTTATGAGCACTCTCTCCCTATTCTCATAATTCTTACCTAAACCTAGTTAGCCAAAGACAATAATATCCCTCTCACTAACTTAGGCCCATTAACACTCAAGCCCAACTCTTATTATCATAACTCTAATAAAACTTATCCCACTCAAAACACTACTCTTTCCCAAAATAGCCATAATTCTTAATTAATTACTAACTCACTATTAAATACCATAAAAGGCTAATTAACTCTAATATATAAAATAAATAAATACGGGTGTTACAACTCTACCCCCCTTAAAGAATTTTCGTCCTCGAAAATTTACCTGAGAATAACTCCGGATAAGAACTCCTCATCTTGCTCTCTAGCTCCCAAGTAGCATTCTCTCCCGCGGGTCCTCCCCAAATGACCTTAACGAACGCTATCTCCTTGTTTCTCAACTTTTTCACTTCTCTACCTTCAATTCTCAAAGGTTTAGTTTCAATTGTCAAGTTATGTCTTACTTGCACATCATCCGATACAATCACATGTGATGGATCCGATACATATTTCCTTAGTTGTGACACATGAAACACATCATGAAGATTAGACAACGATGGTGGCAAAGCCATCTTGTAAGCCACGTTCCCCACTCTCTTCAAGATTTGATAAGGTCCAATAAACTTCGATGTCAACTTCTTAGACTTCAAGGCACGACCAACACCGGTGGTTGAATTAACCCTAAAAAATACATGATCTCCCTCTTGGAATTCTACATCCTTCCTCTTTTTGTCATGATAACTCTTTTGTCTACTTTGGGTCGCTTTCATTTTCTCTTGAATCATCTTAACCTTTTCCGTAGTTTGTTGAACTAATTCCGGTCCCAACACAACACTCTCCCCATCTTCATACCAACATAAAGGAGTACGACATCTCCTACCATACAAAGCTTCAAAAGGTGCCATCCCAATACTCGCATGATAGCTATTGTTGTAGGTGAATTCTATCAAAGGTAGATATCTGTCCCAACTCCCTCCATCTTCCAAGACACAAGCTCTCAACAAATCTTCAAGTGATTGAATAGTTGTTTCCGATTGTCCATCGGTTTGAGGGTGATAAGCCGAACTCATCCTTAACTTAGTCCCCAAAGCCTCTTGTAAACTTTCCCAAAATCTCGAAGTGAACCTTGGATCTCGATCCGACACAATACTAGATGGAATACCATGCAATCTCACAATTTGCTCAACATAAATCTCCGCCAACTTTGGCACTAAAGTTCCGGTCTTAAAAGCGATAAAATGCGCCGACTTCGTCAACCTATCGACAATTACCCAAATCGAATCATTCCCTTTTGTAGTCCTTGGCAAACCACTTACAAAATCCATAGAAATGCTATCCCACTTCCATTCCGGAATAAACATGGGTTGTAATAATCCAGACGGTCTTTGATGTTCAACCTTGGACTTTTGACAAGTTAAACAAGCATAAACAAACTCGGCAACTTCCTTTTTCATACTTGGCCACCAAAACAACTTCTTAAGATCTTGGTACATCTTGGTAGCTCCAGGGTGAATACTCAAACCACTTCTATGTCCTTCTTCTAGAATCTTCCTCTTCAACTCGGGTATGTTAGGGACATAAACTCTTTCTCGAAATCTTATAACTCCATTCTCATCAACTTTCAAATCGGTCTCTTTCCCTTGCTCAATCAATGCTAAACGATTCACCAAGTCTAAATCTCCCTTTTGACCATTCTTTACTTCATCGAGAAAATCATTTGTAAGCTTCAACATTCCCAATTTCACACTATGCGATGTAGCTTCACAAACCAAACTAAGATCTCTAAATTCCTCAATCAAATCCAACTCTCTTGCCATAAGTGAAGACATATGTATCGACTTCCTACTCAAAGCATCGGCTACCACATTGGCTTTTCCGGGATGGTAACTTAACTCAAAATCATAGTCCTTCAAAAATTCCAACCAACGTCTTTGCCTCATATTCAACTCCTTTTGATCAAACAAATACTTCAAACTCTTATGATCACTAAAGACTTCGAATCTTGAACCAAACAGATAATGTCTCCATATCTTCAAAGTAAACACAACGGCCGCCAACTCAAGATCATGTGTTGGATAGTTCTTCTCATGCACTCTCAATTGTCTAGAAGCATAAGCAACCACTTGTCCATTTTGCATAAGAACACCACCCAATCCCATCAATGATGCATCACAATACACAACAAACGGCTCATTCGGTTTCGGTAGAATCAAAATCGGTGCTGACGTCAACCGCTTCTTCAACTCTTGGAAACTTTTCTCACACAAACTATCCCAAACAAAGGGTTGATCTTTCCTAGTCAATCGGGTCAACGGTAAAGCCAACTTTGAAAAACCTTCAATAAACCTCCGATAGTAACCGGCCAATCCAAGAAAACTTTTAATCTCAAACACTGATTTTGGGGTTCCCCACTTCGTTACCGCATCAACTTTAGAAGGATCCACCGCAATACCTCCACTAGATATCACGTGACCTAGAAAACTCACTTCCTTCAACCAAAACTCGCACTTAGACAACTTCGCATAAAGCTTCTTCTCTTGTAAGGTTCTCAACACTATCCTTAGATGTTCCGCATGTTCCTCCTCGGTCTTAGAGTAAACTAGAATATCATCAATGAAAACCACTACGAACTTATCCAAATACGAATGGAAAATCCGATTCATGTACTCCATAAACACTCCCGGTGCATTAGTTACTCCAAAAGGCATGACCGAATACTCGTAGTGACCATATCTGGTCCTAAAAGCAGTCTTAGGAACATCCTCCGCCTTAACTCGAATTTGGTGATATCCGGACCTCAAATCAATCTTGCTAAACACACAAGCACCCACTAACTGATCCATTAAATCATCAATCCTTGGCAACGGATACTTGTTCTTGATTGTCACTTGATTCAAACGACGATAATCAATACACAACCTCATACTTCCATCCTTCTTCTTCACCAAAAGCACAGGTGCTCCCCACGGCGATACACTCGGACGAATAAACTTCTTCTCTAGTAACTCTTCTAGTTGCTTCTTCAATTCACTTAACTCAGTTGCTGACATCCTATAAGGTGCCATAGATATAGGGCTTGTACCAGGTACCAAATCTATAGTAAACTCCACTTCTCTTTCTGGAGGCATATCTGACACATCCTCCGGAAACACATCGGGAAATTCTTGCACAACTGGTAGTTCCTTAATTCCCACTTCATTCTCAATCTTCAAGGATGCAAACATATACTCCCTTACTTCTTTCCCACTCATCAACCTAGACTCCTCTTCCAACTTCGGAAATGTGACCACTTTCTCACAACAGTTAATATGAACTCGATTAAAGATTAACCAGTTCATACCAAAAATCACATCTATACCGCTAAGTGGGATACATACTAAATCCATATCAAAAGATTTGCCAAACACAATCACAGGGCATTTACGACAAACAAGTTGAGTAGTGACAGAACCACTAGCAGAGGTTTCTATTTCCATACATCCAAGCATTTCAGACACAGGAATATTAAGACGCTTCATGCATTCAAAAGATATAAAAGAATGTGTTGCCCCAGTATCAACAATCGCAATTAAAGGAGTGTCATAGATGAAACACGTACCTCTAATGAGATTATCCACTTGTTCCGCTCCATCTCCACTTAAAGCAAACACCTTTCCGGTCGTTTTCTTTGGCTTCTTACACTCCGGACTCTTGTGACCTTCTTCACCACAATTGAAACAAGTAACCTTCTTCTTACATGCATCGGCCTTGTGCCCAAACTCTCCACATTTGAAACACTTCTCTCCCTTTGGGCATTCATGAGAATGATGACCCAAAACACCACACTTGTAGCACTTGTCATTAGCACCTCTTCCTTTTCCTCCACTACCCCCAAACTTGCCCTTACTCTTCTTATCATAAGGCTTACCACGATCTTGGTTCTTCCCTTTTCTATCATGCACTTCCTTGATAAATAATTATATAATACTACTTCAATTACAATTTAACTCATTTTAAAATATTTTATAGTGTTCTTAATATTAATTTTTTTTTTTTGAACAAGCCAAAATGAAATATATATTAATCAACCAAACGAGTCCCCTCGTGTGCCAAAAAGACTACAAGAGTCTACAGATGTATGAAACTAAAACAAACATGATAGCAAAGTTACACAGTTACAACATGCCCAAACAAGTAAACGGGCTCGACCACCAGCTATGGTAATTAGTGACCAAACTACTATTAGTTGTCTTCAACCACCAATAAGAGTGAAGTTTGACCTTGTCCAACAACTGAGGTAATGACTGTTCTGAATTTCTAAATAGACGTTGATTTCTTTCATTCCAAATGACCCAAACACATATAAGAGGCAAATAAGCTGAATGAAGAAGCGGCGCACTCTGAGACCACCAGCTGAGAAAGAAAGCAAAGTTACCCCTCAGCACCGGATTTTAAGGTTCCATCGACGAAAAACCAATCCACGACCTAACTGATGTTCAAAGAGAGCAAAAGGTACGACAAGAGAGAAATAAATGTTGAGCTGACTCCACAACGCCGCAACCCGCCACACAAGACTGAACCTCTGGATTGCCCACTTGGGGTTGGCCTAGTGGTGTTGGCTTGGGTCCTTGGAGTTTGCTCCTCTCAAGGTCTCAAGTTCGATTCCCACTGATGTCAATTTCGGTGGGCTAGTCCATACAGAGTAAAAAAGATTCTAGCTTTAAACGGGGCCCCCGCAAGTGGACGGTGGGATTGGTCCCCTCGGATTAGTCGGTCTTTGGACCGGATACCAAGTTTCCAAAAAAAAATACCGAACCTCTGGAGAGATGATGCCCTGAATCGCCAAATTTGATTTAGTAGGCAGCCTATCCCTCAACAATCGCCAAGCAAAAGCAAACACCTTCAAGAGAACCTGTTTGTGGCAAATGAGATCTGCTACGGTATCCAAAGAGTCAGGTGGATGGAAAGTCAGCAGTTGATAAGCACCCCGAACTGAATAGCCTCTATCAGGACCAGGTTGCCAAAGCCACCTATCTGGGGACTGAGCTTGCAAGAAAAAATCGTGAAGTAAAGTCTGACACTCCCTCAACAGCCCATCCTCTGAAGCCCACAACTGTCTCCGCCACATCCACGCCTCCCCACTGATGCCCCACCCTAAGTGGAACACTGCAGCCACCATACTCGACTTGTTCACCGTCAAATCAGATATTAAAAAAAAGTAAACTCTTCTTTCCCATAAAAAAAAAATCGCAAACAAAAGCTTAATTTCTCATTTTCACGTGAATATCACCCCGAATGACTCAATGAATTATATCTAGCATGACATGTATGACTTAATAGCATGTATTCAACTTCTGACTTTATGGAATGATAATAGGAATGTCAACGAGGTGGGGAATGAGCGAAGAACACTTTACCATACAACTTTCCAGCATTTAAAATGATCCCCATTCTCCGCTTCAGAGAAGATTCTTCCTCCATCTTCATCCCTTCTGATTCCCACAGTTCTCGCGAGGATCCATTGGCATTAATATTTTTTTATCAAATTTTTATTAATTTCATCAAATTTATTGTGAAAAAAGTTTAATCATAAAACAAATAGAAAATTAAGATATTTTGTGAGTCTTGTGAGTTGTGATAATAGTAATAAACATCACATAAAAATAAATTTATGAATGCACATCATGTGAAAATATAAATAAATATAACATATAAAATTTATATATATATATATAAATGTTATTATAAAATCCCATCAGAAATGGAGTTTCCGCGTGGCGGGGATAAAATCCCATCCCAAACCTCCTTTGGGTAAACTTTTTTTTCTAACCCCAACTCCGTGGGAAAAAATTCTCTGTATTCTAATCTCTAAATAAGTCAATACTACCCACAGAGATATTCATTTAGGCTATGTTTGGATTGACGGTGCATAACGAAACAGATCAGAATAAAATATAATGGAATGAAGTGGAATGGGACGGAATAGAACACAACTTCCACTCCATTGTTTGGGTATTTAGCGATGGAATGAAACAAAAGTAACACTCCATCGTTTGGAAAGTGAACATAATAGAATGGAATATAACAATTTTATTCTTATATGTAGAACATAATTATAAAAAAAAAAAACACAAAATATTATTAAAAGAAATATATCATCTTCAACCCAAAGCTAAGTTTTAAAATTCGCATAATAATCTTATAAAAAGAATCTCAATAAAATTCTCATAAAAATAAGTATCCAAAGTTCACTCCTTTTGTTTTAAATAAGTATATACTCACATTTGTACCCCATTTATAAATTTAAAATAAAAATCCATTGCAACATATATCAAATAAAATATTTTTAAAAAAGCACTCATAAAAAGACACATGCATCACTATTGTTGCCAAATTGAAATACAAAGCATACATAATGCACGTACAGGCATGCACGAACGTAAAATGGAACAATTTAGCCGAACGTAAAATTGCACAGGCAAGCACACACAATGCAAAGACACATGCATCAGCATACAGAAGAAGAAATGAGGTAGAGAGTTTTGTGAAGAGGAAGAAGTGAGGTAGAGAGTATTTGAGAAGAGAAGAGGAAAATAAAATAAGGGTAAAAGAGTAATATTAAAAATATAAAGTTTCATTCCATTGGATACACCTCAAATTGGGGGGAATGAAAAATTGAAGGATTGAGTGGTATAGAATGAAATTGGTTCCATTGGATTCTATTTCATTCCATTAGCTTTTTGCAAATCCAAACAATGAAATTTTATTATTTACCTTTCCATTCCATTCCACCATATACTGTTATGATTATAGAGAAATAGAGAGAATAGAAATGAAATTGTATTGAAGAATCAACATTATGATTACATGAGTTTATTAATTCAACTCTAACGGCTATATATAGGTAGAAGGAACTACTCTAGCTAACATGTGCTTCATGTATTGTATCTAGTCACTAAGTAACCTGATTAATCACTTCTTAAGTGATTAAACTTATTTGTAAAATATTAAAGTAAAACAAATGGATCTTAACAGCCCATCTCAAGCTAAGGTTTGTATATGTCAATCAAACCTAGCTTGTCTATGAATCCATTAAACTTAGCAACTCCCAAAGGCTTAGTCAAGCAGTCTGCTAGTTGATCCTCATTGGAAATAGGAAGCAATCTCAGTAATCCCTGCTGCAATTTTTCTCTTACCAAGTGGCAATCATTTTCTAGATGCTTGGTTCTTTCATGGAAAACAGGATTTGAAGCTATGTGTAGTGCACTCTGGCTATCACAGTATATCACAGGTGGTTTGCTGCACTGAATTTTCAAATCACTCATCAGATATAATAGCCAGATGAGTTCACATGTGGCACTAGATAAAGCCCTATACTCTGCTTCTGAAGAAGACCTTGATACAGTGGTTTGCTTTTTGGCTTTCCATGAGACTAGAGATGAACCAATAAAGAAGCAATAACCTGTTGTAGATTTTCTGGTGTCTAAACACCTTGCCCAATCAGCATCTGTGAAACCTAGAATTTGAAGATCAGAGCTTCTAGGAAATAATAAACCTCTGCCTGGGCTGTGTTTGAGGTACCTGATGACTCTACAAGCAGCATTGTAGTGATTAATGGCTGGCTTACTCAAGAATTGACTGAGTTGTTGAGTAGCAAAACATATGTCTGGCCTTGTGTTAGTCAAGTATAACAGTTTCCCTACAAGTCTTCTATATTGAGAGATATCTGCATAAGGTTTACTGTCATCATTGTGTAGCTTCACTGCTGGATCAAGTGGAGTGGAAGCTGGTTTGCTGCCCAACAGACCAGAATCTTTAAGAAGATCTAGACAGTATTTTCTTTGGGAAATAGTAATACCCTCCCTTGATTGTGCCACCTCTAAGCCAAGAAAATATTTCAAGGGACCTAAGTCTTTAATTTTGAAATGAGTGTTAAGGATGAGTTTAATCCTGTCAATTTCAATCACACTAGTGCCAGCCAAAATGATATCATCTACATACACTAGCAAAGCTGTAAAATCAGAACCAGAAGTGATGGTGAAGAGAGAATGATCAGCAGTAGATTGAGTGTAACCTTCTGCAACAAGTAATGAGGTTAGTTTCTCATACCACTTTCTGCTTGCCTGTTTAAGACCATATAAGCTCTTCAATAGCTTGCACACTTGATTTGGTTTTGAAGTGTGAACACCATCAGGGATGTGCATGTATACATCTTCCTTCAAGTCCCCATGGAGAAATGCATTGTTCACATCAAGCTGATGTAAATGCCATTTATGAGTAGATGCAACAGCTAAGAGAAGTCTCACTGTTGTTAACTTGGCTACAGGGGAGAAGGTGTCAAAGAAATCCAGGCCCTCTATTTGACTGTAACCCTTGGCTACCAACCTTGCTTTCACTACTAGAAAACATGCGTTTAGCAACCGATTTAACGACCGATTTTCGTCAAAATCGGTCGCTAATTGAATTAGCAACCGATTTAGCAACCAATCAAAATTAGTAGCAAAAACCTTGGTCGCTAATCAGTAGTGACCAAATTAGCAACCAATTTTTTAGCAACCGATTAGCAACTGAATTTTGAGACCGAATTAGAGACCAATATCAGCAACCAATTAAGAGACTGGTTTGAAAGAACAGTTTAGAGACAGATTGTTCGACGCTATTAGCAACTGATTTAGTGACCACTTTATTTAATTATAAAACAAATCGGTCGCTAATTCAGTTGCTAATTTCGATTTTTTTTTAAAAAAAATTGTAGCCCATGTAATATATATTTATAGAGAGAGAGAGAGAGAGAGAGAGAGAGACAAACATAAATATAACTAACAAAATACATTAGTAAATTATATTCTTATAAAAATATGCTTAATCAAAGATTATATGAAAACAAAAATCTCCTATAGAAAATAAATTAAAGCTTTAAGTATCGGCTATTACATTAAATCTATACCTAGACTAACTTAACATAGTATTAAACAAGGCTTTAACTAATGCTTTTTTCTTTAAAGTCAATATTACAAAATAAATCTTCTATAGAAAATAAATTAAAGCTTCGGTTCATCAAGGCTTTACATCATGTATCATACTAGAAGCCTATAATCCACATGCTCCATGATATACATTCCTGATACTATGACTACACTTACCTGCACAAAAGTTGAGGCATTCAACAAGCTAACTTATAATCAATAGTCTATAAAAAAAAGAGCCACAAAACACACTAGAAGAGAACAATGAAACAATTTAAAATTTCTTTAATATAAAATGGCTTTTAGCCAATTAGATATTGATTCATATATATATATATCTTTCTATTGTTGTATCTAAACCAATTTCACATCTAAACCCGTGACCATATCATAATGCAATTCTTCTATGAAAGGGATATATCAATCAGATGCCAATATTTAGAAACTATGAAAGTTTACCTTCATTTTGAACGGACAACTTGCTTCTACACACTAGAGAATCATTACATGTTGTGCTGCAATTCCCTGTCTGTTACTAATTATTAGAAATGTAGTTTGTGACTTAGAGAGAATTGAAAGGAGAGTAAAGAGTGAAAATTCATTATTGATCACTAAGTGTTACAGAGAGAGTTACATCTATTTATAGCTAGGAGATGGACTATGGTGTGCTGTAACTAACTATCATAGAGGATTATAGCTCAAGGTGAAGTTAGTTACAGCTTCTAACTAGTAGTAACATGATTACTTCTTCTACAAGTTATACAGAAAATGTAAAGATAAAAATCTAATTCTAACAGCCTTCCTCAAGCTTAGGCTTATAAATGTCTTTTAAGCCTAACTTGTGTATGAATCCATTGAATTTGGGAGCAGGTAATGCCTTGGATAGACAATCTGCTAGTTGATCCTCAGTAGATATAGGTAAGAGTCTCAGTATCCCTTGTTGCAGCTTTTCTCTTACTAAGTGGCAGTCGATTTCCAAGTGTTTGGTTCTCTCATGAAACACAGGATTTGAAGCAATATGAATTGCACTTTGGCTGTCACAATACAAGACTGGTGGTTTGCTACAGGCTACCCTTAAGTCTTTCAAAAGGAATAGTAGCCAGATTAGTTCACATGTGGCACTGGATAAGGCTCTGTACTCTGCCTCAGAAGAACTTCTTGATATAGTGGCCTGTTTCTTTGCCTTCCATGATATGAGTGATGTTCCAAGAAAGAAACAATACCCTGATGTGGACTTCCTGGTATCTATGCACCCTGCCCAATCAGCATCAGAAAAACCAAGTAATTGAACATCACTGTGTCTGGGAAGTAACAAGCCTCTGCCAGGGCTAGTTTTCAAGTATCTAATAATCCTGCAAGCTGCATTATAATGTGTTACAGTGGGTCTATGGAGTAATTGGCTTAGTTGTTGTGTAGCATAGGCAATGTCAGGTCTTGTGTTGGTGAGATACAACAATTTGCCAATGAGTCTCCTATACTGTGATATATCCTCAAATAATTTGCCTTCATCATTGTGAAGCTTAACTGCAGGATCAAGTGGAGTTGTGACAGGTTTAGAGCCAAGCAAACCAGAGTCTTTGAGTAAGTCAAGACAATATTTTCTCTGTGAAACATGAATTCCCTCCCTTGATTGAGCAACCTCAAGTCCCAAGAAATATTTGAGTACACCAAGGTCTTTAATTTTGAACTGTGCATCTAGAATTCTTTTAATTCTATCAAATTCTGTAAGACTAGTGCCAGCTAAAATTATGTCATCAACATAGACTAACAAGGCAGTAAATTCTGTGGCAGTGGATAGAGTGAAGAGAGAGTAGTCAGCAGTGGATTGAGTGTAGCCTTCCTGAATGAGTAAGGAAGTTAATTTTTCGTACCATTTCCTGCTAGCTTGCTTTAGTCCATAGAGACTCTTGAGTAGTTTGCAAACCTGGCCAGGTTTAGGAGAAGTGACTCCATCAGGGATAGTCATGTATACATCTTCCTCTAAGTCACCATGAAGAAAGGCATTATTGACATCAAGTTGGTGTAAATTCCACTGTTTGATAGAAGCCAATGCAAGTAGAGTCCTGACTGTAGTGAGCTTAGCTACAGGAGAGAATGTGTCAAAATAGTCCAGGCCTTCAACTTGGTTATAACCTTTGGCCACTAGTCGTGCCTTGTGTCTCTCAACAGTTCCATCAGCTTTATACTTTACCTTGTATACCCATTTGCTACCAATGGGTTTGACTTGAGGTGGTAAATCAACTATAACCCAAGTTCCAGTCTTAGCCAATGCCTCTAATTCAGCATTCATAGCCTTCTGCCAGCACTCTTGCTTACATGCTTCAGAGTAAGATTGTGGTTCAAGTGTGTGTGTGACTGATCGACAAAGTGTATGCATGATGTGTTTTGGACAGATGAGAGAAAGAATGATAATCAGAGATAGGATAGAAACTACCTGTGGAAAAAGGATTCAGTGAAGCATCTGACTGGTTGCATACATAGTCTGAAAGATAAGAGGGCACATGCTTAGCTCTGACTGGTCTATCTGGTGGATTATTTTGATCAAGTGGGGCAAGTGGGGAAATATCATTTTGTATATTGGTGGTGATAGACTGGGTAAGAAGAGCCGCAGAAGTATCAGTTTCATATGGCAGGTTCTGATTTGAAGGGACAGATTGTGTATTTTGATCAGAGTCATTTGTTGGTTCTGGTGATGGATTCTGATCAGAGTCATTTATTGGTTCTGGTGATGAGAAGCTTGAATGATAATGCCAGTTAGGTGTAGTTGGAGATGGTGTATATGGTAAGATATGGTCATGATGAATGACATTTCGTGACACAAGAATTTCCTTACTATTGAGATCATAAAGTATTGTGCCTTTAACACCTTGCTTGTAACCCAAGAAAATGCAAGTTCTACTTCTAGGTTCAAGTTTAGTCCTATGTGCATGAAGTGTAGAAGCATATGTAAGAGAACCAAAAACTTTTAAATTTTCAAGATTAGGCAGTTCATTATTTAGTATTTCATAGGGTGACTTGTTCTGCAAGTAAGGTGTAGGAATTCTATTTATCAAAAAAGTGGCATGTTGTACAGCATAAGACCAAAACATTTTTGGTATTTTAGCTTGAAAAAGTAAGGATCTCCCTACATTAAGCAAATGTTGGTGCTTTCTCTCCACCCTTCCATTCTGTTCAGGGGACTCTACACAACTGGTGTGATGGATTATCCCTTTTGAAGCATAGTAATCAGGCATAATGAACTCAACTCCATTATCAGTTCTGACTATTTTTACTTTTGAATGATGTTGAGTTTCAATTAATTGTATGAAATCTTTTAAGTTTTGCCTAGCTTCAGATTTGTGTTTCATTAGAGTTATCCAAGTATATCTACTATAATCATCTACTGCAGTAAGAAAATAAGAGTATCCATTTACAGATTTTGTGCTAATGGGACCCCAAATATCAAAATGAATCAAATCAAAAGGAAGAACAACTTTATTCAAACTATTTGTGTAAGGTAATTTCTTGTGTTTTGCTAGGTGACATAAGTCACAAACACCCTTATTGTCTACAATTATGTAAGGAAACTGCTTATGAAGTAAATGCGTTCTGTTTAAAGAAGCATGTCCTAGTCTAAAATGCCAGAGAGCTTGATGAGGTATAGTAGTGGTGGTATTGGTTCCATCAGTAGCATGTGCATGTGCAGTCTTATCCTCTAGCTTGAGGTAGTACAATCCATTAGATGCATCAGCTGAACCAATCATCCTCTTGGTGATCTGATCCTGGATAGAACATTGATTACCATCAAACAAAAGTATGTAATTTGAGGATTTACACATTTGGAGCACTGACACTAGATTAACTGAAAAATTAGGAACACATAGCACATCAGTGAGAATGAAACTATTGGAAAATTTTACTATGCCCGAGTGCTTGGCTAAGACATGACTTCCATTTGGCAATTTCACTTTGATAGGAGTGATTTCATTATATGAATGAAACCATTGAATAGAGTTACATATGTGGTGACTTGCACCAGAATCCAAGATCCAATTCCCTAAACTACATGCATTAGATAGGTGAGAAACATTACCTTGATTCACTGATATATGACCAGTGAAATATGATGAACCAACCTTACTTGAAGATGCATTGTTTGAGCTTTGGCTTGGGAATGAAGTTTGAAGTAAAGAGATCAGCTGAAGAGCTTGATCTTGAGTAATAGTGTTTGCTCCAGAATTGGTACCAACTGCTGCACTTGTATCATCATTCCCTCCCTCAAGAGAAGCAGTGTTAGAACTAGATCCCTTGCGAAGGTGTGGAGGCAAACCATGCTTCTTAAAACAATTCTCAACAGTGTGATTGTCACGGCCACAAAAGGTACAAACCTTAGGAGAGGACTTAGAAGCAGTAGCAAAACGAGACTTAGCAGCATTGATCAAGGCAGTTGAATCATCAGAAGGAGCAAAGTTACCTTGTCGTTCGTGTTGGAGTACCATAGAAAAGACTTTATTCAAAGGAGGAAGAGGCTCCATTAAAAGGATTTGAGACCTCACAGTAGCAAAATTCTCATTCAAACCAGTGAGAAAACGAATTGTGTGAAGAAGAAGATGATTCTTACGTGCGGTACGCATTGCCTCACAAATGCAGCGATTGCGGCAAGTACAGGTAGGAATCGGTAAGTAAAGTTCCAATTCCTCCCAAAGAATCTTTAGAGCAGAGTAAAAATCAGTAACAGAACGAGAATCTTGCTTCAAAGCATAGATTTCTTGTTGTAATTCAGAAATTCGAACCAAATCTCCTTGAGAAAATCGTTCACGAAGCTCGTTCCAGATATCGATCGCATTCTCAAGAAACACGGCGGATTGAGCTATGGAAGCAGAGACGGAGTTGAGAATCCTAGACGAAACGAGTTGATTACAGCGGTTCCAAGCGCGAAACGTAGGATCAAAGTCGTCGGCCGGCATCGGAATCGTGCCGTCGATGAAATCAAGCTTTGCTTTGGCGCCAAGAGCTCGTTTCATAGAACGAGACCACGAGTGATAATTGGAACCGTTGAGAAGAGGAGTAACGGTAACGGAGGAAGGTCCATCTCCGGGATGAACATAGAACGGAGAAGAGGTATCATTTTGAGGTTCCAACGGTGCAACGCGTGGAGGCATTGTGACCGGGAAAGTTAGTTATGGTGATCGGAAAAGGTTGTTACGGAAGCGTAGAAGGATCTAGAAGGCGGAAGATACCATATTAGAAATGTAGTTTGTGACTTAGAGAGAATTGAAAGGAGAGTAAAGAGTGAAAATTCATTATTGATCACTAAGTGTTACAGAGAGAGTTACATCTATTTATAGCTAGGAGATGGACTATGGTGTGCTGTAACTAACTATCATAGAGGATTATAGCTCAAGGTGAAGTTAGTTACAGCTTCTAACTAGTAGTAACATGATTACTTCTTCTACAAGTTATACAGAAAATGTAAAGATAAAAATCTAATTCTAACACTAATCGTCTTTAACTTCAGCTAAAGTCTCTAATTACTCCTGCAAACATTTGAAACTAAGTATAGAAAGTGCTGAAATAGTAAACAAAGGAGTTGCATTAGTTTACAAACTCTAAAGTCCCCTGTGTGCAAATAACATTTGTTCATTTGGGAGCTCAAAGTGAAACAAAGCTGCACCAGGGCAATGGTTAGCATTTATCAAAGTCACTTTGATACCATGAATTCAAACCAAATTTACTATGCCCTAAATTTAAACCAAACCAAATTTGCATAATGTTATAAAAAATAATTGATTGGAAAATAAAGGGTAACATGACATCTATACTAGGCTCAAGACACAGATAATTCTTTCTCTTAGGCTCTTTTGTAGTCTATTGCTTAAGCTTCCAAGGCAAATTGTATCCTCTTATGTGTAGCTGTAGGTTTTGCTCTCTTTGGAATCATTTGTTGTATACCTCACAAAAAACATGTTTGTTGCCATTAGGGTCTTGGGAGATAGTGCTATCACCTCTAGATCTGAATATGTTTCCATTGAAAATAGCCAAACAAAAAAATATTAGAAAAATTCAAAACACACCACAATAATACCAAAGTTCCTATTCTTTTAGCAAAGTTCCTATCCACTTATGGATTGACTTCTTATTACCAAAGTTCTTATTCTTTTAACTACAAGACACATTTGGAAACTGTTAAAAGCCAAAAATTTGAACATTTAGACTATCATATATTTATCTTCAGCTGCTTCCTTTGAATTGATGCATAAGTGTGTCTAGCCAGCTTGATGAAATCCAGAGGGCTTCTCTACCATCTACTAGCACAAAAATGATCCAAGTTTATACGTTAAGAATTTAAAAAGAAACATAAAAACTAATCACATGTCAGGTACAATACTATAAACATGAACACATAAAAATGTAAATTTAAAAGCATGGCATTAACTTGCAGCAACTCACGTCAAACAACTAAATTAGGTTTCACATTGAACATAGATAAATTAATACGTCTTGAAAGCACATGTATCACACATTGAAAGAACCTGATTCACACACAAGCTCTTCTTAAAATAATTTAAGCCTTGGATGCCTTAAAATGATTGAAATTAGTGCTCTTGGTATAAATGATGTCTCGGTTTATGCCTGTCAAAATCACTTAATCACTTAAGTTGACAATCTTAAGTAGTAAATCATTCACTTTAGTTGTCTCGGTAATGTTACTTTAATTAGCTAACTAGAGACACACACAAACCTGCAACTACATTCACAAACAAGACATGATTCTTTTCTTAGAGACATTCTAACAAACACGGTATCACTCAAGCACCATCCTCGCCTTGCATGAGAAAGATAACTCGTCTCAATAATATTTTTCACAAAAGTATACACAATGTACACATACATCCTCGAAAGCACCTTATAAGTAATTTAAATCAAAGATTTAAAATCTTTTATTAATACCTAACATTTTAATCCTCATTAAATCTATTTTTGTTCTCTTCAAATAAACCTATTTATATATTAAGAACCTTAAATCATAAATGGCATTAGATACATCACCTGCATATTATAATTTCAAATCAGAAGCAAGACAAATTATAGGCTATCTAGACATCTAACAAGTTCACTTTTGGGACATGGCTTCCGGGTAGCAATTTTCCAATTCTACAATAACCTTCAATCAAGTCTAACAACACAACTAGTGTACCATACAATATAACCAGCTAAGAAAACAACACCATTTAATCATTAGGTTACAGTGGTAAACGTGATTACCTTCATTATCAAAAGTGGCTTGTTATGAATTCCTAGCAAGCATATTGTAGGCACCACCACAAATCCAATTTATACTATATTTTCCTGAACTCACATTACACTAATTTAGCCAATTTATATCTTATTTTATTCTAACTCAATCTACACCAATTTATTTTTGTAGTTACATCAAAGTTTTTGTTTAGGTATTACCTCAAATGATGACTTTACATACACACATATTTAGAATCTTCAGGTATTATATACATATCAGCTCTTTCAAGCACAAGGTGCTAGGTTTGTTTGATAGAAATATAAATATTTTGTTCATGTCAAACATGATTGATTGTGTCTAAAGCTCAATTTGACACTATTATAAACTGTCATATTTTTCTAACTCATCTCTAATTCCATTCCAACTAAACAGAATCATAAATTGCAGAACAGAAAAGAATTCCTAACTAAGAAATTGCAGAAATTTTAGAACCTAAACAGAACAGAAACATAATCAGTACCTTAGAACATAAACAAAACAAAATCAGTGAGGAATTGCAGAAATTTTAGAACATAAATAGAACGAAATCAGTACCTTAGGGTTCAGAGAGCCTTGAATTTTTCAATTCGCGAGATTCCCAGTGAGAGGGAAAGAGAGAGATGAACGAGTGAGAGTGATGAGCGATCGAGTGAGAGTGAGGGAGTTTGAGTTCGGTGAGGGAGGCTAGGGTTTGTGATAGGGTACGAGAGAGAGTGAGAGAGAAGGCAGCACTGATGAGAGTTCAGATCGAGAGTGGAAGAGGGATGAGAGAGTTCGAGAGAGAAGCGGTGATGAAGTTCAAGTGATGGAATTAGCCCTCTTCTTCCTATTTTGCAAAAACATCTCTCGTCAAACTATAATAAAAAAGAAGACTAAAAGCGTATAAATAAAAGAATTTACAAATATTAGATTAATTTTTTAAAAAAAAATGTTTGCGACGAGTTTGTTGAACGCTAATTATCGGTCTCCAATTCGGTCTCTATAGCAACTGATATAGCGACCAAAAAGTTTTTGATTTTGAACTCCAAATAATAGTCTCTAATTCGGTCTCTATAATTAAGTAGAGACCGATATAGCAACCGATTTTTTTTTACCTTTACACTCGAAAAATTGGTCACTAATTTGGTCTCTAAAGCGACCGAAATATTTCGGTCTCTAAATCGGTTGCTAAAAGTAAGTTTTCTAGTAGTGTTTATATCTCTCTATTGACCCATCTGCCTTGTGTTTCACCTTATAAACCCATTTGCTACCTATGGGCTTGGTGTGAGGTGGCAAATCAACAATTTCCCAAGTACCTGTCTTAGCTAAAGCCTCTAATTCATCATTCATTGCCTTGTTCCAACAGTCATACTTACATGCCTCTGAATAAGAATTTGGCTCTGTGTTGTGTGTGAGTGAAACAGTGTATGCATGATGGAGAGGTGACAAATGTGAATAGGAATGATAATGAGAGATAGGGTACAAGCTACCTGATGTAGTGGATACTGATGAATTACAGGATTGATTGCATACATAATCTGACAGATATGAAGGCAAATGTCTGGCTCTAGTAGGCCTTTGAGATACAGAAGAAAGGTCTGGTACAGGGTCAATAGGATCAGAACACTCATCAGAAGAGTGAGTAGAATTAGGTTGGGTATTTTGAACTGGGGAGTTGGATTCATTAGTGACAGGTTCATTAGAGACAGGGGAGGATAACTGTGAATCAGAGATAATGGATTCATGATGCATGTTTTGAGTAGGCAAAGGACTATGGTTAGTGAGGTTAGGTAATGGAGCATCAGTAACAGGATTATTAGCAGAAATATGATCAGTATGATATTGCCAGTTGACACTAGAAGAAGAAGGTTTGTAAGGTAAGATATGATCATGATGTTTTACATTTCTAGACAAAAATATTTCCTTACTATGTAAATCATACAAAATTGCACCCTTGACACCTTGCTTGTATCCCAAGAAAATGCATTTTCTACATCTTGGGTCAAGTTTGGTTCTGTGTGCAAGTAAAGTAGAGGCATAAGCCAATGAGCCAAACACTTTTAATTGATCTATTTCAGGTTTTTCATTGTGCAACAGTTCATAAGGAGATTTATTTTTCAAAACAGTAGATGGTATACGATTAATGATGTATGTTGCATGTTGAACAGCATAAGACCAAAAAGTTTTTGGTAATTTTGCCTGAAATAAGAGAGCTCTACCTATGTTTAACAGGTGTTGGTGTTTTCTCTCAACTCTCCCATTTTGCTATGGGGTTTCAACACATGAGGTTTGATGGATTATACCTTTAGAAGAATAAAATTGTGGCATTAAGAATTCAACTCCATTGTCACTTCTGATTATTTTAACATGTGAATTGTGTTGAACTTCTATCATTTTAACAAAATCTATAATATGCTGTCTAGTTTCAGTTTTGTGTTTCATAAGAGTAGTCCATGTAAATCTACTAAAATCATCAACAACAGTTAAAAAGAAAGCATGATTATGCATAGACTTTGTTGCAATAGGTCCCCATATATCAAAATGTATCAGCTGAAAGGGTACATTAGCTTTATTATGACTAACATTGTAAGGTAATTTCTTATGTCTAGACAAATGACACACATCACATACTCCACTAGTATCAACAGTTATGAAAGGAAACATAGTTTTTAATGAAAGCATTCTATTTGTTGAAATGTGTCCTAGTCTAAAGTGCCAAATGGCTTGAGCTGGTATATTGGTTTGAGAATTTTCACTAGCAGCACAAACATGTACTTCTTTCTCTGGAACAGTGATGTAGTACAATCCATCAAGTAATTCAGCAGAACCAATCATCCTCTTGGTAGGTTGATCCTGGATTATACATTGAGAATGTGTGAATTGAACAGCATATTTAGGTGTTTTGCAAAGTTGTGACACAGAAATGAGATTAACAGAAAAATTAGGAACATATAACACCTCAGTAATGATGAAATTTGGTGTGAGTTTGACTATGCCTGAGTGTTTTGCTAAAACTACACTACCATTTGGCAATTTTACTTTTATAGGAACAATTTCACTGTAAGAGTGAAACCATTTGATGGAGCTACACATATGATGGCTTGCTCCAGAGTCAATTATCCATTTGCCTAAGCTACATGTTTGAAAAGAATTAGAAACCATACCTTGATTCACTGATGTATGACCAGTGAGACCTACAGAGCCAACCTGATTAGAGGATGCATTGTTTGAATCTTGGCTAGGAAAGGAATTTTGAAGTAGAGAAATTAGCTGAAGAGCTTGTTCTTGAGTAATCATTGAAGCATTTGAAGTGTTGAGTGTATTGTTGTCTGAAGCACTTGCATTAGATTCATCAATCCCTCCCTCAAGTGCAACATTGCTAGCAGAAGATTTGCGGAGATGTGGTGGCAATCCATGCTTTTTGAAGCAATTTTCAACGGTGTGATTGTCCTTGCCACAATAGGTACACACACGAGGAGCAGAACGATTAGGAAAAGAAGCTTTGGATCGAGCAGCATTGAGCAAAGCCTTGGAGTCATCAGTGATGTGAAAGTTCCCCTGTCGTTCATGTTGAAGAACAAGGGAAAACACTTTGTTCATCGGAGGTAACGGATCCATAAGAAGGATTTGCGATTTCACCACAGAAAAATTCTCATTCAGGCCGGTAAGGAAACGAATCACATGAAGAATGTGATGATTAGCACGAGCCGTGCGCATAGCTTCGCACGTGCAACGTTTTCGGCAGCTACAATTAGGCATCGGGAGGTAAATCTCGAGCTCTTCCTGGAGAAGTTTGAACTCGGAATAAAATTCAGTTACAGAGCGAGAATCCTGTTTCAACGCAGACATTTCTTGTTGAAGTTCGGCGACGCGAACGAGATCAGCTTGAGCAAATCGCTCTTTCAAATCGAGCCAAACATCGAGCGCATTCTCCATGAAAACAATAGATTGAGCAATTGATTCCGAGACAGAATTCATAATCCAAGATTGAACTAACATATTGCAACGATTCCATGATCGAAACAAAGGATCAAAGTCGTCGATCGGAATCGGAATAGAACCATCAATGAACTCGAGCTTGAGCTTGCCACCAAGAGTGCGACGCATCGAGCGGGACCATGCGCGATAATTCGAGCCATTGAGAACGGGAACGACCTTAACAGATGAAGGTCCGTCACTAGAATGGACATAGTACGGAGAAGAAGGATCGGAAGAGGGATCCGGAGGTGGAGGATGAGCAATTCGTGGCGGCATTGTCGCCGGAAAAGTTAGTTAGAGGTGAAACAGAAAACGGTTACGGCAGCGGTTTTGGATCGGAATGGCGGTGATACCATGTTATGATTATAGAGAAATAGAGAGAATAGAAATGAAATTGTATTGAAGAATCAACATTATGATTACATGAGTTTATTAATTCAACTCTAACGGCTATATATAGGTAGAAGGAACTACTCTAGCTAACATATGCTTCCTGTATTGTATCTAGTCACTAAGTAACCTGATTAATCACTTCTTAAGTGATTAAACTTATTTGTAAAATATTAAAGTAAAACAAATGGATCTTAACATATACCATCAATCCAAACATAGCCTTACGGATACAAAAACATGCCTGACTGATATCATCCGTTTGAAGTCTGGTTGCAATTGCAAGATATGTAAATGAAAAACTTGCAAAGGAAATTACATAAAAAATTTCCATTCCAAGCCTTAATTAGGCGTGCATCCAAAATTTGCCTTTTCACACATTCCCTTGACTTTGAGCATCCCATACATAAATTTGTTAGGATAACCCCACTTTGATTGGTTAAAAGTGTAGTCAAAGAGAGGGCAATGACATGAGCAATATAGGGGCGGCACATAGCCTATTATGGATTGAAGTTAAGAACCACTCTGTATCAAAAATATATGTCGTTTTGACCAAATTATACAAATTAAGAAATGTAACTAATATCGCATAGAAAAGATAATTTATAAGTTAGTTTATAAAATTATCCTTCATTAATGGTATGAGAAAGATAAATTGTAGAATTAAAAGAAGAAAGAGAAAAACAAATAGTTAGAAATATAATAGAGAAAAAAGCAATAAATATTTCATTGATAATTTAAAGTGAATTATATTTTAATACAATTTTTTTCTTCAAAACAACGTATACTTTGGTACAGAGGTACTATTAAATTTGTAGCAGTAATACCAAGAAAAAAAACTTGCAGCTACTAAACTACAGCTAACTATAAATGTTTGTATTTTAAAAAATAACTGAATTCAAGTATGGTATATGAAGAAGACAAAAAAGTGCTTTTAGGTCTAATGTAAAACCTTGAAGGTTTTTATTTTTTTGACACAAACAAACTTAACTCATTTCATTTATCAAATGGTTGTCAATACTGGGAAGAATTAAATGAAACATACAGTGCCTAGTTCAAGAATTGGCCACCTTAGCTAATAATTGAGCAACCGAATTCGCTTGACGCTTTACAAACTTAACCTCGAAGTTGAAATCATAGTCACAGAATTCGTTCATCTAAGCGTGAACCGCGAACCGGTTCGCGGTTCTTTCACAAATTGGTTCGCGGAAATTCGTTCTTAAATTCGTGGAAAACAGAGAACCAAACGAACCTATGTTAAAATCGGTTTATATGCACGCGCATGGAAGCTTTTGAGTTATTGATTATGGAAGATTTTGAATCTTAAGTTATGGAAGCTTGAGATTTTGGTTATGGAAGCTTTTGTTATGGAGTTTTTTTTTTGGTTTGGTATAGAGACAGAAAGCAGACAGAGAAGACAGTGAAGCCAAAACTTTTACTAGGATCAACGGCTGAGATTGCTTGAGTAGTAGGTGTGCCTTTTCATATACTTTTTGAAAGAAAAATAGTATACAGTAAGAAAACGTGATACTTTTCCACCGTTTAATCTTCTTAATAGTAAAAAGTATACCTACTTGTAAAAAGTAGTCCTCTATCTTATATATAAAATGGTTTTATTTATTGATGGTACTATTTTGTTGAATGTCTTTGGTAATTAAAAAAATTAAAAAAATATTAATTTGAGACTCCATTATTTCTAAAAGTTAATTTTATCGATGATATTAATATTTTCTTATATGTACGTATCGAGTATTATATTTGAACGTACCATTAATCCAATTGGCGTACCGACTCTGTATACCCCCGCGTACCGAATTCTTTAAGAGTTGCGAACCGCGTACCCGAATTCGTACCGCGTACCAAAGCGAATTGCGAACTGTGTGACTATGGTTGAAATTCAAAACTAACAAAATTTTAATACTAGATTTAAGTACCCTAAATTCAGAATTTCCATTGTAATTAGCATGTACTGCATTCACAACTAGTTGTAAATCACTTTCAAAAACTATGTGCTCCAAATGCATGTGACTTGGAGATTACATTGCCTCAATTAGAGCTAATGCTTCTGCTTCGATAATGGAGTGTGTATGTGTACCTTTATCCCAAGCTGTACCTGCAAACACGAACAGACCTGCATCATTTCTAATACACCAGTTACAATTTGCTACTTGCCCCTGATCGTGAAACCCGACATTGATGTTGCGCTTTAACCATCCAACCTCCGGTGGCTGCCATGACTGTTGCTGCTGTATTTGTTCATCACTGACAGTGTTTTGGTAGAAGTTGTGCCATGAACCATTCATTCCAAGTATGAAATGCTTGTCTACCCAATTATTGTGCATCAGTCCTTTCATTATTCCAAATCTAGTTATTCCTATTGTTCCAAATGGTCCATATCATGAGATTCATGACAGCAAAACGCCCTGCTACTGCTCTTTCTTCATTAGTACAACATCAAATTAGTTCACTAATTATTTGATTGATTGAAATTATGAGAACTTTTCATTTATCTCATTAAAACATATATTTAACTACATGTCTGCAATTGTAACATCGCATTCAACTGACAATGTCAATATTATTAGACTATACATCTTCATCTAAGTTTGAACCCAGAGTTTTGTAGTTCTGTGTAAATTTTATCCAGTAGTTTACCAACAAAAAGCATGTACTGTTGGGTCACAAGGGGACAGCTAGATGATCATCCACTTTAAGCTCAGGACAACTATACAAGTGAGATAGACATCACATCTTGACGCAAAACCTTAAGACTGTAGGTTTATGGGTCTTCTAGCTTATAAAGTGTTTAACCTCCACTTTTCTAACCAATGTGAGACTTAACTCACCTAACACTTGTCACATGTACTCCTCTATCATCCTAAAACTACACAAGGGAGACCAAGCTTTTGGCAAAAAAAAAACACATGTCAATCTTTGAGACATCCCATTTCAAATATCTGTGTGTCAATACTTCCAAATTTTTATCTTCTTATAGCATTCATTTTGAATCTAGCCAATCAAAAGCATTAGTTTATGTAACAACCAATCAAAATGTTGTGTTTGTTGAATAGCAATTGGCGGACCATTTTCTAACCAGCCCATTCCATAAGCCCAACCCATTTGGTTCTGTTCGGTCACTTTCATTGCACAATTCTGAATCTTTCTTTTTGACAAAAGCTAAGTCCTTGAAGGAACAAAAGCTTCACTCCAAACAAAAAAAAATCCTGCTTCAGCAAGCATGCAAGACCCGTCCCTTTCATCTGTCTCTCTCAAAGCAGAATATTTCAGAGCTACTCTGTTGTTTTACTTCTTTGTTAAATGGATTTCAAAATTCAAAATTCAATTTCTCCTTCTCTTTTTCAATATCAAAACTCACTTTCTTACTCATCTCACTCCATTTTTGCTTGATTCCTTTAAACTTCTCTCTCCATGAATCAACCTCCACCGAAAGCACAAACTAGAATCGTTTCTGGGTTTCAAATTGATTCACAGCCGATTTTCTTCAACATTTTAGTTTCGGCTGATAATCTGATTTTCCAGGTAAACCGATTTGCTTGATTTTCCAAATCGGCTGATAATCTGTTTCAAGACCCATTCACAGGTAATTTCAGTTTCGTTCCTTTTCCAAATCCCTGATTTTCTTCAAACACATTTTAACCCTTTTTTGTTTCGTGCTTTTTGCATAATTTTGAAATTCCTTCATCTCTCTCTTGACAAACCCAGCAACGATGAAGCACCGAACGTTACTGCAGTGAAGGTATGCACATATTCGTTTTGATTTTCGAGTTCAATATTTATTCTATTGTATGTCATTTAACAATATTAGGTTTAGTTTGATGAATTTGAAGGTAGTTGTTCTCTCTCCCTAATTTTCTATTTTTGTTCTTGCCTTGGTGTGTAGAATTATAGGTTTCTATCTGCATATCTAATAATCTTATGACTAATATTAGTAGATTACATGTGAAGTTGTATAGTGTTATATAAAGCATGCTTTTGAATCTGCTTGAATGATAGTGTATACTATTTGAATGGTATAATAATTTCGTATTCTATTTTTCTTATCAGAGACATGATAGTGTATAATATTTGTAACATGAAGATAGTAAATTTGTGCAGAAATTGTATGAAATCAACTGTAATAATCTATTTGCACTTTGCAGGCCAAAAGATTTGTAGACTATTTGGCTACTTTGGCCCTCAATGAAGTTTTCATGCCTCATGATTATTATATTAGGTAAGCTTATTTACTCTGTCTTAAACACAACTTATATATAGCTTCTATGTGTTCTTTTAATTTAAAATTTTAAGCTTCCTGTTAAATGTTTTACATGTTCAAGAATGTGTTTGAATCTGCTTGAATGATAGTGTATGATATTTGAATGGTTTGTTTGCTTTAACTCCATGCTTGGGGTTAGATTCACTACAAGAAAACAATGCATTATTGAGGGCTAAAAGGTTTAAAATCCGTCAACAATGCAGCCATTATTGAGGGCCAAAATCCATCAAAAAAAGCTTCGTCGGTAATGGTTATTGACAGCCCAGAGCCCTCAATAATGCGTGTCAGTGACTTTATCCATTATTGAGGGCCTGCAGCCCTCAATATATTTCTGACGTCTGCAGCTCTCAAAATGGATTTCGAGGTAAAATTACTGATGGCTTGCAGCCCTCAATAATGTATCTTCAATTAAAAAATAATTTAATTATTTAATCATTTAAAAAGCAAATTAAATCTGATTTTTAAATAATTAAATTATTGTTTTTTAAATAATAATTACTTTTTTAATAATTAATTTAATTATAATTTTTTTAAACTGCAAATTTTTTTTTTTTTTTAACATCAAAATTTTATTAGTCACCACAAACAAACATAAGACATTTTTCTTTTAAAAAAGCCAAAAAATTATTAGAAAATAAAAGTGAATTATGCCCAAGAAGTGCAAATTCACCAAAACCATATACTACATTAAATCAGTAACATCACTACAATTAATCCTCCATTTACAAATGTCAATTACTACATCACTACCATTATAGCTACCTAGATATCTTAAGTGGCAATGGACTAACACTACATACCTCCCTGTCACAAAACACTAACAAATATCATTACAACACAAGCCAATAGACTAGCATTACAAAAGAGTCTAATTAAAACGCAAAAGCCAATGGACTTCTCTACTACAATCCTAAGCAGACAATGCAAAAGAGTAGATGCGGCATGACATCAAAATAAATTACATCGGCAGACGCAACAAGACAATTACATGATAGAACAAATTCCCAACTTCACTATGTAGAGAAGACGCAGACCTTTCGCTGCACGCCCGATAAACCAATGCAAATATTAAATCTGCAAACAAAAAAACTCAAAACAGGGATACAACAAAAACAACTATTTACTGACAACTATTCTGACTTAATAAAAACAACGATTCTGACTAAACCCAATATATTATAACATCTCAAACCATGGCATAGGACATGCTAAGGGAGGGAAGGAAGTCCAAATAATATAATAATATTAGCAGAGGCAAAACAAAATAAAGAAACATAACATAACAAACAAAACACCACCAGCAGAGCACTACCAGGAACCAACATCAAAAGAGAAAAACTAAACCAATAGCAACAAAAATGCAAACAGAGGCATTGAACACAAACAGTCTCGGCTCGAATAACCAGCAGGAAGAAAAAAACTCCGCTTCCACAGTCCAAAATCAACAAAATCTAGCATATAGTTATTGATTATTTTTTTGAAAAGCCAAATATATTATAACTTCTCTAAACAAGGTATAATTAAGACATACCAAGTGAGAATGGAACTTACAACAAAGTAACCTTGTGAAGTACTAGGATGATTGCGGTGGTTGGATGGTGGAGGTTGGGAAGATGGTGACGGTCTTGCATTATCATTCTGAGAGGTAGATGACCTTTGTGTTGCATTAGCCGCATTCCAATGAGCCTGGAAAAGTTGTTCCACTTGTTCCATGGCTTGTTCCCTTTCTTCTCGGACTTCATTCCGTACTTTTTCAATCTTTTTGTGCACATCATGAAGCAAAGACGACAGACGTTTGGCAGCTTTTTTATTGAATACTTCCTTAACTTCTTCCGTTTTATCTTTGTGCCAAGTTACTTTCTCCTACTTATAATAAATAGATATTGTTAATAAATAAATATAATATATACTTAGTGACAATTAAATTAAAGTAAAATTAAAGTAATCATTAATAATATTTCTTACTCTGAAGCCATTCCAAAACTGATTCCATCCGGCTTTATCTGCTTTAACCTCCGACCAATTTTTATATGGACACTGATATTTGGATTGTATGGCATGGTTAATGGCCTTCATTGCTGGATTTTGCAGTTGAAATCTGCAAAAAATAATTAAAACAAAATCTGTAGTAAGTTATACAAGTATTAATTAATCCAATTAATTTATTAATAACATTTACCCATTAATTATTAACTTACTCAATGGTGGTGTATGGAACGATGATGGCTCTATCATGTCGGTCAACCAACAAGAATTCCTCAGGATCTAGAAGTAAAGACTCGTTGATTTCCTCATCCTCGTGGTGGTCGTCGTCGTAGGAGTCATAATTAACTTCCACACCATCTACAGTTTTAGACTTTGGCATACCCGCCAAGAATCGGTTCCGAATAACACGGTGTGGTAAAGCACGTCGACGTCCACGTCTAGGAGCGGGTGTTGGTCGATTATTGCCTTGATTTGTATCATTGACTTGATTTGGTTCATTGACTTGATCTGAATTATTGACTTGATTTGGATCCATCTAAGTTAAGGCAAGATTCCTACCACAAGTAAAAGAAATTATAAAATATTGCATATTGCATGCAACCACTGAACAATACAGATTTATGTATACATTTAGTCTTACATCCAGAATTTTTCTAGTCTAGAGAAAAACCAAGTTGCACTTTATAACCATTGATACTAAAACCATATGTAAATTATATATACTATCTACATGGAACATTTCTGAAATGACTTCTATAATACATAGATCAACAGCTAAAAACATATGCATCATAACTAAAATCATAACAAATGATCTTGAGTACAGAACAATCTAGGTGGATATCACTTGTCTTTTTTTTTTAACTGCAAATTTATTATAAAAAGCACTATCATGAACAAGAAGTACATAAAAGGCAAAATGATACTATTACTTCTCCTAACATTAGACTCTCTGACTTGAATCAAAATCATATTTCACATGTATCAGCAACAATCCTTTACTAAGTGACTGGTGATTGGTTTTCAAAAATTGCAAGCAAACCAACTTTACATTATAAATTATAAAATGTAAACATAATGTGGACTGCAACAAATTAAATAGTAGTAAAGTAAATTTAGAGTGAAAAAGTGTCATACCTTTTTCTTCTAGTTGAGTTGTAAAGAAGAGCAGAAGCAGTGTTGGCTTTAGAGTTGTGCTTTTCTCCTGGCTTTTCGGTACCTTCCAGTTAGTTTTAAAAGAAATTGACTGATATAAATCCAAAATCTAAAGCTACATGATATTAAAGGTAAGTGAAACGGTGAAGTAGAAAACCTAAAACAGACAAAGAGAGACAAACAAACAATACAACATTTTACATACCCACACCCACAAAGATTTAACATACCAGATGTAGAAAACCTAAAACAGATATAAACAACTCAAATTTCCCAAATCAAAATTTTCCAAAAACCTAAACCCTAGAAAAATTACAGAGAGAGAGGTTGCGTTTTACCTGTCTGTCGCGGGAAGAGAGGGAGAGAGGTGGTGCGGCCGAGCAGAGGGAGAGAGGTTGCGTCTGGTGGTGAGAGGCGAGTGGTGGTCCGAGTCGAGCAGAGGGAGAGAGGGAGAGGGGCGAGTGTTAACGCGAGAGAGAGATTTGGGTGAGTGAGAGTAAGAGTGAGGGAGTGTGTATCAGATTTTTTTTTTTGGTAAGGAGTGTGTATCAGATTTTTGTTTTTGGTAAGGAGTGTGTAGTCAGATATATTTGTTTTTTCTTTAAATATTAATTTTTTTTAATGTTAACTTTTTTTTTAATTAACATTCTTTTTAAGTTATATACACACACACATATATTATAGCAATAAAAAAAAGGGTATTTTGGTCTCAGTTTTATAACAAATTTTGGTTTTGGTCCCTATAGTTTAAAATCACTTTTTTTAGTCCCCAATTAATTTTGTATTTTGGTTTTAGTCCCAAACGTTAGATCGACTGTTAGTTTACTAACGTATGTGTATGTGGCAGTGACACAGTAGACTTTATTGACACGTGATATCCTACACGGACTGTCATGTCAACTTTTTTTTTATAAAAAATAATTATTTTTTTAAAAAAGTAATTTCTATTTTAATATAAAAAATCAAAAAAACCTTTTTTTTTTAAAAAAAAAAAAAAACAGATGTGGCAGTCCGTGTAGGATGTCACGTGTCAATAAAGTCTAATGTGTCACTGCCACATAGATATCTGTTAGTAAACTAACAGTTAACCTAACGTCTGGGACTAAAACCAAAACACAAAATTAATTGGGGACTAAAAAGAGTGATTTTAAAGTATAGAGACCAAAACCAAAATTCTCTATAAAACTGGGTATCTGAATGCGGTCTGGAAAGTGCATCAGTCTGTCGTCGAGTAATAATTCACACTCTAGGTGTCTAGAATGAGTTCGTATCCACAGGGATCGTACCAAAGCTTCACTAGCGTTATTTAAGTTCGGATAGTTTGCATTCGCTTTGGTTTTTGGAAAAAACTTTTTATAAAAAGAAGCGTAATGCTTGCGGAAATATAAATGCAGAATGTATAAATATAGATTCAAGAAATATAGATCATAGGTATGGTGGTTGGACTCTCTCCCTTCTTCATATTTGGCATGACCGGTGTAAAACATAGTTATTCAGATTAATGTTCGGCGGTGACTTTTCCTTGTTGTAGTAACACCTTACCGTTACACTATGTTTATTAAAGTTTCCTTACAATAATAACTAAGGTACCTACGAGAGCCTAACCTCGATGTGTCGCATACCCTAATTACTAAGTGAGTTGTTTATAAACATGCATTATAATCTTCACCAATTAACCTCTAGATCCTAGTATCGGACTGTTCATCTTCTAAGTGCTCAACTCACACCTAGTTCATGATTCCTCCTCTAACCGCTCATTCACGACTAGTTCAGGATATTACCGTCTCTATACATCTAGTGTAACAGCCCGGGCCCTTTTCTACGTATATAGTAGGCCACCCCGGCGCTGTACATCACGATCTTCTCCACCCCCCTCTCTAGTGGAGTTTTTGCCTTCCGTGGGAATCGAACCATGTACCATGGGGATAAGTACATGTTCAATCCATTCCCACTACCAATTGAGCTACTAGCCCAATTGGTAGTGGGAATGGATTGAACATGTACTTATCCCCATGGTACATGGTTCGATTCCCACGGAAGGCAAAAACTCCACTAGAGAGGGGGGTGGAGAAGATCGTGATGTACAGCGTCGGGGTGGCCTACTATATACGTAGAAAAGGGCCCGGGCTGTTACAAAAAAAGGCGCCTTTTTTTTGTAACAGCCCGGGCCCTTTTCTACATATATAGTAGGCCACCCCGGCGCTGTACATCACGATCTTCTCCACCCCCCTCTCTAGTGGAGTTTTTGTCTTCCGTGGGAATCGAACCATGTACCATGGGGATAAGTACATGTTCAATCCATTCCCATTACCAATTGGGAGCAGACCTCTCCCAGTACGATGTGGTTCGGGGACGAACCAAGCGGAAGCTGGTGGGCATGTAATACCCGAGGCTGATGAGGGCGGGGAGTGGTCGCCGGTGCACGAGGCATGACAATGTGCGGCTCCTGGCAGCTTCTAGGCAAAAACCGAATTCACATCGGAATGAGAGGGATCCTGAGGCTGTGCAGGTTTGAGACTGCATGGTTGAAGAAAGGCTTATAAGGATTGATGGGTACTACCTATACCAACAAGATGCATCTTCTTTTCGGTAGCTCATTCCATAAGAACTCCACAGTTAAGCGTGCTTGACTTGGAGTAGTCTTTGGATGGGTGACCTTCTGGGAAGTTTCCCGGAAAGCGTGCAAGTGAGGACAAAGCTCGCTGAAAAGACTCGTGTTGGTTTGTGGGGTCAGTCGGTCATCCTAAAAGCTGTTGGAACAAAAGAGGTTCTGACATGATCCAATTAAGTTTTGATGATAACAAAAGTATTAATATACAATAGGGTATACTAATTATTTAATCCAAGTGTGCAGATATTCAAGTTAATTTTTATATTCATTTAAAGCACATTGGAAGCTCTGATATGGCAAAGCAAACTCTGATCAGAACTTGAAGACATCAGAAGATGCATATTTGGTTCATCAGAAGATGCAAATTTTTATTCATCAGAAGATGCATATCAGACTCTGATAAAGAGCAGTGAGAGCCGTTTTTGTCAGAAGAACATTCTCTGCATCAGTGATTATACTCTGACATTCCAAAAGCTGATGGAATCAATCTTATCCACAGAAAAGTGACGTTAGTACTATTGTACGAACTCTTTACCTGATTTGGATAAATCTTTCCACCCAAGATTGATCGCATACAAGGTTACCTGATTTGGATATCAAAGGTACTATCCTACAGCTGGCGCAATCTCACTGTATCTAATTCAAATCAAACACGCTCCACCTTCTTCTATAAATTGGAGCAAGTTTGAAGCTTTGGAAAATGATACTTGAACAATTTGAAAAGAGCTGTTACTCTGCTAAATTCATCCTAAAGCACAAAACTGCAAATACAACTTGAACTCATATTCAAAATCCAAGACTCCAGTTTCAGCTTCTGTTAATTCATTAGTTGAACCTTAGAATTTTGTATTAAGATTCTAAGTTAAGTCTTGTATCAAAAGTTGTATTTAATTTGTAACTGAACATTGATCTTTATATCAATTGTTCAGACTCTGTCTTTTTCTAAACTTGTGTATTGGAAGTCTCTTGCCTGCGTGCTTGAGCATTAGGAAGTCTCTTGTTTGTATACTTGAGCATTGGAAGTCTCTTGCTTGTGTGCTTGAGCAATTGTAATCTTTGGTGATTATAGTGAACTCTCTTGGAAGTACAAGAGGACTGGACTACTCTCGGATTGTGAGAGGAACCAGTATAAAAATCTCTGTCTCGATCTTTCTCTCTTTCTCTCTTCCCTAAAAGTTACTCGTAATTGTGTTTTGTTTTCTAATCCGCTGCAACCTCTGATAAGTTCTCTGTAACTTAGAAGAAATTTTTTAAACTACCCAAAACACAATTCAACCCCCCCTTCTTGTGTTTTTCACACCTTCAATTGGCATCAAGAGCCCGGTTCTGTTTTTAATCACCTAACAGTGAGACAGTTTTCTGTTGAAAAACACTATGACTGAGACTCCAAGTGGTAGCTTGAAAGCAGTTCCTCATGACTATGATGTTGAAGATAAGTCAAGCAACAAAGCACCAAAGTTCAAAGGAGATGCATCTACCTTTTCCTGGTGGAAAGATAGAATCTACAGTCATCTTATTGGTTTAGATGATGAGCTTTGGGACTTGGTTGAAGAAGGGGTAACTTTCCAAGGGCTAGATGAAAAGGGAAGGCTATCTGTTGAAGAAAGAAAGAAGTTCACTCCTACAGACAAGAAACTTTACAAGAAGCATCACAAGGTTAAGGATCTTCTCATTGGATGTATAACTCATGATGAGTATCTCAAGATTACAGACAAATCCACTGCCAAGAGCATCTATGACTCCTTGTGTTCCACATATGAAGGGAACAAACAGGTTCAAGAAGCAAAGGCTACTCTTTTGATCCAACAGTATGAACTCTTTAGAATGAAGGATGATGAGAATATTGAATCAATGTATTCTAGATTCAAAATTCTTGTGGCTGGTCTCCAAGTTCTAAAGAGAAGTTATACAACCTCTGATCATGTAAGGAAGATTTTGAGAAGCTTACCTTCAAGGTGGAGGCCTAAGGTAACAGCTATTCAAGAAGCTAAATATTTGGACAAACTTGGCTTGGAAGAATTGATAAGTTCACTCATGAGTCATGAGATGGAACTATCTTCTGATGAGCCTCAGAAGAAGCTAAAATCTGTGGCCTTGCCATCTATTTCAGTTTCATCTAAGGCTCTGAAAGCCAAAGTTGTAGAGTCTGAAGCTGAGGAATCTTCCATAGATAATCAAGAGGAAGGATCAGATGATGACTTCTTTGCACTCTTATCCAAAAACTTTCAAAAGTGGTCACTAAGGAAGGGCAGAAATTTTCAAGGCAGAGGATCTGGATCAAGATACAATACCAACAGGGAGAAGAAGGATGACTCCAAAAATTGTTTCAATTGTCTCAAGCCTGGGCACTTCATGGCTGATTGTCCTGAACTCAACACCAAGGGTAAAGGAAGAAAGAGTACAATCAAGAACAAAGCCAAGAAGAGCCTAATGGCAACATGGGAAGATATAAATGAATTATCTGAGGACGAAGACTCTGAGGAAGCAAACCTAGCGCTTATGGCCATTGGTGAATCAGACAATGAAGATGATTCAGAGTCCGATACTGACGACATTGATGAGGTAATATCTAAAATGTCTAATACTCAAATGACCAAAGCTTTGAAAGATGTAATGGTGAAGTACATGGAAAAATTGAGTGAGTTAGATTTTTGCAAACAAAAAATGAAACATCTCAATGAAAATCTCACCCAGACTCAAGCAAATTATCAAAAATCACTCAAAACAATTAAAGTGCTTGAGACTGGATGCAGAACATGTCACAAACCTTATGACGAGTATGAAATCTCTCTACAAGAGTTTGTGCACCATAACATAGATAAGACTAGGGTAACTTCTATAATTCATGGTGGGCTCAGCAACTATTATAAAAGGCAAGGACTTGGTTCTCTTGCATGTCCTGATGTAGGAAAATCAAGTAAACCTGTCGTGTTGAGCAAGTCACCATCAGAATCTTATTCAAACTTCACTAAGGGTACATCAGAACCTCTGACTGTGTCTGGTACTCTTGCGAGCTTGGAACCACAAGATAAGGTATCAGAAGATGACTCATCTTCTGAACCTAAGTCTTCTAAAACTAAGGTTCCCCTCACATCAGTACCCATGTCTACTCAAGTTAAAGCTGTCAAAGTACCAAAGCCTGTTGATAAGCGAGGCACTAGTACTTCTAAGGCAAACTTGGTAACTGGTTCTCTGACACACTCAAGAGGAAAGTCTCAGAGACAACATAAGCCTAAACAATTTTCTAAAGGCTCAGTTGACTCCAGATCTTCTGATTATTCTAACAAGAAGGATAAGATTCTCAAAACTAACCAAAAAGGACCCATCAGAGTATGGGTACCAAAATCTGAAATAGTGTATGCTGCAGGTATGCACCCAAAGAAGAAAAGAAAGCTCATGGTATCTGGACTCTGGCTGCTCACGTCACATGACAGGAGACAAGCTCTTATTCCACACCCTGAATCAGCAAGAGGGAGGAACAGTAGGGTTTGGTGGCAACCAGAAGGGAAGGATCATTGGTATAGGTACAGTTGGTAATTCTTCTTTGTCAATTTCTAATGTTTGGTTAGTAGATGGACTACATCATAATTTACTTAGCATAAGTCAATTGTGTGATAGTAATTATGATGTTATGTTTAAAAAGGATTCATGTACAGTAATCAGAAACTCTGATCAATCCATTGTTTTCAAGGGAAATAGAAAAGGCAATGTATACAAAGTAAATTTTTCTGATTTAAAGGAACAACAAGTGCTTTGTCTTTTGACACTGAGTGATGAAAAATGGATCTGGCATAAAAGATTGGGTCATGCTAACTGGAGATTAATTTCCAAGCTTAGCAAGGACAATCTTGTCAGAGGTCTTCCAAAAATAAAATATCACTCAGACTCACTTTGTGGTTCCTGTCAAAAAGGAAAAATTGTCAAAAGTTCTTTTAAAAAACAAGAACATTGTCTCTACCACTAGACCTTTGGAACTCTTACACATTGATCTCTTTGGACCAGTCAGCACTGCTTCTATCAATGGTAAGAAATATGGATTAGTCATTGTGGATGATTATAGTAGATGGACTTGGGTAAAATTCCTGAGAAATAAAGATGATACATATGAAGTGTTTAGCATCTTCTGTACCCAAATTCAAAATGAAAAAGATTCCAAAATTTTGAAAGTAAGAAGTGATCATGGTGGTGAATTTGAAAATGAACCTTTTGAAAAATTTTGTGAAGAACATGGAATTCTCCATGAATTTTCTTCCTCTAGAACTCCACAACAAAATGGAGTTGTAGAGAGAAAGAATAGATCTTTACAAGAAATGGCACGCACCATGATGCATGAAAATAATTTAGCAAAATTCTTTTGGGCAGAAGCTGTTAACACTGCTTGTTATATTCAGAATAGAATCTATATTAGACCTATTTTGAACAAAACAACATATGAACTCTTTAAAGGAAGAAAACCAAATATTTCTTATTTTCATCAATTTGGTTGTACATGTTACATTCTGAATAACAAAGTCCATCTTAAGAAATTTGACTCTAAAGCCTGTAAGGGTATCTTCATTGGATACTCTGAACGCTCTAAGTCATACAGGGTGTATAATTCTGAAACTAATATAGTGGAAGAATCAATGCACGTAAAGTTTGATGACAAAGAGCCTGATGATAAAAAGTCAGAGCCTGTTAAAGATTTGTCAGGATCTGATGAGTCAGAAGATGAAGCTCCAGAGTATGATAACAACATAGAATCTATAGAAGACTCTGAAGCTCAAGAAGATGCACCTTCTGATGCTGCTCAAGAACATCAAACTATGGATGATAACTCTGAAGAATCTGATATTCCAAGGAACACATTCAAATATAAATCATCACATCCTGAAGAGCTCATTTTAGGAAACAAGAACAGTCCAAGAAAAACAAGGTCAAACTTCAGAATTGAAGAATCATTATTTGGATTAGTTTCTTTAATTGAACCCAAGACAACAAATGAAGCTCTCTCTGATGATGCTTGGATAATTGCAATGGAAGAAGAGTTAAATCAATTCAAGAGAAATGATGTGTGGGATCTGGTACCCAAACCCAAGTATAAGAACATTATTGGAACAAAATGGGTATACAGAAACAAATTGAATGAACAAGGTGAAGTCACAAGGAACAAAGCAAGACTTGTTGCACAAGGATATAGTCAACAAGAAGGAATTGATTTCACTGAAACATATGCTCCAGTAGCAAGACTGGAAGCAATCAGGTTACTTTTATCTTATGCAGTCAATCATGATATTACATTGTATCAAATGGATGTGAAAAGTGCATTTCTAAATGGTGTCATTTCTGAAGAAGTGTATGTCAAACAACCTCCTGGTTTTGAGGATTTAACAAACCCAGACCATGTGTTTAGACTAAAGAAATCACTCTATGGACTCAAACAAGCTCCCAGAGCTTGGTATGAGAGACTGAGTACTTTCTTGGTTGAAAATGGTTTTGTTAAAGGACAGGTTGATAATACACTCTTCAAAAAGACCCTTAAGAAAGACATTTTGATCGTTCAAATATATGTTGATGATATCATTTTTGGATCAACTAATGCCACTCTATGCAAGAACTTTTCTAAGATGATGCAGGATGAGTTTGAAATGAGCATGATGGGAGAATTGAAGTTCTTTCTTGGAATTCAAATAAATCAAACAGAGAAAGGAACCTTCATTCATCAGTCCAAATATATAAAAGATCTTCTGAAAAAGTTCAACCTAGAAGATTGCAAACCTATGAATACTCCTATGCATCCTACATCAAGTCTAGGCATAGAAGAATCTGAAGGCAAAGTTGATCAGAAACTGTATAGAGGTATGATTGGATCTCTTCTTTATCTAACTGCCTCAAGACCTGATATTTTATTCAGTGTATGTTTATGTGCAAGATTTCAATCAGATCCTAGAGAATCTCATCTCACTGCTGTGAAGAGAATCTTTAGATATCTGAAAGCTACATGTAACATTGGGTTACTGTATCAGAAATCCAATGATTACAAGCTGATTGGATTCTGTGATGCTGACTATGCTGGTGATAGAATTGAAAGAAAATCCATCAGTGGTAACTGCCAGTTTATTGGTGAGAATTTAATTTCATGGGCTAGTAAAAGGCAAACCACCATAGCTATGTCAACAGCAGAAGCTGAATACATATCAGCAGCTAAATGTTGCACACAATTACTCTGGATGAAATATCAATTGGAAGATTATCAAATCAGCAGTAACAATATTCCTTTATATTGTGACAATACTGCAGCTATTCACCTTTCTAAAAACCCTATTTTACATTCAAGAGCTAAGCATATTGAGATTAAACATCATTTCATCAGAGACTATGTTCAAAAAGGTGTAATTGATCTAAAGTTCATTGAAACTGAAAATCAATGGGCTGATATCTTTACAAAACCTTTAGCTGTTGAACGTTTTGATTTTATCAAAAAGAATCTGAACATGATGGAAATCTCTGATTAACTTAGACTCTGATGAAAAATTGAGTTTGTGAGAATCTAATAGTAATCAGAAGATGAAGTCATCAGAACCTTCTGTATCAGAAGTTGTGATGAGAATATCTTCTGACATACTATCAGAATCTGATTAGAAGGTAAATGGTTCTAGCGTGTAAGTAAAAATCTTTTGTAAAAACCCTTTCGTTTTCTCAAACTTACGTGTCAGTCATTTAACAATCTTCTAATACACATGTCTTGTTGCAAGAGGGTAAAGAAGTTGGTTAATGATGATTAGCATTTCATATTCCCAATTGTGGTAAAATACTCTACTACCCCTATGTATGTGTACTTGTTTTTGCGCGTAAGTTTCTATTTAAACACACTAACTGTTCACATTCACACTCTTGCACTCTCACAACCTACACTTTCATTCTTCTAAACCACAGAGATATTTCTTTCTTCCTCTTTAGTAACCCTAAAATTCATATCTCATCCATGGCATCCTCATCAACTTTCTTGAATAGAACATGTATGATCTTACCAAATGAATCCAACCCGACTGAATTTGCTAAAGATCAACGACCGTACAAATATGACGAAATCAATGTGGCTATTGAGAATCCCGTTGATTTAGAAAGCATAAGGGTAAACGGTTTCGCTGAAGTGGTAAACCTCTTCAAAAAGCAAGGTTTGGAATATTACTTTGATTTTCTCAATGGATCAACCTATACTGAATTGGTAAAGGAATTTTGGATGAAAGCTTCAGTCATTACAAGAGATGTTTATGATAAGAAAGTCAGGGAAATGATGGAAAAACACCCTGAATGGAAAGAAAGAACCCCAGAAGAAATGGGTTTGAGATCCTTTTACTCAACGGAGATTGAATCCTTCGTGGCTGAATTCCGAATCTCAATCAGACTCTGCCACATTCTTGAGGCTCTGAAGCTCAAGCGTGATGGTGTGATCATCAAGCAGTCTGATGTAGTAGGTCCTGAAGTGGAGGAATATCTGTTCAAACCTAAGATCGATCCTAAGGATAAGTTTGAATGGACAGACAATTGTAAGATAATCTACAGGATCCTGATTGATAGTGTTCTGCCCAAGTTAGGAGGCACTGATCAAATATCAAGTGTTCAGAAGCTGTTCACCTACAATGTTGCTAAAGGAAATATTGTTGATATTGGAAGGCTTATTTTTGATAACTTGTGCATATCTATTGTCTCTAGCAAAGCTATTGTTAGACACTCAAGACTACTGAGCCACATGTTTGCACAGTGTGGTTTGTTGGATGCTGTTACTCCATATCTTCCTGGATTAGGTACCTTTCTGCTTGGTTCCAAGATTGTGAACAGTACTTCACTAAGGTATTTAAGGCTGGTGAAGAATAATGAGATAATTCATCCAACACATCCTCTGTTACTCAGAAACTCTGAGAAAGGCATTGGTGAAAGTTGGCTTGTGCATGTCAGAGATAGTGAAGCAAAGAGAGTAATAGAAGCACATGCAGATTTCATGAAAAAGCTGGGTGCTGATATAGGTGATGGAGAACCTACAAGACTTACAGTTCGTCAATCAAGGCTTTTGGAACAGCCTCTTAAGCTAGCACCAGTTAAGAGAAAGGCTGCCAAAAGTCCTGCTGGAAGAAAAGCTGCTAAGGCTCCAAAGACCACAGCTCCAAGAACTTCAAGGAAACCAAAGGTCAAGAAGTTGTTGTTGGATCTAACAGAAGAAGAAAAGGAAGAAGCTAAGATACAGGAGGCTCTGGCAAAGGTTGCAGAGCTTAGTAAGAAAGAAGAGGCTCTCAAGGATAGTTATGACTGTGGTATAGAAGCATCTGCTTTTGATAATATGCACAAGAAGCTGCCACAAAGGAATGATCCTCATAATACACTGGAGCAACAGACTCTGTTTGGTCCAGCATTTGGTAAGTATTCTAATTTTATTGGAGGCAGCTCAGCATTTAGGGATTATTTTAGAAGGCTCCAATTTCCTTCTAAAATCAGTGTTAAACATGCTTTTGATAAGATTTTAAAAGGAGTTAATTCTGAGAAAGTCAATGACATTTCTGAGAATCAACCACCATCAGAGCAGTTTAACCCCATCCTATCCTACCCATCAGAATCTCAAATTAATAGTATATACTATGCTGCAGAACACGCTTCAACAAGCTCTGCACAAGTGATGTTAGATGAAGATTCTGATAAGACACCTTCACCACCTCCTCAAATAACCATTACTCACAAAGACATTCCTACCAAAACAACAACAGAACATGAACCAGAAAATCAACCCCAACCAGGAAATACTGAACCAGAGACTACCCAATCAGAACCTGAACAACAAAAATCATCAGAACCTGATCATGGTCAAGCATCAGAAACTCATCATGCTGATGAACATGGCCATGAGAAATCTCCACAACATGTGGCTATGGATAAATCATTTGAGTTACCAACACCAATCAAGGCACATGTTCAACAGATAAATGAGTCTATGAATCTTGAAGTCATACAACGAACTCCTCCTAACCAATCACAACATCTCCAACACCTTCTGCAGGATCTATCTATGGACTGCATATTTTTCCCACCTCACCTACCCTCAAGAATCCTCAATGAACCCCTTGACCAAACACAAGATGGTATCTCTAGTTTGCTGCAAGCTGTTGACAAGAATCTTAGGAGAATATCAAGTGCAATTCCAACAAGGTCTATTAATTCAGCTCATATTGACAAAGAGTGTGACCTTATGGAAGAGCAGCTTGTGCTTATGATTCGTGCTGCTAGGAAGGCTTATACCACTGATTTGGAATTAAGGAATGAGATTGCTAGGAAGGAAGAGGAAGAGAGGCGTGAAAGGGAGAGATTGGAAGCTGAGGAAAGGGAGAGAAAAAGGTTGGAAGATGAGCGTATAGAAAGGGAAAGGCAAGCTGCTGAGCAAGCTAGGCTAGCAGAGGAAGCTAGAAGAGCTGCTGAACAAGCAAGGCTTGAGCAACTGGCTAGAAATGCACCAGAGTATGCACAACATGTATTGGAAAATCAGGAAGATCTCCAGAGACAGCTTGATGAGCATTCTTCCATGTTGGCTGCTATTATGACTACTCTTCAGAGCATCAATGCAAGATTGCCTCAGCAACCTGATCAACCTTAACCCCTAGGATTCTAAGCACATGTTCTGATTATTTGTTTAATGTTTATCATGTTCTGATATCTGATTTGTAACTTGTTGAATATTTTCTTTTAAGTACTCTATTGTTTATTCTATTATCTTCTGTGTTCACTATTTATTCATATGTTTATATTATTTGTTGTCTATTTCTTTTATGTTTTCATAAATTTTTTTTTGAGACAAAAATCAACACAAAGATTTCACAGCTAAATAATGAGTTTATTCACTTGAAAATTGTTGATTACATAAGTTTCTATCCAACTTTTCACTTGGATCCTACATAAAACAGCTAGTCCTAAATCTAGCTTATTTGAATCTAAGGGAAATGGAAGAGTTCACGACATTCTATTCACTTCCTTATTGGGAAATCAATGAAAAGTGATCTCATTGATTATGAAGAGAAGTATTCTTCCTTGGGAGGAACGTATGTACTCAAGAATTCCTTCCAATCAGAATCCCATTCAGATTCTGACCCAGATAAGGATTCTTGTTGTTTAGCCTTGAATCTTGTTTGATATTTGACTCTGACAGGAGCAGAAGTTGATGCCCTCATCTTCTGAAGTTTCTTCTTAGACTCTGAGTCATGTTGAATCTTCACTTTCTTCTTCTTCTCCTGCACTCTCTTACTTTTGATCACTTTTCTATCCTTCTCCATTGTTGATTTTTCACAATGAAATGGAAGTGTTGAGTGAAATGACAAAGTTCATGGTCCTTATATAGTAGTTTCAAAATGGACAAGTTCTTGGTTCTTACGACAAGCCATTTAATTGGAATAGTTGTAACCACCTTGACTGCATTGAAACTCTACTTTTGACCAATTTTTTTTTTCAAAATTGTCATTTATTTCTTGTCAGTTTTATCTTTTTGTTTAATGACAAAAGGGGGAGTAAGAGCTGTTATTAATTTATGAGATGCTAAACTGAAACCAAATTCCAAATTTTTATTTTTTGCGTTATTATCTATATACAATATGATTTTGAGGAAAATATCAATTGAAATTTGAACTTCTGATACATGGTACGTATAAAAGAAAATTGCACTTTTCTTTCATAGGTATCAGACTTAGGGGGAGAGCTTGCAAACCTAGCCTCTGAAAGTCTAGTGTATTAGTTTAAGTTCAAAATTCAAATGAATATTTTTAAACTGATTTAATTAATCATTGCTGAACTTAGGGGGAGCTTGCAAAACTCATCAACCTAAGAGATGCTTGATAAATTTTATCAACAACCATTGTAAATTAATACTTGGTTTGTCATCAATCAAAAAGGGGGAGATTGTTGGAACAAAAGAGGTTCTGACATGATCCAATTAAGTTTTGATGATAACAAAAGTATTAATATACAATAGGGTATACTAATTATTTAATCCAAGTGTGCAGATATTCAAGTTAATTTTTATATTCATTTAAAGCACATTGGAAGCTCTGATATGGCAAAGCAAACTCTGATCAGAACTTGAAGACATCAGAAGATGCATATTTGGTTCATCAGAAGATGCAAATTTTTATTCATCAGAAGATGCATATCAGACTCTGATAAAGAGCAGTGAGAGCCGTTTTTGTCAGAAGAACATTCTCTGCATCAGTGATTATACTCTGACATTCCAAAAGCTGATGGAATCAATCTTATCCACAGAAAAGTGACGTTAGTACTATTGTACGAACTCTTTACCTGATTTGGATAAATCTTTCCACCCAAGATTGATCGCATACAAGGTTACCTGATTTGGATATCAAAGGTACTATCCTACAGCTGGCGCAATCTCACTGTATCTAATTCAAATCAAACACGCTCCACCTTCTTCTATAAATTGGAGCAAGTTTGAAGCTTTGGAAAACGATACTTGAACAATTTGAAAAGAGCTGTTACTCTGCTAAATTCATCCTAAAGCACAAAACTGCAAATACAACTTGAACTCATATTCAAAATCCAAGACTCCAGTTTCAGCTTCTGTTAATTCATTAGTTGAACCTTAGAATTTTGTATTAAGATTCTAAGTTAAGTCTTGTATCAAAAGTTGTATTTAATTTGTAACTGAACATTGATCTTTATATCAATTGTCCAGACTCTGTCTTTTTCTAAACTTGTGTATTGGAAGTCTCTTGCCTGCGTGCTTGAGCATTAGGAAGTCTCTTGTTTGTATACTTGAGCATTGGAAGTCTCTTGCTTGTGTGCTTGAGCAATTGTAATCTTTGGTGATTATAGTGAACTCTCTTGGAAGTACAAGAGGACTGGACTACTCTCGGATTGTGAGAGGAACCAGTATAAAAATCTCTGTCTCGATCTTTCTCTCTTTCTCTCTTCCCTAAAAGTTACTCGTAATTGTGTTTTGTTTTCTAATCCGCTGCAACCTCTGATAAGTTCTCTGTAACTTAGAAGAAATTTTTTAAACTACCCAAAACACAATTCAACCCCCCCTTCTTGTGTTTTTCACACCTTCAAAAGCAGTTTGGGGCGTTACATCTAGCATTATTTACTACTAGTTCCGGACCATATTAAGTCAAAACCTAATATCAATTCTATGGGCGCTCCCGCTTATCCGGCCAGATTACGAGAATATGTTATTAAAGTGCAAGAAAGTAAATAACAAACATAATACTTAAATATCATTTATTATAACTTAGACTCAGTCACAGACTCCAAATATTCATTGGGGAGTTCATCTTCTCCACCACAACCTAATGCATAATTACAAAAGACTACATATTTAAATTACAAGAATTATAACCTAAATACAAAAGCCTAAAGAAAACATACCTTGCCGAGTTAGTTTTCCCGTAAGGGGAGAAAACTATGCCCAATAGAGCTCCTCTGAACCTCTTCTTATAGTAGAGAGTGTACTATTTCTGAATGAATTAAACAATGACAGGGAGGCTCTATTTATAGTTTTCGTAATGGGCCTCAGCAAGGCATCTCACTGCGATGAACACATCGTACTGCGATGTGAAGATTCAGTTCAATTTTATAACTGATCCTGTGCATTTCATCAGCTTGGGTGCCAAGTTAATTCATCGTGCTGCGATGAACAAATTTTCTTCAGATTTATTCTTCTGTTTTCTTGGCCAACAAGCAGCTTCCATCGTTGCACGATGGAAGACATCGTATTGCGATGGAATGCTTAATTTCTTCAATTTTTGGGCTTTTTCTTGTCTTTTGGCATCTTGGACCTTGTCTTGATGCTTTTTCTTGCTTTTGTAGGTTTTCCTTCGTATTTGGGTCTGTCTTGGTCATTTTACTACTAAAAATACCATAGAAATTCCTGTTATCAGTATCAAAAACATATTTTACCCTAAAAAAAATGTACCTTTTCTCTACTCTTTAATTTTAAGGTTAAATATTTTCCTTAAAACTAACATTTTTTTTAACAAAAATACTAACATTTTTTCTTAACACTTTTATTAACAATATTTAGTAATTATAAAAAATAAGATTTTTTCAACTGTTTTTTTTACAAAAATACTGATTTTTGTTTTAGTAATATGTTATTTTTTCTATTGTTATGTAAAAGAAAAAAACATTTTTGGACAGAAAAAAATTACTATTATTTTTCTCTATTTTTTTTTTAATGCAGTAGTCAATAAGAAAAATTACTTTTTGACTTTAAGTTTCAATATTTTTAAGTATTATACTGATTTAGTCACTTATAAAAAGTTATTAAAAAAATTACGAAATATTATATAAATTAAAAATACATTACTTACTTGGAGTTCCGAGTAGTTTCAGACTTTACGCGCTTTCAACCCATGTACTCGGATGACCACAAGAATATTTGAATCAACAACTGCTAAATCAAGATTGTAATAAAAAAGTTTTAGAATATATACATATTTTATTCAAATAATAAGAAATAAGTTAAAAAAATTTCAAAATTAAATTAAAATATAAACACTTGCAACTATTTATAGAAAGAAATGGAAATAAAAAATTGAGAAGTGATAAATATGTGAAAAGTGTAGAAATGCGGTGATTTTAGATTGAGATTTTTTGAGATTGAGATGAAAATTGAAAAGTGTAGAAATGAAAAAGGAAAGTGTTTCCGTTTGAATTTGGCCAATGTGGGAAGCATTATTGAGGGCCATCAGCACTCAACAATTATTGGTCAGAGTTTTCCAGATTTCGCACCTCCAAATATGCATTGTTGAGGGCCATAAACACTCAATAATCACCGGTCATAGTTTTGCAGGTTTCACGTCTCCCTATATGCATTATTGAGGGCTATTAGCCCCCAATAATGACTAGTCAAATTTTTTTAAAATTGAAGACCATTTATTGACGGTCTATATACATTATTGAGGGCTTTAAGCCTTCAATACATTATTGAGGGCCTAAAACCCTCAAAACATTCCGTCAGCAATATCATGATTTCTTGTAGTGATTAGATGTGTTGAAGCCATAGTCTCATTTTGAATCAGCTCCTTAAGTTTATAATGACTAGCTATTTATTTATTTATCCTATTTTTAGGTGGAATGAAAACCATATTGAATTACAAAGACTAGCATATTCATTTATCTTTTTCCCAAAATACAATTCCTTTAATTTTTAGTCAATATCATGTTTGTGTATTTTGAAATTTGGATTCAATCATATAAGCATTGAACTGAAACTTGCAAAATTTCAGACTCATTCTCCTTCTCTTCTTACAAACTCGGTGACGGGAAATAATGAGGAAGCAGCGCACAAATGAAAACGGCAAGGTAAGCTTTTATCATCCTCTTGCTGGGTGTCTGCCTTTTTATTTACTTGCTTTTTGTTCTAATTTGTTGCCTAATTTATTTGTTATTTAACAAGTTAACCAATTATATTTTTGTTTCAAGCAGTGGTTAGATGATTTTTTGAAGTTTCTAGAGCAAGTCCATCTGCATACATATATACCAAATTGCAGGTATGAACAAATTCAAATTTCTAAATCCCTCCAAATATTTCAAAAACAATAGTAGCAATAGCTACTATAAAGTACAAAGATTCTCTCACACTTCTTTCTCCTCTTCCCCATACTCATTCCTTTCAAAATTCATATCCAAGATTCTCTGACACTTCTCTCTCACCATATTGTTCAAATTTTCTTTGTATGGATTTGACATGTATAAGCATCAAGATACTATTGATAGGGTAAATTAATGTGGGCATTTTTTGAGTTTTCTGAAATTTCTCAAATATCAATTGAAAATTCGGTTTGGATTGTGGTGTTGTTTGATTCTGGTGTTATGAAGCACACTACATTGTAGTTCTCTCCTTCTCCTCCTCACCATTACATGTATATATGTATGATTTGACTTAGAACTGGGATACTTGAATTGAAAACTTTACCTGGCTACTACTTTATTCTTGGTTATATTTTGATTCAACAATATGATTAAGGTCATTTGTATTTGTTTTCTAATTATGTGGTGTTGCTTTTGCTTATGCAAACATGTTTATAAGAAGCCGAACTATGTCCAAATATTTCTAAAGTCTCAATTATTGGAGTACTCATTTGCTTAAAGGAGAAAATAGATCAAGTTTGTTTGAATAGTAAATAACTAATTTGTTTCTTTCGTATTTCTAATCCCTAATTTTGTATCTCTTTGTTTTTTTTGTTCCAGTTTCTTTGGCTTTACTTTTTTGGAGTACTCATTTGATGCATGATCATATTTGCTCCAATAATACATTGAAGGGTGAGCTTCTTGAAGTTAGGGTGTCAGAGAAAAGACTACTGGATAATTGGTGTGAGTTTATCGTCGAATTCACAACAATTGGCGCCCACCGTGGGGCAAGGGGATCGTTTGATTCAAGTACCATGGGTTTGAAGGAGATTATTGAGAGGTTCACCGGGAGTAACGACTACGGGTTGTGGAAGGTGAAGATGAGGGCGGTGTTAATTCAGAACAAGGGTTGAGGCGTTGAAGGGAGAAGCACGATTGGATAGGTCTTGCTTATCACAGGGGGATGGTTGGTGTACTTTGGTGGAAACTCAGTTTGAGGTGGAGTCTTCCAAGAGTGGGAGGCTATCAACATTGACTCTCGGGTATCTAATTGGAGATAGGGAGGAGAGTGGTTGTGTTGAGCCAAAGGGGAACCATGGAGACTTTGTGGGAAACGTTTCAATTGTGGCTGAAGAAGTGCAAGACCTTGAAAGGATCTTCAGGGAGGCAATTGAAAGCAACCTTGATCAAACTATGGAACTTGTAGGACTGCTGGAGGTAGTCGGGTGCAAGGGGAGTTTGATGTTGCAGCTTGTGGAACCACCTAAAATTCCAAGGTTGGTTTGGAGCCAAGCAAAACTTCGAGAAGGACGGAAGACATTCCGGGGATCGAAGGGTGGTGAGGCTTGTAGGGCTATCCTAAAACTCCGTGGATAGTCGGAGGCAAGCAATTCTTCAGGAGGACGGAAAAAGCACAATCCGGGGGCTGAAGAGGGTACGGTGGAGCTTGTAGGGTTGTCCTAAAATTCCATGGACAATTGGAGGCAAGCGTTTCTTCGAGAGGACGGAATTGATCACTCCGGGGGTCGAAGAGGGGGTGGTGAAGCTTGTTAAGCTATCTAAAATCTGATGATAGTGGGGAGCAAGCTTTTCTTCAGGGAGGTACGGACTTAACCAGTCCGGAGTCTGAAGAGGGAGGCGGTGAATCTTGTGACTACCTAAAATCCTGTGTAGTGGGAGACAAGACCTTCATGAGAGCGGAAGGCATTCCGAGGATGAAGGAGAGGAGGTAATGCTTGCGGGAAGCAAGTGGAGGCTAACGCCTAGGTCTTGGACTTGGCCGGTGATCTTGGATAGAAGATTCAAGATGGAGAGAGCAACACGGTGGTTGATTGGATCACCATCGATTTAAAGGCAAGGTGGAGAATTGTTGGATATGCCTTGAAATCTCAGTTACAAGAAGTCGGAAAATTCTGAAGCTGGTGTGCCCTGGTGAGGGCTCAACAGGCAGCAGACAGCAGGCAACACACAGCAGGCAGGGCGAGCCCTCGTGAGGGCGCCATGGCGCAGGACTGCGGGCGCCAGGGCGCAGTGGGCTCGGGTGCTGCGCCAGGGCGCGTCCAGGAGCCCTCGTGAGGGCGCCAGGGCGCAGACGCGCGTGACAGCTTGGCTGTTTTGCAGATTTTGTGGAAAAATTGTTTTTGGAAGAATATCTGACTTGGATTGTGTTTGTTTTTTAAATATTAGATATATTTAAAAATAATAGGAGATTTGGTTTTATTTTAAAAGATTGCTTTTAAAATAATAGGCACATATTTTTCTATAAATAGAGGTTGTTTATTTATAGAAAAATTGGGAGAGCAAAGAGAGCAAACATGTAAGGGGTTTGTGATACACCTTGGGTAGACTAGGTCAAATTGAGTCTCTTGGCCACGGGAAGAGATTCGGGTTTTGGGTAGAATTAGGTTGCTAATTCCTTGTACCCAATTGTGGGAAACTCTTGTAAAGTGGTGACTATTTGATTCTAGTAGAATGGAGAGGTGCTCTCTCCCCCAGATTAGGTTCATTAACACCGAACTGGGTAAACAAATTGTTATCGTGTTCTTTATCTTCCGCCGTTATTGCTTTGGATTATTGCATCATCATCTCTATTCGTCCTTATATTTGGTTGCTTGTTTCGCTTGCCCCACAGATCAGTTTATTATTGGTGTGAGTTATTATCGTCGAATTCACAACAGATAAGATTCAAGATCTTAAAGTTGATTATGTTAAATTAATTGGTGATGTCCTAGAAAAGGTTGTAAAGCAGCAAGTCAGTGAAATCATGAACTTAGAGATTAGATTGAGGATGCCATGGTGGCAAGAAAACTACTGGCTGAGGAGGAGCTAAAAGAGAGAATGAGGATAACAGAGAGTTTAGAGAATGAAATCTTGGAAATGAGCAGTGTTCTTGGCCAAATGAATGATTCAATTAAAAAACTAAGTGTTGATAGGGATGTACTATCTATTCAGAGGGATCAATTTCAGGGTCAGGTGATTTTACTCAAAGAAAGTTTTGAAAAAGTTGTAGCACAAGCTGAAGCTAATGAAGCGATTGCACAAGAGGCTCAAGAGGTAATACTTTCATCGATTAATGATGCAGCATGTTTTCCATTAATGTCATTATTAAGGAACAATTTATGACATAACATTAAGAACTTTGTTCTGCGGTGTCAAGTCCTAAGAACTTTGTCTCTCTCAAAGCAGAATATTTCAGAGCTACTCTGTTGTTTTACTTCTTTGTTGAATGGATTTCAAAATTCAAAATTCAATTTCTCCCTCTCTTTTTCAATATCAAAACTCACTTTCTTACTCATCTCACTCCATTTTTGCTTGATTCCTTCAAACTTCTCTCTCCATGAATCAACCTCCACCGAAAGCACAAACTAGAATCGTTTATGGGTTTCAAATTTGCTTCTCCATATGTTATTTTATGATTTAATTTCATCAATCTAATCCTCCGATCTGTTTCAAGACCCATCCCGCAGGTAATTTCGGTTTTGTTCCTTTTCCAAATCCCTAATTTTCTTCAAACACATTTTAACCATTTTTTTGTTTCGTGCTTTTTGCATAATTTTGAAATTCCTTCATCTCTCTCTTGACAAACCCAGCAACGATGAAGCACCGAACGTTACTGCAGTGAAGGTATGCACAGATTTGCTGATATTTGATAATCATCCATCTTTCTTACAATATCTTTCAATCAACCCTGTTAATATCTTTCTGTTTCTATTGCTTCTCCATATTTTATTTCATGATTTAATTTCATCATTTGATTTTTATGTGACATGTTTGCAAATTAGGTTGTCCTCTATGTTAAATTCTATTGATTCAAGGACCAACCATGGGTATAGTCACTACTTGAAGGTATATATATTTATTTTTACCTATTTGTAATATGTTATATTAGTGTTTTTCAATAGAGACAGTGTTGAAAAGTGTTGTAGTTTTCTCTTTTTAGAATTTTGCTTCTCATAATGTCAAGTGGATATATTTTCTCTCTTTGTGGATAGTATTTTACTTATAGTGGTTGTTGTGGTTTTCTCTTTAGTATTTGGGCACAAAGGATATATTGCAGAACATTGTTTTACATATTTTACAGGTACCTTTCAAATTTGAAGCTTGCTTTTATATTGACATTTTTGGTATTATAATTTAATATAAATTGTCTTTTTTGCAGCATGCCAAAAGACAAAGCACAATTATGAGCTGCAAATGAGTTGTATGCCATTTTTTAAAACAATAGGATGATAGTAATTCTTCCTTATCATAGCAATATGAACTTCATATAAAATTTGAGGTTAATGACTATGGTGATTTAAAATAGTATGTGAATTTTCTACAATCTCAGTTGGTTTTTAGTTTGTGTATGCTGGTGTTTGCATCGTCTGTACTAACTTGATATGATGTTTTATGAATCTATGCAAGGATGGGTAAAGCAGTATCCAAAGAAGGCTTCTATTCTAAATTCTGCTGGTGCAGGAAACTGGTTTCATCAATTTTGAGTTGTTGATTTAATCAGGATTTCTCCATTCCCTTCGTAAGCAATACGGAAATGACTCTCTCTGCCAATATGCTTATGGTTTCAGATTCGTTCAAATGATGTTTGTTGAATTACAATTAGGATTCTTCATTTAGGTTGTATTACCAGATTGCTGGCTATGTGATATTTCATTTGGAGTTTATGAATTATGGTTAATTAGCTTCCAATATATCATTGATGTTGGCTTAATTACAAATTATTTTTTATTTTTAATTGTGTTGTTATTTGTTCTGATTCATTTGCATTTGATATCAAGTGTGGAGTTAAGGACATAATATTGGTTGTCATAGATATGCACAATGAACTAGATTGAAGAGCTTTTTCAAGGACAGTACTGGTGTATGTGTTAGGTTGATTGTACTGGTGTATGAACCACTGACATATTTAAAATCACTATAAATAGCATAATAAAGTACACATAAAACAAAATTTGTTCTTACCAAAAAACAACAAAAAAAATTGTTTGCGCAACACTTTGAATCAAGAGATGAATATATATATTTCATATTATATATAATAATGACGCTGGGAATCGAAGCAGGTTTTGCCGAAAAGCTATATTGTGCCTGAAAAATTTACAAATATTTAACTTTGCTAAAAGCTCTTTATCTATAAATTTTACATATGAAAATTAAGCAACTTTTTTTTTATCAAGTGCTTCTTAAAAAACTGTTTGGCCCAACTTTTTCTCTTTTAGAATAAAAAGTCTAAAATAAACTAGACCAAATGATATCTAAGTAAAAATGAAGTTATATTTTCAAGTAAAAAAACGAATGTCAGGTAAAAGTTAATATAAATTTTTTTGGTATCTGAAACTTCTTTTTTATTAGTGGATGTTTGAAATAGGTTAGTTGAATTGAGAGAATGTGAAGACACGGATCAAATTGAGGGGATTTCCATGGTTTAGTTTTTTTATCAAATTATATTTTTATATGAAAGAGATTTGTTTGAATTAGTGTATTGAATATGAAACAATATATATTGTGGTGAATATAAAAAAAATTCTTCTAATATAACATAAATTTATTCTTTATGAGAAAAACAAACTTATTTTAGTGTATATATATATAGGACAATTTTCTCTCCAACGGTTTTAGATTAAGAACTATGAATTTATAGGATATATATTTTCCTTAAATTCAATGAATTGACACGAATTTAAACTGTTTTTTTTTCTTCTTATAAAGAGACCGTTATGACATTACAAAGAAATCGTTATGAACCACTGACATATACAACAAACACTAAATTAACACTAACATGTATGCATTTGTAATACTTTGAAAAATGAAACTGGTTGAATATAGTTGTTATGTCGGTGTCAAGCACTAAACGCTCCTTTTTATCTAAAGTGTCAATGCTACATGTTTGGTGCATTTAGGGTTTTCAATAGAATTACAAAGGCTAAAAAGTGTGTAGAGTTAGCACGAGGACAAACGGCATTTGTAATTTAGACAAGCTTTTATATATTCTGAAATGTTTTTGTATATGTCATTGTTCTTCCTAATTGATTGAGATTTTAAAAAAGATCAATTGAATTTTAAGCGACTATTACTATTTTTATATATTTGAATAAAAAACACAAATCTAAATTGAGGGGGATCTTATATAACATGTTGTTTGAGAGAGAGAGAGAGAGAGAGAGAGAGAGAGAGAGAGAGAACATGTGATGTTTTATTTTATTTTGTTTTATATTATTATGATTTTCAATCAAATATAAGTATGATTTTTTTTTTTGAAAGTAAGTATAAGTATGACTCTTTTTTTTGTTATTGTATATTTATCACCATACATGAAGAATCATCTACCTTGCAAGGATCAGGATGACTCAAGTCTGCAAACTACATGAAGAATATTTAAGAAAATGCCATTAATACAAATGTTCATGACAAATCATATTGATTGTAAGGATACACCATGTGTTACAATCAATAATATTCAAGTGTTACAATCAAGGCTAAATTAGACTTTTGGTCCCTTAACTTATTTGTTGGTTTCATTTTGGTCCTTTAACTAATTATTGTTTCATTTTGGTCCTTTAACTATATTTTCGTCTGCCAAATAAGTCCTTTGCGTTAGATTTTATAAAAAAACGTTAATGTTCATCATCACTATCATCGGCTTCATCACCAAACCTAGAAAAATCATAATCTTCATCAATTTAACCATGAATTTAGGCGATAGAATTTTGATTTTGGGGAAAATTGAACATTGAAATGTAAATTGGATTATTGAGTTTTTTAGTTTTCAGGGTTTAGTGATGAAGATTATGATGAAATTTTCCAGATTTATGGGTTTGGTGATGAAGATGATGATTATGAAGATAAAGATTAACGTTTTTTCATAAAATTAAACGGAAAGGACTTATTTGGCGGACATAAATATAGTTAAAGGACCAAAATGAAACAATAATTAGTTAAGGGACCAAAATGAAACCAACAAATAAATTAAGGGACTAAAAGTCTAATTCCTACAATCAATAATATTCATGTTCTTTAGAATTTGTTTTACAATTATTTACTTCATTATTTGTGTCTTTAAGTTATTTGTTCATATTTCAATAAAATTACAATTTTATAAATATTTCATGTTCAAATTTTCTGTAGCAAATATATATATCCATATATATAATTACAATTCAATTTGTTCCTTAGATTAATTTCAATGTTGAAGAAGATAATCAACCACAAAGGTTTTGGGAGTTGCAAATTTTGGATCGTCATTTAGCAAACAATTCGGTTTTGGTAATTTTCACACATGATATGTTTGATTTACATTTAATTTTTAAAATATATTTTCCAAATTCCTTTTCAAATATGTAATTTAGTTCAAAATTTTTCATTATGCCGCATTTTCCCCATAGAATAACAAGAATTTTTTGACAACATGGTCAAAACCAAATTAATTTGGTTCTACATAACACAAACATTGCATGCAACATCAAAACAGACCCAAGGAATGAAGTTGAGAAGTTTATAACAATAGGATGGTTTCAATTTCTTATGAATGCTAACATAGAAGCTGGCTCAATAGTTAGGTTGACTCTTTCGGATCCGCCTGAAAATTTGATTATTGCCATAATTGATCCATAGCAACAATCTATCTTTAAATATTGGTTTCATGTAAGCTAAGTTGTACTTCAAACTTTAATGTATTTTAAGCTATTGTTTCTAATTTATATCCGTAGTTTTTTTATTACTTTATAATTGGTTATCATATATTGTGTCTATTCTTATGACAATTTCCGCATTCAATTATTTTTGTGTCCACTATTATTCATTATATAATTGTTTGCATTTAATAACAATGTTCAAGCAATATTCCTATAATTTGTGACCATAAGCAAATTCTTCCCCGTGTAAGTTGCACGGGTGTGAATACTAGTTTTATAACAACCGTGTTAAGAAATAAGTACTAGTGCTACTTTATAGACAAGTAAAAGTTCCCCACAATCCAACGCCTATGGTTTCTAGAAAAGGATGTGAATTTCAATCTTTGAAATGTTCAACTCAAATGTCATCCACATAATATTACATATTTCTTCATCACAAATTCAAACACAACACCTTGCTATCACTATAAATACATCCCCTCCACCAGCTGATTAAATATCTTAAACATTACTTCAATACCTTTCATAATATAATATGAGTATAATGGCAAACAAGTCACTAAGCATATCTATAGCAACACTTGCTATAGCATTTTTCATTATGACCATGGTTCCAAAAAATGTTAGTGCACAGAGTGTAGCTGACACTCTCACACAACCCTTTTTCGATAGTATAATTAATCAGGCTGATCCTAGTTGTGCAGGAAAGAACTTTTACACAAGAGATGCTTTTCTTAATGCAGCTAATTCTTATGGTCAGTTTGCTACGTCTGGTTCTGCGGATGACAATAAACGCGAGATTGCTGCCATTTTTGCTCATTTCACACATGAAACTGGAAGTAAGTATTATCTTAAATTTAGTTTTCGCACTATTTGGTAATCGAAATTAACAGAAAATTTTAACATAATCACTAAAATTGAAAACTTTTGCCCATGTCACTCTCGAGACAATTTTAGTGACTGACGAAAAACGAACACACATAACATGTTTCTTAATGTTGATGCAGGTTTTTGCTATGTAGAAGAGATTGATGGCGCATCAAAGGACTACTGCGACGAATCCAACACACAATACCCGTGTGTTGCTGGCAAAGGATACTATGGTCGTGGACCGCTTCAAATCTCATGGAACTACAACTATGGACCAGCCGGACAAGCCATCGGTTTTGATGGATTGGGATCTCCTGAAACAGTGGCCAATGATGCTACAGTGGCCTTCAAGACAGGATTATGGTTTTGGGTGAATAATGTGCAATCTGTCCTCTCCCAAGGCTTTGGTGCAACCATTAGAGCCATCAATAGTATAGAATGTGGTGGCGGTAACCCATCCGCCGTTCAGGCCCGTGTTGATTATTACACACAATATTGTAGTCAATTCGGTGTGTCTCCTGGTGATAATCTTACTTGCTAAGCTAGCTAGCTAACCATACAAAACATACAAACAAAATATACTATATATAAAGTATATTAGTATGAATAAATGATATCATAGTGTAATGATATCATACTGTATGTTACACAATTCAATAAATCAATTTCTCCTTTTGTAACATATGAATAGAGAATTGGATATATCATCATGGCATGCTTAACTTATTAACTGAACAAACTTTGTGTTTTATGAAATAACTGAATTCAAGCATGGTATATATGAAGAAACCAAAAAAACACAAAAAATTACTATGATTTTGGTTTTGGCCTCCATTAATCAAGTTCCATTTCAATCTCAGCATCTCAAATAGGATTCTAGTGTTTGTGCCATTAGTGATTCTTCTTGCAATTCTCAAAGCAAACAGTCAAAGAATATATGGCTTGACATGTACCACTGCGAGTTGGTTTTTAGAGGGTTTTGGAGCGGAGAATTTTGGAGGATTAATTCTATATTTTGATAATTAATAATGTAAAATAATTGAAAGAAACATGATAAATGATTATATAATATACTTTAATTACACTTTAAATCATTTTTTATAATGTTCTTAATTTAAAAAAGAAAAGTAAGTTCTTCCTCCCTTAAAAAAACAACTCGCAAACAAAGCCTTAATTTCTCATTTTCACATAATATCACTCAATGAATATGTATCTAGCGCGACATGTATGTATGACTAATAGTAGCATGTATGAAAAACTTGTTGCAAGATATGGAAATGAAAAACTTGCAAAGGAATTTCCATTCATGCCTTAATTAGGCATGCATCCAAAATTTCCATTTTAACACATACCTTTGACTTTGAGCATCCCATACATATTCGGAATATTTGTTAGGAGAACCCTACTTTGATTAGTTAAACGGTAGTCAGAGAGAGGGCAATGACATGATCAATATAGGTGCGGCACGTAGGCTGCCGCTTTGGTGGGTAGAAAAGTGTACGTGTTTGTCTATATTAATCCTAGTTCAACTGGAAAAAAAATGTCGAAATTATTAAGTCGAGCGTCATAATCTAGGTTTGAACATGCCATCCTTTACTTGTGCTATGAGTTTATAATGACTTTGTCATCTCGTCCATCTATAAAAAAGTATATGTTTATAAACTACATTTAGCTTGAGATTTCTAAGCAATTAATGTTAGACTTTTGATGTACTAGAACATTGACATTATTTTAACAGACTTTGAGCTTGTGACATTGTTGAATGATTTCACACGTTTTACATCTACTTGCAAGATAGGGGAGATCATGCAGTCAAGTAAAGAGTTTTGGTGTCATTAGGCATAAAGGAGCAGGCCCTAAAATATTTGCAGCATTCTACATTTGTCATAAAATACCATGTTTCTATCAAAGTTCTATATTTCAAATTAGAAGGATTATCTCTACCTGATATGCTTGTGCAAAACACCTTCAACAAACTACCAATCGTTAGTTGGTTCAGTGGTGATTGGCGTAGAATTTGGTAGGGAGGACTACGGTTCGATCCCCCGCGACTGCGATCGGGAGGGGCTGGAACCACTTGATGCTAGAACTGGCCCCCGAACCAGATTAAACTGGTGGTGAAAACCAAAAAAACACCTTCAACAAACTCATTCACAAGTGAGTCTCCACCCCTCCCGATCGCACCCAAGTTAATTCCACCCTTGGCCATGTAGATGTTTTAGCGAATACATATGTTGCGATAATAATGACTTCGATTTTATTATTTATGAACAAGTTTCAGCTCATATTAGTTTTGGGTTTCCTTCCTTTGGCTTGTTGCTTTTTTCTTTTCTTATAACCATCTTTTCCCCACACAAAAAATGGTATCATACTATCATCATATATACACAATTCAACTTTTCCTTCTACAACATGTCAATCAATTAATAGAGTTGATGGCTCGTTAGAAATTCAGTTTACACTTAACAAGAGTTTTTTGTTTTTTTCTTAATTATTTTATTTTGCCTTAAATATAATTTTCGTCTCTGTAAAGTTCACGATTTTTTGGTTTTAATCCCTGTATTTTTTTTTTGCGAGTTTTTGGTTTTACAATATATTTAACTCAAAATTATTAAATAAAATCACAATAATTTATTTATAAGCATAATTAAAAAGAGTCAATAATGAAAGTTTTGGAGTTAATTGAAATGATTTCCAGTAAGTTACCATAACTTTTGGATTTAATTGAAATAAAATAAAGGTTTGTTCTCCATTAAAAGTAATTTTATTCTGCAAAATATTTACATTAACAAATTGTTTAAAATAAAAAATAAATCAACCGAACTATTAATTCAATTCGATTAAGATGAAACAATAACAGCTTGATTCGATTCTTTTTAAACTATTGTTAGGAGAACCCCACTTGTTATAAGTGTAGTCAAAGAAAGGGCAATGACATGAGCAATATAGCCTATTACGGGATTGAAGTCAAAGAGAGTAGTATTAAATTTGTAGGATCAATACCAAGAAAAAAAAACTTGCAGTTACTAAAACCAAATAATAAATGTTTGTATTTTAAATAGGTTAAAATATGTTTTCGTCCCCGTAAAACTAGAGAATTTGAGTTTTAATCCCTGTAAAAAAATTCCTCTCGTTTTGATCATGTAATTTCATATAACTTAGGTTTTAGTGCTTAATTTGGTATGTCATACAAATTACTTAAATTCTTGTCTCTATAATTTGTGCAATTACTTAGGTTTTCGTCCAGTAATTTGTACAAATTTTGGTTTTCATCCCTATGATATATGCGAAATTAGGTTTTCGTCCTTATAATTTGTGTGATATACTACATTAAGTACTAAAATCTAAGTAATTTGAAAGTACAGGTGCAAAACGGAAGGTTTTTTTTTTTATGGGAATTAAATGAAACATGCGGTGTTTATTTCAAGAATTAGCAACCTTAACCGACAAATGAGCAACTGAATTTGTTTGACGCTTTGCAAACTTCGCGTGAAACTTGGCATTGATGTAGCACAATTTAACCATCCATCCAACCTCCGGTGGCTGCGATGACTGTTGCTGCTGTATTTGTTCATCACTGACAGTGTTTTGGTAGAAGTTTTGTGCCATGAACCATTCATTCCAAGTATGAAATATCATGTATCAATGTTTTAGCATCATGGCATGCTTGAAGCCTCGGTTCAATAACATGACTCAATCCAGCTTTGCCTATTCTCTGCACAGCCAAACAGAATGTGCCAGTCATCCTCTGCTTCTTCAAAAAAAAATAAAAAAAATAATCGTTGCATTATGTGATTAGCAAACTATTTTGTGTTCATGTTCTTTTTGTGAAGTTTTAACACTTCTTGTGCTAAACTTTGATGTTCTTGATAGTTTTTAGCTTATAAAAAATTAGTTGAATTACAACATCAAATTAGTTCAGTAATATAATTCAATTGATTGGAATTATTATGAGAACTTATTTTCATGTATTTCATTAAAACATATATTTAACATGTCTGTAACATTGCATTTAAGTGGCAATGTCATTATTATTAAACTATACATCTTCATCTGAGTTTGAACCTAGAGCTTTGTAGTTCTGTGTAAATTTTATACGGTAGTTTATCGACAAAAAGCATGTACAGTTGGATCACGAGGGGGCAGTCAGAGAATCATCCACATTGAAGTTAGAACAACTATACAATTAAGTTGGACACCACATCTTGACCCAAAACCTTAAAGCTTTAGGTTTATGGGTCTTCTAACTTATAAAATGTTTAATCTCTATTTTTCTAAGCAATGTGAGACTTAACTCACCTCACACTTGCTAGAACAAGTCATAGATTGGTCGAGTGGTATTGACTTGGGACTTGAGAGTATGCTTCTCCTTAAGGTTTCAGATTTGATTCTCTGTAGTGCCAATTTATATGGACTAATTTAGCTTCTTCAAAAAAAAACTCTAATAGACAAGTCAAAGTAAAAGTTCCCCACAATCCAACGCCTATGCATGCTAGAAAAGGATGTGAATTTCAATCTTTGAAATGTTCAACTCAAATTTTATCCACATAACTTATCACACAAATGGAAACACAACACCTTGCTATCACTATAAATACACCCCCTCCAGCAGCAGATTAAATATCTTAAACATTACTTCAATACCTAATTCATAATATAATATGAGTAAAATGGCAAACAAGTCACTAAGCATATCTATAGCAACACTTGCTATAGCATTTTTCATTATGACCATGGTTCCAAAAAATGCAAGTGCACAAAACTGTGGCTGTAATGGTTTGTGTTGCAGCCAATATGGATATTGTTGTTGGTGCACAAGGTTCAAAGATGATAGATAGAAAAGAATAACGGCGCAAAAGGAGAGAAAATTGACTGTTCTATTAATAACAAATAGCTACTACTATTTATACAAAGGTAAGGTTGCCACATAGGCCCTAATAAAACTTAATGAGCAAGAATAAAAGTACATAAATGTAAAATACTAAATTACCCTCTAATACCATCCCTTAATTTATATTTTACTAATTAATACTAACAGCTATGCTAACAAACTCAAACTAACATCAAAAGCTTCTGCTTCTGACTTTCTGCTTCAGCTCATGCTTCTGACTAACAGCCTCAGAGGCTCTATTGTTTCTGGGCCACACTGCTTCTGAGTAATGACCACAGAAGTTTCTTCTTCTAACAGCTTCTGAATATGAATTACTTCCAGAACCATTCCTTAATTCATATTCAGCAAATTCAATTTCTGCAACACCAATTCCATCCCTCAAATGGATAAAGTGTTCAGCCTTGACATCCTTCATCAGAGCATCTGCAAGTTGTTTTTGAATGCTACAGTGAGCATCTTCTAACACTTCATTCTGGACTTGACTTATCAGAGTCTCAAGTTCTTCTTTGGTGGCCTTCAACCACACTTTCTGCTTCAGAGCCTCTTTCGTACTTACGGGTTCAGAGTCTTCTAACATGGCACACTGAACGACTTCTCCCTTTGAGTCTACTTCAGCATCTTGCAACATGTCAAACTCTGCAAGCCTTCTTGGAACTTTAGAACGTCTGACTCTCTGCAGCCTCTGATCTTGAACTTCAGAACTTCTGACCTCAGAAGCTCCGTCAGAACCTTGACCTATAGAAGCTCCGTCAGAACCTGAATCACCTTCAGAACCTGAATCGCCTTCAGAGCCTGAAGCTCCGTCAGAACCTGAATCACCTTCAGAACCTGAATCGCCTTCAGAGGTTCTACCTTCAGAAGTTCTTCCTAACAAAGTTTGGCTACCAGAGTCTTGACCACCAGAGTCTTTAGAAGCTCCTCCTACAGAAGGTCCACCTTGAAAGTCATGATTACCCATAGAAACATGATCATCTCCAGAAGCTTGTCCTCTAGACCCCATGTCTTCAGAGTTTTCCCTTTTAGAGGTATGACTACCACCACCAAATTCTTGATCATCATCAAAATCTGGATTATCGTCAGAATCAGATTCACTATTTGACTCATCTTCAGAGTCTTCTTCTTCCTCAGAGTCTGATTCAGAATCTGATTCTCCTTCAGAGTCTGGTTCAGACTCTGACTCACCTTCAGGACTTACAGAGTCAGCTTCATCTTCTGACTCTGAGTCATAGAGTTTGACTCCAATTTCATAATCATCTTCTGAAACTTCTTCAGAGTCAGAAAACGTCAACTTCACAGGTACATCATCATCAGATTCATAAGCCATTAATAGCACAGGTTCATCATCAGAACTTCTGGCCATATTAGCTTCTTCTGACTCCCTTTCTTTGTTTAACAAGCAATCATTGGCATAGTGACCAAAGTTCTTGCAACAGTAACACTGAACATTCTTCTTCTGGTCATACTTCTCCTTTCCCTTCTGATATTTCTTCTCATCAGAGGTTGAAGTTTCCATCTTCTGGAATCTACCACCACGTCTATTTTGCTTCTTGACAAAAGAAGCCTTCAGAGCTTGCTCAACTTCCCTCTCAGAAGTTCTCTCAGTCAGACGCAACTCATGCGCCTCTAGACTGCTTTGCAATTCTTCTATTCTCATGGTTTCCAGATCCTTAGAATGTTCAATAGCAACCACAATGTAATCAAACTGAGGGGTAAGTGATCTCAATACCTTCTCAATGATTACTTGTTCTGAGAGTGTTTCTCCACACGCCTTCATCTCATTAGTGATCAAAATCATTCTTGAGATGTACTCAGAGACCTTCTCATTGTTCTTCATGTTGAGATTCTCATACTGCTTTCGTAAGGACTGAAGCTTCACCTTCTTCACTGATGCGTCACCACCGTAACATCTGACCAGTGTGTCCCACGCAGCCTTTGCTGTTTCAGAGTCAGCAATTTTCTCAAACACGTTCTCATCAACACATTGATGAATAAAGAACAGAGCCTTCTGATCTCTCTTCCTTTCTTTTCTCTGGGCTTCCTTCTGTTCCTCCGTTGCATCTGCTGCAACCGGAACATAGCCATCGGTAACAAGCTCAAGGACATCTTGAGCACCAAACAGCACACGCATCTGAATCATCCACCTATTCCAGTTTTTGCCATTAAGAACTGGAAGTTTAGTATTCAAATTTCCGTCTCCAGCCATCTTCTAACTTGTGCAAACTCTCAGATCTCACTCACACTCACACAGTGTTTCCCAACCCACAAACAATCAAGAAAAATGTGATTTAACACAACTGTTTCCCAGAAACAAAGTCAATCACACAGTCACACAAACTCACGTTCACTCGTGTTTCCCTGTGTTTGGAACCGGAGCTCTAGATACCAATTGTTGGTGCACAAGGTTCAAAGATGATAGATAGAAAAGAATAACGGCGCAAAAGGAGAGAAAATTGACTGTTCTATTAATAACAAATAGCTACTACTATTTATACAAAGGTAAGGTTGCCACATAGGCCCTAATAAAACTTAATGAGCAAGAATAAAAGTACATAAATGTAAAATACTAAATTACCCTCTAATAATTGTGGTACTGGTAATGACTATTGTGGCCCAGGGTGTCAAGAGGGTCCATGTACTGGCCAAAGTTCTGGTAGTAGTGTAGCTGACATTGTTACACAAGACTTTTTCGATAGTATAATTAATCAGGCTGATTCTAGTTGTGCAGGAAAGAACTTTTACACAAGAGCTGCTTTTCTTAATGCAGCTAATTCTTATGATCAGTTTGCTACGTCTAGTTCTGCGGATGACAATAAACGCGAGATTGCTGCCATTTTTGCTCATTTCACTCATGAAACTGGGCGTAAGTATTATCTTAAATTTAGTTTTCGCACTATTTGGTAATCAAAATTAACAGAATAATTTTAACATAACATTACTAAAATTGAAAACTTTTGCCCATGTCACTCTCGAGATAATTTTAGTGACTGATGAAAAAGGAACACACATAACATATGTTTCTTAATGTTGATGCAGATTTTTGCTATATAGAAGAGATTGATGGTGCATCAAAGGACTACTGTGACGAAACCAACACACAGCACCCGTGTGCCCCTAACAAAGGATACTTTGGTCGTGGACCGATTCAAATCTCATGGAACTACAACTACGGACCATGCGGACAAGCCATCGGTTATGATTTATTAAACTTTCCTGAAACAGTGGCCAATGATGCTTCGGTGTCCTTTAAGACAGCATTATGGTTTTGGATGAATAATGTGCACTCTGTCCTCTCCCAAGGCTTTGGTGCAACCATTAGAGCCATTAATGGTGCCATTGAATGTAATGGCGGTAACCCATCCGCAGTTCAGGCTCGTGTTAATTATTACACACAATATTGTAGTCAATTGGGTGTGTCTCCTGGTGCTAATCTTTATTGCTAAGCTAGCTAGCTATAGCCATACAAACAAAATATACTATATACTATATATAAAGTATATTAGTATGAATAAATGATATCATAGTGTAATGATATCATACTGTATGTTACACAATTGAATAATTCAATTTCTCCTTTTATAACATATCCATAGAGAATTTGATATATCATTGCATGCTTAACTTATTAACTGAACAAACTTTGTGTTTTATGAAATAACTGAATTCAAGCATGGTATATATGAAGAAACAAAAAAACACACAAAATTACTATGGTTTTGGTTTTGGCGTCCATTAATAGGATTCTAGTGTTTGTGCCATTGGTGATTCTTCTTGCAATGCTCAAAGCGAACAATCAAGGAATATCTGTTATGACATGTACCACTGCGAGTTGGTTTTTAGAGGGTTTTGGAGCGGAGAATTTTGGAGGATTAATTCTATATTTTGTGTTGGAACATGATGCGAATTAATGGAGAAGAACTTGGTATAAGATATGAATACAAGTGTTGTAGAACTAAGTGTTGTGAATTGAAGAAAGTCATTTTTAAGTCCCACATTGGGTAGGACGCAACCCTTAGTAGTGTTTATATATTGGAATGTGACCACTTAGGGTGTGCTCCAAGGGATACCTTGTTTTGTAAACGGTGGACCACGCATGCTTTGTTCCGAATATCACACGCGCGCCGCCGCCGTCCGACCACGCATGCTTTACAATTTTCGCACTTGCTCCAACTCAGTCAGTAACTGAGTGCCTAAAAGTTTCAGAATTTTCTTTCACGAAAAATCAACTCTCTGATTCCATTCTTCCTTCTCTCACAAAATATTTTCTTCAGCAAAATAAAAATTTCGTTCTTGTTGTTTCAGACAGTGGTTGTTGCCACTTAGAATTGATATTCGTATATCAATATTGAACTGGTTTTTATAATCAGAGAAAGGTGTCTTTCTGTCCGTTTTTCTTCTGTGCAGTTTAAAACGGTATTTGTATTGGTTGTTTTATCCTGGGGACTTCACGGTTGTTTTAGAACTACACTGCACAATTTCGAGTAGTTCCGTGAAACGTCTTAAAGAGAGCGACCTAGTCTGCGACTCGGCCAATAATCTGTTTGTGTTGTTGTTTTTAAAATCGTTTTTTCAAATTCGAAAACTTCCGTTTTTAACATTTTGTATAATTAATAATTTAAAATAATTGAAAGAAACATGATAAATGATCATATAATATACTTCAATTACACTTAAATCATTTTTAAAAATATTTTATAATGTTCTTAATTTAAAAAAGAAAAGCAAGTTTTTCCTCCTCTTCAAAAAAACAATTCGCAAATAAAGCCTCAATTTCTCATTTTCACATAATATCACTCAATGAAGATCTATCTAGCATGACATGTATGACTTATAGTAGCATGTATTTAGCTTGTGACTTTATGGAATAATATCACCCGTTTGAAGTCTGGTTGTGTTAGAATAGGAAAATATCTTTTAAGATATGCATTACTTTTATATTTTAGTTTGTTTAGAAAATATCTCAATAATTAGGTTTGTTTATTTTAAGCCCTATAATTAAGGGATTTAATTTAGATTTAAATATATTCACTTGGCTATAAATACCAAGGTAGTATACTATTTCATATGTAAATATTCAATGTAAATATTTCATTTAGTTCATTATCAATAATATTTTTATTTCTTATTATTTTGTCCAATTCTTCCCCCTAAATACCATAAATTCAACATGTTGCAAGATATGGAAATGATAAAATGCAAAGGAATTTCCATTCATGCCTTAGTTAGGCATGCATCCAAAATTTCCCTTTTAACACATACCTTTGACTTTGAGCATCCCATACATATACGGAATATTTGTTAGGAGAACCCCACTTAATTTGATTAGTTAAAAGGGTAGTCAAAGAGAGGGCAATGTCATGATCAATATAGGTGCGGCACGTAGGCTGCCACTTTGGTGGGTAGAAAAGTGTATGTGTTGTCTACTAATCTTAGTTCAATTGGTAAAAAAAATGTCGAAGTTATTAGGTCAGACGTCATAATCGAGGTTTGAACACACTTTTTCACTTGTCATTTCATCTATCTAAAAAAAGTGTATGTTTATTGGACTGGGGTAAGACCCAAAAATAAATAGCATAGGCTCAATAGCAAGATGGCCCAATCACTCAACCCATGGAATTCAAGAGATAACTTGGCGGCAAAGATACTCAGCGGCGAGGTAACAGGTGGGAGACGCCCTCGCCTCAGGTGTAACCGCACTCGTAGAAACTTCACCAACAAGTCAACACGTGGAGAGGGATAACCACCCCATACCTCCGTGATCATCACCAAAACAGGAAAAAACCGCCCATCATCATCGTGTATGAGGCGGAGGAGAGGGAAGAAACCGCCACGATCATGGGGTTCCCATGATCGTAGAACTCCATAACTGTTACCTATTGAAATCTATAAATAGGAGAACATACTTCATTGTAAAAGGCCGGGAATATATTTTTCAATATACAGAAATAATGCACAATTGTGGAGAATTACTTATTTCTTAGATACGATCCAATTATTTATCACCCCTTTTATTTGTTCACAAGAACATTTTGGCGCCCACCGTGGGGCTGCGGTAAAACGATTCCCAGCCTACCACTTTTTAGAGAGGGATATCTCCCAATATGACGGGAGGAACGCCCAACCACGGCACTGGTTCAGGCTCTGGTATGACCTTAACAGAGGCTGTCACCGAATTGAGGCGACTTCAAGACAAGGTAACGACCATGGACCAAGAAAAAGCCAACAAAGAAAACGACAAGGATGAAGATGAAATCAACGATTCCCAACCCTTGTCACAAGTCCCATGGGACGCCAGAGTCCCAGAAAACTTCAAAACCCCACATCTCCCAGTATTCGATGGAAAAACCGACCCGTCGGAGCACCTGATGGCAGTGGGAACCCAAACCGCCATCATAGGCGCCGCTGACCATCTGAAATGTAAACTACTCTCAGGTACCCTGAAGGAAGCAGCGTTAAGATGGTACATGAACTTACCAAAGAATTCCATCGAAAGTTGGACAGATTTCCAACGAAAGTTCATCCAACAGTTTTCAGGATCAAAACACATCAAGGTCACGGCCACTAGCCTCTTCACCACTCGCCAGAACTCCGCTGAAACTTTGCGCGAGTATCTGGCAAGGTTTTGCGAGGCTACCATCAAAGTATCCAACCCCAACCAGGAGATGTTCGTAGCAGCATTCCATAACGGCTTAAAAGTCGGTCATTTCAACGAATCCTTAGCACAAAAACCAGCAACTTCAATGCAGGAAATCATCAAGAGAGCAGAATGTTACATCAAGGGCGAAGAGAGCAACGCCGAGAAAAGATCTAGAGATGCGAGGGAAAGGGAACCACCCAACAGGAGCCACAAAGGCCTAGATTTTTATTCACAAAGGCGACGGCAGCCAGATCACAGAGGACAAGAGCCCCACAGGAAACCATACCATCAGCAAGGAAGGCGAGACATGGTCAGGTTCCCAGAGAAAGAATACACGCCTTTGAACAGAGCACGAGTTTATATTCTAGACGAAATACTCGAAGCAGGACTCACCAGATTACCCCAAAGGAGAGGAAAAGAATATCAATTGGGACAAAACACGAATGCCTGGTGCGCATACCACAGATGCAAGGGACATGACACCGAGAAATGCTTCAGATTAAGAGACCTTATAGAGGAACTAATAAAAAGTGGCCATCTAAGGAAATTTTTAGAGGACGCCGCTGACGGGAAGGTCGTAGTCCCAAAAGTACGCAGAGACCCACAAGGAAACCAAGAGGAGAACCCAGAAGGAGAGAAAGTAAGAATAGCAGTTAACACCATTGCCGGAGGTTTCGCGGGTGGAGGCGAATCAAGTAACGCCCGTAAACGATATGTGCGTCGCTCAGTTTTCGAAGCAAAATTTGTAGGGCACACTTCTATCTCACCCACTCCAGACCTATCTTTCACCAAAGAAGACAAAAGGGAAGTCATGCCCCATGACGACGACCCATTGGTAATTCAAGTCCAAATCCTAAACTGCGACGTGAAAAGAGTGCTTATTGACCCAGGAAGTTCAGCGGACATAATGTACTGGGAAGCCTTCAAAGCCATGCAACTATCAAATGAACACCTACTACCCTACAATGGCACGCTAGTGGGCTTTGCAGGCGAACAGGTGGAAGTCATGGGCTACACCACGTTGCTTACAACGTTCGGAGAAAAAGACCAAGCCAAGACTATCAAAGTGCGATACCTGGTAGTAAAAACACCTTTCACGTCATACAACATCATCATTGGACGACCAGCTTTCAACACTTTAGAGGCAGCCATGTCAACGCTCTACTTATCAATAAAGTATCCACTTGAAGACGGGAGAGTAGGAACCATCAAAGGAGATCAAGCCCTGGCAAGGCGTTGTTACGAGCCAAGCTTGAAAATAAAGCACAGAGCAACCAACCCCCCAGATCTCGCTCGCCCTATTTCTCAAAAGGGCGGAGTCAATGTGATCAGCCCTCTAGATTTAGATCCAAGAGAAGAATTCCAAGATAGGAGAGTGAGTCCCATAGAAGAACTAGAGAAAGTCCAAATTGGCGAGGCGACACACCAAACAACCAACATTGGCACATCTTTACAACCTGAAGAGAGAGGAAGGATCCTGGCGACACTCAAGAAGAACATCGATCTATTCGCATGGCACCCTTCTGATATGTCAGGGATAGACGAGACGATCATCACCCACAAACTATCCATCTCTCTCGAGACAAAACCCGTCTCACAAAAGAAAAGGAAAGTCGGCGAAGAAAGAAGAGCGGCCATCACGGAGGAAGTAACAAAGCTAAAAGAAGCAGGATTCATAGAGGAAATTAAATATCCATCGTGGCTAGCGAACGTCGTGATGGTGAAAAAGGCAAACGGAAAATGGAGAATGTGCGTCGACTTCACAGACTTGAACAAAGCATGTCCAAAAGATCCCTACCCCTTACCCAACATCGACAGATTGATAGACGGAGCATCAGGATACAAAACGCTCAGTTTCATGGACGCATACACAGGATACAACCAGATCAAGATGAATCCCGCCGACGCTCCCCACACGGCATTTATGACCAACACTTGTAACTACTTCTACAATGTCATGCCGTTTGGACTAAAAAATGCATGAGCCACTTATCAGAGGTTAATGGACAGAGTATTTTCGGAACATATAGGGAAAAACCTGGAAGTCTATATCGATGATATGGTAGTAAAGACAGCGGAAGCAGGCGAGCATGACCAAGATTTAAGTGGCATCCTCGCCTCAGTAAGGAAATACAACATGCGTTTAAATCCTTCCAAATGCTCGTTCAGAGTACAATCTGGCAAGTTCTTATGGTTCATGTTAACTAACAGAGGAATAGAGGCGAACCCGGATAAATGCCAAGCGATCATTGACATGAGGAGCCCTACATCAATCAAAGAAGTTCAGCAGCTGACAGGAAGGATTGCGGCGTTATCAAGGTTTTTATCCTGCGCAGGGGAAAAAGCATTTCATTTTTTCTCCACGCTTAGGAAAAGTGAGAGATTTGTTTGGAGCCCTCAGTGCGAGGAAGCTTTCCAAAACTTAAAAGTTTTCCTCGCCTCGCCTCCGATCTTGACTCGCCCGAAGAAGGATAACACCTTATACCTGTACCTCGCCGTTTCGGACAAAGCCCTCAGTTCGGCGTTGGTACAGGAGATAAAGGGAGAGGAGAAACCCATATATTTTGTCAGCAGTACATTCAAAGGAGCGGAAGCTAAGTATCAAAAGATTGAAAAACTCTCATTGGCAGTAATTGCGACGGCAAGGAAGCTGAGACAGTACTTTCAAAGCCACAAAATCGTGGTCAAAACTGATTACCCCATCAAAAATGTATTGAGAAAATCAGACCTGGCAGGAAGAATGGTGGCATGGTCAGTAGAATTGTCAGAATTTGACATAACTTTTTCTCCAAGAGGCGCGATCAAATCGCAAATACTAGCATACTTTGTGCTGGAGCTTACGACACCTGCAGAAGAAAGCACGGAACAACCTTGGACCTTATCGGTTGACGGAGCTTCAAACATTAGAGGAAGCGGAGCAGGAATAGTGTTAGAAGGCCCAGATGGAGTCCTCATTGAACAATCACTAAGATTCGCGTTCAAGGCGAGCAACAATCAGGCGGAATACGAAGCTTTGCTCGCCGGAATGAAGCTGGCAAAGGAGATGGACATCACGGACCTTAAAGCAAAAAGCGACTCGCAGTTAGTAACGAACCAAGTATCAGGAGAGTTCCAGGCGAAAGACCCACAGTTAGTCAAATACTTGGAGAAAGTACGCAACCTGGCGAACCATTTCAAATCATTTGAATTGGTGTACGTACCACGAGAGCAGAACGCAAGAGAAGATTTGTTGTCAAAGTTAGCAAGCACCAAAAAACCAGGAAGCAGCAGAACTTTCATTCAGGAAACGATTGCAAATCCCAGCATCACGGAAGAAGCAGTCATGATGGTCATTGAAGCGGAAGATTGGAGATCTCCAATCATAAGATACCTTCAAAAAGACGAATTACCAGCAGCAAAAGAAGAAGCGTATAAGCTAAAGAGAGCGGCGGCACGGTACTCCATGCTAGGCGACAAACTCTACAAGAGAGGATTTTCAGGTCCAATCCTACTTTGCGTAAGTCAGGAGGAAGCCAAGGGAATATTGGAGGAAATACATGAAGGATCGTGTGGAAGCCACATCGGGGCGAGAGCCCTAGCAGGAAAAATTCTCAGGGCAGGTTTTTATTGGCCGGAATTACACAGTGACGCCGCCAGATACGTCAGGACGTGTGACAAATGTCAGAGGTTCGCAAACTTACACTACGCCCCAGGAGAGCCACTGAAATCCGTTCTGTCCCCATGGCCTTTCTTCATGTGGGGGACAGATATCCTAGGACCTTTCCCCGCCTCAGCAGGACAAGCAAAGTGGATCATAGTGGCAATCGACTATTTCACCAAATGGATAGAGGCAGAAGCTCTTTCAAACATCTCAGCGGACCAGGTTAAGAAGTTTTACTGGAGGAAGATCATCTGCAGATTCGAACTACCCAAATACATCGTATCCGATAACGGAACCCAGTTCGCCAGTGAAAAGGTAGTCTAATTCTGCAAAGGAAAAGGTATACAAAACACTTTCATCTCTGTAGAGCACCCCCAGGCCAATGGACAAGCAGAGTCAGCTAACAAAGTAATCACAAGCAAAGGCGAAGGATGGGTCGCCCACCTTTTACCAATTTTATGGTCATACCACACCACGCCCCAATCTTCAACAGGCGAGGCACCCTTCACCATGGTATATGGCACAGATGCAATGATTCCCGCAGAGATTAATCCGCCAAGCTGGCGAAAAGACACCTTTACGCTAGAGGAGAATTCAGGAGCATTGGAAGAGAATCTAGATTTAATACAAGAACTAAGAGACAAAGCCCACTTTAGGGAGTTCGTATCAAAACAGAGAGCGGCAAGAAGATACAATACTAGAGTTATAGCAAGAAGATTCAAAGAAGGAGACTTAGTCCTCAAATGACCCATGGGAAAAGATAAAGGAGGAAAATTAGCAGCAAATTGGGAAGGCAAGGCCCCTTCAGAATCAATGAAGCATTTGAAGGGAGAGCTTACAGGCTGGAAACAATGGAAGGAGAAGTCCTGCACAGAACGTGGAATGTGGCCAATCTCAGGTTCTACTACAGTTAAAACTGCCACATGAAACGAGGAAAACAACGCCACAACATATAACTTTCTAATATTATTTTTTACAAGTTATTGCATGTGTACACAAAATGTACTGAAATCTTTCCCTTCCAATTAATAAATAGCGATGGGACACTCTTTTCTCCTATGAAAATAGGAGTTTTTATTGAGGCCCACCGTTTTAAATTCTTTGGTTTTGTGAAGAACTAACATATATGCTGGTGACACGTCCAAAAAGAAAGAAACGGGTTGAAATTCCAAGGTGTTACCCGTGAATCTTACGAGTAGGGAACGTCTAAAAAAGACACGGCGCTATCCTTAAATCTTACGAGTTGGATACGACGGAAACGAGTTGAAATTCCAAGGCGTTACCCGTGAATCTTACGAGTAGGGAACGTCTAAAAAAGACACGGCGCTATCCTTAAATCTTACGAGTTGGATACGACGGAAACGAGTTGAAATTCCAAGGCGTTACCCGTGAATCTTACGAGTAGGGAACGTCTAAAAAAGACACGACACTATCCTTAAATCTTACGAGTTGGATACGACGGAAACGAGTTGAAATTCCAAGGCGTTACCCGTGAATCTTACGAGTAGGGAACGTCTAAAAAAGACACGGCGCTATCCTTAAATCTTACGAGTTGGATACGACGGAAACGAGTTGAAATTCCAAGGCGTTACCCGTGAATCTTACGAGTAGGGAACGTCTAAAAAAGACACGGCGCTATCCTTAAATCTTACGAGTTGGATACGACGGAAACAAGTTGAAATTCCAAGGCGTTACCCGTGAATCTTACGAGTAGGGAACGTCTAAAAAAAACACGGCGCTATCCTTAAATCTTACGAGTTGGATACGACGGAAACGAGTTGAAATTCCAAGGTGTTACCCGTGAATCTTACGAGTATGGAACGTCTAAAAAAGACACGGCGCTATCCTTAAAATCTTACGAGTCGGATACGACGGAAACGGGTTGAAACACTCTGCCTCCTCGCTTTTATGCTTGTGATTGACAAAAAATTAAAAATCAGGTTGAAATCCCTAGGCGTTACCCTTTAAACTTTTTAGTGGAGGACGTCCAGAATATTAAAAATCAGGTTAAAATCCCTAGGTGTTACCCTTTAAACTTTTCAGTGGGGGGCGTCCAGAATACTAAAGCATGGTTGAAAGTCCAAAACGTTACCCATAAAACTTACCAGTCGGGAACGGAGAAAATACAAAAAGAAAAGCGTATCAAAGCATCAGGGCGCAACCTATCAAAGGGGTGACGCCCAAAGCAAACGTTATAAAGGAAGAATAAAGGTAACTTTAGCATATGTTATTATATTCAGTTATTTCATCATTAAAAAAAAACAGGCAGAAGCATCACTCAGACGATCATTCAAAATAAAGATTGAAAGACAACGAAAGCAACAACAAAGTTATGCAAAATCTGATTTCATTCATTGAGGATAGGATACAAATTCAAAGAAAACTACATCAAATTCGCATACAAATTCAAAGAAAACTACATCAGATTTTGATACAAATTCAAAGGAAATTACATCAAATTCAAAAGGGTGTACGAAGTGTTAATACTACACTCATCAACACTCGCATAAACAACTTGTTTATCACCCGATTATTGAAAAGTGTACGAGTGCTTAACTTATTACTACAATAAGCATCAACACTCGCATAACTCTAAAAAGAATCGGAACCCCTGACATTATATTTCCACTTTGACAAGTCAGAGAAGGGGATCCCGATCCATCATCCTCGTCCACAAGGGACGTCACTTGGAGGTTTTCACCTTCGAAGATTTCGGCGTCCTCGCCGCAGATTCCACCGTGATTTGGGAACCCTCATCTTCAGGTGGAGGAGGCCCATAAACGTAGAACTCCTCAGGAACGTAGGTCTTCAAGAACTCAGCATAATCTTCGTCAATATCATCAGAACTCGACGAACTTGGCGAAACCGGAGGTTGTTTCGCCTTAACCTTTCTGGACATAGTGGTGCGTCTGGATAAGGAAGCAGAAGCCTCTAATGTCTTCTTCCCTTTCTGGGATTTAGACCTCTTAGCGACAATTTTCTTAGAATTTTTTCTATCCATCTCAAATCGGTGAATAGGGAGGAAGAGAAGTATCGATTGAAAGATGGTGAAGGGAAAGGAAAGAAGACAAACGCTATTTATAAACAGGAGTGACAGGAACTTAACCCAAGTAACTGCATCCGAAATTAATTGAGGAGATAGTTACAACTACCGCAATAAAGGGGATTGGCCGTTTCAATAGGCGCGCGTAAATCAAGGAAGACCCAACAGAAATTTCTGACCGGTCAAAACATAGGAAATCACGCCACATGAGGCGTCATATCATATGACGCCACAGAAATCACACCTCATCTCGCCTCTTAGCAAAAATTAGAAGATTTACACACACTTAAAACAACAAGGATAACAGTTAGCATCAAATCAAGACGAGACGGAAAATGACGAAGGCAAAGATAATATCCATAAAACTACCAAAGCCTCAGAAGGGCACCAAAACATTGTCATTACAAAATATAATAAACCCACACAGGGGCAACCACAAAAATATATCAAACCCTCGCAGGGACGACCATAAAGTCTAATCAACAAGACAACAAAACAACAAACGGCGAACAATAAACAGCAAAGAGAAGAAGGAAACTATTCAGCAGCAGGAGACTCTTCATCAGGCGATGCCTTGGGTGACGCCTCAACATCCGGCGTGTCTTGAACTATATGTTCAGCAGCAGAAGATACCAACTTGTCGCCCTCAACCATCAACATGGCATCCGCCTTTCCAAGTTGGTCTCTGTCAATCTCAGGAAAGAGGACCTTCACCTGATCCAAGGCAAGCTGGAAACCCTCGTCGAACTGCTCCCCAATGGTCGCCTCCAGGGTATCCTTGTCAGATTCCCACTTGATCTTTTCCTCCCTCAAAGAGGCCAATGCAGCAAGGGCCGCCTCATTATCCTTAGCCAGAGTTTTGATGCGCTCATCCTTGGCGGTCACGGTCTTAAGGGCGGTCTCACGATCCCGTTGAGCTATCGCCAATTTCCCTTCATACTCCTTGGTCAACCGAGCAATCTCCTCTTCATGTTTTTCCTTCAGGGCCTTCACATCACCCTCACACCTTAGCTTGGCAGCTCTGACATCGTCCTCAAGGGTAGCTAAGTTCTTTTCCACAAGAGCTTCCTTCTCCTTAGCACCGGCAAGCTCCGCCCTTTGACGAGACGCCAGGGCATAGTTCAGAAGCAAACCCTTGAGCTCGTACCCAAGAGCCATCCTCATTAGTTCATCAGATCCGGTGCTATCAAAACGAGCAGAACTCCCCCGCCATATCCACCGACCTCGCCAAGAAAGCCTCAGGGTCAAAAAGGGGATCCCATGGCGAAGTCCCTCCAATTTGACTCGCCCCAGCCACAGCCTTATCCGTTGCAGGAATGCCTTCTTTGGGCGGATCCTCAATCTCGACCAAATCCTTGTGCTCCTCCGCCAAACTGTCATCTTTCTTTGACTTCCGAGACAGGGTCTTGGATCTCTTCTTGGCAGGAGACTTGACTTCCCCCTCAACCTTAGGGCTAGAAGTCTTCACTGCAACAGCAATGCGACCTTCGCCTCCTTTCATCTTCTTCTTTTTCTCTTCCGCCTCACCAATCTCCAACTGGCTAAGGACCTCCACCTTGTCGTCAACCTGCCCCTTCTCAATCTGGGCCTTGCGCGCCCTCGCCTTTTCCAGGAACTGTGCTCTCTGGGCGGGAGTGAGCGTCGACATATCTTCTGTAAGGAAACAAAAAAGTTTTAGTCATGGAGATGAGAGAAAAACATACAAAAAGCGAATGGACTCAAAAGATAAACTTACTAAGATATTTATTCATAACGCCAGGGGCGCCATCAGCATCCATAAGGTCCCTTGGACTCATCTGGTTACAAGACTCCAGATAAGCCACGGTGTCCCTCTCAAACTCACTTAGGCTCTCGTAGATGGCCCCTTTAACTAACCTAGGGTTAGAGGTCCAGTGGAAAGGAAAGAGAGGTTCACCCTCAGGCGAGTACATAATGTTTTGAATCCCCTCAGCGCCACGAACACGCAAGAAGGTCTCCTTATAGTTCTTATAGTTAGAGCTATACAAACTAAACAAACCCCTATTGGGCTGAGCACTCAGAGAGACAAGAGAATTGGGACTCAGGTTCTTTATATGATAAAAAGAAAAGAAGACGGCCACTGAAGGGTCAAGGATATCTAGGCCAAAACAAATCAGTTCAAAGGCCTTAATGAACGACCAACTGTTGGCGCTAAGTTGAGTAGGAGCAACATTGAGAACCCTGAGCATGGATTGTTGGAACTCAGAGAAAGGGAAGTAAAGGTGAAAATCTTCTATGAACTTGGTATACATGTAAAAGGAGGTTGGGCCAGAAGGAGGCACGCCGGTCACGTACTCGCCCTCGCCCACCGGCTCTAGCACAACGTCATCTTCCTCAAAATCCCCAGAGACATCAAACTTCTCCCTGAACTCCGCCACTCTCTCAACACTATCATACGATGAGTACACATTCATGGTTGCGACTTCGGAGCCTACAGCAACTAGGGCAAGCGATTCGTCTCTTCGTTTTCCTGTGAAAGACGAAGGAGAAATTATTACACAATCACTACCACAACTACTACTACCACTACTACTATCATCGCCACTACTGCTCTCAAGATCGCTATGAGTAATAGGAACCCCCAAAAGTTCGGTGAAATAACCAGAATAGTTCAACGATCCGTCAGGCCTAGTAAAGTGATCATGAACTTGGCGTTCTAAAGGACAACCAACAGGGAGAGGAGGAGAAAGATCTCCCTCATTAACATCACTAAGGTCTCTCAAAACGACCATTTTCACCGGAAAACCCTAGAAACCCTAAATCGCGAAATAGAAACAAGAAGGAAAAAAAAAGGGTAGAAATAACGGTTTGTACCTGGTTTAAAGGAGCAGTTACCACTTGAAATTTGAAGAACGTGGCTAGCGAAAATCGCGCGGGAAATGTATGGAGAACGGTTATGAACGTGCAATCTCGTCGGTAAACGAATCAGAAATCAGTGCAAGGAAAATAACCAAGAGTTTTCGATTGGAATGAAGAATGCAAGATGAAGGAAGTAACGTATATATAGAACCTATGGCACCGGTCGAAGAAAACTATTTGAAAAGTTGAAGCGTTTTGGAAAGAAAAAAGGTGAAGCGTTGCGATGATTGACGCGTGTCCTGAGGCGAACTGTTATCTCGCCATTTATAAGGTCACGCCCAAAGGCGATGCGTGGAAAACAAAAAATGCAATATCACGAGGAAAACAAAAACTTCATTAATTACGAAACCAAAGAGTACAACATGAGGGAAATAACAAACACCAAATACAGAGACATCAAAGCATATTACAAACAAGAAGTCCTAAGGTACTAAAAGGGAAACTACTTAAGCAACGACATAGGCGGCCGCGACAACATCGGCCTGCAATTCCTCAATTTCCTCCTTATATTTCTTAGCAACTGTGAGGTCAGGGCTAATTCTATCTTGATCATCCTGCAACCTCTCCATCTTCTCCTTGAGGCGAGTAAGTGAAGAACGAGTCCTGATGAGCCTCGCGACGTCATATTCAATGTCCAGTTGAAGGTTCCTTTTCCTCTTCATCAGGGGGCGAAGTTCATTCTCCAACACTTCGATGCGATTCTCAACGGCCTCCTCAGCAGACAGATTAAGATATAACGATTCCTCCTGCAGGTCAATACTGTCTTTGGTAACAGATATCTTTTGCTCCAACGTGTCTTCAAGTTCGTTGTAACATTTGAAAACCGCATTGGTGGTCTCAATGAAAGCGACATCCTTCTCCAAACGTCGAGACAACTCTAAAGCCAAATCCAAGAAGATCTTCTGGTCATTAGTCAGGCGCCACTTGTAATCATTGAGTTCCTCGACGTAAAGCTGAAATTCCCCCACATTGTCTATGAGTTCGTCTATATTTTCCTCCACTTTGTCCCTTACACGCCTAATAGCAGGCATAGCAGGCGACTCCAACACAGGGATGGACTGATCCATGGCCATAAGAAATGAAAAAGGAAACAATGAGTTAGAAAGAAATCTGGAAAACGTGGGCAAAAAGCAAAACCATCATAAGGTCTATTTATAGGAGAGGGGCGACGCATGCCAAGAGAAGCAAACAGGTGGTTACCCCCACGATCATCACGACTGGCCTAACTCCCACTATCACCACTTCGCCTCTTTAAGCCTCGTGCTTGGGGGGCTGTGGACTGGGGTAAGGCCCAAAAATAAATAGCATAGGCCCAATAGCAAGATGGCCCAATCACTCAACCCATGGAATTCAAGAGATAACTTGGCGGCAAAGATACTCAGCGGCGAGGTAACAGGTGGGAGACGCCCTCGCCTCAGGTGTAACCGCACTCGTAGAAACTTCACCAACAAGTCAACACGTGGAGAGGGATAACCACCCCATACCTCCATGATCATCACCAAAACAGGAAGAAACCGCCCATCATCACCGTGTATGAGGCGGAGGAGAGGGAAGAAACCGCCACGATCATGGGGTTCCCATGATCGTAGAACTCCATAACTATAAATAGGAGAACATACTTCATTGTAAAAGGCCGGGAATATATTTTTCAATATACAGAAATGATGCACAATTGTGGAGAATTACTTATTTCTTAGATACGATCCAATTATTTATCACTCCCCTTATTTGTTCACAAGAACATTTATAAACTACATTTAGCCTCAGATTTCTAAGCAATTAATGTTAGACTTTTGATGTACTAGAACATTGACATTACTTTAAGCTTGTGACATTGTTGAATGATTTCACACGTTTTACATCTACTTGCAAGATACGGAAAGGAAAAACTTGCAAAGAGAGGGAAATGAGACATGATCAAGATAGGGGAGATCATGCAGTCAAGTAAAGAGTTTTGGTGTCATTAGGCATAAAGGGGGAGACCCTAAAATATTTGCAGCATTCTACATTTGTCATAAAATACCATGTTTCTATCAAGTTTTATACTTCAAATTAAAAGGATTATCTCTACTTGATATTTTCTGTAGTAATAATGCAACTAAACTACAAAAATAAACAATTCGTCCATTCCTTAAGAAATTCCAAAGGGAAAACAATTTACATTTTTTGACTCAGAATCCCTTCGAGGATGATAAAGTTTGACAAGAAACGTAAGAATACTAGCATATGACAACATGTAACATTTACAAATGGAGTTGGATTCAGAGATTACAATTTGTTATTCATATCGTGGAGTATATGCTTGTGCAAAACACCTACAAACTCATTCACAAGTGGGTCTCCACCCCTCCCGATCGCACCCAAGTTAATTCCGCCCTTTGCCATGTAGATGTTTTAGCGAATATGTGTTGCGATAATGACTTCGATTTTATTATTTATGAACAAGTTCCAGCTCATATTAGTTTTGGGTTTCCTTCCTTTGGCTTGTTGCTTTTTTCTTTTCTTATAAGTTATAACCATCTTTTCTCCACACAAAAAATGGTACTGTATCATATTATCATCATATATACACAATTCAACTTTTCCTTCTACAACATGTCAATTAATAGAGTTGATGGCTTCGTTAGAAATTCAGTTTACACTTAACAAGAGTTTATTTTTTATTTTTTATGAAACAGTTAACAAGAGTTTATATAAAAGAAGGTAATATTCAGAAATATAGCATTAGAAATATATTTAACTGGAGAGACATGTGTGCACAAAAATAGGTGTTCTCAAGCTGAAAGTCAAACCCAAAGTAACTAAGATTTGACTATACTCAAATGCCCAATAATAACTTAGCAGATGGTTGGTACTATACATTGTAATTTGGCTTGACCGTTAGTTAGGTTATAGATATACTTAAAAATTTGTGCATTCATTTTCAAATTATCCAGGAAATCACTTTTTTTTACTCAACCAGAAAATCACTTTTGAAATAGAAGGAAAGGAGAATGAATAAAAGTGAGAGTTTGTGAAGGAATATTAATAATGTTGTTGATTAATAATAATATGAGTTTGGAGTTAGAGTGGGAGTCTCCAACATCATCACCTCCTACACCTCCCTCTCCACTACCAATAAGTTATGGAGCAGGAAACAGTAGATACTCTTTCTCAGCTTCTTCAACTTCATCACCACCTTTCTCAACCCCTACGTCTGCCGAAAATCTCCCTCTTCTGCATCTGCACAAGACATTTGATGTTCCTAATGTGCCTTCGGTATTTTCAGTGGATCGCCAAGATCCTCCAGAATTGGAATCCAAAAGTACATGCCTCCAGGACTTGTAAGTCTGAATCTCTTCTCTTTACTTTCTTTTCAAGGGAGGACACTTAATTCACACACACACATATGAACATTCAGAACACAACAGGCAGCAACATATATCATGTGGGAGTTAGGAGTCTGGTGAATCATTTCATTTCATATATAATATAAACATAATTTAAAGTCATCTATGTTTATCTGCTTCAATTCCTTGTGTTGTGTCCTAGACTAGACTAGTAGTTAGTTCAATAAGTTTCTTGACTGGCAGGTTATAAGGTTTAGACTTTAGAGACACCCACCAGTCAAGTCAAATGGAATAAATATTATAAAAACTTTTCTTGATATATAGGTTTAATGCTGATGACAAAACAATATTAACAAAACTAACTAAACCACATTTTCTTTGTCTTCCCCTTCCCCTGAATAACAACAGGTTGGCATGGTTTATACATTTTCTTTGTTCCAACAACAAATAGCATGTATTCTCAACTTGTGACATTGTGGAATGGTTTCGCACGTTCGATGCCTGGTTGCAAGATATGGATAAGAATTAACTTGCAAGGAAGTTCCTTCAAAAACATTCATTCCATGCCTTAATTAGGCATACAAACTATCACGATTTTATATTAGATTTAATTCATCTTTACAAAACCGACTTGTAAGATAAAGAGTGTCACTCTTTTATAAACTCTTTTCGCTCGAGCCTTATTTTATCCTATGCATAACTTGGGTTTTCAATAACAAGATCAATATAGGGAAAAATGGAAGATCATTAGCTGAAGTAAAGAGTGTTGGTGTCTTTGCGCATAAAGGAGCTAGCAGACCCTAAAATTTGTGCAGCATTCTAACTTTGTACTAATAAAAACTAGGTTTCTATAAAGTAAGTTAATTCTTCAAATTAGAAGGATTATTTATTGCTAACTGGTATGTTCTCTAGTAACAATTCAACTAAACTACAAAAATCAACAATTGGTCCTTTCATTCCACAAAGAAAAAAGTTTACATCATTTACATCTCCAAACTCACATATTTTGATGAACACATCCCATCAAAGATGAAACATTCAAACTATATTCAAGTTAAAAATTTTAGTTTTTAAAATTAATAATGATTTTTAATAACATTTATTTTATTTCTTTTTTAGTTAAGTAGTCTAGTGACTATAAATTTCACCCAGAATTCGAACCCCAATTCTGCATGTACTTAATCTAATGTCTTCACAATTTTCTCTCGGCACAATTTTGTCTCCTACAAAAAAAATTAACTCAAACTAGTCCTAACATTTATACTACATCATTATTATGAATATAATAGCAAAGGCAAATATTCTAATATATATATTAAAAAAAAGAGTACTGCTATACAATACGATGAAAACCTGCCAAGAAAAATACGATGCTATAAATGAATCAAATATATATCATCTCCTTCATTTACGGAATACATGGGGTGGTTTGGTATTATTATGCGGCTGAGATCTCTTCGCATGTTTCGTTTCGTACCAATAAGGATTATTCTAAAAAAAAGAGCATTGCAAATTATAAATTATTATTTATTTATGAGGATAAACCAAGAAAAATAGAGAGAGCAACACCGAGAGAATAAGCTCCAACGAAAGTTCCAACCAGTGCCGGACCGGAGTGAGCAACGGCACCAATTCCAACGATTCCGGCGACACCAACAGGAACTCGTACAATCAACGCTTTAGTGGCGGAAGACAAAACAGCGTCAGTGTAAAGATAACGAGCCCAATCCTTGAACATCGGAAGTCGGAGGACGTTATCGTTGCCGTGATCGGACGGAAGGATATGACGGAGTGCGGAATCAACTTGAGTCCGATCAGGAGGTTGTGGGACCCACTTTTGGATGAGTGGATGGTCGGAGAGGATGGTGTGGATTTGATCGGAAGCGGTTTTGAGTTGATAAGGTAAGACTCCTTCGAAAGCGTGTTGAGTTAGTGAAAGACATTGAGAGAACGCTGAGTCACATGCTGAGTTGAATCGGTTCGAGTTCTGGAAAGTGTTGTTCACTCGCTTTGACGCTGATAACCCCATCTTTCTTTTTTCTCTCTCAACTCAATTTCAACTCATCCTCTATCTCTCTGCTTTGATTTTTAAGGTTTGTATAGATTTATCTTTTTTTATTTATTTTATTTGTAACGAAAGGAACTAAAATAAAAATAATATAGATTCTTTTGACGCAAAAAATAATTTAGATGAATAATGATATTTTAAGATTTTAATAGTTATATTTTGTCAAAAAAAAAGATTTTAATAGTTATATGTAATTTGTCGTTTTGTGACACACGGATGTTGTGGGTTTGTGCAGATTAAAAAAAAATTATATTGCATCAATATAAAAAAAAACATAATCTGTCAATTTGAACGAATGAATATCATTTATTTAATCTAAACAAAAATCTTAATAATAGTAATAATATGATTATTAAAAAAATGAAGTTATTTAGAATATACTACATTAACTTTTGTAATGTTTTTTTTAAGAAGTGAAATTCGTTTAAAATATTGCAACATCAGAATAATGATAGGATGTTGAGTCTAATGTTCGAACATCGTACCAATACAAAACATAATGAACAAGACAAATATAGTCAATAACAAGAAGGTAAAGTTGGTATCCCATTAAAAACATAAATGATTTGACTTAGAAAAAATGTACATAATTATAAAGGTAAAAAAGAGATGATGGAACCAAATCGTCATTCTACTTTGAAAGGTTTGATAGAAAGCATTTAGCAATAGGCTATTTAAGATGATTATGAAAGTTAATGCAATAAATAAATAAAAAAGAAAAAAAATGGATATCAAAAATATAATCTATTTTGACTGGAATTTAATTTAGTTTGACTAAATTTTTGTATCTTCGTCCTAAAATTCATTATAAAAAAGAAAGACCACTGAGGTCTATCGTAAGTGGTTGATGTTCAGTATATAAGTGTTGTAAACTTCAAGGTATCGAGTTCAATTCCATCTGATAAAAAACACTACCACAACAATAGAGCATTTAGGTATTTTCTTATTCTCCTCATTTGGATCAGCAAGCATCCCAACAACTTAACATTTATGGCATCTTGATTTTTAATCTTAGAAGCCCTTCTTGCAATAAGGATAACTTAATCCTTCTCATAGGTCTTCTTGTTACCTTGACATCTTTTTTTGATTAATTGATGTTAATTCAGTTTTCTTGTTACAAAACTTGTAGGTTCTCATAGATGGTCGATGGATTGAAGAAGATGCTGCAATTTTGGTCCCAGGTGACATAGGAGATATCATTTCTTCTGATGCTCGTCTCTTTGAGGGTAATGCTTCGAGTGTTGATCAAGATGCTTTAATCGGAGAATGTCTTTCGGTGACAAAGAATCCCTCAGAGGAAGTGTTTTCTGATTCAAATGTTAAGAAAGGTGAGATTGAAGCAGGTGTTATAGCCACTGGAGTGCACATGTTTTTCATTAAAGTTGCTCACCTTGTTGATAGCACCAACCAAATTGGTCACTTTCAGAAAGTCCTAACAGTAGTTGGTAATTTATGCATTTGCTCAATTGCTATTGGGATATTGATTGAGCTCGTTGTCATATACCGTCATACAACACCGAGCTCAATCAATATTTCAACAGCAATTGAGCAAATGCATAAATTGTCAATTGTTGTTAGCACTTTCTGGAAGTGTCCAACTTGGTTTGTGCTATCAACAAGATGAGCAACTTTACCGAAAAATGTGTGCACTCCATGGCCAGTAGCAATAACAACCACTTCAACCTCACCTTTCTTAACAGTACGTTGAACCAGAAAACACTTCATTTGTGAGATTCTTTGTCAGCGAAAGTGATTCTCCGGCCAAAGTCAACTGATCAACACTCAAAGTATCACCCTCAAAGAGACGAACATCAACAAGAACGATATTTCCTAATTTAATGCTAATTATGTCTCCTAGTGTTGGGGAAAACTAGACTTAATAGTCTCTTTAAAATGCGGAATTATTTCTCCCAATCACCTGTGCAATTAAATCGACAACCAGAAAATCCAACCAAGCAGAATAATAATAATAACGATAAAGACACCGGAATTTAACGTGGAAAATCCCCTCAATGTGAGAGAATAAAAAAACCACGGGACCAAGCCAGATAAATCTTCCACTATGAATAAATAATGGGTACAATCAGTCATCTAGTGATCACTAGGAATAACAACAATCATCACCTATGGTGGAATCAACAACAACTATCAACTTCCATATAAAATGGGTAAACTAACACAACCTAGAGAGAGATTTGAACAACTAGTAAAAAACTAACTAAGTGATAGAAAATACATATTCAAGTTGTAGCTCAAAACAAGCAACTTTGCTACACACTCATTATCACTTAGGAACCACAAATCTCTTCTCTCATGAACAGTGCTGCGTGTTGTTCTTGTATACTCACTGACGCGGCTGCAACTTGTTTTGTTTCATATGTTGTGTTTTCAAATCTAGGGATTAAAGAATCCACTTGCCTTCACGTGAGAATCACATGGCAACATGACTTGGGCTTATAAACAAACCAAAGCCCAAATGCTATTAACACCTCCAAATAGGAGGGATAGCCCAACAAACTCCCCCGACCGACTAGTTGGAGGGCAACACCAATCCGGCTTCCAAACGACAAAATTTAAACTTTCCTCTAGGCAACACCTTCGTCAACATATCCGAACCGTTGTCATCGGTGTGAATCTTCTCAAGCTCCATCAACTTGGAATCTAACGCATCACGAATCCAATGATAACGAACATCAATATGCTTCGACCTCGAGTGAAAGGAAGAATTCTTCGACAAGTGAATAGCACTTTGATTATCACAAAACAAGACATATCTTTCTTGTTTCACACCAAGCTCCATAGCAAATTTCCTCAACCATAACAACTCTTTTGACGCTTCTACAATGGCAATAAACTCGGCTTCGGTAGTAGAGAGAGCAACACACTTTTGCAACTTCGATTGCCAAGCCACGGCTCCCCCGGCAAAAGTCACCATATACCCCGAAGTAGATTTTCGATCATCAATGCTTCCGGCTAGATCCGAATCCGTATAACCAACCAACATAGGCTTCTTGCATCCCAAAGTTAGCTTCAAATTCGACGAGCCACGCAAATATCTCATCACTCACTTCACGGCCTCCCAATGAACTTTTCCCGGATTTGAGAGATAACGACTCACCACTCCCACGGCATGAGCAATATCGGGTCTTGTACAAACCATAGCATACATCAAACTACCAACCGCCGACGAGTATGGAATGCTCTTCATACTCAACTTTTCTTCATCCGTAGATGGACATAGTTTATGACTAAGCTTGAAATGAGAAGCAAGTGGAATGCTCACCGCTTTAGCCTTATCCATACTAAAACGCCGAAGGACTTTCTCCACATATTTTTCTTGTGACAAGTACAACTTCTTCTCATTTCGATCTCGAACAATTTCAATACCAAGAATTTTCCGAGCCTCTCCTAAATCCTTCATAGCAAAAGATTCACTCAAAGTATTCTTCAACTCTTTAATTCTTGAAATATTCTTTCCAACAATTAGCATATCATCCACATAAAGTAAGAGAATAATGAAATCACCTTCGGAAAAATTCCGGAAAAATACACAATGATCGGCCTTGATCATCTTGTACCCATGTTCAATCATCACCGAGTTGAACTTTTGATACCATTGGCGAGGTGCTTGTTTCAAACCATAAAGACTTTTTACCAATTTGCAAACATAGTCTTCTTTGCCTTTCTCTACAAATCCATCCGGTTGCTCCATGTAAATCTCTTCATGTAGATCACCGTGAAGGAAAGTCGTCTTCACATCCATTTGCTCTACTTCCAAATCAAGACTAGCGGCTAGCCCAAGAACCATTCGAATAGATTGCATCTTCACAACCGGAGCAAAAATCTCGCCAAAGTCAATACCTTCCCGTTGTTTAAAACCTTTAACAACTAAACGAGCCTTGTATCTTCTTTGAGAAGTACACTCATCTTGCTTAATCCGATAAACCCATCTATTCTTCAATGCTCTCTTACCCTTTGGCAACTTCACTAACTCAAAGGTATTATTCTCACGAAGTGATTGCATTTCATCCTCCATGGCATCCATCCACTCCTTTTTGTTCTCATCCTCCAAAACTTCTTTAAAGCTTTCGGGTTCTCCACCATCGGTAAGATTAATATACTCGTTCGAGGGATATCGAACGGAAGGCTTTTTAACACGAGTAGACCGCCTCAACTCATTAGAAGCAATATGTTGCTCAACACCTTCAATCTCTTGCTCAACCTCATTTTCAACAACGTCCTCCGTAGCACCTACATCAACAACATCATTAGGATTTAAAACATTATCATCCACCCATTGTCGAATGTAACCACAAACTTGTCTATGCAACAAAGTCCATTCTTCATCACTTTTTCCTTCGGGTTTTTCATTAGAGAAAACCGGCAAGTGAAAACCTTTCACATAAAGCAAATCTTCCATCTTTCCTTTCCATACATTATAGTTGGATCCATTCAAACTAATCATTCTAGTTGTGTTCGTCTCCATTATTGCACAAATCAAACCACGGCTCTAGATACCACTTGTTGGGGAAAACTAGACTTAATAGTCTCTTTAAAATGCGGAATTATTTCTCCCAATCACCTGTGCAATTAAATCGACAACCAGAAAATCCAACCAAGCAGAATAATAATAATAACGATAAAGACACCGGAATTTAACGTGGAAAATCCCCTCAATGTGAGAGAATAAAAAAATCACGGGACCAAGCCAGATAAATCTTCCACTATGAATAAATAATGGGTACAATCAGTCATCTAGTGATCACTAGGAATAACAACAATCATCACCTATGGTGGAATCAACAACAACTATCAACTTCCATATAAAATGGGTAAACTAACACAACCTAGAGAGAGATTTGAACAACTAGTAAAAAACTAACTAAGTGATAGAAAATACATACTCAAGTTGTAGCTCAAAACAAGCAACTTTGCTACACACTCATTATCACTTAGGAACCACAAATCTCTTCTCTCATGAACAGTGCTGCGTGTTGTTCTTGTATACTCACCGACGCGGCTGCAACTTGTTTTGTTTCATATGTTGTGTTTTCAAATCTAGGGATTAAAGAATCCACTTGCCTTCACGTGAGAATCACATGGCAACATGACTTGGGCTTAAAAACAAACCAAAGCCCAAATGCTATTAACACCTCCAAATAGAAGGGATAGCCCAACACCTAGGACCAAAATTGCACCATATTCACTCCATCAACCATCTCTGAGAACAACGTCCAGAGGAAATATCGTTCTTCAATCCTCTTCTTTTTTGACAAATCATTCTTTAATCCATGAAACGAAAATTAAGCAAGTGATTCAACCTCCACAAATTGCAAATAGATATTTTGGCAACGAAAATTGCAAATAGATTCAACCTCAACACATTTAAACTAGGATTAATGAATCAATGACAATGAGAATGATTAATAAAATGTTTTCTAAATTTGCCCCCTTTTATGTTTTTTTATTTATTTTTTCCCATTACTTAATTGTTTTTTGATAGAATATAATTATTTAATTGTTATTATTCGTCACATATATATTGCTACATCAGGTTGTTTATGTGCCACCTAATATAGAAATTAAAAGGGATACATCAGCATTTTTGGCACACAAAATGGAGTAAGGGTCAAAAGTGCATAAAAATAAAAATAGTGGACAGAAATATTTGATTTTAAAATAGAAGGACCAAAATCGTGAAACATGTAAAATAGAGGATCAAAAGTACAATTAAACTAAAAAAGTAAGAGAAAATGTGATATGAACTTGAGAAAAAGAACGATGGTAAGTGATGTTATTACAGTGGTGATGATGACAGAGGAGAAGAAGAGTTGAGATTAATATAAAAATGCGTTTTTTTTATGTATTGTATAATTGTTATTTTGTTTTCATTTTAGATTTACTTTTATTTTTTGTTTAATTTGGCAATTATTAGTTTTTTTTTTCTTATTATATATTCGATGAGATGGATAAAAGGATATATATATATATAGGACAAAACTTATATGTATTGCTATACATGCAGTTTTTACTTTTCCTCTCACAAAGAGATAGTTATTTTAATTGAAAAACAGTTTTCTTTTTTTTTTAAATGAAAAAACACAAAATACCACTTATTTATGAGTGGAACAGCAAAAACTGCACATAAAGTAATGCATCTAAGTTTTATATATATATAAAGAATATACAATAAAATTTGCTACATAATTTCGTAAAAAAAATTTGCTACACAATCATCCTCAAACCTCAATTGTAATAAAAAAAAGTCAAAATAAAGGGACGCAATTGTAATAAATGTCAAAATAAAGGGATAAAAAAGTTTGATTTTAGAATGAAGGGGACTATTTTCATAAAATTGATTAAATAGATGACCAGAAATGCAACTAAAAATTAGTCCTTTTTTTTATCATCATTATTATAAAATTCATAATCACTATAATAAAATATAAATTTTCATTGATAATAGAAAATCATCACAATATATTATTTAATAATTTTTTTAATGGTTTTATTGGTAGATATACTTGTATAAACACATTGAAAGTGTACAAATATCAGATATAGTTCTCTCTAATAACTTGTGCAACAACATGTAGGTACTAGGGGTTCCCTTACACACCCATCACTAGGGAATCCCTTTGCTATACAAAGTTTATGACACTCAGACTCAGATATTAAACAAGATTTCAAACGAAAGCATTGTACTAAGCCAGGAGGTGGACCAATTATTCCAATTCCAAACCCTGCACAAACAATTAAATGACATTAGAGATAGTATCTAATATTTTGAATTTTTTTGGCATTTTTGAAAGATGTTATACATTTTTATAAAAAAAATATGGTTCTTAAAACTTCAATCAAAATCTAGTTTATTACCTGTAACCATGCCAGAGAAAATGAACATAATTGCAATGGTAAAAAGGAGATGATTGAACCGAATCGCCATTATGCTTTGAAGTGTTGATTGATAGAAATGCATCTAGCAATAGGATATTTATAATGATAACAAAAGTTAATGCAATAAAAAAGATAATTAATGGATATTGAAAATATGATCTATTTTGACCGAAATATAATTTAATTTGACTATAATATTTTTATCAATTCTTTTTTTACCAGCATTAATTTAATCGATATTGCAAATATGATCTATTTTGACTGAAATATAATTTATTTTGACTATAAATCTTTATAAATAAAAAGTAAAATATTAATGGATATTGAAAATATGATTTATTTTGATTGAAATATAATTTATTTTGACTAGAACTTTTTATCAATTCTTTTTATACTAACATTGAATTATTTTGACTTGAAATTGAATGTTTTTGTTGCACATACTTTTCTATATTTTAAATTGATAATTATTTTAAATCAATAATTCAAAATATTGTGAAACTGACTATACTATATTATACTATACACTAACACCCTATTTGGCTAAGCAGTTTTGGCTAAAGTGATTAACATGTTTATTTCTATAACAAAAGATTAGATCAAGTGAAACAATTTATTTATAAGCTATATTTTTTTTTGTCAAGAAGTTTAGTGATTAGAAATTTCACTTTTAAAGTGGATAAGTGGGACCGGGGTCCAAATCCCAATCTCCTGTATATATTATGCTACCACATTGGGCTTAAGAACAACTATACAAATGAGTTAGACACCATACTTTAACCTAAAACCTTAAGGTGTTAGGTTTAAGAAACCTCTCACTCATAAAGTGATAAACCTCCACTTTTCTAAGCAATATGAGACTTCTCACATCACACTTGCCATAATTAATTCCCCCTCAAATGTGAGTCATTCAATTCATCATGCTCCCCTCAAGCAAAGTTTTTTCCTTCATCACTTGCATCGCCATTGCCATTGCATTCAATGAGACACACCGTCGGACCACCTTTGTTAAGAAGAATTTCGATACAAGGATCTGGTCGAACACTTTGTCGAACCACCGACTTTTATACCATTGTTGGGTCACGAGGGAGCTGCCAGTGGATCATCCACATTTGGATAGAGAACAACTATACAAATGAGTTGGACACTACACTTTAACCTAAAACCTTAAGTTGCCACAACAAATAGAGGGACCAAAAATGCAATTAAGCTACATAATCATCCTCAACAATATGGTGCATTTGGTCATTGAGAAATAATATCATCTTTAGAGGAGCTTCGATTTGTACCAACAATTTGCTGGATATTATCAAGATATTTCTTAGCTTTGGTTTATTAGTAGGGCAGGTCGGAATCTAAACTACGTTTTTTTTATTGGTGCATATTAATCTATTAGCATGTTTAGAAAGTGTTTGATGCATTATTATAAGGATTGAGGTATCCCTTATACTACCTCTTTTTTTAATATATTCCTTTTGCTTATAAAAAAAATAAAAAATCAGATTGTGACACAATTGTAATAAATGTCAAAATAAAGGGGTATGAAAGTGTGATTTTAGCAAGACGGGGATTAATTTCATAAAATTGATAAAATAGATGACCAAAAGCGCAACTAAATCCTTTTTTTTTATTTATCATTATCTAAATCCTTTTTTGCATATAACTCCCTCTCTCATTATATTTTTACCTGTGTAACTGTGTTACACACCCTCAAACTCACTTTCTTGGCACCATTTTGTAAAATAAAAATTACCCATTACTAATGATCTAAGCAATGTTAGTGTCGAAATTTAATTACATCAAATATTTTTTTTGAAGAAATTAGATTAGTTCACCTAAATTGACACAAGAGAGAATCGAACTTAAAATCTTAAGGAATAGCACACTCACAAGTCTCAAATCAATATCACCAGACCCACCCAAGTGGATTTTTAATTACATCAAATCTATTTGAGAACAAAAATACTCCATGTCAATTCCCTATATTAGTTGTTATCATATTAGTATGTATAACTCTTCAATTAATAATGAATGAATTGAACATGTTAGGATGAAGTCGTGACATTGGGATCACATTGATCAAGTTTGTTTTTTCGCTGCCTTCAACATCAATTGCAAGAATGTAGTTTTCATTTAAGCATTCCTTTTTATACATGTAATACTTTTTTTTTATTCAACGGGGCTTAAACCCAAAAAGAAAAAATTAAACGGTAACTAACTGGGGAAAGGATACATCCCTATATAATTATCATCAACAATCTCAATCACCCCAGAGGGAGGATGTTCAAAATAAACAGTGTTGCCAAGGCTAATGATGTGTCACCCCTATAAATGCATGTAATACTTTTAGTGTAAAAAATAATTGAACAAAATAGAAAAAGAAGGGAGTCAGTTGATTTGTAAATATTTCCATTTAACTTTGTGGTTGGTTTTCTGCTTAATATGGAACATTTACCAAAATTTCCATCGTTTTATCACTTTGTGTTTAATAATGTTTTATTTATGTTGTGTTTGCAATTCTAGAATTCTGGATTGAGCGCGTAAGAGTATCTGTGAAAAAAGAAGCGCCTGTGAACTTCTTGACCGACCCCCTAGAAGGGAGATCTACATTGAGGCCAGCTGATGTTTTGGTGTACGGCTGGGTAGGAGGGAAACATGCATGTGTGGACTTGACTGGGGTTTCTCCCCTCGTGGGATTGACGACCGGGGATTTTACGGTAGGACAGGCGGCCCTCAAAGTTGCTTCCAGTAAAGTGATCAAATATGAGAGAGCGTGTTCTGAAAATCAACATGTGTTTATACCTTTTGCATTTGACACTTTTGGTTTTCTAGCACCGGAGGCTGTAGATGTTATAAAAAGAGTTCAAAGAGTCATGCATAGTAATGTGGTGTCTCATAGGTCTCAAGATGTTGTATTTAAAAGGGTTAGTTTTGCCATCCAAAAAGGGTTAGCGGTGCAGCTTGTTGCCTGTTTACCTTCTATTAAAGTGTAATTACCTCTATTTATATTATCAACTATATACTAGTATGCTAAGTGTCATACCCTAAATTTTGCCCGCCATTTTATTATCATATTGATTTATTTTATTTATTTTATTTATTTATTTTTTGTTGTCCAAGAATCATAAAAGAAAGAAAAATAATATAAAATATAAAAAAATTAAAAAGGAAAAGATCTTAACCGAATCTCCTTCATTCCCATCTTGTACAAATCCATTTATTTTATGCAAATCCGTTCAATTTACTCAAACTCATTCCTAAAATAAAGCAAGCAAATCCACTTCCTAAACCTAGTCCTAGCACTATATAAACTCAAGAAGATACACAAAAAAGGGACGAAAATCCGAGATACAAAATTCCACACAAAAGTAATAAAAAAGGCAAAAAAGAGGAACAAAAGAAGAACACAGCCGCAGCATCTGAGGCATCCTGCGCCTCCCTCCCCATATACAGCAAATCAAATCACCGCTAAACTAAGAAAAACTCTGCAACAAACTAGAGGTAAGGGTGCTTAACTATATTTATTTTAAGAGATGAATAGTAATAAGCCTTGGACATAGTTGCCTATTCGTTCTTCTATTTCATGAAAAGTTGTGTTGCTGATGTTATTCGTCCTTGTTTCAAAAGCAATAATTTTGGTATTGTAATGCTTATATGATAATAGATTCATACTTATTTGGTACTATATGCATACGTATATGACTTTTATGATAACAGATTCATACTGATATGATAACAGATTCATGATATCTCCATGCAATTAGTACACGCATATGTATAGGATTGTCATAATTTTTAAAGTGGTTCCATGTTCTTTAGTTTGCTATGTGCTATTTGGTATTAGAATCAAACAATCAATGATAATAGCCTCTAATTGGAAATCACATGTTATTACTTTATATTGCCTTTGAATTAATGAAATCAAACAAAAATATTAGAAAAAATAGCTACTGGGGGCAAGGTGATTCATCTAGTAAATAGAGGTATTTAGTTTTGTGAATAGTTGGTTATTTGCCAGCTAAAACTTCTCTAACAAAAAATATAATATGGATTAAAAGAGACCGGCGGATGTACATCCGTTCATCTCTCAAATAATCGACGCTTAGTGTACACTTTGCCTACCGATTGTTTGTTTTCTACAAATAAATTTTAATAAATAAAATCGGATTAAAAAGGAGACCGACGGATGTACATCCGTTCATCTCTCGAATGATCGACGCTTAGTGTACACTTTGCCTACCGGTTATTTGTCTTCCACGAATTAAAATCAATCTCAACTCACCAAAAATTAAATTATTTTTTTGCGTCCATGCACGCTTTAATTACTTTTTTCTCAAACGGATGCCATCGCTCAAATGCGAGTCCGTTATTTCAATCAAACAAACCTTTTTATCTAAACACAAATCATTTTTCATAAATAAAATCAACCAACAAACAAATATTTTTTACAAAGAACTACGTGTAGCTTTGAATTTCTCATTGCACTTGGGAATACGTAGGAGCGGGATCCAACAACCGTCAAACACACTAATAAAAAACTAACTTTTTTCCCTTTTCTAAATACTTTAATAAAAATAACAATATGTAAATAAAAACAATAATTAATAATAAAAGCAATCAAAACAACTTTTAAAACTTTAAACCCTTTAACTAATTAGGAGGTTCCCGTTTAGTACAACGGATGTGAGGGGTGCTAATACCTTCCCCTCACATAACCAACTCCCGAACCTGAAAGATTGGTTGCGATGACCATTCCTTTCCACCTCTTAAGGGTTTTATCGACGTTTCCCTTTAAATAAAAATTTCGGTGGCGACTCTGTATTCATTCGAGCATTCATTACGCTCGGGCATTCTTCGCGGCGCGACAGCTGACGACTCCACTGGGGAAGATTCCTGAGAGTTAAGCCTATCCTTATTAGTTTTAGGGTCGAATGTTCGCTTGCTTGCTTTTCTTGTTCTTTTATTTTATTGTGTTTTTTCTTCTAGCCTGGTTATTTTTATTTTATTTATTTGCATAAATATTTTAATATGGGTTTGTTACTCGAGAGAAGCCCTACACCCGGGCTTGAGAAAAAACATAAGTTAAGTAAGGATGTTGCGTAGTATGGGCCCATGGGATGTACATCCCAATCGGCGATATACGAAGACTCCGCCTAGAGTAGATCTGTTCAAAAGGTTCGTCTCGAATTGGCTAGCCCATCCTCTTGGCGAAATTTTGAACATGGTCAATGACTCTAGGGACCTTTTTAGAACCCAATAATCTCATCTAAGGGAGACCCTTGGGAGATCTCAGCTAGCCCAATCTGGTGAAAGATCTCATGTGGGTCCGTGACTTTGGTTGATGTCCTCAAACAAACAAAAACCCTAGAGCCTACATGGGAGGGGATTGGGTAGTAAAATTTAGAGTCGGCCTATCGTAGGGATCTTCCTATTTAGGTTATGTGATCAAATTTCAGTTACCCTACAAAATTGTCTAGGAGGTCACACTCATACTTTCTTTGGTCACGTCACATCATAGCATGCCATTAAAAAATCCTTTTTGCATACTCATGCATCTACATACATGCATCTCATTTCCAAAAATAAGCTTGTCTCATTCCCCTTTAATCCCCCAGGAACCTCTTAAAACCGCTGGCCCGCAAGCCTAAACATCCGCCTTCTGCACCTGCTCTCCGGCACTCTCACGGAACACGTGCCAACATTCGAAGAGTCATGGAACAAATCGAACAAAACCAAGCTGCAATGAAAGAAGAAATGGACACCATGAAAGCAAAGATGGACCAGATGTTTGAGCTCATACAAGGATTGAGCCTTAGGGAAAATAATCCTCAGCCGGCTGTGATCACAAGGAACACAACATGGCCCCCATATGGTCTACCTCCTGGCTATACCCCTCCTCAAGAGACTAGTACTTCTACTACACCTCCATCAATGCCTATCGTAATACCGGTCACAAATGAGACCCCTCCTCCACAAGGAACTCCTGCTGTCCAAAATGACAACACTACACCTCATCCTACAGTTGAAGGTACTCATCTCGGGTATACTATCGCAAACTCACCGGTTACCACCGACACTCCCCAGGATGTTGGATCCACTCAAATGTATCAAGCCCTAGAAGAAAGGTTGAAGGCTGTGGAAGGTTTCAACATCTGTGGAGTTGACGCTATAGACATGTGCTTAGTTCCTGATGTGGCCATCCCTCCTAAATTCAAAACACCAGATTTTGAGAAGTATAAGGGTATCAACTGCCCTAGGAATCATTTGAAAATGTTTTGCAGAAAAATGGCCGCTTACACTACAAATGAAAAACTGATGATCCATGTCTTCCAGGATAGTCTGAGTGGGGCATCCCTGGATTGGTACATGCAATTGGAGAGAACCCAAGTCCAGACATGGAAAGATCTTGCTGATGCTTTCATGAAGCAGTACAAGTACAATTTGGACATGGCCCCTAATCGGATGCAGTTGCAAAACTTGGGGCAAAAGGACAATGAGACGTTCAAGGAGTACGCACAGAGGTGGAGAGAGTTGGCTGCTCGCGTGCAACCACCACTCTTGGAAAAAGAATTGATCGATACATTTATGGGCACTTTGCAAGGTCAATACTACGAGAGGATGATAGGAAGTATCTCATCAAACTTTGCCGACGTAGTTGTGATTGGAGAACGGATAGAGGAAGGGTTGAAGAGCGGAAAAATCAAAGGCGCCTCCAATGGTCAAGCTGGGGCAAATAAGTTCTTCAACAATAACCAAAAGAAGAAAGAGGGCGAAACTAATGCCGTTGAGACACCACACTTCCAATATCCATATGTGGCAGCCATAGCCCAGGGGAAGTATCCACAACAAGCGTATCATATGCCTCTACCGCAGCAGGAAAGCCGACCTGGAGCCCAAAATAATTCTGAGAAGAAGAATGTGCACTTTGATCCAGTGCCCATGCCGTACGGTCAAATCTTGCCTTACCTAATTCAAAAGGGCATGGTGGAGCCAAAACCGCTTCCCCCGAAGGTGCCGCCATATCCATCATATTTTGATGTGAATGCTAAATGTGAGTATCATGCTGGATCTCCCGGGCACACCATAGAAAACTGCAAGGGCTTCAAATATAAGGTTCAGGAACTTATCAACCGCAAGTTGTTGTCTTTCAAGGAGGAACCCCGTTCGTAAATGGTCATCCCTATCCTGACAAGTGCAAGAGCGTCAAGAAGCATCACTTGAAGTCGGTGGATCAAAGAGGAGACTCGTCCCTAGGATCATTAGACTTTGCATTTCAAGTTTTAATTTATTTCTTGCTAAGTATTGTTTGTTTCTTAAAGTTGTACTCTTTTAATAGTAATTTTAATAAAATTCACATGCATGTTTTTTGGATTCCATCCTTTCGCATTTACTCTCTTTTTATGACATCACTCGCTTTTCCATTTTGCTTTTCGCACATTAACAAACTTGGGGGGAGGATGATGTAAACAAAATAACTGAATTTGCTGACATATGCTTTTATTAGTAAGACCTAGCTGATGATGTAAGGCATTGTTTCACTTCCCAAACACTGGAGATATAAGGAGATAATCTGTAGTAAACCCCTTCGAGCCAGAAGTCGGTGTTCTTTCTCTTTTACAAAAAACCCTTAATCTTAACACGGGGCAGGGTAGTCTTTCAATTAACTCGTTGATGCATCCTAATGCAAGAGAATCAGTCCATCTAATTACTCCATCAAGTGGTTGAAGCACATCATCTTCCTCGTGCACCTCATCCAACATGGAGGAAGCGATGAGAAGATAAAACTCACAATATTCAACATGGCAGTCGTAAACTTTGTGAACCGAAAGCCAAATCTCACAAGGATTGTTCCACAAAAAAAAAATAAGAAAAAAGGCCCGCTAAGCAAAGTTAACTTAGGCAAAAATTAGGGCATCCCGATGGACCACAAGTTCAAAATAATATGTCCATGCAAAATAAGGGATTAAGAATAAAAATGGAAACAAGCTTGTAAACGACAAGAAGCGACTGACATCTCAAGAATCTCATCAATGCTTCGGCCATTGTATCTATCTCCATCATCATAACTATCAAAATTCTCTTGCTAGTTGAATGCATATGTTGATTTAATCTAGGAATGGAGATCATCAAAGGAGACGGGTGGGTTAAAAACAAATTTTGAGCCTTATAATCTTTTTTCAAAACCCGTGAACCAAGCCACGTTACAACCTTCAAAAGACCTAATTGAAGCTATGTTAACTATAAAAACATATTCAGCAAGATTGTTGTTAAGCTGACTCCACCTGTTTGTGAATCATCACTAAACTTTTCTCGCGCCAATCTCATGGCCAAGTATCATTCATTATACACGCTATAGCAATTTCAAATTTCAAAAACTTGCATGTGCATTGCATCTAAATTCCTTTTCAAAAGAAATAATTTTACTAACAAATCAATACTTGGCATCAAGGAAGTTTCAACAAAGGTTTGGTCAGAGGCAAAGTGATCCAAAGCGCTCGTAACTAGTGGTAAACCACCTAAGGATCCTTCCGATCAGGAGCTAATCCCTATAATCAGGGGCAGATCACATGATGATTATGCTGACTCGGGGGACACCTTTCAAGGATTCAAATACTGGGGCAGTCCGTATTAAAGTCACATCGCCACTATGGATGGAAATGATCTTTCTCTCTCAAAGAACTCTGGCGCAGTCGAGAAGAATTATGCCTAAAAAAAAAGAGAGAAATAAAAAAATAGCTCGCTAAGTCGAAAAACTAAAAAGGGCGGCTTAGGCAATAGAGAGCGTCCCGGTGGACTGAAAACCTGAAAAGGCGGTCCAGGCAAAAATTAGGGGCACCTAAAAAAGGAATAAAGTCCCCTAGGCCGAAAACTCGGAAGAGCGGCCTAGGAAAAAAAGGGTATACTCCCGGTGGATTGAAAACTCAAAAGAGTGGTCCAGGCAAAAGTTAGGGAATTCCAAAACAAAAAGGCAAAACGACTGCGTCACACGAGCTTATTACAAATTGAGACGAAAGAGATCAACCCATTTATCTTCTTCATGCAACTCCTTCAAAGATCCAATGGACTTGGGGCAAAACGAACTACAACAGGGGCAAGTCCTCTCCATTCTTTCAAAGCTGCTCAAGCAAATTCTGCTACACATCAACAATCATCGAGTTCAACATGAGTGTCGGGAGCCCATGCTAGCAAAACGCCCTATAACCCATAGACCAGAAGCCTTGTTGCGGAAGGACAGTTCCTATTCATAACCATTCCATTGCCCATCACAAAGGAACTTTCAGAAACATCCAAGCGATCCAGCGAGTTACTGCGACGCATTAATCATGTCACTTTGCTCTATCATCGAGCTATGCATCTCATTGTATCCGTCATGGCAAATCATAACCATTCATCTTGCATCAGTCATACTTGCACCACTCTCACATCATACTCACCCATTATGGCATATCATAACATATCATTCATACATCATGCATCATACCTGTGTGTCGAAGCCTCCAGAACCTCCAATAAAAGAGAAACTGCTTTCACCCAAAGTCCAACATCCATAGCATCCTCCTAAATCCAATGTTGCATTTCAAACCTCGACTCTGCTTGGTCCCTTCCCATCCAAATAAGACCAAGACACACTTAAACATATTCATCTTGAAGCCCAATTTCCATTGGAGACATTCTTTACATACATTAATCTCGCATCTCATTTCATGCATCAGTTCGCACTCACACACTACGCATCAGCAAATGTGTCAACACAAAACATATCATGCAACCGCAAAAAGCCTGCATACATATCATAATCAAATTTTGTGACTACTCATAGGTCCAAAAATCCCTTAGCTAAACCAGCTACAATCTCCGAGTGATATTATCCAAGCAGGACGACTCATTAGTCTCCTCACTAGATAGTTCCCTCCACATAGTCTTATTTGTTAACTCTGCTGAGTCAGTTCACTCCCTGGTGGACACTTCAGGAATCTTCCCCAGTGGATGGTCGTCTTAAACGATCTAAACGTAAATCAAAGTCCGATCTTATACGGCAAATTCAAAAAGTCCGATCTTATGCGGCAAATTCAAAGTCCGATCTTATGCGGAAAATTCAAAAAGTCCGATCTTATGCGGCATATTCAAAAAGTCCGATCTAATGCGGCAAATTCAAAAAGTTCGATCTAATGCGGCAAATTCAAAAGTTCAATCTTATGTGGCGAGTCGAAAGCCCAATCTAATGTGGCAACTCAAAAGTCCAATCTTATGTGGCAAAAGTCCAATCTTATGTGGCAACTCAAAAGTCCAATTTTATATGGCAATCCAAAGTCCGATCTTACGCGGCAACCAAAGGTCCGATCTTATGCGGCGATTCAAAGTCCGATCTTATGCGGCAATTCGTCCATCTAGTTTTGTCCTGGTTCTTACACATGTGCCAATTTATCAATCAAATTTGTCCATCTATCTTTTCATTTTTGTCTGGTTCTTACACCTGCGGCAATTTGTCCGGCTCTTACGCCTGCGACATTTATCTTTCCATATTTGTCCGGCTCTTACGCCTGCGACATTTACCTTTCCATTTTTGTCCGGTTCTTATACCTGCGGCAATTTGTCCGGCTCTTACGTCTGCGACATTTATCTTCCTAGTTTTGTTCGGTTCTTATACCTGCGGCAATTTGTCCGGTTCTTACACCTACGGCAATCTGTCCGGCTCATACGCCTGCGACGTTTATCATTCTAGTTTTGTCTGGTTCTTACACCTGCGACATCTATCTTCCCAGTTTTTTCGGTTCTTATACCTGCGGAAATTTGTCCGGCTCTTACGCCTGCGGTGTTTATCTTTCCAATTTTGTCCGGTTCTTACGCCAGCGGCCATGTTTCCTTTGTTTGGCTCTCACGCCAGCGGCAATGTTTCCTTTGTCCGGCCTCCGAGCAAACAACAATCTATCCCTGGTCTGGCCCCCAAACCTGCGGCGATTTCCCAATATTCTAGTAAGCAACGATGCATGAGTCTGCTTATCTCTCCAATCTAAGCAAACGACGCCTGAGTCTGCTTATCTTCTCACCTCCGCAGACAAAATTTGGGCTCCTTTCGTATTTAATTATCTTCCACCACGAGTACACAAAGACTGTCGTCAGACATGCCCTCAGGTGAAAGCCAATTAAATAGGGGCAGCTGTCATACCCTAAATTTTGCCCGCCATTTTATTATCATATTGATTTATTTTATTTTATTTTTTTTTTTTTGTCCAAGAATCATAAAAGAAAGAAAAATAATATAAAATATAAAAAAATTAAAAAGGAAAAGATCTTAACCGAATCTCCTTCATTCCCATCTTGTACAAATCCATTTATTTTATGCAAATCCGTTCAATTTACTCAAACTCATTCCTAAAATAAAGCAAGCAAATCCACTTCCTAAACCTAGTCCTAGCACTATATAAACTCAAGAAGTTACACAAAAAAGGGACGAAAATCCGAGATACAAAATTCCACACAAAAGTAATAAAAAAGGCAAAAAAGAGGAACAAAAGAAGAACACAGCCGCAGCATCTGAGGCATCCTGCGCCTCCCTCCCCATATACAGCAAATCAAATCACCGCTAAACTAAGAAAAACTCTGCAACAAACTAGAGGTAAGGGTGCTTAACTATATTTATTTTAAGAGATGAATAGTAATAAGCCTTGGACATAGTTGCCTATTCGTTCTTCTATTTCATGAAAAGTTGTGTTGCTGATGTTATTCGTCCTTGTTTCAAAAGCAATAATTTTGGTATTGTAATGCTTATATGATAATAGATTCATACTTATTTGGTACTATATGCATACGTATATGACTTTTATGATAACAGATTCATACTGATATGATAACAGATTCATGATATCTCCATGCAATTAGTACACGCATATGTATAGGATTGTCATAATTTTTAAAGTGGTTCCATGTTCTTTAGTTTGCTATGTGCTATTTGGTATTAGAATCAAACAATCAATGATAATAGCCTCTAATTGGAAATCACATGTTATTACTTTATATTGCCTTTGAATTAATGAAATCAAACAAAAATATTAGAAAAAATAGCTACTGGGGGCAAGGTGATTCATCTAGTAAATAGAGGTATTTAGTTTTGTGAATAGTTGGTTATTTGCCAGCTAAAACTTCTCTAACAAAAAATATAATATGGATTAAAAGAGACCGGCGGATGTACATCCGTTCATCTCTCAAATAATCGACGCTTAGTGTACACTTTGCCTACCGATTGTTTGTTTTCTACAAATAAATTTTAATAAATAAAATCGGATTAAAAAGGAGACCGACGGATGTACATCCGTTCATCTCTCGAATGATCGACGCTTAGTGTACACTTTGCCTACCGGTTATTTGTCTTCCACGAATTAAAATCAATCTCAACTCACCAAAAATTAAATTATTTTTTTGCGTCCATGCACGCTTTAATTACTTTTTTCTCAAACGGATGCCATCGCTCAAATGCGAGTCCGTTATTTCAATCAAACAAACCTTTTTATCTAAACACAAATCATTTTTCATAAATAAAATCAACCAACAAACAAATATTTTTTACAAAGAACTACGTGTAGCTTTGAATTTCTCATTGCACTTGGGAATACGTAGGAGCGGGATCCAACAACCGTCAAACACACTAATAAAAAACTAACTTTTTTCCCTTTTCTAAATACTTTAATAAAAATAACAATATGTAAATAAAAACAATAATTAATAATAAAAGCAATCAAAACAACTTTTAAAACTTTAAACCCTTTAACTAATTAGGAGGTTCCCGTTGAGTACAACGGATGTGAGGGGTGCTAATACCTTCCCCTCACATAACCAACTCCCGAACCTGAAAGATTGGTTGCGATAACCATTCCTTTCCACCTCTTAAGGGTTTTATCGACGTTTCCCTTTAAATAAAAATTTCGGTGGCGACTCTGTATTCATCCGAGCATTCATTACGCTCGGGCATTCTTCGCGGCGCGACACTAAGGATATACTTTATAAATATAATTTTGCTATTGTTTTTTTAAAAAAAAAAAAATCTGGATTTTGTTATTGGTGTGACGCCCTTTATTTTTCTATTTTGGAATTTCGTAGAGCAAGGGTAGTACTGTAGTACAAATCTTACGGAATGTGGTCTTTATTAGATTATATATATTTATAATGTTAAAATTTTACCAATTTAAATTTGATTATGATTAATTGCTTCTTCTTTTTTTTCCTTTTGTTGTTTTTAGTATTTTGTTATTGGTGGATTTGTGTCAAATTTGCATCTATATGTGAATTTATTTTTGTTGTTGAGACAGTCATGTTGGCTTGTGTGGTTTAATTTTGCTTTGGTGACTAATTTGGTGTAATTAGGAACAATGTGTTAGCCAATTGTGTTGGATGAAATTAATTTAATCAAACCATAGTTTAAATTGTTCTTTTTTCTTTTTTGTCTAATAACTTGGTGGCTAGAAATAGTGGCTAGCATTTTGGTCCACCTTAGTAGTGTGCATTGTTATTTTTAATATATATTGACAACTATTTTCTCTCCTAAATATAATTTAACATCCTCTTAGGTTCTCAATTGCATTCCAAATTGGTTTTGTTTATTTTCTTTACTACTACTTAGAGTAACTTCAATAAAGATACCACTTTAAATATCATACATTAATAACAAGTGATCCTTATAATGTCATGTAATACTTATGCAACTCGTACATATTTTGCTCCAGTAGTGATACCACTTTGAGTATCATACATTATTACCAAGCGGTCTCTTCTATTTTTATTTTTAACTTTGTCTAAATAAAACTAAATTTTTATTTAATTTAATAAATTTGTAGATAAATAAATTAATAATTAAATATAATAAGAAATACAAGACAATAAATAAAAAATGGTGAAAAATACATAAATATGACGGGAAGTATATAATAAAAAATATCATAATTAATTTTGATTATTCTCTTGCTGTGAGAAAGGCAGTGACGGATCCAGGAATTTTGCATAGTGGGGGCACCACATGTATAAAATTGCAACATTAAATAACAATTTTTCAAAAAAGTAATATCTATTACATTTCATTTTAAAAAGCATAAATATACATCATATTTGTTCTCTGCGAGAACTCATGTTCTGAAAATACTTAATGATTTTCTCATTTTCAATGCCAACAAAAGTATCTTTCTCTATATAAGTAACTATACAATCATTCAACCATTCGTTTCTCATCCGATTTCGCAACCGATTCTTGATAATACTCATAGCAGAGAAAGCTCTTTCAGCGGTTGCAGTTGTCACAGGTAATATCAAAGCTAACTCCAAAAGTAAATATACCAAAGGGTACATAATTTAGACTTTCTACTTTCCCTTGTTTCAAAAAGGGTTTTTATTTTTATTATCTCAGAAGCCTTCCTTGTGTATGTGGTGTGGGCCTAGTGGAACTTTTATGTAAAAATGTCAACTTCTAAGTTATAGTATTATGTAATAGAAAATTGTTAATAAATGTCCCTAAGACACTAGTTAAGAAACTAAATATGATAAATAAGTGTATTTTATTTTTTTAAAAGTATATATAATATTTATTCTAATGTGAAGTTTATTTTTAAATTTTTTTAACTAATATTCCGGGGCACTAGTTAGCATAACCCTGTATAATATATATACTAAAAAAAAAATTCAAAATTTTTGTGCAGGCACTAGTCCACATAGTGGGCAACGTGCATCCGTCCCTGGAGAAAGGCACGATTTTTTTTTTCCTGAGAAGTATGTGCTTCTTCGTCAAGCCTATTAATATTTTTTAGATCACTTTTAGTTGATAATTGTGACACTTGAGGAGCTTCAACCAAAGGGGTATTGGGTGGTGGTGATGGATAAATAAAATAATGATGATTAGTGTTCAAACACCAGATTCTCCACTTTTCCAAACTTAAATTATGCAAGCCTAGCCACTAGCTAGGTTACTTGACTCGAAAAAAAAGTAAATAGATAGATGTATACAAAATTAAAAATAATCTTTCACATGTTTTATCAGAATAAAAAATGTAGATAGATGGACACAGGATATTCTGTCTGCATTTTCTATTCTGTTAACGTGTATATCTCAGTTAATAATGCAATATAGTCCGCCTGATGAGATGTCTGTATTTTCACTTAATGATTTTTTACATTTAATTCAATGTCTTTATGGACTTAATTTGTTGTTTTTTCAAAAAGCCAATTATTCATTAAAAAAAATATGTATGAAAAATTTAAAATAATCTTCAACATAAATTAGCAGAATAGAAAATGCGGATCACACGGATGGATACGAAACGTGCCCGTCTAGCACTATTATTATAAAATTCATAATCACTATAATAAAATATAAATTTTCATTGATAATAGAAAATCATCATAATATATTATCTAATAATTTTTTTTAACAATTTTATTGGTAGATATACTTGTACAAACACATTGAAAGTGTACAAATATCAGCCATAGTTCTCTCTAATCTTTTTCGCAACAACATGGACGTTGTTTGGACAGTAGGGACGGATCCAGAAAATTAAGGGTGCGGGGGCAACAAATATACAAACGATATATGTGCTTTTTATTATATTGACAATATGCATTTCAATTAAATTATAATCAAAATATAATATATAGGTGCAAAGTTTCACTGTCATTTAGACTAACCAAATATTTTATCACGTGAACTAAATTATTGTATACATATATTTTTAATGTATACATATAACATATTAAAGTGACATCAATTCATCCATGTGAGCTTAGCTCAATTATAGGGACATCATATTATATATACAGGCGTCCGAAATTCGAACTCTGATTATTCTACTTATTTATTTTAAGGATAAACATTTTAATTACTAGATTACTTTTAAAAAAAAAGGACAAAAATCCATGAATACAATTATATTACCTTAAAAAGAAATATTTAAGTGTCATATCAATTGAACAAATGGTGTAGTGAAGAAGAAAATTAGAGCATTAAGTCGTGAACTAGTTTATTACTCCCTCCGTTTCTTTTTATAAGAAACAATTGAATTTTTAGATTCATTCAATAATGAATGTATGTAAGCTATAATATAGATCAAATACATCAATTATTGAATGAACCTAAAAAGTAAAGTGTCTCCTATAAAAAGGAACGGAGGGAGTAATAAATAATAATTACACATCACTCTAGAATTGTTTTTCTTTTGAAAGATGACATACAAGTACAACCATACAGGGAGCTGAACATTTATCAGAAAGTTTGGATATAGTAATATATACTTGCAAATGATTGAAATAATAGTGGGGGCAAGTGACCCCATAGTGTTGTGAGTAGATCCGTCCCTAACAGCCACCACCTTTAGAGAATCCCTTTTCTATACAAAATTCATCACATCCTTTCAGATTAATAAAACAAGATTTAAAAGGAAAGCATTGTGCTGAGCCAGGAGGTGGATCAATTATTACAGACCCTGCACAATCAATTAAATGACATTAGAGATAGTATCTAATTTTTTGGCATTTTTGAAAGATGTTATACATTTTTATAAAAATATGATTCTTACAAAAGTTCGATCAATAACTAGTTTATTACCTGAAACTATGCCAGAGAAAATGCACATAATTGCAAAGGTAAAAAAGAGATAATTAAACCGAATTGCCATTATGCTTTGATTTTTGAAAGGTTGATTGATAGAAATGCATCTAGCAATAGGATATTTATAATGATAAGAAAAGTTATTGCAATAAAAAATTAAATTAATGGATATTGAAAATATCTATTTTGACTGAAATATAATTTCATTTATCAATTCTTTTTTGACCAACATTAAATTATTGGTTGACCCGGATTAATTAATGGATATTGCAAAGCAAATATGATCTATTTTGACTGAAATATAATTTATTTTGACTAGAATTTTTTATAAAAAAAATTAAGGGTTCGTTTTTTACAGATTAAAAGATTAGTGATTTTAATTTTAAATAATTTAGAGATTAGTTTTTAGATATTTTATAGAAAAATACAGTATAATTTACTATGTGTTTGTTTATTGTAATAAAAATAATTTTTTTAATAAAATAATTTTTAGCTTGTTTGGATACAACATGTAAAAGTGATTTATTTTGATTGAAATATAATTTATTTTGACTAGAACTTTTTATCGATTCTTTTTTTACTAACATTGAATTATTTTGACTTGAAATTGAATGTTTGTATTGCACATACTTTTCTATATTTTAAATTGATAATTATTGTAAATCAATAATTCAAAATATTTGTGAAACTGACTATACTATAATATGTACTAACACCCTATTTGGCTAAGCACTTTTGGCTAAAGCGAATATCATGTGTATTTCTATAACAAAATATATTAGATCAAGTGAAACAAAATATAGTCTAGTGGTTAGAAATTTCATTACCCTTAAAATATGGATCAGTGGGATGACACTAGGCTACTTAACCAAAAAAAAAAGTGGATAAGTGGGATAATCGCAGTCTGAATCCTGATCTTTTGTATATATAATGCAATATTGAGTTAAGTTCACGGAATATCTATACATTCTTTTCACATGTTATCCCAAAGAGATCATACAAATAAGTTGAAAATAAAATAAAACTATAGACCTTTAAAAAAATTATAATTCAATTTATTTAAAATAAAATAAAAGAATCATTCAACTTATTTCAATTTAATCCCTAAAAAAAATTATTTCAATTTGTCTACAAATCCAGTTTAAGTGTTTTTTATTGCACCTATTTCTCTTTATTTTAAATTGATAATTCAAAATATTTGTGAAACTGAGTTGAATATGATAAATTTATTGATTTCAAATGTAAAGGGTAAAAAAAAAAAATCAAATATAACATTAAGAGATATATGATAATTGCAACATTTTGTCTTGGTGATGATAAAAAAAAAAACTTCTAATAAATAAAAGTAAAATGGTAACTACTTTAGCTCTTTTAGAAAAGTGGAATGCTGATTGAGCAAGAGGGGTTGTGGTATAAAGTTTTGGTTGCAAAGTACGACGTTGAGAATGGAAGGGTGGAGGGTGGAAGGAGGAATGCGTTTAGTTGGTTAAAGGATGTGTGTGACGTTCGAGAAGGGGTTAGGATAGTGTTGGGTAGTGGGTAACAGGGAACAAACTGATTTTTGGAGAGATAAATGGTTAAGTAATGGACCACTTAACATTAAATTTAGTAAACTATATTTGAAAGTTGATAAAAATATTTCAGTGACAGATATGTATAGAAGGGGCTAGGGAGTGGGGAAAGTAGGATGAAGATGGCGACAACGTCTCTTTGTTGGAGGTGATTGCATCATCCTAATATAGGAGCTTATCATTTGTTAACTCACATCGTCCCGGTAACGGTGGTTGCCCATAACGAAGTTATATGGAACAAAATAGCTCCTTTGAAAGTGTCTCTCTTTGCTGGGAGGTTATTAAATAATATGCTTTTAACAAAAGAAAACAATTGATTCATCGAGGAATGACTAAATTGGACTCGATATTATGTGTAGGTGATTGGGGAGTAGCTGAAATTTCCAACCATTTGTTTTTTATGCTTGTGGGAGTGGTTTTCCAACGATACTTAATTCTCTGTCCATTTTCCAAATCTGTTGAGATTTGCAGGATTCTTTTTCAGTCTCTGTTCATGTCCAAATCTATTGAGATTTGTAGGTTTTTGCGTATTTTAGTTGATCTCTACCGCATCGGTGTTGACTGTTTGGACGTGGTCTGGGTGCTGATACTTATTTGTGTTGCTTCTCATTCTACTGTTGTCCCATCAACTTTACTCACATAGTTGCTCTTTGGATTCTGATGGGCCGAGCACTTTTGATTTGAGTTCGAGAGTTAGTGTCTAGTGGCGTCTTTATGGGTCGGGTGGATGTGTTCTCTCGTGGTCTGGAAGATGTGGAGTGCCTTTCTAAGAATGAGATTATAAGTAGATCTCTATTAGGTGGGGTATGTTTTAGTATTTTCATTGGTGTTCCGCTTATATACAGTGCCTTTGTTTTGTAGCTGACCGTTTTCTTAATAATATATTTGCCGTTAAAAAAACTACATCAAAACAAATTTCATGTCTGAGTACATGGTTACTCGGTGTTATCGAGCTCCCAAAAAGCGTCTTAATTGTTTAGAATATATGAGAGTGTTGTAGGTTCTCTTTGAAATAGAAGATGGGGAGTGGCTGCATAGAGGAGACACCGCCACAGTGAGGAGGCGGAAATATAGTTCTGATTAAGGAATGAGGACTGGGATTAGACGAAGAAGACGAGTTGCAAATTAGCTGTTGTTTTATCAAAAACAAAATTAAGAATTTTAATCTTAACCGTTGTGTTATTCCTATGAGATTGGCTAAATCATAAGGCTGAAATAACCTGTAACAACATGTGTATGATCAAGATGTGCAGATGAAACATTTTGAACAAGATGTGTCAGACATCTTGTCACTGGATAAAGAACATGTTTGAGCAACATGTTGAAACAAGATGCCCTGGACATTTGTGTAGGACATCTTGACCCAAAACAGCTGGATATAAGATTTAAACATATCCTAAGGGCATGTATCTTTCAAGAACAGTACAAAGCGCGAATTTACGATTGTCATCTGATCAAAGGTTGGATAACAAATTTTGTTATTAAACCTATGTGTTAGATACGATTTCTATCATAACTAAAATGGATAAAGTTCAAATTGAATCTTTATCTTGTGGAGTTTGTTTTTAAAACAGGATTTGTTTTATCAACTAAATTCCTATTGATTTGCATCTCAAATTTTATACAATCTAGAGGAGCTGCACATCTATAAATAGAGACTCAAAGCTAAAGTGAAAATCACCCGCAATAACTTAAGATTGTGAGTCAAAGACAAGTGTCCACTGTGCAAGATCATCATAGCTACTGAAACTTAGGTTCTAAGGTTTAGTTGCTTGTTGTCTTATTGAATGGTTTATCCAACACCATTGAAAAACAACTAAGTATAGTTCGGTCACTTGGGACTAGTGATCAGTGGGAGGTGAGTATGTTCTCATATTCAGGTGGAGTTAGCCCTTGCATAGAAAAATACTAGGATTAAGAAAAGGTATACACATCAATGGGTTTTGATGTGCGTTGTAAGACTAAGTATTAATTCAAAGTAGTGGTTTTTCTTTCCTGGATTGGTATCCCCATATTAGGTGTGATTTGCATCGAATTGGATAAACAATTACTTGTGTTTTTTATTGCTTTCCTATTTTACTTTAGTACACGCTTTAATCATAATATTGATCCTGCCTACCAGTTGTCTAATAACTTATCTGAGATATCTTGTCACATACACAGTTGTCCCAAACATTGTATAAGACATCTGTCCTGCCAGAAAATAGAATTTCACATTGAAATTTTAACTTCCACGTGTCATGTATTTGTTAGGTGAAATGGATGTGAAAATGGTGGAAAAAGTACCCCATTTAAGAAGACTAGGAAAGTTAATGCAATGAATAAAAAATAAAAACTAAAAGAATTGGATATTGGAAATATAATTTATTTTGACCAGAATTTAATTTAGTTTGACTAGATTTTTATATCTCCATCATAAAATTCATTATTAAAAGGATAGACCATTGAGGTATATCGCAACCAGTTGATGTTCGATGTATGAGTTTTATAAATCTCGAGGTATTGAGTTTGATTCCATCTGATAAAAAAATACCACAACAATAGAGCAATTATCTAGATTTTTATTCACCTTGTTTCGATCAGAGGGCATCCCAACAACTACGACATCTATGGCATCTTGATTCTCAACCTTAGAAGCCCTTCCTGCAAGAAAGATAACTTAATCCTTCTCAGAGGTCTTCTTGTTACCCTTCATGTCGAATGGCGTCTTTTTTTTAATTAACTGATGTTAATTCACTTTTATTTTTACGAAACTTGTAGGTTCTCGGAGATGGTTGATGGAGTGCAGAAGATGCGACAATTTTGATCCAGGTGACATTATTAGAATTAAATTAGGGATTTGGATTGAATGCATTCAATTTTCATATGCAGTCATGCAGTCAACTTAACAAGTGGTTGGATTGTAAGTTATTTTCATGGAGATGAGTCTTGTGTGGTGGATATTATGTTGAATGCATGACTGCACAGGAAAATGAATGCACTTAATCCAAATCCTTAAATTAGGAGATATCATTTTTGCTGATGTAGGTCTCCTTGAGTTTGATGCTTTGAGTGTTGATCAGTCAGCTTTAACCGGAGAACCTCTTCTTGCAGCAAAGAATTCCTGAGATGAAGTGTTTTCTGGTTCAACTGTGAAGAAGGGTGATATCGAAACAGTTGTTATTGCTACTGGAGTGAACACATTTTTCAATAAAGTTGCTCACCTTATCAATAACAACGGCTTCGATCTCACCCTTTTTTACTGTTGATCCTGAAAACACTTCATCTGAGCGATTCTTTGCCGCGGGAAGAAATTCTCCGATTAGAGCTGATTGATCAACACTAAAAGAATCACCCTCAAAGAGACGAGCATCAATATGAACAATATCTCCTAATTTATTGCTAATTATGTCACATGGGGCCAAAACTGCACCATACTCTTCTTCACTCCATCGACTCTCTTTGAGAACAACGTCCAGATGAAATATCATTCTTCAATCCTTTTCTTTTTAGACAAATCATTCTTTAATATATAGAAACGAAAATTAAGCAAGTGATTCAACCTCCACAAATTGCAAATAGATGCTTTGGCAACAAAATTTGCAAATAGATTCAACCTCAACACATTTAAACCAGGATTAATGAATCGATGGTGATGAGAATGATTAATGAAATGTTTTCTAATTTTGCCCCCTTTAATGTGTTTTTATTTGTTTTTTCCCATTACTTAATTTTTTTTTTTTTTTTTGGTAGAGCCATTACTTAATTTTTTTATAGAATATAATTATTTAATTGTTATTATAATATTATTTTTTTAATCAAAGTCATTGATTTGCTTACATGCCATAATATTTGTCACATGTATATTGACACATCACACCCTTTATGTGCCACCTAATAAAAAAAACACATAAGTGTTTTTGGCACAAAAAAAAATTGGGTGTTAGAAATATTTGATTTTAAAATCGGGGGATCAAAATTGGGAAATATGTAAAATAGGGGGTCCAAAAATGAAATTAAGCTAAAAAATAAGAGAAAAGGTGATATGAGCTTGAGAAAAAGAATGGATCGTAGGTAATTTACATTCTTATATTAATTACAATGGTGATGTCAGAGGTGAAGAAGAGTTATGATTAATATAAGAATGTGTTTATTTATTTTGTTTTTTCTAATGTATTTTAATTGCTATTTTTTTATTTTAGATTTACTTTTATTTTTCAAAAAATAACTACTTTTATTTTTTGTTTATTTTGGCAATTTTTAGTTTTTTTATATATGTTTAATGAGATGGATAAAAGAATATACAACAATATTCACTACATAATCATCCTCAATGCCACAGAGAGTCTTGCAAGATAAAAAAATTAGGTTGTGACACAATTATAATAAATGTCAAAATAAAGGGGTAAGAAAGTTCGATTTTAGAATGAAGGGGACTAATTTCATAAAATTGATAAAATAGATGACCAACCAAAAGCGCAACTAAGTCTTCTTTTTAGATAATTTTAGTCTCTTCAATTATACATTATTTGAAAACAACTCCTGTAAAAAAAAAAATTCATTTTAGTCAAAGCAAAATTTCAAAACTTTTAAAATAGCTCATAAGTAGGATTCTTTGATTACTTGTCACAATTTTTTTGACGTGACAGATACTGACTAGGATTTAGAGTTGATATGTCCGATTATTATCGTCTTCGTGCTTCATTATAGTGAAAATAGTAAGTATTTTTTATGAAAATAGGGAAAAACATTTTTAATTTTATAAATTAAAAAAAAATGAATGTTTTAGTCCATGTCATCAATCCTAAAACTACACAAGGGAGACCAAGGTTATAGCAAAAAAATACACATGTCAATTTTTGAGACATCCAATTCAAAATGTCTAGCTGGACATACTTCCAAAAATTTAGCTTCTTATAGCATTCATTTTGAATTCAACCAATCAAAAGCATTTGTTTGTTTAACAACCAATCAAAAGTGTTGTTTTTCTTGAATAGCAATTGCGGACCATTTTTTGCTAGGCCCATTCCATAAGCCCAACCCGTTTTGTTCTGCAGAGAGGTAGGTATACATCTATGACAAATCACTTTCAATAAGTCTCACTTTTTCCCTTATTAGGTTAAGAAATTTGAATTTTTCAATGGTTTAGCTTTTACCCAGCCCCAAATCATGCAAGGTCTCCATCTGCTTCAGGTTCACGGGTAAGATTTGAATACTTTAGCTTTTCACCTCTTTCAATCCTTCCTCTACTTTCTGAGAGAAGGAAGAAGGCTGGTGTTATGTCGCTATCGTTGCTGATATACTCTTTCCTTTTTCCGGTTAAGAAATTTGAAAAACTATTTTCAAATTCTGCTACAAACCACCAATCTATGCAAGTTCTCTTCAATCTTCAATCTCATCTCATACCTCACTTTCTTTCTCATTGTTTCAAAATTCAGTTTCATTTCTTCTCTCTTCAGCGCTCTCTCATCCTCTCATAGCCAAAGAAAGGTTTCAAATTTCTTCTCCATCAATTATTTCATGATTTGATTTCAGGATCGTATTTGTATTTTGAATGTGTAATTTTTTGTTTATGATTTCAAATTAGGTTCTATTCTCACACAAATCTTTCTTTCGGATTACATGTATTTCATTTCTGATTTATTTTTTTTGGAATGTTATTGTTTGTTCAGGTTCACAAACCCAGCAACGAGCACACGACTGCAACGAAGGTAAGCAATTAAGATCCATTTTCATTTCTGGATTCTATATTCATTTTCATTTTCAGATTCCATATATATGCTATTTTTGTTCCTTCAATCTATGGTGATATTGCTTCTTGCTGTACTCACTGTTTTATTTCATGAGTTTTGATCTTTTTTTTTTGGCTTTGGATTTCATGATTAATTAAATGCAAGTTCAATTTGGGATTTCTTCCTTTCATTAAGGTATGTATTCAATACTAAATTTGCATTGTTTAGTGTTGTTTGTGTCTTTGTTTTATTTATGTTTTGGATTTAATTTTTTATTGTGAAAGTGAGCAATCACAAAGTGTTTGAGCAAATGTCTCAATATGAAAAGATTTAATTTTTGTGCTTTTATCTTATATTTGATTTGATATTTAATATTTCTGCTTTATATGAAATCATATTTGAAAATTTCATGATTTTAGTGCTTTTATACATATGAGATGAGATTTGATTTCCCTCTCTCCTTCTTGGCCTTGAATTTTATAAGTTTTGATTATGGTTTTCATTGTTAGAACCTTGAAAATACTCATTGCTCATTATTTGCTGGTTTTTTTTATGAAGTTTTGATTGGATGGTTTGTTTTGTGAAAGTTTTATTTGTAATGCTGCATTCTTGCTAAAATAATGAGAATATTATATATCTTTAACATCCAAATGGAGGGAGCTCCATTGTAAATGATGTGTAAGAAACTAATAAATAACAAACTGTTAATTAACAAACTCAGAAACATATGGGGAACTAAATTCTACTTTAAACACTTTTTAGATATATGCTGCAACTTATTTGCATTTTCATGATATATAGTGTTTGGAAGAAGCAGAGGATCAAGGTACTGAAGAGGGTTCTCACGACCCGAATCCGCATCGTGACCGGCGCACGAACTAACACACTAGTCCGGCAAGCCTTATGACAAACTCATCAATCGGTAAATAAAATATTTCAAAAAAATGACTTTTACTTCAAATATAATATTTCCTGAAATTTCAACGGAGTATCCTGTGTATTTTCAACATTTTCAAATCAAATAAATCCTGTTTAATATTCTTACAGCATACATTATCAGTCAACAACTCAAAGTTTACAAATTTAATAATCATACAACCCAAAATAAAGTATTCCTAGACTCAAAATAGCTGCAGATACACTTACTCAACATAAACACAAACAAAGAGTCTTCAACCAAAGGAAACCTACCGAAAGAGCTACAATCTGGAACTTTGAATCTATTAGAAGCTTGCTACTCTTCTGAATCTGAAAAAAAATAGAATATGAAGGGGTAAGCCACGAGGACTTAGTGAGAGACAACAACCATCACCAACTAGAAGGGAAACACACAAGGGCACGAATAATTATTTTCTCAAATTTAGTTTCAATTTACAAAGGTAGTAACCATGCCAAAATATAATTAATCCATAAAGTGTACACATGAAAATTCATAAAACTTGTAAATTTATCCATAAAAGAAAACTATTCAAAAACTCAATGTCATAAAGAGGTGAAAACCAACTAAACAACTTTATAGGAATATAGAAATCGGTATAATTAAAAGAATCAAAATAATCAACCTTGTATATAAATCTCATACAGTTTAATGGAATGAAAATAATCAACTTTAAAGAAAATATTAAAATAAGAAAAGTATAGAAATCCAATCAAATAAAAAGAATTTGTTACGAGAGAATCGAGAGATGGCTCCATCTCGTTGATAGCCCTTTCCTCCTAAGAGTGGCCTCTCACTTAGTGGCGGCTCCATCTAACGGATAGCCCTTTTCTCTACGATTCAAAAATATATCATCATATTCATATTCAATTAGGGAGCCTACACTCGTTGATAGCCCTCTCCTCCTAATGGTGGCCTCTCCCATAGGGGTAGCTCCATCTAACGGTTAATCCTCCCTAATCGACATTTTATAACTAGGTGCACCTAGGTCGTCTTCATTATAATCGTGACTCTTAAAATACATCGCCAAAAACCATGTTTCAATACCTTTCAAAAGCTTTTGTCGAAATACATACAGTCCAAAATAGTTCACTTTATAAACCATAAGTAAAATCAAATCCAAACGGAGAATATCAACATTTTTCCAAAACATATATCTCAAAACCATATTTCTCAACATATCAAACTTATGCCCAAAGTATATAAAGCAAATCTCAATTTCAAATCTTATGCTCAATAAATCATAAGTAAATCCAAATAGAGACCGTATTAACATCGATAACTTTAAAAATTAAATAACCGATGATGAGAAAGAAAAAAAATGTTCAAAGGTTGTGTTTCCCCACTTTCAAAATTACTTTAACATAGAAAATAAGCAAAATATCAATAATAGCAATAATTAAAATATGTGATAATGATCATCATCAACTCACAACTATGACGAATCAACTCCATTCCTAGCAATGGTTTCCGGAATGACCACCGGAGCAATTTCCGCCGAATCTGAACATCATACGACAATTTCAGCTCTTATGAAAACTTATTTAAGATCACACTACCAATAGATAAAAGAATTAGACAAAACCCCCAATTTGTTAGAGTTAGAGTTTGAAAGAACTCATGAAAGTCTAAGTTTTTACTAGTTCCACTACTAATCCAAGATAGATATCATCTCTAAATTTCATGAATCATAAAGTTTTTACCTCAAAGAGTATCAATGAGCAACTTCCAAGAGATGGGTATTCTCCTCATTTCTTATAGCAATAACCCTAACTCCAAAATCTTACACAAGAGCACTTGTAGACTAAGAGATAGCTTTGCCTAGATGAGTAATTGACCTCAAGAGTGGATGATTTAAGCAAGACTTATGGTGAATTGAAAGAGAGAAAAGAGAATGAAAGTGAGGGTGAAGGGTGAGTGTGTACACGAGAGAGAGAAAGTGAAAGAAAGAAAGAAATGAAACGTGAGAGAAAATGGTGGGTGGGGTGGGGTTCAGTGGTTTAATTTATTATTTTTTTTTTTTTTTATAACTTTAGTGGAACAGGGCATTACAGTTCTACGTCTGAAACAGGGAATGATCCAACTATTCAATTAATTGTTGATCTTAAACAAAAGGCATTCCTCTTTTAATTCCTTTGAATCTTTCTTAATATATGAATGAAATTGTTACCACTTAAATATCTTTTTCATTTAATTTATGCAGGGAATCAAGTTAAGCGTTGGAGATATAACTACATCAGTGCCAAATGTGAGGGAATCAAGGTATGAGGATCAAAGTATTAAGAGGGTTCTACGTCATAAACAAGGAATGAACCATATATACATATTGATTATCAAGGGGTGTTTTTTTAGCCCACACAATCGGTGCTCTTTCGGTCATCATGTAGTCATTTGTGTATTGGATACTTGATAATGTCATATTGATTTTCTATGCACCGATGTTAGTGATTGATGATGATGCACTTGAAGATCCTGATTATGACTCTGATTATTATGATGATGACATCTTTGAAGATGACTATTCATTTATGCAGGATCAATTTGACAATGCAGATTTGCCTCCAGGGGTAGAAGCATCACTGCCTTGGTTGAAGGATATTGGTTCTAGCGATTGCAAGCAGGCTGCTGCTCATTTTTTGAAGGTCTATATCCTTCCTCCACATTGGGTAATAATAGCTATGGAGATGCATGCATAAGCAAAGAAGGTTGACAGAAGTACAAGCTCTAAAGGTTAGTAATTATCAACATTCAATCTCTTTTCTATATCCATTCAACCCTTCCTCATGTGTTTTGGAATTAGAGTTTGATTAAAAAATGTAATTGGACATGCATAATATGATGAAGCAATATTCCTATGTAAATATAGTAATAAGGTGCAAAAATGAAGGAAAAATACCCCAGCATTTTGAACACTGCAGAGGAATCATTCAGGATTGTCTATATCTCTCTTTCTGTAATTCAGATTTTTCAATACTCACTCATTTTGAACACTGCAGAGGAATCCGAAAAATGAAGGAAAATCTTCCCTCAAAAACCCTCAAGGAAAAACTACCCGAGTTCTTGCGGAAATGCACTCAAACGTTCGAGCTCGATCGACGTTACAGAAACGATTTGCGTTACCTTCGTGTTTGGCTCCACTTGGTAACTGATTCAGAATCACCCCTTTTGAATTATTATTTATTTATTTATTGCATAAATGGGTTTTGGTAAATGATTATTAAAGATTAATTTTTTGGTGTTATTATGCTGGATTTAGAACTTCTGTGATTAGGTTGAAACAAAGGGATAATGAAATTTTTAGTGATTTTGTTTTTTGTTTTGCCTTTTAATTGGTAGATGGATTTTGTGGATGATCCAAGTGCATTGCTAATTAGAACTATGGAGGTTAATCAAATCGGAACAAAACGTTGTCAATTCTATCAAGCATATGCTCTTCACTATGAGAAGAGTAAGAATTATGATGAAGCAGAGAAAATGTATCATATGGGTGTTAAGAAGTAAGTTATATGCTCTATCTCTATTTATGCACCCTATTATTTTTATCTATTGAATTATAAAAGATTACATTTATAATATTATGCATTACATCCATAACAATCAGTACATATTAATCTTCTGGAATATATTTTGAGTATATATATCTGAGTTCTGCTGTTTCATTGAGTTCTGATTGGTCCTAGAGCAAAATCTCATATGGACAAAATGACAAAAAACATACCTTCTTTATGCAATTTTTTGAAACTGCACACTATTTAAAAATCTCATATGCACACTATTTAAAGATAATATAAAAATCTACACGAGGTCTGCATTTTTTGTTGTTGATTATTTTAGGATTTATTGATTTCTTTACACAATATCTACTCACTTTTGGCATGTTTCAAAAAAAAATGTGCTGCAGAATCATGCTTGAACAGTCGCTTTCTTTCTCAGCTTTGTAACAGGTTTGACTACTCCTTTTGGCTAACACTTTGGCTTTCATTATTTCTCAAACAAATAACAATGTCTAATCTATGCAACATCCCTCTCTGCACAACTTTTGAAACAAAACACAACTCATTTTTCCCTCTTCCAAAACTCAATTCAAATTTTGAATCCCTATTCAACCTACTTATTGAATGATATCATTTCAATCCCTTCCTTATTTCATGATTTCATTTCAATCCCTTCCTTATTTCATGATTCCATTTCATAAAATGACATCGAATATGATATTCTTATATTCACTATTAAAGTGATTTCTTCTTTTCATTTGTAGTGTATTACATCTATATTTTGAAGCTACTTAATTTATTGTGTTATTGAAATATTATATCTATATTTTTGTTAGTCTTAATGAAAAAAGAAGGCTTCTTTAAAAGTTTACTTTTCTCAACCAAGAGGCATCACAATATTTCATTAAGTTTTAAAGCCTTTCAAATTCCTTAAGATTCATGAAAACTCTTTATTTTGGGTATGCATACGGACTTGAACCTTTATTTGTTTTACAAACATTACATGTACTTTACATTCTATGCCTTGGAATTTCTTATGAGTAGATCACTTTACTTCCTTTGGATTTTATTTTATTTTTATTCTGATAAATTTGATTAAACATAGTCATATCTTTTGGATGTTTAACAAGTGTTCAACAAGTTGTAACTTTTAATTAATAAAGACTATATTTTCCTTGGTGGCAGGTTTATGGGTGCTAAGGTAATATAAGGATATGTGTGGCTAGGCAAAAGAAGGGGTGGAAATGTGAAGGATAAAAGTAAGGCGTCAATGGAAGTTCCACTAAATGAGTCCAAGTTATGCTTATTTATGTGTGGAAACCGAAATTAACATTCTGTTAAAAGTCAGGCATATTTGCTGATTATTATTTATGTGACTTTAATTAGATTATGGCTCAATATGCTCATGGGTAGGATGGAGAACAATGTTAGTAATCCCAGAGCTTGAGAGGGAAGTTCAACTCCTCTCGGAACTAAGGGATTTTCGCAAGTGGTTTTATGTGTTGTGTATCATGGTTTGTTTCAGTTTGTGACTTTTGGTTCCTTTGTTTGCAGGTAGTTTGTATTTACAAGTGAAATCATTTGAGTGAGTTGTGTTTTAAAGGCAGTGTACATCTTCAGGTTAAGTTATTTTTTTATTAGAAAATGGAGGACAAATTTTGAGGTTTTGAATCAGGTTATAGTTTGTCTTTTTTCTATTTAATTTAATTTTATAGGTTAAGTTAATTTAATTTCATATTCATGATATGGAAAATATCAATGTTTCAGTTTACTATTAATGTGAAACGAATATATGATTCTTGGATAGGAAAGTTAAATATTAAGCACTGAAAGTAAACATATGTGCTTACTATGTGTTAATGTCTTTGTTATATTAGCTATTAATATCCAAACTGGAGAGAAGGTGGGTGTTAAGGTGGTATGTGGAGTTATCTTCAATCATTTGGCTCCTTCATGAATGTATAGAGTTTCGAATCAAATTAAACGTTAACTTTTGGAATCGAATTAAAATCAATGATTACTTTGTTTTTTTTTGTTTAGTTTTGTCTTTTCTACTACTATTTGATAACTAATATGACAGCAAATTAAAATTTGATGAAAAAGAAAAATACAGTAGAGATTCTTGGCTAAGAGACTACATGTTTTGTGAGTGTCTTATTGACTAATTTCTTTACGATGTAGGTGTTTGGATCATCTTGGCATGCTAACTACTTAAGTCAACAGAACAAATTACAGATTGACCTGATTTACTCTTAGAGTAAAGTTTAATGTATTCTATTTTGGTCGCACTTTAACTACTTTCTTTGTACTTAAATATTTTGGTTACCCTTCAACTTCAATATATACCATATAGATTATATATTTTATATCACAATTTAATTTAATGCTAAGTAATTACTTATTGAATGATATATACAAATTGAATAATTTTTTTTAATAATATTTAGCTTTATTAACGACAAATATAAATCGCTCCACCCCGTGTGTTGAGATTAGCTAAAGGAGGACCCTTAAGAAACATTAATTTGTCATTTGATTGAAAATAGGCTTAAATATGTTTTTGATCCTTGCAATTATGCCTTATTTTGAAAAGAGCCCCTGTAAAAAAATAATTTTGATTTTAGTCCCTGCAATATCTCAAAACTTTTAAAATAGCCCCTGGCCTGGATTTCTTGATGACATGTCATTTTTAAATATGTTTTTGGTCCCTGCAATTATGCTTTGTTTTGAAAAGAGCCCCTGTAAAAAAAATAAAAATTGATTTTAGTCCCTGCAATATCTCAAAATTTTTAAAATAGCCCCTGCAATATCTCAAAATTTTTAGGCCAGGGGTTATTTTAAAAATTTTGAAATATTGCAGGGACTAAAATCAAAATTTTTTTTTTACAGGGGCTCTTTTCAAAACAAGGCATAATTGCAGGGACCAAAAGCATATTTAAGCCTTGAAAATATGTACTACATTCTTTTGGTTAATCTTAAAGGTAACTAAAAAGTATATCATCTAAATTGAGGAGGGAAAATCAATAAACATTATTTTGTCATTTGATTTAATATGTCTATTTGTATTATATGTTTCCAATAAGTTTAAGAGGTAACTAAGAAATATGTCATAATTGAGGTAGGAACTAAAAAACTCTAATTTGTCATTTAATTGAATATAGTAATATGTATTACATGGTCCCGATTAGTCTTAACGACAACAAAATAAATGTCAACTAAATTGACAAGAGAAAACTATAAAACAATATTTTCTCATTTGATTGAATATAGTTATTTGTACTACACATGCTTATGATAAGTTTGAGGGTAGTTAAGAAATATGATATCTAAAGTGAGGAGGGAAAACTAAGAAATAATATTTTAGGATTTGATTGAATATATTTACTTTTGCTACATGCTTTCGGTAACTCTTAAGGATAACTAATAAATAAGTCATCTAAATGAGGGGTTTATAAAGAAACATTATTGGAAAATCAAAGAAAAAACACAAGCAACGTTCCAGAAGAGTTATGCTTATGCATATATCAACTTTTTTAATATTATGAAGGGATGATGTTACATAACTTTAGTATCATATAATTGAGTTCATTAAGTTTTGAGTTAATATTTGAGTTCATTAAGTTTTATGAACTTTAATTGATTGTATTTGAGTAGTATTTATTGAAGTTGATGTTTGGGATTTGAGTAGTTATATTTTTTTTTTTCCTTTTTAGAATTTAATTTTATAAAAAAAATGTAGGTTTTGTACAAAGTAATGCTTTTGCTCATGGGGACAAACGGCATAATGAATATGAGAAAGACACACAAACAACAACTAAAAGACATTATAAAGAGACCGTTATGAACCACCGACACATACACTAAACACTGACATGTAGCATTTGTAATACTTTGAAAAATGAAAGTTGTTGAATGTATTTTTTGTGTCGGTGTCAAACACCAAACACTCCTTTTATCTAAAGTGTCAATGCTACATATTTTGTGCATTTAGGGTTTTCAATAGAAATATAAAGGCTAAAAATTGTGTAGATGCAATTTAGCACGGGGACAAACGACATTTGTAATTTATCCAAGCTTTTTTATATATTTTGAAATATTTTTGTATCCGTCATTGTTCTACCTATTGATTCAGATTTTATAAAAAGATCAATTGAATTTTAAATGACTGTTACTATTTTTATATATTTGAATAAAAAACACAAATCAAAATTGAGGAGGATCGAATATAACATGTCCTACATGTGTCCATTTAATCTTAAGGATAACTAAAAAATATTCTATTACAATTGAGGGCGGAAAAACAAGAAACATTATTTGTTGTTTCGATAAAGATATGCTCACAGGGACAAACGACATAATGAAGTTGAGAAAGACACGCAGGCAACAACTAAAAAGACATTACAAAGAGACCGTTATTAACCACCGACATATACACTAAACACTAAACTAACAATGACATATATGCATTTGTAATACTTTGAAAAATGAAAGTGGTTGAATGCAATTGTTGTGTCGGTGTCACTTTGTATGTATTTTAAGTTATTGTTTCTAATTTATATCTGTAGTAATTGTATTACTTTAATATTGGTTATCATATTATGTGTCTAATTTTATGACAATGTTCGCATTTAATTATTTTTGTGTCTACTATTATTCATTATATAATTGTTTTCTTTTAATAATAATCTTGAAGCAATATTCCTATGATTTATGAGCATAAGCAAATTGTTCCACGTGCGTTGCACGGGTGTGAATACTAGTAATTGGACATGTGAACTTTAAATTCTAATGAGCATATGCTATATTAAAAAAATTGTAACATTTCATGAGAATTCTGCTTAGAGACTATCTTTAAAGTTTTGAGATTTTGTTTTTGCCGTGTTTGCAATTCTAGAATTCTGTATTTTGTTATTGGTGTGACCATTATTTTTATACTTTGGAATTTCGTAGAGCAATGTAGTACGCATCTTACGGAATGTGCGGTCATTGCAAACAACATAGTCACTCGCTTGAACTGTCGGTCACATTACTCAAACCTGTAGAGGTTTGTAGCATTTGGTATAGCCCTGCTATTTAATTCCTTTTCTTTTTATATCTCTTTGAGCTTCTTTTTTTTCTTCTTATTTTCACTTCCTAAATTTATTCTGCAATAATTTCTTCAACATGATAAGGACGCCGATGCATGAATCAACCATTATCATCACCTTTAGAGATGAGCATGGTCCTAGAGGAAAATCGAACTGAACCAAACTGTTTTTTAAATTCATAATAATCGAACTGAACTAAACTGTTAGTTTTTAAAATCGAACTAAACTGTTAATATGGTTCGGTTTTAAGGTTTTGAACCAAACCATAACTAAATTTTTACTACAACAAACCGAACAATTTAACTGAACCGAACCGTTAATCATGAATCGAACCGAATTATTTCAGTTCAATTTCAAAAATGTTAGTAATAGTTCAACTTTTTGGTTCAGTTTGATTTAGTTTAGCGGTACGGTTCGGTTTGATTTTTTATTTTTTTTTGTACAAGTATATATTCTCATAGAAACTATGTCTATTTATATGTTTATTGATGATATGAACCTGCATGAATTTGTAAAGGCAGACATACTTAGAAGCATATATACAATGGTATGAACTACTTTTGTATGCTATTGAATCATGCTCTCTCTTTTTTTTTCTTCTTAGTATAGATTTAGATGTTGTTGTCCGAATAAATTCTTTATGTCACTTTAAATGAAGGGGCCTCTTGGCCAATCAAACATAGCATACACACACACACACACATATATATATATATATATATATATATATATATATATATATATATATATATATATATATATATTTTTTTTTTTTTTTTTTTTTTTTTTTGGGAGCATATACATATATTCTTATTCATTGATTATTTAGATTTTGTATTTGTGAATATTACTATGCAAGTTAATTTGATAATTCTCAAAACCTATTATTTATATTTTCACAAAAAGAAGTCAATTTTAATAAATAATGTAATGTATGAAAGAAAGAAATTAAGATCAATTTTTACACACGGTAGGTTAGCGCAATATAAAGAGGTTAGCATTCAAACACCAGATTCTCTCCAAATTTAAATTGTGCAAGTCTAGCCACTAGCTAGGTTACTTGACTAGAAGGAAAAAAAAAACGCAAATAAAGCAATTATACAAAATTGAAAATAATCTTTCACTTGCTTTAGCAGAATAAAAAATTAAGACAGACACAGGACATTCTGTCTGCATTTTCTATTATGCTAACGTGTATGTCTTAGTTAATAATGCAATATAGTCCGTTTGATGAGATGTTTGCATTTTCACTTAACAATTTTTTACATTTAATTCAATATCTTTATATGACTTAATTTGTTATTTTCCAAAAATCAACTATTCATTAAAAAATATATATACATATGAAAAATTAAGAATATAATCTACAACATAAGTTAGTAGAATATATAGAAAATGTGAATCACCCAGATGGACACGAAACGTGCCCGTCTAGCCTTAGTTATTATAAATTTCATAATCACTATAATAAAATATAAATTTTCATTGATAATAGAAAATCATCACAATATATTATTTAATAATTTTTTTAACGATTTCATTGGTAGATAGATATACTTGTACAAACACATTGAAAGTGTACAAATATCAGCCATAGTTCTCTCTAATCTTTTTTGCAACAACATGGTGTTTTGGACAATATACACCTACCACCTTTAGAGAATCCCTTTGCTATACAAAATTCATCACATCCTTTCGGATTAAGAAAACAATGTTCCAAAGGAAAGCATTGTGCTGAGCCAGGAGGTGGATCAATTATTCCAAACCCTGCACAATCAATTAAATGACATTAGAGATATTAATATAAATGGAGTATATTAGAGATATTATCTAATATTTTGGATTTTTTGGGCATTTTTGAAAGATGTTATACATTTTTATAAAAATATGGTTCTTAAAACCGATCAAAAACTAGTTTATTACCTGTAACCATGCTAGAGAAAATGCACATAATTGCAAAGGTAAAAACGAGAAAATTGAACCGAATCGCCATTATGCTTTGAAAGGTTGATTGATAGAAATGCATCTAGCAATAGGATATTTATAATGATAAAAAAAAGTTGATCCAATAAAAAATAAAATAAAATTAATGGATATTGAAAATATGATCTATTTTGACTGAAATTTATTTTATTTTGACTATAATTTTTTTATCAATTCTTTTTTGACCAATATTAAATTATTGCTTTTAGATTGACTGTTTTTATTGCACATACTTTTCTATATTTTAAATTGATAATTATTTTAAACCAATAATTCAAAATATTTGTGAAACTGACTTAAATATAATAAAGTTTAAAAATTAAATTAATGGATATTGCAAATATGATCTATTTTGACTGAAATAAATTTCTTTTGACTAGAAATTTATAAAATAAAATTAAAAGTAAAATATTGATGGATATTGAAAATATGATCTATTTTGATCTTTGACTATAACTTTTTATCAATTCTTTTTTTACTAACATTGAATTATTGAATTATTCACAAAAAAAAAAACATTGAATTATTGACTTGAAATTGAATGTTTGTATTGCAACTACTTTTAATTTTTAAATCGATAATTATTTTAAATCAATAATTCAAAATATCTGTGAAACTGAATATACTATACTAACACCCTATTTGGCTAAAGCGAATATCATCCGTATTTCTATAACAAAAAATTAGATAAAGTGAAACAATTTATTTAAATATAAGCTATACATTCTTTTCATATGCTATCCCAAAGAGATCATACAAATAAGTTGAAAATAAAATAAAACTATAAACCTTTTAAAAAAAATAAAACTATAATTCAATTTATTTAAAATAAAATAAAATAAAACAATCATTCAACTTATTTCAATTTAAGCCATAAAAAAAAGTTATTTCAATTTGCTTAAATCTAATTTGAAAGCATTAACTGATTATACGATTAACCACAAATCCAGTTTAAGTGTTTTTCATTGCACATTTGCACCTATTTTTCTATATTTTAAATTGATAATAATTTTAAATCAATAATTCAAAATATTTGTGAAACTGAGTTGAATATGATAAATTTATTGATTTCAAATGTAAAGGGTAAAAAAAGGTCAAATATAAAATCAAGAGATATATGATGATAAGTGCAACATTTTGTCTCAATGATGATCAAATAAAACTTCTACTAATAAATAAAAGTAAAATGGTAACAAGTGTCTCAAATATTTTGTTGGCCCGTTTTTAGTTATTTTTGTCATTGTATTTTGGATTTTTAGGTTTTTTTTAAAAAAATATTTTTTTTTTAATTGAATTTTTAGTCTTATAAAAAAAATTACAATGAAGTCAATGCGAATCGAACTTAGGACCTCATTCATTCTCACTAATAGACCAATTTTTTTTATTAATCTATCAAAATAAAAATCTTTATTTTTTTACAAAATTTCACATCTTATGTTCGACATGATTTTTTTTTATATATTATATTATTATTATTTTAATATATAATTTAAAATTAATATAAAACAAATAGATAAAGGGTTTGTTTTAGAATAATTTATTTTTGAGTTTGTTCAAAACACCTTATGCAAGTAAATAAAGTTTTGGTCCCACTTGAAATAGCTTATTTTCAAGCTTATGCAAATAAATAAGTTTTTATGTTAATTTATATTTTTTTCACTAACAAAAGTTGTATTTTTATATGCTATTTTTTCATAAATTATATCGAGAAACTTATAATAATACATAAAAACATATTTGTTGTATAAGTTATTTTGTATAAGCTCAAAAATAAGCTATTTCAAACAAACCATTAATATTAATTTATAAGTTTCTAACGACAAAAACAACATTTTTATAAATTATTTTTTCAAAAACTACATTAACATATTTATAATTTTTTTGTTGGGCCATTAACATACTTATAATATATAATAAATCTTATTTATTTTCATATAAGCTCAAAAATAAGTTATTACATAGGTTTCCAATTACCAAACTAATTATGAGTAACAAAAAACTATACTAATTATGCGTTTGAAAATAAGCTAAAACACAACCACACTAACAACATAAACACGGTAGCAGTAAGTTTCCCCAAATCATTTCCGTTCGATTCAACCGCTTCTACTTAAACCATCTTCCAGAATGATACTAAGCCCTCTCGAACTGATTTTTTTAACAAAATCGCGTTTGCAAACCTCAAATTCAATTAACAACAGAATCGATTATTATCATAATTTTGAAAACAACAGAAGAAGAAGCAAAGTAACAACAGTAGTGTGTGGTCTTCGTTCATACAAAAATAGGGGGCCACCAACATCAATGGTAATTTCAAAAGAAAGTGTTCAAGTAATTCAAGCTCTCAAACTTGCAAAAAATTCTGATGAAAAACTCAATCAAGTTCTTAAGTTAAGACTTCTCAGATTATTGAAAGCTGATGTGTTAGATGTTTTGGCTGAATTGCAGAGACAAAATCAACTCCATTTATCTCTCAAGGTATAATAAGACCCTGTTTGGTTATGTGCTTATAGCATAAGTGATTTTCTCTTATATGTTATTATAGGCTTATTTGAATTTATAGGCTAATGTAAGCGTTTGTTTGACTGTTTGGGAGAATTTATGGAAACAGTTTATGATGTGTAGAAAAGTTGTTTTCAACTTATTTCTATAAGCTCTCTAGGATAGCTTATGAAAATAGTTTATAATTTATATGAAAATAATGTGACTTTCTTTATAAATGTCTCATACATAAACATTGTATGATAAGTGTTTATGTTGTAAGCGCTTAATTAAGTTGTTTATCCAAACAGAGTCAAAGTCAAACTATTTTCTTATAAGATATAAGCTGTTTTCATAAGGTATTCCTATAACTTATAAAAATAAACTAAAAACATTGTCATTAACTGTTTTCACGAGTTTTTTCAATAATCTCACAAGTGATTGTTGTAATAGAGAAATTTAAATCTCGATGTTTATGCATCAGTATTGTGTCTGGTGTTCATGTATGTTTCAATGCTCTAGATTGATAACAACTTGCTTCCAATCAATTAGTTACCAGTAGCTAATAACTATTGTTTCTTATTACTTTTTAATTTTAACTATGCACTTGATAATTGAAGCACAGGTTTTTGAGTTTATTATTAATGATGAGGAAGCGGGGTATGATGAATTGCTGCTAACATTGTATTCTGACACAATACTGTTACTGGGAAAGAACAAGATGATTGAGACGGTGGAAGAGATGTTCAATCGAGTGGTGGAAAAAGGGTTGAAACCGGATACAAGGTTGTTTAATGAGATGATTGGGGCTTATTTGCAAGTTGGTAATACAGAGAAGGCAATGGATTTTTACAGATCCATGAAGGATTCAGGGTGTTTGCCGAATGAATTAACGTTTACGATATTGATTAGGAGTCTACTGAAGAATGGAGAACATGAACTTGTTGAAACTTTGAAAAAAGAGAGTTTTGATTATGTCAATGCACCTGATAAATTTGTTCAGAAAGTCCAGCAGACACATGTGAGATTTCAAATTCTATTTTGTTATGTTATGCAACTATTGTTTTCTCTTTCTCTGGCTTTTTAAGTTATAGTTTACATGGGAAGGGTAATAGAATTAGTTCATTTCGTAAATTTGTTTTCTGAATGACCAATTTGGTGTTATTATATTTTGGAATTCTCAATGCTATGTATATAATGCAAGTATAGTTTATTAGCTAATTTTGTAAATTTGTTTCTGTTTGTTTCAGCCAAAAAAGAAACGTATCAATCTGGTTATGTGATTCCTGCAGTGGATGAAGTTCTACTGTACTGGTTTTATTGTAGAAATGCTACTTTCAGTGATTAATTTTCATCATTTTGGCTGGAGGAGGTTCACTGGACCATTCCATACATTTGAGCTTCAACTCAACATTATTTGTGTGCTTGGTGGTGGCAAATTGGTTGTAGTTATGGCATGTTTGAATATGATAGGCAGTTTAGGCACTAATGGTTTTGGCATGGTTAGTACACAGTAGGCAGCCAAGCTATATAGTAGTGATGCTGCATTGTTGATGAAGTCATTTGTATTTTTGATTTGAACAATTATTTATAATGAGGAAGGGTTGTTGTTGCAGCTCAAGTTATTCTGTTTATGATATGATCTATCCTTGTTGAAAATAATGGTGGATTTTTAGAATAACTTGTTGAAAACTTTTATTATATGATTCTGCAAAACATTCTGTTTATGATATGATCTATCCTTGTTGAAAATATTGGTTGAAAATCATGCCTGAGCCTACTTGCACCTTGACATAAAATCGTA